>OW386291.2:42877044-43582044 GCA_936432065.2 Rutpela maculata | reverse complement strand
GCTAAAATCTAGTTGTGTACATCTATCTTTAATTTTTGTGGCATTGTCAGTTATTTGTCAACCTACATATTACATATTCAAATAGAGACAGATTTACATTAGAAAAAAATAGTTGTCCTTTTTTTTGCTCACGAAAGTACATTACAAGATGATTATAAGACATGGTTGGTGGTTTTACCTGTTGCTGAATGTAATTAGTCAACCTAAGGTACATTTGGGATAATGGGTATAAATGGCCACAATTAATTATCTTCTGTTCAAGGTACTAGTCAACCATCCTAAGATGGCAAGTAGCCGCGCAGAGAGAGAAGAAATATCGTCACTGTTGGACAGAGACAAACAAGCTTTTTAAGCTAGCTAGCTAGCTTAAGAAACTTAAGAAGCTTAAAAAGCTTGTTTGTCTCTGTCCAACAATGGTGATATTTTCTCTTTCTCTGCCATCCTAGGATGGTTGACTAGTATATACAATTACTACAATGTATCTTGATTCTACTATGAGTATAATGACGGCTACCAATCAATGGGGTAGTAGGTTGATTAACTATTAACTATATTTGGTATACAGGGCAAAAAAGTATTGGCTATGTGCTTAATTTCAGTGGCACCACGTAAAAGTGAATACGAGCAAAATGTTAATCAAATAGATATTCGCAATGTCATACTTGACTGCAACTTTTATGGCAATTATAGTGCTTTAAGTGCTAAAAATGTGGTACTATTTTGGCTCCAACGACGTTTTGACGACCTTTTTAAAACGTCAGCGCAGTTATAGCTAAGTGGCCGTTACTTTAACTGCAACAGCGCTAACACAACTTTTTACTGCTGCTTTGTGTTACTTGGATATGTGAAAAAATATTCAGCTCTACGTTGTAGAGACTATAGCATTCTCGTATAGATAACAAGATATCATCATTTTTTTTTTTCGAAATAATTGCCTAACTTATTACTTTTAAAATCATAAAGCACTCGATATTCTCATACAAGTGGAATTAGTCATATTAGTCAATCATATTCAGTCAGTCATATTTCCGGAAAAACCTTTTAAAGTAATGGAGAAGACCGAAACAATATCAGTATCATGTCAAAATTCTTCTCCAAAATACTTTATTGAACTGATCGATAACTTATTGCATATGAAGTCTGTCTGTATTAGTCTATTTAGTTCTTTTTAAGAAAGGATGAGTGTCCATAATATAAGAAAAATTCCCCTAAAAATCTATCAAAAATTAAAATTCTCAGTAAACCGGAATCTAAACCCAAACCGAAATTAAACTACAAAGTAGTACGTTGAAGTATAACTGGTTGGATAAATTAATTTGTCTAATTCAATGCAGTGGTCATCCGACATTCGGTCCGCTGCTGTGTAAGCGGCGCGTGGAGAAAAAAAAATTCTTAATTTTGTCAGTGAATGATAAGTGATAGATATATTAAATTCCCATTTCCCATTTCATTGTAATACCCAGAGATATATTTTTATTTAATATTACTCGAATAAATGCATTAATGATGAATTATTATACTTCAGCAGCTTTACACTTTAAATGACTTAAAAGTAAAATGACTTAAAAAAATGGAAATAAAGAGAGAATTTTTTCTTACTGGAATTTGCAACACACATAAAGAAGTATAATTGTAAGTTTTGGTCTTCGGGTGAGGTCGGAAGCAAACCTTTAAGCAATTGAAATTATAAAACATTATTTTTTCTCGGGTTTTTGTAAATATCTCCGGTCTTATGGGTTGCATTCAAAAATAAAAACCGCTGCCCAAGGAATCAATACTTCCACATCCAGATTCTCTATCCAAGTTACAACGAAAAAATTTGTATGTGGAAATAATTGTTTATGGAACTTTAATAATATAATATTTGAAATCCTCTACCCCAAAAACCCATAAAACGATACCCCACATCGGTAGTAGGGTGGGGGTGGTGATAGGGGGGTGGTAGTGGGGGGTGGATGAAGTAAAAAAATATTTTGAGGTTTCTGGTTCTTGTGCATACACTAAATCACATTTTTTTTCATCCCCTTTAATAATCGGGTGGGGGTGGTAAGGGGAGTGGCTAATGCCAGAAATTTTTTTGAGACCTTAGCTTCTCTTGTATATACTAAATACCAATTTTATGGACTCTTACCTGCTTGATTTACCCATTTACCCCAAATTTACCCCAATTTACCCCCCAACCCTTCGACGGAACAAGATGAAAATATAATCTAGTTCCAGATCTCGTTAAAGTACATATGTGTACCAAATTTCAAGCAGGCAGGCAGGCAGGCAGGCATTTTTTTTCGCTCAAACTTAAAATCTCGACGTTTCATGACATTTGAAGCCTATTTGAACAATAAAAATTATTTAAAATTTCACCCAGTTTTCATCGGAACAAAATGAAATATACTATATTAATTTCATTACCGTCATATATCATAATTTCACCGCATTCTTCATCGATAGCTGATTCATCAAAGGTAGAAGGAGCATTGGTACTGTCGTGAGCAAAAAAAAAATTAGGACTACTATCTGTCTCTATTTGAATAAGTAATGAGTAGCCGAAATAAAACAGTTAGCACTTTTATTTTATTTTTTATTGTATTGCTGTAGTTATTGCTATAGGAAATGATGGATGGTCAATGAGACAAATTGCACTGCGTTATGATATTAACAAAAATTTGGTGTTTAACATTTTAAAAAAGTGGAGAATAAACCGCACAATAAGTATAAATCCTGGATCAGGGGACAAAGGATATCCAACTTAACAAGAAACTCTATTAATATTTTGTTATTGCACCATTTCTATTTATAACTTCTATAAGTCTGTTTGGCATAGAATTAAACAACCTTATACAATAATCATCAGTAATAATATTTTTCCATGCATTATTTATTATTTCCAGTAATTCTTGGGCATTCCGTAGTCTCACATTTAGTTTTTGGATACTTCTTACGAGTAGTCCATACGTCTTCGATAGGGTTAAGATCTGGACTATGACTGGGCCAGTTAAGAACATTAATGTTGTTATCTTGAAACCAGTTAGTTACGGAGCAGTATGAACGAAACAATTATCTTGTTGAAATATGAATTCATTATTAGGAAATAATTGTGACACAGAGGGGAGCATAATATTGTCTAAGATGCTAATATACGTTTCGCTATTAAATCGTTCCTCGATATGCCTCAAAACACCAGGACCACGTGCAGATGTCCAAGCCCACATATTAGCGGAAAATCTACCACTTGTATCATTGTTTTATATATATTTCCCATCGAATCGAGTATTCGGAGGTCGGTAAACACGCTGTGTGTTGACTGGAAAGTTTTTTCGTCTGTAAAAGCTACATTGTTCCAAAAATTTACATCATGCACTAAATATTCAAGCGTAAATCCTAGTCGAGCTTCTTTATGCTCAACTTTAAGTATGTATTTCTGTGCTGCTGGATGACAGCGTAGCTCCGATTCTCTTAGTCGTTGGCGACCAGTACTACTCGATCCAGGAAAATTTGTTTCTTCAGCAGCCTGAATAACTGAGTAAAATGGATTTTCTACTAATGTATTTACCAGTTAGAAATCTTGTTGTTGAGTTGATATCCTTCGAAGCCCTGATCCAGGATTTCTACTAATCGTACCGTTTATTCTCGAGTGCTTTATTATCACTTAAGGCACCCGTCTGGGATAGAGGAGACACCAGTTCTGTCTTAAGCTCCGGGGATATTGAGTCCGTTGTGGGAAACGAGAAACTAGAAGTGCTTAATTTACTGGAACTACTCGTTTCCCATCGTCAGACAAATTCAAGCTAATAAACCTGTCGTAGTCCTCCTCGACAACCAACTCAAGACAAAGTTTATCGTGGAGTTCTCGGCTTCCGCTGAGAATAACGTTGTCTTGAAAGAGGAAGCAAAACGGACGAAATATCGAGATTTGCTCTTCGAGCTCCGCAAACTCTACCCTGACCATAAAGTTAGGCTAGTGGTGCTGAGACACACACTGCTTTCGGAGCTAAAGATCATACCGGCCTGCCGAAACTCGACAGAGATCTTAGCCGGCAGAATGCAGAAGGCCATCATCCTCGGTTCATTGCGTCTACTCAGGGCAAACTATTCTCGGACCTAGTACTCACTAACTCTACGGATGTGGGGAGTGGCTGTTGGTATCTCCAGCTCCCCTCTATGAGTGAGGGTGAAGATAATTTGAGAAGTAATAGAATCTAACAAACACTTGTACAGTTGGCTTTTTTTATTATCTTGTTTTTTTTTTAAGTTTTATATTTTTGTTTTATCCTATTCTCTACTTATCCCACTTTAACAATTATTAAAGATGTGATTATATTCTGACCTTTTGTTGAGTTTTGTTTATTTTTCTTTATATTTTTGTATTGTGTATTTATATTTTCATGTATTGATGTCACCTTTAGCCATTGTCTATTGATTTATTTATCTGATTTAATTACTTTTTTCTATTAACTAAAATTTATGAACTTTTTTCTTTGTATTTTCTGATTTACCGTGTATACATGTCATACACTTATCTGAAACGGATAATAAACAATTGTTGCTATTACTTTTATTATTGTTATTACTATACGTTTAAAAATAAACCAAAAATGTCTTGTGCAGTAGAGTATCACCAATCTTATAAAAATAAAAGTAATGTTTTATTTAGCGAGTAAGGATCATAACACAGCCTCACAAAAAAAAAAAAAAGTTTTTGATCTGGATGACTGACCATAGTATTCCTATCTATTTTTCGACGCTGAATACGAATTCGAGGTCAAAAAAATTCGTATACCCCCAAACTTTTGCGCTACAGCCAAAAACAACCCCGAAAATGGGGTAAAACCGTTCCATACATCAGGATTCAATGAATGGATGTAAATTAATGGTGAAAAACATGGGAAGGGAAAATGTTTTATATTCACCAGTCACTTACTTGAATATTGACTGGAAAACTACCCTTATAATATGCTGAAAACTCCCCCTGAACCAGCATAGAATATATAAATGCCAATAAATCGCGAGAAATGTTAAAGTTTTTATAGTTTGGAACACAGTACATGAATCTTACGCGTGTCTCAAAACCACCCATATAACAAATTCAAATTCAAATTCAAATTCTTTATTTGCCTTTTCAGTGTAATTACACAATCAGACACGTCAATATAATATACAATGTTTAAAAATTAAAAATTGGTACATACATACATTGAGATATATATAAAACTTAATATAAAACAGGAAACCACCACCCTTATATAAAAATAGACTGCGTGAATACCAATAGATTGTGGGAAATGGAGGAGTTTTCGATGTTTTAATTCCAGAATAGAATCTTGAGTGACCCTGTTCTACCTTATTCTTAGTCGATACAAAATCTACCCCTATAATGGGGTGGAAACCATCCTTATTACAGAATAAAGCACAAATGCCAATAAATCACGGGAAATCTATTATTTTGTCAATCACTGCTGCCAACTCTTCTAATCTGAGAGTTGGAAACAGTGTTTGACAAATTGCATAATTCGACATTTTTTAAATATTGCAGACTGCGAAACAACCTAATAAATATGATTTATATTCAATGGAAGTAGGTTTAACATTAAAGATAATGAAAACAATGTTATGATTATTATATTATAGGTATTTAATTGTTGCAAAGTTTGGAAATTAGACGAGTTGGTCAACATGTGCAGTGAATTACAGTGATACCATTATACTGTGCGCGATGACACTTTTTACCAAACTTTCTTTCATGCAAATCGTCAATTGGGTTTTACAATAGCTGGTCATTTTCAAGGTCGTAGTTATCTAGTAGTTAACTTTACTAGCAGATGAGGTGTGAGTAAAATAGAAGTTGGTAGTTTACTAGCAATTTATAACTTATAAAATAACTGTAACAAAATAATATTTAGATATTTCGTTTAAAAATGGATACGTGCGAAGTAAATGCATATAGCAGTGATGAGGAGCCAAGAAGACCCAAGCTAATTGACGATTTGCACGAAAGAAAGTTTGGTAAAAAGTGTCTAGATTGGCATCACTGTATTTCACTGCACATGTTGACCAACTCGTTTAATTCCAAACTTTGCAGCAATTAAATACCTATAATATAATAATCATAACATTGTTTTCATTATCTTTAATGTTAAACCTACTTCCACTGAATATAAACTATCTTTATTAGGTTGTTTTGTAGTCTACAATATTTAAAAAAAAGTCGAATTATCCAATTTGTCAAACACTGTTTCCAACTCTCAGTTTAGAAGAGTTGGCAGCAGTGATTGACAAATTGCATAATTCGACATGCAATCGTCAATCCGGTATGAACCTAACTTTTTTGAAGAATACATTTCTTATTCTTTATAATATTTCTATATTTTTCTGTTAGATTTACGAGAATGTCCTCCTCATCGGCACAATAACTTGCTGACCTTTTATTGTAGTACTTAAAAAAAACACATTTTTATTGTTAAAATAAACGATTCTACGTTTTGTAGTAGAATATAAATTATATGAAGATATTATTTACAAAAAACTGTAAACATTATTAATCGAGTTAATGAAGGTTTTCACTTCTTAATTCTCAGCAACAGTTCCGATTTTGATCAGTTTTTTTAATCGTTTTTTAATATTATTCAAAATCAGAAACATCCCAAGTGGCGCAAATAATTATTTATATTGTTTAAACAATAATAACAATATTTACAGGAAAAAATCTATTAAAAATTTTTTTTCGCGATATTTATAAAACATTGAGTTGTTTTTATTGAAAATTTAAGTTCAAAAATGTTTCTCACAGTCGAGGTTGATAATTATTTCTATTGTTTAAACAATAATAACAACTTTTACAGGAAAAATCTATTTTTTTTGTTTTTTCGCGATATTCATGGAAAAGTGAATTTAGTGCAGTGTTTGACGGTTTTTCGCTCAGAATTTTTTCGGATAAAACCGATTGACGTGAAATTTGGACAGTAATTAGGGAGTGGTTCAAGGAACAAACGTTATATAGTGGCGATGTGCGCTTTTACCTTGGGGGGTGGATGCTACTCCTTCTCAGGGGTGGAAATTATTACATTCAAAATAACCGTAGACTTCGATAGAGGAATAAGTTCTAAGCAAAAAATGTTCTATGAAGTTTTTTTCAATGAGTCAATACTTTTTGAGCTATTCGTGATTGAAGATGTTGATTTTTAATCTAAGAAATGCATGTTTTAGAACGATTTTCCACGAATAACTCGAAAACCTCACGTTTTATCAACAATGAAGCTTATAAAATAACAAATCGATTGGTCCTTGTTATTTCTGTGGATGCAATACGAACCAAGTTGTGGCCCGTTGAAGGTGACTTTTTGTTCGCCGTAAACTGAATTCAAATAACGAAAAAACGGAAAATTTTTGGAGGAAAGCATATAAGACATTTTTGAAAGTACTTGAAAAGATCTTTAAAATGAGGTTTGGTAAAAGTCGTTAGCATAAAAACTAAAGGAGTTATGATGAAAATAAAATGGTTGTCTCGTTTTTTCGGAGAAAAAATCAGCAATGAAACCAATGGCTTCACCGCAAGAATTGAAATTGAACGTAATCCATTTACAATTTACTTTATTTAAGTACTGCAGTGGCGTAACAAACACTCCAGCAGACCCCGCACCACCCGGCCAGCTGTGGAGGCCCGCATTGACGGATGGCCGACCCCCATTCAAAACTCTGTGGCCAGCTTTGCTTTTCAGTAATGAAGATAAGAATTATCATTTTCCACTCGTTATAGAGAGGGGGCCCCTAAAAACGTTTGCAGAGGGCGCACTCAGTTTCTGTGACGCCACTGAAGTACTGGCTAGAAGTTTAACCGGTTTGGGATGCTTAAATTTGAAAAAAATTTTGATTCAAATTTGAACACAATAATTCAAAAACTAAAGAAGATACGTAAAAAATGCTAGAGTACAAAAATTTAGATTTTTTTATTGAAAGTTTTATTTATTTTTTTATTTCTCTAAGATAAAAATTAATTGAGATATAACCATTAAAAGTTTGCATTTGAGTGCAAGGACCACCTTCCTCAAACTTTTTAAACTCAAAAATCTCAAAAATGAAAGATTCAAGGAAGTTCAACTTTACATGCCTGAAAATTTTCTGCAAAATGATTTTTGGAGCGATTGGATAGTTATCGTTGAAAAATCAGTCGCATTTTTTCGGTGAAATTTTCGGAGCATGTAAATATTTCTTCATGTATATATCATTACAAATCATCACTTAACTCTATATTGAAAAACGCAGGTGTCGGTAAAGTTGTAGTTAACCTGCAAGTAAGAGTCAACTAACATGAAAGTTAACTTGCGATTGTAAAACCGGCTGTTAGCATGCTTAACGTAGGTGTCACAATTTCTGACGTATTCATCATTTAAACTGTATTTTTCGTTTTATAAACGTTCGGACGCCATCTGTATACTTTCATATCTCCGAAATTATTAAATCTTTGTAAATAAATAAAGAAGCGAAATTCATTATCAATTTATGAGCTTTACTTTTGATCTCTACCCATTTTTCATTAAAACTAATATTTATTGAGATATTAGGAAAAAAAATTACATTTTATCGAAAATACTTCTATAGTTTAAAGTGTAATTTTTTTCTAAAGCAAGTGCTGTATACGAACGAAAAAAAATGATCATATACGTCATGTTAATGAAAAACAGTGTCCTTTTTTTTAATTACTGGCTAATTACAGTAACAAATTGACGACGTTGTTATTAAAAAAAAATGTGAAGGTGCACATTGCTTCGGTCATAACTTCTTTGTTTTTTATGCTGTAGAAACAAATAAAAAAACAGTTGAAAGCTTAATAACCTTTTATTTTACTTATTAGCATTTTCGACGTAGGCGTCACAGTTTTTGAGATATTTAACTCTCAAACTAAATACTTCGTCTTATGAACACTTGGATGTCAAATATAAACTTAAATATCTCCGAATTTATTAATCCTACATCAATGAACAAAAGATGTAATTAATTCCCAGTTTATACTTTCTGTAATTGGTCTGTAACATTTTTTCGCTAAAATAATATTTTTCGAGATATTTGACGTAAGCCGTTTTGAAATACCTTTTTTTAAATAAAAAAATCTCAATTATAACTCGTATAACTTAAAAACTATCAATTTATGTGAAAAATTGCATAGAACCTTTTCTTCTTAAAATATGATTCTTTTTAGGCTTCAGTATTTTTTTTCTTTTTTTAGGTGCCACCCCCTGAAAGGGGGTGGCATCCACCCTCTATAAATTAGCAAGATCCCGCACAATATAGAAACTTTTCTATGAAGCATTTACTATTATACTGCCAAAAATGGAGGAAATCTATTTCGTATGACATTATTCCGAAATTAAAACCTCTAGTTACTGTACTAAAATCGCAATTTATTTTTTTATCCCCTTTAATAATGGGGGGGGGGGTGATAGTGGATTTGACTGATGCCAAACAAATTTTGAAATATTGGCTTCTCGTACATATACTAAATCCCAATTTTGTAGACTCTTATTTGCTTTAGCTTTACCTATTAACTCCCATTTACCCTCAAACCTTCAACGGAAGAAGAGCACAATATAGAGCACATAGGTGTACCAAATTTCAAGTCAATATCTTAACCGTTCAAGAGCAATCGTGCACACAAAAAAAGTTAAAAACCGACAGAATGACAGGCAGACGATAGACAGAAAAAATATTTGCCCAAACCTAAAATCTTGACGTTTCCTGACACTCTAAGCGTATATGAACAAAAATAAAATTTTGAAAATTTTCACTACGTGGATGTGGAAGTAAAATTTGAAACTTTGTAATCGGGCAAGTAAGATCAAACTGACAGCAAATAATTTATAAAATAAAATTTTCGTCACAATTTAGAAAATAAAGATGACTTGGTAGAGCCGGGCGCCATAGTCCCCATTAGCTGCGCCACTGCATGAGCTCCACAAAAACCTTTTTGAAGGTTTTAACCTGTGATTGTTTTCCTCTTTTTATCGAATTTCATTGTACATTTCAATACCATGTATTATTGAAGACCTAAGTGGATAAAGGTGTTATGTCGCATTAAAAAAAAAAAAATACTTTATGCAATTTTTGAACACACCCAATAAACGGTGAATTCTAAATTTGTAATATTTTATAGAAACTTTTTAATTATAAAGGCGCCATGTCATACATACAACCAGTAATTTTAGTGGATGTACACAGTTTTGGACACAAAAATCTAGTTTCATAACAGCTTGATATTGTTCTTTAATATTAGTGTAAACAAAAGAACATAACCTAAGATTATCTATTTTATGAGGTATTATTTATTTGAATCGAAAACAAAATAAATAATGTCCAACTCAAAACCGTTTTGTTTAATTTACTCAAAACTTTAAAAGTGTGACATAACACCTTTATCCACTTAGGTCTTCATAATATTATCGTTTCAATTAGAAGGAATGCTTATATTCCACGAAGATGCTGAGTGAGGTGTATCGATGACAATAGTTTTATCATATGTTAGATAATACGATAAGATTAAAAAAGACAATAATTTAGAAATATTTAATTACTTATGTTATCAATAAGGTGTTTTTAGTTTGTTTTAATTTGTGTCACATGCAAGATGTAGTAATTACGTTGTAAACAATTTCGATAACAATGAGTGATGATGTCAAAAAAGGTAGATATTCCTCACTATTAATATCTAAAAGTATTTCTAGATCTCACTTGATACGAGCTATTTAAATTCAATTTATAAAGAATTCTGGTAAAATTGTAGAAAAAAAGCAGTTAAAATTATAAGGGTTCATTATAAGTCAATTAAAATAACGAACACAACAGCACATGCAAACACCTTGTGTTTGAAAACTGGATTAAAATATCTCGTGTCTAGTGCCCTTAGACCAAAATAAGAAGAAAAGTTCCTTTGAACATTTAGTGAAATCAGTAAAACATTCAATGGTTAGAAGGTTGAAGAGATAACCCATCCTAAATTGGCAGTAATTCTAATATTTTATTGCCCCAGAATATTTATTTATTTAACAATACACTGCCCAACAGAGCATTCCAATTACAGAGAAGGAGATGATAAGTACATATATATATATATACAAAAATTTTAATTTATACAGTTAATCTCTTTATCTCAGCTACACTGCAGTGGAAGATATCAAACTGATCTTGAAGATTATTATAGTTCTCACACATTTTGTACAATGGCGAAAATTACTGTACGTTAGTTCTGGGGGTCGGCAGATAGAATAAAAAATTTTGCCTGGAACCTGGTCTAGGTAAACTTAAGATAGCACTACAATCTATTACAGTCAATGAAGGCAGAAATAGTGTAAATATTTCGTGCAAAGACGAGATTACCCCCTCCCCCCATTTTCGATGGTGCTGAACAAGATGCAAGTGGTGGGAGAAGTTTTTGAGCGCCACAACCCCCTGAAATGGCCAGGAACCACCGCTTTTATGGATCCCTTTATGTTTTCATATATAAACAGGTCTGGGGAGTGACTTATCGACGGGTTATAATTGAAATAACATAGAAGGGGGTTATAGAGTAAGAGGAATCCAGACAGCAGGCCTAGGGGATTGATTAAACCCTCCCGGGGGTGGAAAATCATTTTTTTTCAAATGATTCGGTTCAAACGCGTATCCTCCTATTTTCGGGGTCGCTGATCACGGAAAAAATATTTATTTTTAGCTCCACCTCCTCATCCCTCAAACGGGCAGAAACCACCCTTCACTCACCAGAAAGCATGCTATTCAGGATTTACAGGTTTTTCGACACGTGATCTTTATTCCTGTGCATATCTATTCATTTTTCACGGAGTAAAAGATGGTAGCTTCAACCCTTCCAAGAGGTGTAAAATTCATTAATTACACGTTGGATCGTCAATACACCCTCCCCAGTTTTCGCAGGCGCTGATCACGATAAAAATATTAACCTTCATCTCCGACTCTCCTCAACCCCTATAATGACGCTCACATTGATGCGCAGTGGCACGGAATATGAGTGATGGTTTCTTCATCCACTCAACACATCCGATAAGCAGGATCATCTTTCATCTCATTATGTGCAGGTGTTTATTCAGAGATGCTAGCCCAGTCTTGCAACTCTGAGTGAATCGGACTTCTTGGCAGACCGAAGAACTAATTACCTAAGTAAATAAATAAAATAGACATTAAATTGATAAAAAAGTAATTCAATTAAATATTCCATGCGTTGGCCGCCTTGTTCCCGACACAATCTGATTCTCCTAATATTTTCTCCAAACAGGTTTTGTAAATGTTCTCAAGAGATGCCTTCAATGCCTTCAATACCCCTTCTAATCCTGTTTTCCAAGATTTCTAATGTTGGTGGAGAAGTTCTATACACTTTTTCTTTTAGATAACCGACCAACTTCCGGAGAAACGGGAAGTGGTATTCAATTGTTCTTTCATGGAATATATTAGCCCCAGTGGGCAATATCTACAAACCAAATTTCAAGCTTCTACCTTAAAAGACAATTAAATGGCGCCTGTAAAACGAATCCGTTGTCACCCGGTACTCAAGCGCGGATCTAGAAATTTCAATAATTTTTTTCTCGTCTGTGGCGCATGGGACCCATACGAAATATGGGAAATAACATCTCGAGAAGCACTTCTCTAAAGTTTTGAAAAAGCAGTTTGCGAAAAATTTTTTCAAAATTCGATTACCCTCCCCCAGGTTTAGGGACTCCTATTTAAAATTATTTTTTTTGTCATATGCGTTTTACTTTTCATAGAAATACAATATTGCGTTTTGAAGTTTATGAAAATATTTTCGTTACTAACAGAAATACAACGAATTGAAATTTTGTGATTTATAATTTAACAAATCACAAAATTTCAATTCGTTGTATCTCAGTTAGTAATGAAAATATTTTCATAAACTTCAAAGCTGATTGTTGTATTTTTATGAAAAGTAAAATGCATATGACAAAAAAAAATAATTTTAAACAAGAATCCCTAATCCTGGGGGGGGGGGGGTAATTGAATTTTGAAAAAAATTTTCGCAAACTGCTTTTTCAAAATTTTTTAGGGGTCGTTAGAGAAGTGCTTCTCGAGATGTTATTTCCCATATTTCGTATGGGCCCCATGCGCCACAGACGAGAAAAAAATTATTGAAATTTCTAGATCCGCGCTTGCCGATACTGAACACGCATTTAAGCATTTGATACTCGGTATTGAAACAATTCTAGTCACTAACCACTAATAAAATGGTTGGTGGTCAGAATTAGAAGAAAGTCTACATTTCGTCTTTTATTTAAGGCACCCTCAGGACTGTTCTTTTTTGCATTGCATACCCAGATAGCATTTTTACATTCAGAGCATGTGCTCGGAACGTACTTTATGTACCCATGGAACTAAGAATGAATATTCATTTTGTATTCCGTGTAGAAAATCTGAATGTCAGAGAGACGTACAGATGACCGCCTCTCGATATACGAGTAAGATTCCTACAACGTACCCATAGACCAAAACGGAACTTGATATGAACCAGAAACGTATATTGACATACTGATAGATACATGAGGTATATAGGAGGAAGGTCCATCCTACATTCACAATGTACACTGCATGTTCATGGTATATGAGTACTACCTTCGCAGGAATTAAACCGTAGGTGCCTGGTATGTTACACATGGATCATAAATCTATGATGCATGTATATTGCAGGAATGAACATTAAGTATCAGTGGCAGCTATAAGTACTTCACTCATGCCATGTATTTTCTTCAAAGTTTAATTATTATAAAAATTTATTACTTATTGTAATCATTGATGAGTCGCTGCTTCATTCTGAATATGTTCAGTATGACGCAGCGACTCATCTATGATTATAGCAAATAATAAATTATTATAATAATTAAACTCAAGAGAATACATGATATGAGAGAAGTACTTGCATATAATAAATCCAATATCTAATTTTAAAGTTTAATTGTTACAGTCAATTATTAGGTACTTACTCTAATTTTCCACATTTCATATTCCTTGTGAAGAATATTATGTAAGTAAATGTGGAATATATGCACAGAAAATTTGTTTTTACTATTAGTTTTCCACTAAAGTCAAATGTTTTATTCATCAAATTTTATTGAATGGAGCACACAAATGCTAAATAAACTTAAATAAAACTGTATTTGCTATAACAATACTTTACAAAGGTCCACGAATATATGTAAAAAAAATAGTTTTACGTTAATAAGATCTGTTAAAAACCATTTTAAAATGGATCAAACATTTATCACTCTAAAACTTCAGCTTAAAAATCATATTTAACGTGTTATTTATGAAAAAATCTAATGATCATATTACACTACCTTAAAGTTTTATCTATTTCAAATCGTGTTTTAAATTGCCAAGAACAAAACATGATTTTATTTTATTAATTACTTTACATTGTTGTAACAATTAAGTATGCATCTTAAATTATAAAATAGGAAGAGGTATAAATAAAACAGTTGTGTTACTTTAAATATATTTTTATTTTTTGTTACAAAAATGAATTGTAATAATAAAAAACAATTGTGACAAAAATTTCAATTGAGATTTTTTTTAACAAAAAAATTTTCTTTGCAACTTATGAACTGCCATATTTTACTATAACGAATTTTTTGTCAGTAAGTAAAAAATAGTAAAAATTGGAGGGCTTACATTTTCAAAACCAAGTGTCCAGGTGTTGCCGATGGTGATACTTGTAATTGCGAAAGTCCACTTTTCATTCTCAACACATCTGTAACTGATCCTATTGGCTGAATACTTTCTTTTGGCTTTTCCAATTTTTAAGAAGGTATTTCCTTCCTGTCTAGAGGAGGAGATACACGTGCTAGTCCAACTACAAAAGAAAATTATTTGAATAGGTACTTATTTCTCTTTAAAAACTGGCCATGATAAAGTTGAAAAATATAAAAACATCTTACAGAAAAAATAAAACTGATCAAACATAAATTAAACAAATTGATACTATCATAAAGGACACGGCAGGCACAAAATAAATGGAAAAGAAGGTACAGTCAAATGGACTGAAACTGTAGTATGTTGTACTTCATAATATCCTGATCAAAAGTTTTCATGGGCACAATATCTGAAAATCGCCAGTTTTTGAGATATGAAAGGTCAAAGATCAGGAATATCGGTACCCGCTGTCATAGTTGAGAGTATCATATTATGGCGAGGATTTGTTTAACGTGTGATTTTAAATGTACCTGAAGTTTCGAACGTTCACTTGAATGAATTTTAGATGAAAAAGAAAAGTTAATAAAAACCACACATCGATTTAGGCATAAACACTTCATTGCCACATTTGCTGACAATAAATATCCACAATACTTAAGTTTTTACACCTAAATCGAAGTGTGGCTTTTATTAATTTTTCTTTTTCATATGAAATTCGTTCAAGCGAACGTTCGAAATTTCAGGTACTTGATTTTAAATGCCTACCAGAGTTATTAAAAGAACAACATACCTATCTTCTTTCAACTTCTAGTAAAGACAACATTTCTTGGGAAGTCGACGGCTTCCAATATGTTCTTCGATATCATCGGGAGGAATAACGTGCTTTTTGTACATAGTCCTTTGATTTGTTTTTATTCACTCTGTACATCAGATCTCTGCCCTTTTCAATTAATTGCAGCTCTTCTATAATCCTCTGAAATAGGTATAAAGCAAATTACTACAAATAGGTAAATACCTAACACAACTCGTATGTTGTAATCAAATCCAATGGTTGTAATTTAAATAAACAAAAGCTTAATATTGAAATAGATCGAACCTACCTTCTTGAAAATAAGATTTAAACACCAATCAGGGGAAAACAAAAAAACAAAACATACATTTGACAGCAGGAGCGTAACGTATACTAATAGCAGTACGAACGATGAGCATGCGCACTAACCTAATGACCGTGGCGCGCATTTAAAAAATTCTACAAGGAGATTGTAATGACATGGAAAACGGAAATCTAAATATAAAAGATAAAAAGTAATTAAATACCCATTCTAAGTCTAAACTATCTGCTTAAGAAATGCTGATAGTTACCGAGATAGTTACTAATTAATTGAACACAGTACATAAATTAAAAAAGGGTTATTATTCATTATTATTTAATATTTCATTCATTATTATTTAATATTTCATATTCATTATTATTCAATATTAGATCACAAATCTAAAGTCTGGATTCAAAATTTAAAACATATTTCATATAAAACGTCATAAAACGTCATACACTGCACAGGGGATGATTATAAATGTACTTAAATCAAATCTATATAGATAGAGAAATATCATAATTATTTTTGTAGGTAGGTAGGTAGATAGGTACTATAAAACTAGCATTGCTGTCAGATCAGTTGTGATGCAGGTTTATTTTTATTAGTTCAAAAATCGAACCAATCAGCGTTCGCATTAAGAGTGCTGAACTTTTGATGATATTACTGTCGGCGCGGCGCTCGGGCGATGCAAATATTTCTACAAAAAATATACCTTTATTATACAGATAAAATCATTGACGAATGTTTATACGATGTACATGAACACATATACGAAGAACGTTCCCTGATACGTGTACACAGTATATGCGACTGTGAATATAAACTTTTCTGTATATTCCATTTATATCGTATGTATAATCATATTGTACATGTGAAAATATTATTTATATGGGAATGTTGAGGGAACATACATGGCAAGTACAGAATGCAATTAGAACATTGGGAATGCAAAATGTACATTCGTGGAATAATAAATGCTATCTGGGTAGTAACAAAAATTTTGACAGTTTTGTGTTGTTTGCTCATACTTTCATTTTGTTTGCAGTATCTTCTGATTTCTTCTAAGAAACCCTTAGACCTATTATGTTTATGCTTTCTTGCTAGTTATCTCAGACCTATTAATTTCTTGAGATCGTTTGATGATCTTTGCATACAGTCTAACACACCTGTATTTAAATTATTTTTAGAAGTGGAGATTTGAATTTTGGTACAGAGGTAGAACTTTACGAGTTGCATTTTTTAGACTCAAATGTCAGGTGTAACCATGGCTTACGTAAATGATTTCATCATCACTTACGTAGGCCACGGTGTAACCCTAGCCTACTGCGACCTCGTGAAAAGGACAGATTCGCAATATTTTGCGTCGCGTTGGAGATATTGAAAAAAGTTACTAGAAAAAGTTGTTCAGAATCTTATTTTAATCTTGGATACCAAGTTTCGAGACAAAATTCGAATATTGAAATTTTTGTCATTCACTCGGAAATTCAAATTTTTTATCAGTTTTCACTAGCAAGCCGTGGAAACAATTAAAAATTTCAATATTAAAAAGAGGCCAAGATAAATTATTTATTCAACAAAATTCGTTACCCATGCTCTCCTATTAATTATCTCCAACAACTCCTCGAGAGAAATGAGCCACTTCCGAATTCTCCTGATATTTCAGTAATAAAATGGTTGGGGTTTGATCATTATTAGAAGGAACCCAGTTTTTTTGTCAAGTTTCGTCTTTATTTTTAGGCATTCTCAGAGCTTTGTTGTTCCTACATCGCAAAAAATAATTTTTGTGGTTACCATAGTTTGCTAGTTTTCTATTATGGGTTCATTTTGTATACTGTATCTTCTTAAAATGGTTTTTACCTAATACTGGTCACACTTCAACCATTTTATTGGTGAAACACATAAATAAAGATCATCAAATGATTTCAAGACTAAAAATATAAAATTATGCAAAATAGTAACAATTAGAAACAGTTTCTCTGAAGTTAGTTCAACAAACCATATAGCCGAGTCAATGAAGCGGAAAAATCATTAAATCTTCTAAACTCTCAAAAACAGATCCGATTTTGATATATATTTTTTTAATATCTGTTATATTCTATTATTCAAAAGCAGAAACATGAGTGTTGGGGGCAGATAATTTTTTGAACAACTTTAAAATTTTTTGAAAATTTGAGATTTTTATGTATTAAGTCCGATTTTCGCATAAAAAATATGCCTGGGGGGTTACGAATTCATTGTCAAGAAATGGTTTTCTTGAAATTTTCTCCGAATTTTCCGAAATTTTTTCTGAATTATAGAGGTTTCTTTATAATGTTTGTATATTTATCAAACTTTTTGATACGAATGTCACCAGAGGTGTTTCTTTAAAATACATAGTCATAAATAGAGTTGAGTTATAAAAAAAATTCCACAAATTTTTCATAATTTTTA
The DNA here is from genome assembly GCA_936432065.2 of Rutpela maculata. Classification (NCBI taxonomy): domain Eukaryota; kingdom Metazoa; phylum Arthropoda; class Insecta; order Coleoptera; family Cerambycidae; genus Rutpela; species Rutpela maculata. The sequence continues at coordinate 43,563,823 of OW386291.2, read as the reverse complement.
TTGAAATTTAAAAATTGTGGGTAATAATATTTTTACAGAGAGATTTTTTGAGGTTGCTGATTGCGAATTTCATATCAGAATTGAGATTTTATTGATAACTCCCTAGAAATATTAGGAATAATGTGGAAGTCCTTATTAATGAAGCCTTTTACAAGAAAACCAAATCTAGAAAATTTTTGTGGTCAGAGATTACACATCTCAAATAAATGTTTATGGAGTAAATAAAAATCTTAACTGAATTTGAGCATAATAATACAGAAAAATATATTTTTTATTAATCATAGACATTTTTTACGTACAAATATACTTTAAAAATTATTCAGAATAGAAAATATATTAGTTTCAATTTTCATTCAAATTTGTGACTTGAGACTTCATTGTCGTCTGTCAGTGACTGGTTGTTGCAGTCGTTTCCACTGCAAACAATACATGCAGGTGAGCGATAAACACCATACTTTTTCTACAGTCAGTTTTGCAAGAGCAGAAAATTATTTTCAAAATTTTGTCAACTGCTGCGGACTGCGTCAGACTAATTGGCAATCAGAAATTATCTTTTTTCCATCCCCATTGCTCGGGGATATTGACGAATTACTTTTCAGCGTTAAAAAGTTGTTCTTCATCTTAATTTTTAGTCATAAAGGTTGCTGCCGCTTCATGTAACTTTTTGTTCACAAAACTTTTCCCCTTCCTATAAGAACCAGATGTAGTATCACATCCTGTACGTAAAGTATTGAATTCAGTTGGTGAAATTAATAAAAATGGTGCATATGTTATTGAAGATAACAACAAGCTAAAACATATAACAGAGTATATAATTGCCAATATGTGTGTTCATTTAAAATATCGATTTTTAAATATGCATTACTATTGGAGGTTTACCAACTACGATTTATTTATTTTGATCGAAAAAACCAATTATACTAACAAGCATTTTTTATATCGGTAATGAGTCGATGTGTTTAGAAAACAACAAACAATGGGAAAGTTACCTTGGTAGATATTATATTACATTACAATTTTCGCTATGATTAAGGTATAGGGTTATTTATATAATACCTAGGCATTCGTAGTATTTTAATCTTTAATCTTGTAAAGAAGCCTTTTATATGTTGGTAACGTAATGTATATTTAAAGAGATATAGGTATTTAAAAAAACGCATATAAATTGCATTAACTTTACAATAAAAATTCTTTTTTTTTTTTTTCAGGAAATGCTGGAAATGTATCATCAGAGGCAGAGGATGTGCAAGAAGCTGATGGTTGGAGTAGATTTTCAATTGTTCTACATATATTTTTACCAATGGCCGGACTAGCATTATTCTTTAAGCAGAAGCATATTTTGTCAAAATTGTTATTGCAATTAGACAGAAATTGCGTTTCAGGTAATTTTTATCGGAATGTAATATATACTACTTAATAGGTAAAGTCTGTTCGCTGATAGAATCCCAATGGCATAGTGTAAGGGAAGTCGTCCGGAGCTTTCTTTGTCTTTATTGAAATATTGTTTGTAACCTAATCTGTAACGTAAGTTTTATTACTTCCACATCCAGTGGTAGACAAAAAAATTTTTATTGTTCAAATAGGCTTAGAATGTCATGAAACGTCGAGATTTTAAGTTTGAGCGAAAAAAAATTCTGTCTGTCGGTCTGTCTGTCTGTAATTTTTTTGGTGCGCACGTTTACTCTGGAACCGTTTGAGATATTGACTTGAAATTTGGTACACATATGTACTTTAACGAGATCATGTTCCGTCGAAGGGTTGGGGGGTAAATTTGCGTAAATTTGGGGGAAATTTGGGGTAAATAAGTAGATCAAGCAGGTAAGAGTCCATAAAATTGGTATTTAGTATATACAAGAGAAGCTAATGTCTCAAAAAAAAAATTGGCATTAGCCATCCCCATTACCACCCCCACCATGATTCCAGTAAATCGAAAAGGCGTCATACAGCTACAGAAGGTAAAAGATTTATATAAGATCTATTCATGGCTTTGCTGAAGATGCAAATTTAGTTTTCTTCACCAAGAATAAGTCGGCAGATTACCATGACAACATGGAAATTTTGAAAAGTGGCTGACAGAGAGACTTTTGGTGGGGTTACAAAATTCAGGCATTATTGTTTTAAATGATACTAAGTACCACTCTCGGATTGAAGAAAAACAACCAACCCGATCTTGGACAAAGGAAAAAATACAAACCTGGTTAAAGACCAAAACACAGATTTCAGTGATACCACATTTAAAGCCGAATTTTTCCAAATAGCTGGAGCTAATAGAACAGAGCAACACTATGTTGTCGACAATTTCATTAGAGAGCATGGGCATGAAGTACTGCGGCTTCCACCATATCACTGTCAGTTCAACCCAATAGAACTTGTTTGGGGAATTTGTAAGGAGTATTACGACAAACATATCGGGAAAGATGGTTTTAGTGACGAAGCCGTTCTTGCTATGTGGAATGAGACTTTGTCTCAAGTGTCGAGCTCAGTTTGGTTCAAGTGTGTAAATCACACAAATAAATTGATTCATATGATCGAGAGGTTCAGGTTATGCCACTCATTATAAGTATTAATAATGAGAGCGACGATAAAGACTCGGAAGAATTAGAAATTGACGAAGAAAACTAAATTTATTTATTTATCTTATACTAGGTATTTGTATTTTACTGCCATATTTGTTTTATACATAATTAGTATTAAGTATATATTTTTATGTCAAGATTACATATACTTATTTGACAAAATTCTATTAATGAATAAAAATGATTTAGCTGCAACTATTTATTTTGTATATTTGCTATATCATATTTTTAACTTGAAACCAAAACAATTTAATATTATAATTTGTTTATTTAACTTAAATTACTATAAATTTACAATAGATGTATTATATATGCTTATAATTCAATTTCCTTTAAATAAATCTAATTAAGTACATCAAGTAAAATATAAAACAAAACGACACTGTGCATTCAAAAAACACCAACGAGCTTACGACATCTTAGTTCAGACGTTCGTGACGTCACATCGGGACTCTATCAGCGAACAGACTTTATACAACAATTCTGAAGTTAACTCTAATTCATTTGTCATTGAAAGTGTACAAATTAAAACTGTGAATTTATTTTAAGACATTGTTACAATAGTAGTTATAAGTAACTTATTCATAATTTTCTTGATATCACAGGATTGGGAGACAAAACATTAAACCCTTATAGATCGTTATTTACATATTGGCTGTAAAATATATTGCAAATAATTAATTTTGATGCTGGCGATCTCGATGTATATTTTTGCTGAAATTTTGCATGGTGCAGTTTCCTTTATAGTGCATATAAAACAAGTTGTGTGTAATTAATTTAAATATTCAACATAACGTTATTTTGACGACAGGTCTTCCAATACAAATAACCTGTGTCCATAAAACCACAATAACCGCATAATCTAAGAAACCCTGTTTATCTTAAGGAATAACATGGCCAAACTTCAACAATCCATTTGCCTTGCTATATATTTATGATGACAGTGGTCTATATTTTCAAGGGTTTGGATGTATAATCACTTCTCAGATTTTCTAAGAAAGTCGTTCGAATCAGCCTCTCAGTAGTTTATTGCAGCATTCTTTGCATTTATAACGCAAAGAATATGTAACACCACAAAAACACACTCTTTTTAATACAAATACAAATTATGTACGAAATTAATCACTACTCACAAAATCGCTAATCGCACGTCTTAAGATGTATATTATCCTTCAAACCTATCACTCACTTGACATCTTAAAACTATATATTTTACACTTTGTCTCAAATTTTTATTATTTTTAAATTGATTTAATTTGGCGCGGTGTACTGTTACCCCAATGGTACGCCTCTGGTTGAGTCATATGTATTTTTGCTGGAAGAGAATTGTTTATAAATTCGTTTGAATATTTTTAATAATTATGAACACTTAGCTTGTTGAAAAAACTACAGTAGGATCACCCGCAAAAGATATAATCAATATAAATAGTTTTTTTTTATCACTTGGATGCTCACCGAATTTCTCGATTAAAAAAAAGTGGTTCCAATTTTTACATTCTTTACACTAGACGTAGATTGATGAAACTATAATGGCCAAGTGATAATTTACAGTTTGCAAAATATTTCATAAAGATCGCTTAAGATAATCCAGAGTAATAATTGAACATACCGTGCTGGCCAGGCCAGTTTAGTGGGGGTCCACCAAAAATCTTGAAAATTTCTTCCCCCCGCTCATCAATTATTAAGTGCGAGGGCCCGTTGGCTTTCGAGGTTTCAAGGGGGGGAGGGGGCGCCAGAAATTTTGGCAAACATTTTTTTTTTTCAAATTTCTTCCCCCCCTCCGCTCATGAATTATTAAGCGCGGGGGCCCATAGTGAGGGCCCGCCAGAGATTTTTACAAAAAAAATTTTTCCCTCTCATGAATTATTAGGCGCGGGGACCCGCCAGTGAATTTGGTACCGGGGCCCATGATTTGATGCGGGGGGCCTGACTAGCGATAAACAAAGACAGTTAGAATTTGCATTGATGCCAAGGTAGTACCCAGGGGTGGTTGGGATGGCTGAGAGGACGGAAGGACTAGAGAATTCCGGAAGGGCTGATCGCTTTTGAGCCGGTCCAACCTCATCGATAGTTAGTACAGCTGCACCAATATTGGTACACTAAGAGGTTGCCTAATGCCATTTTAAACTTTTAGAAATGATTAGTTTAATTTACCAAATCTATTATATTTTACATATTTTCCGTCATAAAAGTATTCTTAAATCCAGCCTTGACTCGCGAAGTAGTTGTCAAATACACATTTAGTTTTAACAAGCGCGGATCTAGAATTTTCAATAATTTTTTTCTCGTCTGTGGTGCATGGGACCCATACGAAATATGGGAAATAACGTCTAGAGAAGCACTCCTCTAACGACCCCTCAAAAATTTTGAAAAGTAGTTTGCGAAAAATTTGTTCAATCTACGAATGCCCCCCCCCCCCCCCCCCGAGCCAAGGGACTCCTGTTTAAAATTATTCTTTTTTGTCATATACATTTTACTTTTCATAAAAATGCAACAATAGGTTTTGGAGTTTATGAAAATATTTTTATTACTAACTGAGATACAACGAATTGAAATTTTGTAATTTGTTAAATTGTAAATAGATGTTATTTCCCATATTTCGTATGGGTCCCATGCGCCACAGACGAGAAAAAAATTATTGAAATTTCTAGATCCGCCCTTGCTCATGTTTTGACCAAATAATATATGTGACGATCGCCACCTAGGCCAACCCGTCACTGAATAGAGACTAGGTAAGTGAAACTGGCATAGTGAGACTTATCGTCTATTTGTTTCTTCATAGCATAGTTCATGAATACTATAATTCATGGCATAGTTCAACGTTTTGAATTTTATGAAAATATTTTCATTACTAACTGAGATACAACGAATTGAAATTTTGTGATTTACAATTTAACAAATCACAAAATTTCAATTCGTTATATCTCAGTTAGTAATGAAAATATTTTCATAAACTTCAAAACGTGTTGCTGTATTTTTATGAAAAATAAAATGCATATGACAAAGAAAATTATTTTAAACAGGAGTCCCTAGACCTGGGGGTAATCGAATTTTGAAAAAATTTCCTGTTTATAATTGCCGATTAGGCATGTACATTCACGTAGCGCGAGATATATGACAACACAGCAGCAGCAAACTCGCCCGTCGGCGAAGCATCCCAGCTCTCAGTTATTTCATTTAAGCCAGCTGGCACAAGCGATGTTGTAATTCTTACTCCCCATGCCTAGCCGATGTGGTTCTAACATAATTAAAATGCTGCTGCCAAGCGTTGGCCCGCTTACGAAGTGGCAGGAGTTTGTTTTGTGGAAAAGTTACATTAATATGACAGAAAAAAAGATAAACCATGTTTAAATGAATATAGCGACTAAAAGTGTCGCTGACTACCGTACTAAATATAGGTGTACCCAAAAACTAGATGCTGTTCAAATACATTCGACATCTTTACCAGTACACCTTGTATAACCGTTGTCTCAAGTAGCCGCCTTTAATAAATTTTGTACTCGGATGATTAGCCTATCAGGAAAACAATGATCGATATAATCAATCTAAAAATAATGGAATTTTAGACATCGAAAAATACCCAATTATTATGGTGATGCTGTAATTGTTTGATTAGTGTATTTATCAGCCAATTTGATTTGATTTGTTAAACTTAAATTATTTCTACTGTACACATGGCTTATCAATTTTGTTTTCATGTGTTAGATAGAACTGGAAACTATTTGTAAATACTAAATATTATACACTTTTTCGGATAACTGGATTTTCTATACAGCTTCAGAAAGTGTTTGTTTTGGTATGGCACTATAGTTTCAACGATTTAACCGACCGCCACAATAAAGACGTCTACCAGTACTCTAGCAAAGGTAAACAGTGTCACGCCCTCCCCCAGAGAATTTATACAAGATTGCTTGCTTCGCTCTCGCTTGCTGTTATTGCCATCCCAAAACCAACGCTTCCCGATTCTGTATAATTGTTTAAAGCACTACAGCATAACAGTTTTTTGAAAACAAGTTAATATTTTAGGTATAATTACTATTAGTCGAGTCAATAAAGCCTAAAAATCGTCAATATTTCTTAATTCTCAACAACAATTTTGATCAGTTTTTTTAAATATGTGTTTTTTAATACCATTCAAAATCAGAAACATCCCAAGTGTAGCAAATAACTGTTTATATTTTTTAAACAATAATAATAATATCTACAGGAGAAAATGTTTTTAAAATTTTTTCGCGATATTTATAAAACATTGAGTTGTTTTTATTGAACATTTAAGTTCAAAAATGTTTCTCACAGTCGGAGTTGATAATTATTTATATTGTTTAAACAATAATAACAACTTTTACAGGAAAAATTATTTTTTTATGTTTTTTCGCGATATTCATGAAAACGTGAATTGTTTTTATTGAAAATTTAGTGTAATAAATATTTTGAAATATTGCGAAACTAATAATTATTTATATTGTTTAAACATAAAAATTACATATACAGGAAAAAAATTTTACATTTCACCGAAAAAATGCGACTGCTTTTTCAATGATAACTTCCTTAATTTTTAAGCTATCCGGTCGCTCCAAAAATAATTTTGCAGGGAATTTTCAGGGCTACAAGGTGTGTAAGGTTGAACTTCCTTGAACCTTTCGTTTTTGAGATTTTTAAGTTTAAAGGACTCAGGGAAGGTGGTCCTCGCACTCAAATGCAAACTTTTAACGGTGATCTCAATTAATTTTTATCCTAGAGAAATAAAAAAAAACAAAACTTTCGATAAAAAAAAAATCTGAATTTTTGTACTCTAGCATTTTTTACGTATCTTTTTTAGTTTTTGAATTATTGTGAAAAAACGAAAATTTTTTAAGAAATTTTAAAAATCATTTCAAATTTGTATCAAACTTTTTTCAAATCTAAGCATACCAAACCGGTCAAACTTTTAGAACATATTGCCAGTACTTAAATAAAGTAAATTTTAAATGGATTACGTTCAATTTCAATTCTTGCGGTGAAGCCATCGTTTTCATTGCTGATTTTCTCCGAGAAAACGAGACTTATTTTCATCATAACTCCGTTAGTTTTTATGCTCACGACTTTTACCAAAGCTCATTTTAAAGGTGGTTTCAAGTACTTTTAAAAATATGTTTTCCTCCAAAAATTAAGTGAAAACCTTCATTGACTCGATTATATCCTAACAATTTTAATTATCTCCTGATAATGCCATTTTGATTGACGAAACGTTCTTTAGTATACTGTGCAGTATTTTCGTGCTTGTAGAATTTTACCAAAGGTTACTTACAAATGTACTTCATGTTCATCTTTTATTTTAAAATATTTCATAACTTTCTATCTTGAGTTATGGTGCTTAAAGAAACGTAAGGAGGGTTAGACAGACAGGCAGATATTTTGAAAGTGGTTCAGAATTCGATGACTAACAGACTTGAAATTTTTTTCAAAAAAATCAGAACTAACTGTATAACACTAGCTGTGTAATTAGTACTAATTTTAATTACTTCCACATCCAGTGGAAGTATAGTAACGCAAAAAATATTTTTGAATATTTTTATTGTCCAAATTGGCTTAGAATATCATGAAACGTCGAGATTTTAAGTTTGAGTAAAAAAAATTCTGCTTGTCTCTCTGTCTGTCTGTTGTGCGCACGATTACTCTGGAACCGTTTAAGATATTGACTTGAAATTTGGTACACGTACGTATTTTAACGAGGTCTGGAATTAGATTATATTTTGATCTTATGGTATTGAAGGGTTGTGGGGTAAATTGATTAGGGGTGGCAAAAACAAAATTGTGATTTAGTGTGTGTACAAAAACTAAAGGCATCAAATATTTTTTTCTTCATGGGCCACGGGAGTTACGGAAAACATAAGGCATGACCCACTGGGTCACTGGACAGTGAACGTGGTAACTTCCAAGAGAGCAGGTGGAGAGGCGCCTTGGATATTCCATTTTCTCTCAACACGTTTAAGCATACTATCCATAAAGAGTTGTTTTATTATCTCTTAGGAATTAACCAAATTTTGAGTTTTGTTATGTTAGTAAGCTTACGATTTCTTTTTCAACATAGAACACTATATTATCCCTGTTCTAATGACGGCAATTGTTATTTCATGCTGTTTCTCTTTATTTATCCTATAATAAAGAATGAGAAGAATACTATTTAGCAGGTAGTTGATGGTTTTTTGGGGAAGGAAAAAACCTGACATTTTTTGAGAGAAAAATATTTAGAATATATCAGAAATAAAATATTAATGAAAACATGTTTTAGAGAACAATAATATTTGACATGTAGCTAACACAATCGCCAAATAAGAAAACTGCTATAGTTTTAGTGAAAAAATTTACAAGGTAGTCGCCTAAAAGAATGAAATAATTAATAAATAAAATTTGCCAAACGGAAGGTGAAATTTTGTGTAAATATTTTTAAAGATTTTCTTATTCTGTTTTCAATATCATTCGTGCTACTTTATAACTTTATAGTGATGAGGGTGATGGGAATAGAACGAGGAATGGTGGAATAGAGGTGGGGGAGAGTGAGGAAAGATCGTGTGAAAATGAGACAGATGGTGTGAAAGATAGGGAAAAATAGTGGACCATTGCGAGAAACTGGTGGTAGGTGGTGTAAAAGTTGTAAAGTGTGGTTTGAAAGTGGAATAAAGTGGTGGAAAGGTAGATAAAGATAGTGCAATATGGGGATATGGGGAGATGATGGGATGTTCGGGGTTGTGGAATAATGTGAAACAAGGTGAGAGAAAGGTATAGTACTTGGTGTTACAAACAGTTAGTCCATATTGTGCCCCCCCTCCTGGAAAAAGAAACAAGTCGGTGGACATCTGAAAATCGTAACTGATTTGTGGGGTAAACTACCATCATAATCATATTAGTAACAGAGTATCATAACCTTTTTAAAATTAGCAAAGAAAGTCTCAAAATTACCCAAATTACATTACAAGCAACGAAGAATACAAAACGGCCATCAGAGGGGATGCCAGTAGAGATGGGGGAGAGGGGTTTGAACAGCACACGAATTGACATATCTGAAAACATATAAACATTTTTTATCTTATTTTTAATTTCAGCGTGTTATGAATCGAATTTTTGTACAATTTACTACGACTTAATTTTTGGTCGGCTATAACATAAAATATATACCTGTTTGTTTCAATCAAATAGGTATAATAAATAAAATGTTATCGTGTCCTGTAGTAATAAAAATCACTAACAAAAAAAAATCCAACCTTGTGCGTTAACAATGTAGATGTCCATAATTATTTCAAATCACTTCATTATCAACTCATTGTTGCATGCAACCATGAAAAAGAAAAATAGCTTGTTTGCCTGCCTCTTTAACTTATATAGTTAGAGTGTGTATTAATGGATACATAACAGAAAAATGAAACGTCTTCTAAAAACTGTTAAATAAATTTTCACTTAGACACTCGGTTAAATGGACCTTAAATTAGATTACAGGTGAGTCAATAGAGCCTAAGGCCTCCTTGAGGTCACACAGTGGTCAATATACCACATTTAGGAGGGAAATATTATTAACACTTCATTTTTAGTTATATTTCTGCTGGGAAGTACATTTTTGTTTAAAAGTATTAAGTTCATAACATGGTGCATAAAATATACATACATAAATATATACAGGGTGAGACAGTAGCGTGTAAATGGTCAATATCTCATCCGTTTGAAATTTGTAATAATGTCTCAGATAAACGGGAGATGAAAACTAGCATATTTTAAAATTATTTTCAAATATAATGGGTGTTTCACAAAGTGATGGCAAGCTAATAGCAGGATTTTTTAAATATAACACCCAATATTAGAATCTGTCAAAGACGTATTTTTGTAAATTTGAGTGTTATTTAATTTTGAATGTTAGTCAATACAGTGTACTAATTTACAGAACTCTTAGAGTTGAACCCATTTCTACCGGGTGTGCTCCACGATGATTCAAACTTTTACATACTTATTTAAACTGTCATAATTCATTTTTTTCAAACGGAATACTCTGTTTATCTTTATTTAATGTGTTTCGGCAACTAATTACCTACTTGCTGATACATTAAAATGACTACTTTTTTTCGACGATTTTAAGCAAAAAAAGTCTATTATATATTCCCTATTTTTCTTTATCTCTTTCTTTAAAACACTACTTAATATTTTATGTGTTCAATAACTTTTAAATAGCCCTTATTAATGTTCCACTGCGCAGTACCTTCTCATTTCGCAAAAATTCAAACAGTTGAAGTGTTTTTACAGAAATAACAGTCTCCGAATTTACCGAAATGTGACGAGAAATTTTCTGCAGATGGCACAATATAGTAGTTTGGTAACATGTCTGCTATACATGACAAAAATTACAGTGAAACCTCGTGAAACTTTTTTAAAACTCAAATATAATCCATATAGTATACATACCGCTTTTTATAGTAAATCGAAAATAAACGCATATTTCTTTCTCAATCTGCAAAATCCTAGCCTTAAGGATAGGATCTTGCAGAGTCACAGGGAAACTATACGTTTATTTTCGGTTTATTATAAATAATTTTAAAACCAAACATGGTATAATATTTAAAACTGTTTTAAATAATTGCTATTGTTTTAACGATTACAACTATATTTTTTTTTTATTGCAAATTTCTGTTGTACTTGAATATCGTAATTTGTCAATGAAAATGGTTCCTAATTTGATTATTAGAGTACCTATGGCATTTAACTATATATAAAATTTATGATAAAAACTGTATGTGGTTGTATTCCTTAGAGCAATATGTGAAGTATCTAAAACTATTTTAAAGATTATACTATTTATGATTTTTTAAATCTTTATAATAAACCGAACATAAGCGCATATCTCCCTCTCACTCTGCAAAATTTAATATTTAGCACTGACTGAACGTTGACGCGTGACGTATACTAAAAATAAATGTCTAATCGAGGCAGGAAAGAAGATTTGGTAACATTCAGGGGCTTGTTGACAGGCTTAAAATAGTGATAGGCATAATCGATTAATTTCAAAAACCAAATACCAGGAATTTGAGTGATTTCAATAACCGGATAACCATTCGAATGATATGATGGGCACTTGAATGATATGCATAACTTATAAGGCTATTTAACATTTTTTGTTCAAATTCTGATTCTTTAAATTTTTTCATTGTACTCCATGGGAAAATCAATTTTTGGAAAAAGTGTAATACACGATCAAATGATTATAACATTGCACCTACTTTGATTATATTGAGTAATGCAGGTTATTTCAATAACCGGATAATCGGTTATTTTTCACTCCGATGATCCCATCACTACTTAAAAATCACTGGAAAATCTGTAGAAATCAGTCAAGTGAAGGTGACAAAAGTAATGAGTGCCAAGCCAGTACAAGTCAAAGTGAAAATTTCCAACCAACAGCAGTTACTCTAGTTTACGCTTGTAAGAACATGCCAAGAGAAAAAGAAGGGATGAGACAAACAGATAGCCAGAGCCATTTTTGCAACAAATTGTTCTTTTAAGTCCACTTAACATAAAGAAGTTCTGAAAGTGATTGGCATGTTAAGTTCAGTTATCACCAACCCTTTTAAATGAAATATTTGAAGAGGAGAAATCAGTGTTTTTAAAATTTATCGGGTCAATCAGTTTGTATTTCTCTTGATGGTTGATCAAATGTTCATAATGAACAGATAATATGTGCAGTTTTGATACTAGAAAATGGAAACAGTTTTTTTCTGAAAAGTATAGATGCATCAGGACATCAACACACACTGGTGATTATTTTGCAAACTTGGCCATTAATTTAATAAATGAGTGCAAAAATAAGTATAACTGCAAAGTTACTAGTTCCGTCACAGATAATGCGGCAAACATAAACAGTATAAAAAATTGCCGAGGCTCTGGATTACCTCGTTATAACATACAGGTGTTCTGCACATATACTGAATTTGGTTTTTAAAGATTTGGAAGTCACAGGATTAAAATCACACGTGGTTCAAATTGTAAAATATTTTCGCAATACACACTTGCCAAATGCTTGGTACAAAGAAAAAGGGGGCAAGAAACTAACATTACCACAAGATATTAGATGGAATACAGTTTCCGACTGCCTTAAGGTTTATGTCACTGAATGGCCCAAGTTGTTGCAAATCTGTGAAGAACACAAGGATGACATTGATCCATTGAATTTTGAAAAAGCGTCGAATATTCAAATTTAAAAAATTGCTGAAGACTTTTTAAAATTGTTGAAACCTATTTCTGTGACACTTGACAGAATTCAGCAGAAAGGTGCCAGTTTGTCCCTTGTAGTTGAGGAATGGAAAAATTGAATGTTTTTTTTATAATTTTGAAGACGAGGACATAAATTTAAAGAATGTCAGATATTGAAAGGATATATGATCAAGCTTTAACACCATTTCACTTTTTGGTATATTTGCTGGATCCTATCAGAAATAAAAACAAATATCCTGTCGAAAGAAGAAGAGAAGGCTATTTTAAATATAGTTTCCCAACATTTTTCTGGCAATGGTTATTTCCGTTAATAATTAAGTTGGAAGCGAAATCCGATTCGTTTTAAGAAACAATGTTCTCAGAAGAAATATTACAAAATGTTAACGTAGTTCAGTAGTGGAAATTTCAAAAAGATATTCCACAAATTAACAAAGTACTGGATCTGATAATTCCCTTTCTGTGTGCCGTTGCTTCTTCTGCAGACGTGGAAAGCATGTTTTCTTCATATGGACTTGTTGATTGAAATAATATTAGGAATAGATTAGACAATCAAAAAGCATTTAAATTATGCATTTCTCTTTGAACGTTATAATAGCTTAATGTTTTGTTTTGTGTTGTTTTGAAAAATATATATTTTTATATGTTCATATGTTTGTTAAGTTAATGTTTTAAGCCTTTAAATTAAAGGTTTTTTTAAAGTTTTATTTTGCAAATAAACATTTTTACTAATAAAGTTTGTATTTTATCTTTATAATATTTAAACTGGAAAAGAAAATAAAATCACAATTTTTTCAAATAATAATAATCGATTGATTATAATCTTGATTTTAATCGTAATTTTAATCAAATGATTTAAATCAGTTCAACTTTGACTACGAAACTAATGCAAGTTGCAGTCGGGCGTTGACTACTGCCAATACCTATTTGAACAATTAAAATAAAAAACCGCTGCCCAAGGAATCACTACTTCCACATCCGGATTTTCTATCCAAGTCACACAACGAAAAAATTTTGTATCTGGAAATAATTGCTTATGGAACTTTAATAATATAATATTTGAAATCCTCTACCCCAAAAACCCATAAAACGATACCCCACATCGGTAGTGGGGTGGGGGTGGTGACAGGGGGTGAGAGTGGGGGGTGGATAAAAGTAAAAAAATATTTTGAGGTTTCTGGTTATTGTACACACACTAAATCACATTTTTTTTTCATCCCCTTTAATAATGGGGTGGGGGTGGTAATGGGGGTGGCTAATGCCAAAATTTTTTTTGAGACCTTAGCTTCTCTTGTCTATACTAAATATCAATGTTATGGATTCTTACCTGCTTGATTTACCTCTTTACTCCAAATTTACCCCAATTTACCCCCCAACCCTTCGACTGAACAAGATGAAAATATAATCTAGTTCTAGATCTCGTTAAAGTACATATGTGTACCAAATTTCAAGTCAATATCTCAAACGGTTCCAGAGTAAACGTGCGCACAAAAAAAAGTTACAGACCGACAGACCGAAAGACAGAAATTTTTTTTTGGCTCAAACTTGAAATCTCGACGTTTCATGACATTCTAAGCCTATTTGAACAATAAAAATTTTTTAAAGTTTTTTTGTCGTTACTATACTTCCACTGGATGTGGAAGTAAAAGACATTGACTATCTATTTAATCTCACTGACACCACGTAAAAGTAAATTATGCTGTCAATTTCAATCAATAATCGCAGTCGACTAGAAATACAAAATTTTTAATTTGTCAGGGTGGGCACAAGAATGGGTCAACGTAATTTTGGGTGGGTCAACGTAATTTTGGGTAGGCCATGGCCCATCTTAGTTCTGTGCCTGATAGTTGGCCACGCTCGACTGCAACTTATTTTTATAACAAAGATACAATGGATTTTTAGGAGTCTAGACAAGAGTTTCTTTTGTATATTAAATATACCCAAAATAAGAATATTTTTATTATTTATTATTATTATGATTTTTAGTGTTCTGTCCGTCGTTCAGTAGAAGAGAAAAACTACTCAAGTGGGCCGGTAGCAGACTTCCAGAAACTTGGTCTTCGCACTCTCAAACTTTATCAGGAGGTGTCGCGGAATTGTGGTCTGATGGTGCACTTCTTTGTACTTTAATAAACTCAGCTATACCAGGAGCGTGTCCAAACCCTCATAGACATTGGAGAAAGCCACCTCTTCACGCTCAAGCTCTAGCTTACAAATATCTTGGTGTAGTACCGGTAAGCTTGCTTTGATATGATTATATAATAACAAAATAACAAAGGTATATTAATTAATTCGATACATATCATAAATCATTCATTATTTTCATTTTGAAAAAAAAAACATATTTAGGTAAAATTTAAGTGCCTATTTATATTTAATCAAAATGTGTGTATTAACAACTACTACAGTATCTAGAGGTAAGAAATAGGTAAGAAGAAATAGTCTCATATGTATTCGTATTTTTTTTTATTGGTAATTATTGTAGTACCATCTTCAGTTTCTACATATATGTTCCCGACACTTGCTATTATGTTCTTAGGATCGCTGATTATGAATCTGAAGTCAAAATGGGCATCTTCAATATGGCTAATGGATTTTTTTTTAAAGCAAGTGTTTTAAACGGACAAATAGTACATTGAAATGTTACATTTAACCTTGCATTTTGTATAAGACAAGGCTTTTTTCCGTTGTCCGGTGGGGGGTAAGTTTAAAACTGAGTTTTCGGGGTCTGCGGCCGCCATCTTGAAAAAATGGGTGCTAATATTTTTTCCTATATCTTCTTAACGGTACATCTTACAAAAAAGTTGTGTTACTAAACATTAGCAATTATCAAATCTGTTTTCATAATTTCTAACTGGACAATATTTAAATCACCGACTATATCCGGGAGAAGGGGTATATCTGAAAACACACTAATATTGGACGTGACGTCATCTAACAGTATATCTCTGCGAGTGTAATGATTCGGACATATAATTCGTGCAGTTTGCGGTTATTTCCTAAAATTATTTAGTTGTATTCGGTCTGTGATATTATAGTGTGTATTTAAGTGTACCATATTTAAAAGGGTTTAAATTGTTTTAAACACGACTGAAAAAGGTTATTTCAAAGATCAATCGGATAATTTACGCTGTACGCCTATCGGGTGTATGCCATATGCTACTGTGTCACAAAAATATTCATAAATAAAAAACTGTAGGTCCTAGATGAAATTTTTTTTTTTCAAGAACTTCTCCTGTATCTTAACCTCAATCGCTTCGCTGCATGTTTATGAGAATTTGCAAAAAGAAAGTTTGTCGCTTAATCAGACTATGAGTACATTCTTAACGAAGTAAGTTCATTGTTATTTAAAGGAAATAATAAACAATAATCGGTAGAAACAAAAAGACCACTGGAAGCGCTTGTTTGTGCAATTGAATTTAAAAAAAAATGAATTTCTCAAGTTTTCTCGAAATAAGAAATATCTGTACCACAAAAAAATATCGTAAATAGCCATTTCTTACGTATATTCTTACTATCAGGTGTGGTCTGGTTCTACGCTGATTTTTTTTCTCGAGACTGGAGAGACTTCTATGGTCTATTTCGCTCCCCTATCAAGCTGTTACCAGCAGGTGCGTAGCGAAGGGGGGTACGGTTTCTGAATTTTGTCCCCCCGTTTATATTTTTTTGCATTTTCTTCCCCCCGCTCATCAATTTATTTTTTGATGGAAATTTTCTTTTTCCCCTCCCACGCTCATCAATTTTTTGGAGCAATTAATATTTATTTATCTTCAGAGTTGGCCTCTTAAGTTTATGAAGTTGGCAAATTTGAAAAAAAGGTGTCTCGCTACGCCTCTGACAACGTCCATAAATGGAATTAATTTAAAGTATATGCTAGCGCTGTGGTGTCTCTTGTTACATGACGTCACACGTTGTTTGCGTGCCTAAATTTTAATGTTGAATACCGTTTGTAAAAGAAAAAAAAAAGAAACTTTTACACACTGTGTTTTGTATTAAGTAAATATTCTAAAAATACTAAAATTATATTTTTTGCACGGGACCTATTGCTAGATAGAATTTTTATCATTTTGTCAAATTGAATACATAAAAAGTTATAACCCTTAGAAGATAGAAATTTGTCACGAAAATTTTTTTAAGTGCTAAAACGTTTTTCACGTGTTTTTTGTAAAGGGTCTCTTAACGAATAATTTTTATTTATACTTTTTTTAATTTCCATAATTCTGAAGAGCTTTACAGCGCTGCGAAGGGATCAAAGCCTGTTTTTAAAAAAAGTTTTTTTCACAGTCAATTTTATTTTATATCCATACTTATGGTAGCGGCGTAGCTAGGGAGGCTAAGAGGGCGCTCTGCCCCCCCGCCCCCATGATGTTGCGCCCCTGCTGTAGATAAAAAATTGTAGTTGCTTTTTATTTGCAATTTTCCCTAAGTCCCAAAAAGCTGGCTACGCCACTGGTGCCACCCCCTAAAAAAGGGGGGCTAAGCTTCAATATTAACAAATCTCATGTAACATACCCATTTTCCATAACCAATTTTATAACCAAATTTATAATCGATTTTAAAAATATTTTTATATTTGATTTATTAAATACAATTTTTTTAATTTTTCAGATTTTTACCGAAAGCGAACTAACAGACGTTCTTACAATCAGTCTCGAAAGGAATTTTCTGCATTATCTAAATGAACTCCAACAAGCAATTAATAAACAAACTGAAAAAACTGAGGTCGCTAAGAGTATATCAACTTATTATATTGCTCGGGGTATGGGTCTATATACCGGCGAACAGCATAGAAAAACTGTGTTCTACGTATATCCAAATATGAAAAACATGAAAGGCATTAACAGCAGCATAATTGTACATATTAGAGGTCCTTATGGCACCTATGGCAAAGCAATCATCCCAACATTTCATAATGATTTATTTACTACACCAGAAATTAATGTGACGTCCGAATCACTAATAACTAAAAAACTACTTCAAAAAAATTATAAGGTACCGAGGAATTATTTTATAAAAAACTTTTCTCTACCTTTCATGCAATACCACAAAAAACATATGGGTGATAATATTGTTATCGATGTAACAATGGAAAATGACAGAGCTAAAGTTACCTACATTCCAAAAAATTACGGAATGTATGAAATTAATATGATTTCTAATGGTGAATTAGTAAGAGGGTGTCCTTTTAGTGTTCATATTTTAAATAATACATCTGGAATGGAGGAAAATTTTGAAAACGAAGTAAAGGAGGAAGTAATTCCAAATATCAGAAAACGAAAGATTATCTCCAAAACAATCGACTTTATAGACGAAAAAATGCCTATAGCTGATCTGCTGAGAAGATATAAAAGCAACGAGATAAAAAGTGATAAAAAACAAAATGAAATGTGTTCCACTAATGTGTCTAAAAATCCTGAAGTTTTTAATGACTCTAAAAATATTTCACATCACGTGAACAAATCCAAAATCGATTTACTTCCAAGTAATCAACTTGAAAAAAATAAAAATACAATTACACATCATGAATCGAATTTAGAGAAGCCTCGTTATCAAAAAGGAGTATTCAATTTGAAAGTCAATGAAAGAAAAATTGATGAAGAGGAAGAGAGCAGTTTGGTTTTAAACAGTCAGGATGACATCAGTCATGATAATGATGAAACTTTATCTAAAACGAATATTTTTAATAAAATTCTTGATGAACATTTCAATATTTTAGAAAAACAAAATTCAAATTCTGTTATTAAAGATCCTAGCTCTAATTCACATGAGAACGAGATTCAATCTGAAGGTGATCAAATAGAAATTTTTCCAACACAAAATTCAAATTCAATTAGTGAAAATTATAAGTTCAATTTGCGTGATGGCAACAATGTTGTATCTGAAACAAATATTCATAATAACGTGCGGGGTGGACAGTATTTGAATGATTTAGTAAAGCAAAATTCGGAGCATTTTGTTGAAAATCATAAATCTAATTTTAAAGCAAATAATAATCATGAATTTGACGACTTGATTATTTTAGAAAAGCAAAATGCCAGGTGTGGTATTGAAAATAAGAAGTCTAATTTGCATGATAGCAACAAAGTTAATTCAGAAATAAACATTTGTAATAACATCTCTCACAATAATCACTCGAATATTTTAGAAAAGCATAATTTGGAATCTGTAATTGAAAATCATGTCGCTACTTTGTTTGATGACTACAGAAACAATTTGAACAGAAATGTGCATAATGATGTACCTGAAGATGATCATTTTATTAATTTAGGAAAGCAAAATTTCAAATCTGTTAACGAGAAATCTAATATGAAGAATATAGAGCGTGTATTAAACGAGAGCAAACAAAATTATGATCGAGTATGTAAAGTAAATGATTACGCCGACAGAACAGTTACATCAAATGAAGATGATCTCACAGTCAATAGTTTAGAACCAAGTGAAAATTCAATTGCGTCAACATTAAGATCTGGAGGTAAAGTTCAAAATAAAGAGCAGCGTAATTCTGACAATGAGGATAACACCCATGGACCTAAATTTAGCCTAAATGCGTACCATATGAAATTTTGCGTAAATAAAATACAAATTCCAGAAAAATTCCTGGATAACCAAAACTCTTCAAAAACAAATGCAATCAGCGCATCGGACACGAAGTATTTCAAAAATGCTATAAACAGCTCTAACAAAAAGGAATTGCCCAGAAGGAAGTCTGCAATTCTACAAGAAGATGACGTAGTACGAGTAACAAAGACAATCAAAAGTGAATATCCTATACTTAAAACCACTACGATGATTGAAAATAAAGTTGACATTGGAAATGATGATATCAATAATAATAATGAAAATATTGACAACTTGGAACACAATGAAGTAAAACGAAACCTCGTTAAAGCATTATCCAGAAAAAATTCTTTGGTAGATATTGAAAGAGTAAACGCTGTCCCCAGAAGATTCTTCCAAGTTCAAGAACCTCCCAAGGAAAATTCAAAAGCAAAGAGTCCTCCCCAAAGAGACCAACACGTTACTTCCACAATATGCCCAGACCATATTGTCCCTGAAGTTGAAAATGAATATAAGCAAATGTCTGTGGCGGAAAGGAGAAAGGTAAGATAATATTCCTATTTAAGTTATTTTTTATACATATTTTGAAGGGTTTCTAAGTCAATATTTATGCAAATTGAATTGTTATTAGATCACATAGATTTTGATTAATAATAACACAGCCCCACAAAAAAAAAGTTTTTGATCTGGATGACTGACCATAGTATTCCTATGTATGTTTCGACGCTGAATTCGAATCCGAGATCAAAAAAATTCGTATACCCCCAAACTTTTGCGCTACAGCCAAAAACAACCCCGAATGGGGTAAAACCGTCCCATACATCAGGATTCAATGAATGGATGTAAATGAATGGTGAAAACCATGGGAAGGGAAAATGTTTTATATTCACCAGTCACTTACTTGAATATTGACCTTATAATATGCTGAAAACTCCCCCTGTACAAACATAGAGTATATAAATGCCAATAAATCGCGAGAAATGTTAAAGTTTTTATTGTTTGGAATACAGTACATGAATCTTACGCGTGTCTCAAAACCACCCATATAACAGGGTGGAAACCACCCTTATATAAAAATAGACTGCCTGAGTACCAATAGATTGTGGGAAATGGAGGAGTTTTCGATGTTTTAATTCCAGAATAAAATCTTGAGTGACCCTGTTCCACCTTATTCTTAGTCGGTACAAAATCTACCCCTATAATAGGATGGAAACCATCCTCATTACAGAATAAAGCACAAATGCCAAGAAATCACGGGAAATAACTTTTTTATAGTTTAAGTACAGAATATGAATCTGGAGTGACTCCCAGGGCACCTCGCTTACTCGTGACCCAAAATCTCTTCTATAAAGGGTGGTAGCCACCCTTATATAAGAATAAATTGCATGAATACCAATAAATCGTGGGAAATGTGGGAGTTCTCATTATTTCAGTTCTAGAATAGATACTTGAGTGACGTTGATCTACCCTATTCTCACTTGGTGGACCAACAGTTGTCCGCCATCCAGAAAATTTGAGTGAATACAATGAAGAGCAAAGCGAACGCTTTCACCAGGATATTTCGGAGATGGAGAAGCGGTATCAAGGAAGGTGGGATATCCACATGATGGCCGACTACTGTTGGTCTATGAAAAGAGACACGCACGAAGAACATAAAAGAGAGCCAGTGAGGAAATCATTTGAAAATGAGAAGAAAAGGTATTCTGAGAAGAGAAATTGAAAAACTGGCATATGTACATTTTATTATGTAGGGGTGGTTTTTTAGGGATAATTTTGGGTACCAAGTGAGAATAGGGTAGATCAACGTCACTCAAGAATCTATTCTGGAACTGAAACAATGAAAACTCCAACATTTCCCACGATTTATTGGTATTCTTACAATTTATTCTTATATAACGGTGGCTACCACCCTGTATAGAAGAGATTTTGGGTCACGAGTAAGCGAGGTGCCCTGGGAGTCACTCCAGATTCATGTTCTGTACTTAAACTATAAAAAAGTTATTTCCCGTGATTTATTGGCATTTGTGCTTTATTCTGTAATAAGGATGGTTTCCACCCTATTACAGGGGTAGATTTTGTACCGACTAAGAATAAGGTAGAACAGGGTCACTCAAGATTCTATTCTGGAACTAAAACATCGAAAACTTCTCCATTTCCCACAATCTATTGGTATTTGCACAGTCTATTTTTATATAAGGGTGGTTTCCACCCTGCTATATGGGTGGTTTTGAGACACGCGTAAGATTCATGTACTGTATTCCAAACTATAAAAACTTTAACATTTCTCGCGATTTATTGGCATTTATATACTCTATGCTTGTACAGGGGGAGTTTTCAGCATATTATAAGGGTAGTTTTCCAGTCAATATTCAAGTAAGTGACTGGTGAATATAAAACATTTTCCCTTCCCATGTTTTTCACCATTCATTTACATCCATTCATTGGATCCTGATGTATGGGACGGTTTTACCCCATTCGGGGTTGTTTTTGGCTGTAGCGCAAAAGTTTGGGGGTATACGAATTTTTTTGACCTCGGATTCGGATTCAGCGTCGAAAAATACATAGGAATACTATGGTCAGTCATCCAGATCAAAAACTTTTTTTTTTGTGGGGCTGTGCATTATCGGTCTTTTACATACTTTAAAAGTAGACTCAGCTTACCAGCAATTGCGTATTTTCAGATGAACCCTACAATACACAGTAGGGTTTCTTTACTCCCTACATTCACAAACTTTCACAGTACTAGTGAAAATTAAACACACTGTAGGAATGCCAGGAAATTTTCGATTCACGCACACTCTCTCATCTATTATACTTAGTTTATTGGTAGTATCTCTGTGGTATCAATAATTTCTTTTAATATTGGGATTTTGACTTGTCAGTATATCATAATAGTTTACTAATAGTACACACAAATTAGATTAAAAAACTCTGAATAGGAGAAATAATTTATAAAGTAATAATATTTGGGATGTGTACTTTAGATAGGGTTAGAAATAGATACCCGAAAAGGGTGGAACGTCCTTTTTTTGTAAAAAAACCCCCAACGGGGACTTAACGCTGGTTTTTTACTTTTATCTTGTAAACCGTTCGTCGGAAGAGAAAAAAGTATAGAAAATAAAAAATTTGTCGTTAAATTCTGCATAAAAAATGTCCTATTAACCTTGTAGCTTATCCTCACCTATTTCGCGCTAACAGCGTCCGAGTGGTAGTTTGGGGCGCAGAGGTAAAAATCGATCCCATTCCAAGTTTCACAGCGAATATTTTAAAACCGATTTTGACGCAAGTGATTTTTATGTATTTTCCCCTTTTTTTCCACAAAGCTGTGTTTTTCGACTCCACGCAATTATATCAAAGGATAATCTGTACTGTTCACTAAAAAGAAGATTTGGAGTCATATTTCAACTTTGAGCTTGCTTCGATTCCCCTTCCTCTCTTCGATGAGAAAGGGTTAATGAGAAAACTAAGAAATCGTCTCTGTATGATATGTTCAATGCCGTACGAAAGAGGCCAATAGATTTCTCCGATTGCCAGTTCATTGTTGATGGCGGCAAGTTGATTCATCGAGCAGTATGGCCGGAGCAGGGTACCTTTGACGATGTTTATACAGCCTACGTTCGCTTTGTTCGTAATCATTACGGCCAAAAAGTGACTGTAGTGTTTCACGGATATGCTGACAATGCCTGCAGTACGAAGAGCATCGAAAGACAGCAGCGACTTTTGAAACGCATTTCACCGGAAATTATTTTCAATAAGAACACGCCACTGACTGAAACGCAAAATAAAATGATAAACAATCTCACAAACAGGGAACGGTTTATTTCGCAATTGGTGGAGAGATTTTAAAACGAGGGAATCAAAACAATTACTGCTGTAGACGAAGCTGACGTACTCATAGTTCAAACCGTCTTAAACGAATCTCATGAAAATAAAAAATTTGTCGTTAAATTCTGCATAAAAAATGTCCTGTTAACCTTGTAGCTTATCCTCACCTATTTCGCGCTAACAGCATCCGAACAATTTTAGGGTAGTTTGGGGCGCAGAGGTAAAAATCGATCCTATTTCAAGTTTCACAGCGAATTTCTTAAAAACCGGTTACTTTAACGAGAAAAATCTTCAGGAATGAATTTATAGAGAATTTTCTCTATAAGATGCATATATAATTGTTTTTATTCCCTCATTTTAATGCAAGTGATTTTTATGTATTTTCCCCTTTTTTTCCACAAAGCTGTGTTTTTCAATTTGAGCTTGTTTCCACCCACGAGGTAGAGCTCTCGGTGCGTTTTTTTAAAGGTGGTTTCCCCTGTAGGTCCATTCCACTAAAATTCTTTCCAATTTTACTCATTAAGGAGTTCCTCATCGACGAACTCTTCTTCGCTGGCTGATTGGACTAGCTCCACAGTGCCACAAAAAAAAAAAAAAAAAAACTCTTCTTCGAATTCAGAATTTAAACATCCTTGCCCATGGCAATTAGAGCACATTGTTGAGCAGCGCAATCCAACCTTAACACAGCTGCATCGTTCCCCGCAACCCTTTTTGCAGCTGCAGGATATTAGTTTTAAGGTGGAAATTGGTGCTGGTAACTCGGTGGTATAAATGGGTGCTAAAATGTTGCCTACTTTCGTCCAAAACCATTCCGTTGGTTCCAACTTTTCTCCTCGCCAAGCACGAATTTGGAGAAATTCTCTGTAAGAATGTTGACGTAATGCCTCAGATGTTGGCAGTCTCTTTGATGATTCAAAGATATCTCTTTTTTGGGGGCTTTGTATACTGCTAGCGCGAATTGCTCTCCAGCACTTGTAATTTCTTTTTTCACTGAGTTACAGTTGTCGAATATACGGACAACCTCTTCGAGATCTTTTTTTTTTATTGACGCATTCCACCGTTTGCACTTTTCCTTTACCAAACAAAGCTGAAGTGGTATCGTATCCACTGAACGCGTGGACAAATAAAACTGTCTCCTTACAGCTTTTTAAAACTTCCGAGGACTGGAAGTCACGAGAACTGTAAGCGTTATTTTTTATTTTTCCCTGAACCTCTCTTAAGAAACGGATATCTTTATCTTCAGGTGCGAGAGCGATAATCAATGCGAGAAGATCAATATCTTGTCCGACGATGACCACTGTATCGTTTTCATGAGATTCGTTTAAGACGGTTTGAACTATGAGTACGCGAAATAGGTGAGGATAAGCTACAAGGTTAACAGGACATTTTTTATGCAGAATTTAACGACAAATTTTTTATTTTCTATACTTTTTTCTCTTCCGACGAACGGTTTCCAAGATAAAAGCAAAAAACCAGCGTTAAGTCCCCGTTGGGGGTGTTTTTTGCAAGAGAAAAAGGACGTTCCACCCCTGAATTGGGGGGGGACTTTTCGGGTATCTATTTCTAACCCTATCTAGAGTACGCATACCAAATATTATTCTTTATAAATTATTTCTTCTAAAATATCTAATTTACGTGGACTATAAATATTTACAATAAAATTAAAGCGCCAATATCATATTTGGAAGATTTCCATGCAAATTTTAATTCGAGCAGCAAATATAGCATAGTGCAACTGTTGATGAAATTGATCATTATGAATTTAAAAAAGAATATTTATCAAAATAGCAAATATTTTTTTAAATAATGGCATTCTCAGCAATATATGTGTAAAAGACTATTATACCTTAACCGGGAAAGGATGTTAGTAGAATGAGCATGTTATCAGTGTGTCCGACAAGATCTTATTGGCGTTTAAATTTGGAGGGGGTGTAATTCAAAATAAGGCTTATCAATGTTTCTATTGATTTTTTTAATTAATATTTTACTACTTTATTAAATTTTTATTTTTTTAATATTTTTATTAAATTTTATTCATTAATATTTTTATATATTCAAATTATAAGTGAATTCAAACTAAAGATTTTCTAAATTGTGGTATTTATGACTAGTACTGTTCTAACACTTTTACGTTGTATTAAGTGATTAACTCTCCACACAGCTAAATCCTGAAACGCCCTATGTGCAATTTCAATATAAGAAAAATATGATTGTGTGGATTTTACGTAGCTTAAGCAAATTAGCATATAATTAATATCAACTAATTAGTTAATTAATGGTACCTAATTTTAATTTTGATAATGTAGGATTTTGAAAATTACATAACTTCAATTACTGACTGTATTTAACATTATATGTATATATAATTTTATTTTTTTTTTTTTTCATTAAATTTTTTACTTTAAGAGTCTATGCAAGTATTTAGTTACTTTTTAGACTAATTTCTATGTTTGTTGTAAGTTCCTTATGTAATATTATTGTCATTATTAATCTCTTTACAATAAACCATATTATTAAAAAAAAAATCAGCATCGCTCAGTGACATGTGCCACTTGACACTATTGACAGGTCAATACATCGATATCCTCCTTTCCCGGCTATAGCGGAGCGGATCTGGTTTTGAAATGAAACCACCTTTTTTTAAACTTTTTTTTTGACAATTCAGTTACACGCGTTCTCTTTTATCGTGTTATAAAGATAATTCAGCTTAATCACACGGGGTGGGGAAGGAATTCGCAAAAACACGTTTTTGCACGACGACTTTGTTATTATTGACTTGACGAAAAAAGTCATTCCTTAATTTTTTCACGAAAAAAAGGAGTTAGGGGGGTAAGATTTTTTTGAGATAAGAACTGATGAAGTCGGAGGATTGGGGTGGTGGGCCAATTTCTATGCTAGAAAAAAGTTTCATATAAGAAAGTTACATCCATTTTTTAGCTTTGCTTCTTCTCAATACACTTGATATCCATTTCGAAAGATAAAAAAAATTCCCGCATGTTACATTTGAGAATGCAAATTTGCGACACAGCTTATGCTTATCCAAATTTGACCTACATATTAACACATTTTGTTAATAAATATATAGTGATAACATGATAAAAATTTGAAAGTAGTCCATTGTGCCGTTTTTGAGTTAGAGCGAGTTAAGCGGAAAAATAACTGTTTTATATATCCAATAGACATCTAAAACCGGAGAAATGGCAGCGAAAACTCGTGACAGTGTTAAATAATTATTTATAATAAGTTTTAATATTTGATATTGATAAAATATTAATATGGAAAAAAGATTTATATTGCCGAATATCAAGGTCCGAAGTCCCTATCCCTTTTCCTTAATAATCCAGTCATCTTAGTCAAAATAGGGTAAGAATCTCGGAATTCAAGATAACCGGCTGTAAACTCGTATAAACCTTTATTTTAACATCCTAAAATTTGTCTCAAAACCCACTTACGATAGCGTGGACGCGATTTGTAGATAACTTAGGTCAAAGATCAAAAAGTCGATTTTTTGCGCATTTTTTGCAAATATCTCGTTCCCTGTAAAATTTACGCTATTTGTATTTATTATAAATATTGTAGGGGATAAAATTCTCTACAACTTTTGTTTCAAAAATTTTTTATACCTCAAACCGTTTTTGAGATAGAGGGCGGTGAGCGCGCAGTCTTTCACTATGTACGGTGTCATTCGAGTTCGATCTGTAGTCTCGGTCAAAAACACGCCGTATAAAGCCCGTTAATTATTGAAAAATATATAATTATAAATAATTTACATTTTTTCATTAAATATCACATTTAATATAATAATTTTTTTCATAAATTAAGTATATCTTCTGTGCAGTTATCAAATCTTCCACCAACAAGTGCAGCAGCTCACCAACATTTTAGCCGTGTTTACTATCAAGTTCAGACTTGGTTATAGACTGGCGGTACATGACCAGTCAGGTGCAACGTTTTTAAAATGCATGCCAATCATATATATGAATGAAATTACCATGAATATGCCAGAAATGCAAATTTTAGGCAGTCGTTGCGTGCACAAGGGGGTGCAAATCGGTTTTTTTTGTGTATTTTTTTTGGGTTTTATTTTTTTATTTTTTTTAATGGATGCCAATAGTGCCAAACGAAAAACCTTGAAAAAAAATCCAAAATCAAAATCATCCAAAATCAAGAACACCAAAAAATTTTACGATTTAATGTGCACTTTAACAGTTGTTTTGGGCGCGGAAACTGCATGCCAATGAATTTCCGCTGGATTCTTTTTCACGGCTTTTCGTTTGGCACTATTGGCATCCATTAAAAAAAATAAAAAAATAAAACCCAAAAAAAAGACACAAAAAAAACCGATTTGCACCCCCTTGTGCACGCGACGACTGCCTAAAATTTGCATTTCTGGCATATTCATGGTAATTTCATTCATATATATGATTGGCATGCATTTTAAAAACGTTGCACCTGACTGGTCATGTACCGCCAGTCTATTAGGGCATGATCTAGAACCCCAGGAATGGGGTTGGATAATGCGTAATGGATTCCTGGAACCTACCACTACAATTCTACCTCCAACTCCAGAAGATTTGCTGAACACAATATTCTGCAACTGCAAGAATGGTTGTGGTTCGCGATGTGGATGCAGGAAATCGGGGTTGCCGTGCTCTTTAGCTTGTGGCCAGTGTAATGGGCAAGCTTGTCTCAATGCTTCACCCTATCAGAGTGATGTCAATGGAGATGGTACATTACGAAATCCTAGAAGACTTGGAGACAAATGTCGTTGAAGATGAAAACGAAGAAGAATTTAAAATTCCACAACGACAAGACGACGATGATGAAGAAGAAGAAGAAAACTAAAAATAACAACATGGAGTTCTTCTTATTTTTATTCAATTTTTTTAATTTCAACCATGAAAAATGTATGAAATCGTATTTTTTAATAAAAATATAAATTAAAAATTTATTTATTGTCTTTTTATTTACTTAGGAAGTAATTAGTATAAATCTGAATATAATTAAAATGTAATTAAAGTATTTCTGTTAATAATTTTCTAATTGTACAAAGAGGTAAGTGTTATTAAATGAAGATATACTTAATTTATGAAAAAAATTATTATATTAAATGTGATATTTAATGAAAAAATGTAAATTATTTATAATTATATATTTTTCAATAATTAACGGGCTTTATACGGCGTGTTTTTGACCGAGACTACAGATCGAACTTGAATGACACCGTACATAGTGAAAGACTGCGCGCTCACCGCCCTCTATCTCAAAAACGGTTTGAGGTATAAAAAAAATTTTAAAACAAAAGTTGTAGAGAATTTTATCCCCTACAATATTTATAATAAATACAAATAGCGTAAATTTTACAGGGAACGAGATATTTGCAAAAAATGCGCAAAAAATCGATTTTTTGACCTTTGACCTTAGTCATCTACAAGTTGCGTCCACGCTATCGTAAGTAGGTTTTGAGACAAGGTTTAGGATGTTAAGAGTAGACAATGCCAATCGAACAGTTTCACCTGTGAGGAAGTGGCATAAGGGGAAATACGGATGATGGGCGTGGCCTTTCAGACTATCTCGACAAATTTGTAGTGTTTGTGGACCATAAAACGAATTATTAGCCAAGCAACTGCATAATACACTGCTCGTCATGATATGAGATGTTACTTATTTATATTTATATTTTCGTAATAATTCATAATTGCTTTGTTTTAACAAATCTAACTGTTTATAAATATTTGTATATTACGAACGATATATTTAAATAATATGTAACTAATTGTGAAGCACTTGATAAAAAAGAAAAGTTAGCTTAAAATAGAAACTGTAAAATAAAAAATAAAACAACTTTTTAATGCAGTAAAAAGTCGAAAATTAAAAAAAATATATATTAAGGATAGGATTTTGCAGAGTGTGAGGGAAATATGCGTTTTTTTTCCGGTTTTTTATAAATATTTAAAAAATCATGAATGGTATAATCTTTAAAATAGTTTCAGGTACTTCCCATTGTTCTAAGAAATACAACCTCATACAGTTTTTATCATAAATTTTGTATATAGTTAAATGCCATACTCTAATAATGAAATTAGGAAGTATTTTCATTGACAAACTACGATATTCAAGTACAACAGAAATTTGTAATAAAAAATATATATGGTTGTATTTGTTAGAGTAATAACAATTATTTAAAAAACTTTTAAAAATTATACTATGTTCAATATTTTCATTATTTATAATAAACCGAAAATAAACGCATTTCCCTCTCACTCTGCAAAATCCTATCCTTAAAGTTAAATAATTACTTCCACATCCAGTGTAAGCATAGTAACGAAAAGAAAAAAAAAATTGAAAATTTTTAGTGTTCAAATAGGCTTAGAATGTCATGAAACGTCGAGATTTTAAGTTTGAGTGAAAAAAATGTTCTGTCTGTCTGACGGTCTGTCTGACGGTCTGTCTGTAACCTTTTTTTTTGTACTCACGATTACTCTGAAACCGTTTAAGATATTAACTTGAAATTTAGTACACGTATGTATTTTAACGTGATCTGGAACTATATTATATTTTCATCTTATTCCGTTGAGGTAAATGGGGTATAAATAGATAAATCAAGCAGATAAGAGTCATTGAAATTGGTATTTAGTATATAGAAAAGAAACTATAAGGTCTAAAAAAATTTTTGGCATTAGCCACCCCCATTACCACCCCCACCCTATTATTAAAGGGGGGTGAAAAAAAATATGATTTAGTGTTTGTACAAGAACCAAAAACCTCAAAATATTTTTTTACTTCATCCACACCTACTACCATCCCCCTATAACCACTCCCACTCTACTACCGATGTGAGACATCGTTTTATAAGTATTTGGGGTAGACAATTTCAAATATTATATTATTAAAGTTCTATAAGCAATTATTTCCACACACAAATATTTTTCGTTATGACAGTCTTGGATAGGGGAAGGAAAATTATTCAACCCTCTATACTTTTTTCCCTGTCGTGCGATTTTGAAAAACCAAAGTGGAATTTATTCGCTATTACCTCTAGTATTTGACTGATTAATTTTTTAATTTTTTTTCAAATAAACAAACTTGTGGGAGGAGAAAAACTTTTTTTCAAATGCGTTTTTGAGTACGAATGAAAGGGTTCAGAGGAGAATTTTTTTTACAGATAAGTGAGGAGTTTTTAAATTTTTATTTAAAACAAAAAATATCGCAAGCAATAGGATAGCATAGCATAATCCGTTTGCGGGAATGAGGGTTAAAGAAAAAGGATAGGTACTTCGGGCTTTGAAATCAAGGGCGGATCTGGGGGGGGGGGGCAGTAGCAATTGCCCCCCCCCCCCCCGAGAAAAGTATTTGTTACGTTTTCAAGGCGATAAATTTTTTTCCGCATGAGGTGGGGGAAAAAAAAATTTTTTAGATTTCGAGGCGAGCGAAATTTTTTTTTTGGATTTTCATTTGCACCTCCCCCCATGAGGCGATAACATTTTTTTAGATTCCGAGGCGAAAAAATTTTTTTTTCTGATTTCTAAAATTTTTTGTAGATGTTAGTGCCGCCACCCCCCAGTAACCTTTCTGGATCCGCCCTTGTTTGAAATGCGGCAATATAAATCTTTTTTTCCATATTAATATTTTATCAATCTACCCATTATCAAATACTAAACTGTCGAAGCGGCATTTTATAAATAAGTTGCGCTATTACTATAGCGTACACATTGCACAAACCTTAGATTCGGACGAGTACTTTAACAACTAAGTTGGTATTATAACTTTAAAAATGCTTAAAACCAACAATTTGTTTTTTAACAAAATCGATAGGCAAATAAAAACTTATTAATCCTTTAAAATCTAAAAAATTGTTTTCCAATTTGTTTAGATCTGTAATTGAATAGAACTTTTGTTAAATGCTATTTCCTATATTTATATATTTAGCTAATATATATTTCATAACAATATAATATTAAAACGTAGACATGATTTTGAACTAGTAGCATTATATTAGCAATATTATCGATTTCAGAAACAGGATATGGTCGTGTAATAAAGAATTTGAGCTTGAAATCCAAAGACAGCAAGTTTGAAAAAGGGCAGGTTATTATAGATTGCTCCTTTTTACTTTTTTTTATAATGGCAAGTGCTTTATCAAATAAGATGAGATGTAAAATGTTCAAAAATTTACATTTCCACAAAAACTGAGAAGAGTATTCTAAAGGAATCTACAACAATTGTATAAAAAGTTGTTGCTACACTTATTCAAATTTGACCCCTACATATTAACGTATTTTGTTAACAAATGTATAGTGATAACACGATAAGAGTTTGAGAGTAATCCATTGTGCCGTGCCGTTATATAGTTATTTATAAGTTTAATATTTAATAAAGGGTAGATTAATTCCATTAAGATGGAAAAAAGAATATCAAGGTCCAAGGTCCCTATCCCTTTTCCTTAACCTTTTATTCCCACAAACGCATTGTGTCCCTTCCCTCCCCTCCTATTGCTTGAATTGCGATATATTCTTTAAAATCCTCACTTACATGTAAAAAAAATTGTCATCTGAACCCTTTCCTTCGTACTCGAAAACGAATTTGAAAAAAAATGCAAAAGATTTTTCCCCTCTCACAAGTTTGTTTAATTGAAAAAAATTAATCACTCAAATACTAGAGGTAATAACGAACAAACTCCATTTTGGCTTTTCAAAATCGCACGACGGGGAAAAAGTTACAGGTAGTAGTTATAGGTCTAATGATTTTCTTTTTCATACCTCCTCCCCGCTCACAATTGGCCCACCACCCCCATCCTCCGGCTCCATCAATTCTTATCATTTTCACCTACCTCAAAAAAATCTCATCTCCCTAACTCCTTTTTTGCGAAAAAATTTAAAAGAAATTACTTTATTGTATATTAGTGTTACGGCAAAGAAACGCGTAAATATTTAAAAAAAAAATTCACGAAGAGGTACCGTCTGATTTGAAAAAAACCTTTGTCTAAAAATCACTATTTCCACATCCAGATTTCCTATGCAAGTCTCTTACAACGAAAATACTATATTTGCACTCCACCATTTTCTTTGAGGAAACCTACTAGGCATCCATACTACTCGAAGGAATCCACTGTGCATGCAATTTACTCGAGAAAAGCCACTGCTCACCCATTTGATTCGAGGAAACTCACTACGCATTCATACAACTTGAGGTAACCTACTGCGCATCTATAGTACGCGAGAAAAGCCACTGCACATTCATACTACTTGAAGTAACCTACTGCGCATCCATAGTACTCGAAAAAGCCACTGCGCATCCATACTACTCGGGTAATCTACTGCGCATCAATAGTATTCGAGGAAAGCCACTGCGCATCCATAATACTCGGGGAAACCTACTGCGCATCTATACTACTCGAGGTAACCCACTTAGTATAGAATCAATAAAATAATAGATCTATAAACACCGTACAGGTTGCATGGTATTCTAATTTTAAATTGTAGAAGCTAGACACACACGCGATGACACGTCTCTGACGCTATCCTCCTCATGTATCCTTGAAACATTGGTGTCAATTTAGCAACCTGCTAAAATAATCTTGAAAGGCAGGTACGCTGTTGTTGGTTTGTTCATAGGACTAGATTACAATGCAACCTGTAGGGTGTTTATAGATCTTAAAATTCCACACCTAGATTTTCTATCCAAGTCTCTCACAGCGAAAAAAATTTTGACACTATATTTGCATTTCACTATGTGAAAATTATTATTTATGGAACTTTAATAACATAATGTTTGAAATCGTCTACCCCAAAAAACTATAAAACGATATGCCATATCGGTAGTGGAGGTGGGGGTGGTGGTAGAGGGGTGGCAGTGGGGGTGGATGAAATAAAAAAAAAATTGAGGCCTTAGGTTCTTGTATACACGCTAAATTACAATTTTATTTCTTTCACCTCCTTTAGTTATGGGGGGTGGTAATACCAAAAATTTTTTTGAGACCTTAACTTCGTTTTTATATACCAAATACCAATTTTACGGACTCTCACTGCTTGATTTACATATTTACCTTTATTTACTCCAATTTATCCCTCAAACCCTTCAACGAAGTAAGATCAAAATATAATCTAGTTCCAGATTTCGTTAAAATACAGACGTGTACCAAATTTTAAGTCATTACGAGCTTCCGCGAGATCTTCAAATTTTAATTTAACTTTTTTTTCGTCGAGGAAAAACGTGTTATTGCGAATTTTAAATGCGAATTCATCCCCCACCCGGTGTGATTAAGTTGAACTAACTTGATAACATGATAAATGAGAATCCGTGTAACCGAATTGTCAAAAAAAAAAAATTAAAAAAAGTTGGTTTCATTTCAAAATCAGATCCGCTCCGCTATAATATTATCTAAACCGCTGCATTTTTAAACATAAAGCGTCCCTTGAAAATGTTGGCCAGTATATGCTGGCTGAATCGCAAACGGTAAGGAAGTAGGCGTGGCTAGAGAGTTATTTATATATTTCGTTTTATCACTTTTATTACTAAATGCATTGCATAAAAAATACAGAAAACATATTTTATTATGTAGAAAAATATTGTGCTTGTCGTTACGACGTTAGATATTTGATATATTTACTGTTGTGGTCTAAATTAAATAAACACTTGTAATCCATTCCGAGTCTGAATTATCAATGTGTCGCCATCTATGAAACTATGAATGAACTTTTACATGTGTTTCGTTTTCCCAGATTTTTAGGCAAATGTGTGGTTTATTTAAAACAACAAAAATCTTATTTTGTGCATCGCATACTTGTAAATGTTTATTCCTTTTTAATTTTTTTTTTGTGGGACAGGGAGCTTTGAAAAAAATCACAAAGTTTCCCATGTAAAAGCATAGGCATTGCACACTCTTAAAATAAAGGTTTATATGAGTTTACAGCCGGTTATCTTGAATTCCGAGGTGAAACCACTAAGATGACTGGACTATAACCCTTTATTCCCGCAAACGCATTATGCCCCCTCCCTCTCTTCCTATTGCTTGGATTGCGATAATTTTTTTCAAATTAAAGATAAAGAAAATTTTCTTACCTGTAAAAAAAATTCTGCTCTGAACCCTTTCCTTCGTACTCAAAAACGTATTTGAAAATAAAAGCAAAAGGTTTTTCCCCTCCCACAAGTTTGTTTATTTGAAAAAAAAATTAAAAATTAATCAGTCAAATACTAAATTCCATTTTGGTTCTTCAAAATCGCACGACGGGGAAAAAGTTATAGAGGGTTGAATGATTTTCCTTTCCCTACATCCCCCACACCCCCAATTGGCCCATCACCCCCATCCTCCGATTCCATCAATTCTTATCTATTTCACCTACCTCAAAAAAATCTCATCCCCTTAAATCTTTTTTTTCGTGGAAAAATTAAGAAATTACTTCTTTGTGTTACGGCAAAAAACGCGTATTTTCAAAGAAAAGTTTCACGAAAAGTTATCGTCCGATTTGAAAAAAATTTAACCAGATTATTGTCAATAATAAAGAAGTTATCGTGGAAAAACGTGTTTTTGCGAATTTTAAATGCGAATTCCTCCCCCACTCCATACGATTAAGCTGAACTAATTTGATGACATGATAAAAGAGACCGCGTGTAACCGAATTATCAAAAAAAAAAAAAAAAATTAAAATTGGTTTCAAAACTCCTCTTTTTCTCGCCAGATCTGCTCCAGTATAAGGTATAGTTTAAATTTGACAAGCCTAAAAATGGCCAAATTCTCCCCCGTCTAATTAAAAGCAAATCTTTTTAGACACGTATGGAGTAAGTCTAAAATAAAAGGATAGAGGGGCAGACCCACCTCGAAAACCTGCAGAGTACCCCTCGCACCTTCTCAAAAGGGTGGCTTGTATACTTGTGTATTCTATATTATTTTTCTCGAAAACCGTAAGACATAGAGACTTGCAGTTTACGCTAATCAAAAAAAAAAAAAAACTTTTACATCCGTTTTTAAATACTGCGCGCAGTGGCGTACGAATATATTTGCACTCGGTGGAATGGCAACACAGCGCCGATTTTTTTTGTCAAAATCGATAGGAGATTGAGACTTCCGATTTATGCCAATGGAAATAAAATAAAATGTTACATCCCAAACATATTTTCTAACTGATAGAAAATCGTATTTTTTTCTCCCACTACAAGATATTTAGGAAGGTGCTTCTCTGTAATGTCACATTTTACTCACTACTCCTAACAGACAGTTTCCTAATCATTGGTTAACTAATAGTTAGGATTTAAACAATAGTTTATTATAAAAATACGTGACATTAACAGCCAGTTTTACAATTGTTGGTTAATTAATAGTTAGGATTTGACCAATAATTTATTACTATAAAGGTAAGAATATCTGGTAAAGTTGTTTACTAATAACACAGGCCCACAAAATTTACTTAAAGGTCTACAGAGAGATATTATACTTCAATAATTTATTGCTCCTATAAATTTGTCGACAACTGTTGACTTTTCAAGGGTTTGATGGGCCTAAACACTTCAATTTCTTAGAAATGAAAAGGGTACTTAGCTTTTTTGCCTGCGTTGGGTCGTTTGTTTGTTTACACTGTATTAATTATTTTCAAATATTAATTCTATTTCAACTTTGTTCTTTTGTTATGAAGCATCGAATTTTTTCAGCTACAATTCACCTAGGCTTTATCAAATTTAACGGAGTTTTACTCGGAATTTTTGCGCTTCTAAGTGGGAACGTTCAGACACTTGCTTGGAAGGCACAATTCGAACTCCTCGAGGATTATGTTTCTCGTCTTGTTAAAAAAAAATGTGTTTAAAATGTGTTTTAACCGCTTTCCATGTCACTTCAATGGCCCTCTTAAGTCTAGGAGATCTAGATTTGTCTGAGTAAATGAGGTAGGGTCCTACAGTTCTTAATGGAAACCGAACCACTTCTTGGGGAAAATTTACTATGAAATGTTTTTCCGCTGTGTGGGGCTTGAACTCACTCTCGACTTCACTCAAGAACAAGCTAGACGCGATAATCACTGAGCTTCCGACCTCATACCTTACGTTTTTTTTAATTTTGGAAACCATATGGATTGATATAATATAGAATATTCATATTGAAAAAAGTATGGTAAAGAAATTAATAAGACTAACCACGTTTGGATAGAGATTGGTATAGAAAAATTTACATCGAAATAAGTGGCAAATTGAAGGTTTTCCCGTATTTCACGCTTTTGCTATATGCAATGTGACATTGACCTTTTTCAGCAAAGAAGAAAGAGTTGAGATACATGGGGGAATATTTTCTGGACATCACAGATACTTTGAAAGAGTTGACACATTGGCCTGAAACTACCTATATTTTTTGCAACAGGAGAAAAAAATTACGATTTTTGGCAATTCAAAAATACATGTGACATGTAACATTTTATTTTCTTTCGATTGGTATGAACTCTAAGTCTTTATCTCTTACCATTTTTAAGGAAAAAAATCATTTATTAAACGCTGTGTTGCAGTTCTACTGAATGCAAATAGGTTCGTACGCCACTTTACGCATTATTCTAACAATCACTGTTTGTACATCAATCGATAGCAAAAGTTATGGTCTTAAATTCTCTACTCTCTGTAAATTTTGATTAATTTGGCCGTTTATGAGGAATAAGTAAGAATGTGACATTACAGAGTAGCCCCTTTCATATATATTGTAGTGGAAGAAAAAACCGCTGCCCAAGGAATCACTACTTCCACATCCAGATTTTCTGTACAAGTCACTCAACAACGAAAAAATTTTGTGTGTGGAAATAATTGTTTATGAAACTTTAATAATATAATGTTTGAAAACCTCTACCCCAAAAATCCATAAAACGATACCCCACATCGGTAGTGGAGTGGGGGTGGTGATAAGTGTGGTGGGGGTGGATGAAGTAATACATTTTTTTTTAATCTCGACGTTTCATGACATTCTATTTGAACAATAAAAATTTTTTTGTCGTTACTATACTTCCACTGGGCGTGGAAGTAAATTATGCTTTTTTATCAACAAAAAAATATGTGTGGAATATAAAATTTCATTTTCTTTCGATTCGTGCAAATCGCAAGTCTCTATCTTTTATCGTTCTCAAGCCACTCGAGCCATTCCTTTGAACAGGGGTGAGAAGTGACTCCACGGGAGTGGAGTCACTTCTCACCTTATTCCATACTTGTTTAAAAGAATTTGCTGTTACCCAGAAGGAGGAGTATCAACCATCGTAGAACCTTAGCTATATTACGTAAGTATTTCATTTTCAAGGTGCAGTGAAAGTAAACACACTTGCCCGCTGCTTGAAGCTGTTTATTACCGATTGTCCAATAACACTGCAGATATCATGCAATGCAAATTCAGCTGGTTTCAGTTTGTAAATAAAATTAAAAGTTCTTTCTTTTTATTTTAGATTTTCGCCAGCCAATCTACAGATAATAATATTTCCCAATCTACGAACTCCTCATTTTCAGAAAATGAAAACGATGGAGGCCATAAAATTCACAGACATTTTCGACAATTCGAGGGGCTCAGTGTTTTGAATTATTTGGGAAGTTTAAAACAATCACAGAATCCCAGAGCATCAGAAAATTATTCCTTATGCAGTACCGTAAGCCTTCCAAATATAAACTCTGTGGAATCTGATCTTATCTTTGAAAATTCAGTTAAGGCTAGAAAAAGTTTTTGGGAAAAAATGTCTTCCAGTTCTAGTAGCCTTAGTACAAATGAATCTTCCCCCAAGAGAAAGCCAAAGAAGCTATCAGAACATGATAGGTGTCGATTAATTTGGAAAAAACCTAATGAAGCCACTTTAAACACCAATATTGATTCACGAGAAGAGACACACAGTTTGAAAAAAATGCCTGATAAATATCAATCTGCAGATGATATTCTCTCTATCACAAATTGTATTCCATACCAAAGTCCGAAAAGGTACAAGTCACTAGACAACTCATTAGATAACTGTGTAATGTTATCTATCGATGAACGAAAGAAAATGTTACTAAAGCAAAATTATGATAAGGAAAAGATAGAAAGGGATAAATTAAGTCCCTTAAAAAAGAGCAATATTATGAGAAGTTATGGGAAAAATATGAATAAGATTTCTGAGAAAGGTTATGGAAAAAATATGAATAAAATTTGTGAAAAAGAAAATGGGGATACTACAAATGATACGATTGTATTTTCTCCTATTTTGGATAAAATAAAGAAATATGATAGTGGTGAGTATCCTTTTTTCAGTGACTTCTTTTTCTTATGGTCAGATTTCAAATAGGTGATTCTAAAGAGATTGAGTAAAATAAAATACTCAATCTTTGAAATATAAAGAACACAAATATCTTTAAACTTTCTTGCTCAAAATATGTGGAATATGTTGATAAAACTGCAAACTGTCTGCACTTACGAATATTTTAGTTTTGATTTGATTAATTCCTAAGGATGACATTTAGGCTTACGTTTAGCCCAATAATTGGTAGCACCAATTTTAATTCATTATAATCTGGCTAACCAAAATGAACTGAAGTGCCTGGGGTGAATAGGTAAATGTACTGATCATGTTAAATCAAATTCATTTAACGAAATGTCTCAGTAATTATAACAAAGACACGAAAAATTATAAAAATGTCTTTCACATATTTAAGACGTTAACACGTTGACTGCCATCGCGGTCTATATCACCGAAGTTTTTATTGTCTATGAGGCCAACTCGATCCATAAGACCGAGTACTTATATTTGCCCTGTGGACCGACTTGGTCTATAAGACCGAGTCATGTTTTTGGGATCTCTGGATCTTCTGGATCTTTTCGGGATCTCGGAATCTTCCAGCGACTCGGTCCAGCACATTTCTATCGTTATAAATAGACCGAGATGGTGTAGTAAAGGTTTGACGTTTTTTTTTGGCAGTTTTTTTTTTTTCAAAATATTGTGTGTCAATTCATAGTGTATTAGCCGTTGATATTCATGGCCTGGTGGGATATTTTATTTGGTTAAACCGTTGCTACCGGTTGGCGCCTTATGAGAAATTTGTCTTAACCCGTATGGCAGTCAACGTGTTAATCTTACACTGTAAGAAAGATAATCTACTTTGTGGAAAATAAATATGACAAATATACTAGAGTATCGTGTAATAAGAAAATATATAAAAAAAGGAAATAATAATGTTAGCCTATTTTAAATTCTGTGATTTATGGAAAATATTGAAGGGAAGTTTAAAACAATCACAGAAGGGGTAATATTCGGAAAATAAATCAGCACAGCACACACTAACATAACCTCTTTGCTTGTGCTCAACAAAAAGAGCTTCGCACTGAGAATAATCGGTGCAGTTGAAGCTGCTTTAGAGAATAAAATTATTTTACATTTTTTATCAGTTTTCTTCCCAGTTCACTTCCCACTCATTTGAGCTAGGATTTATTTTTCCTCGAGGTGTGACCATCTTGAACATGCATGAAAAATTTGAGCAAAATCTATTCAGTGGTTTACCAAGTAACACATAAAGTCGCGAAAACGTATCGACGACTATAAAAACCACGATAAAGTGGACCGCTACCATAGGCTGCCACGTCCCTGCTAGGTGGCAGCTACGTAGCCGTCACTAAAATGGGGAAAAATTTTTAGTCGCTCGGTATGTTTCGAGTAGTTCCGGCCTCTATAGATGTGACTATGTTTAGTTACTTTAAAGGATCGGGGTACTAGCGGGTACCACTCCGCGACTCGGCGGCCTAGTAACCGCTACGTGGCTGCCTATCACTTTTTAAAATGGGGATCTTTTAGCGACCTCTTTGTTTTTTTCTTTTATAATAATGGCGCAGTGAAATAGTATTATACCCAAAACATATGTACTAAGTCGCGTGTTTAAAGTACTTCTTTAGCCATTTTTTCAAACGCAAGTTACTTTTTTGATATAAGTTGACATATTAAATGATAACATTTCAACGCGCCCTCAAAATAACTTTTTTTGTAATTTTTTGACAAAATTATTTAAAAAGGGAAGATTAAAAAATTAAAATATTTATTAGGGAAATATTTCGAATACTTTCAAAACCATTTTTCGTAAAAGTTTATGATATTAACATAACCATTGGCTATTTTTGATTAAAACCAATTTCTTTTTTCTAAAAATTTTAACAACAACTAATAATGGCCGATTTTAACAAAGGTACTATAATGTATAGGGGACTACCCCATTTTACCTCTAAAGATCTGTGACTTTGGTGACCCAATAGCAACTATCCTGATGTGACTA
Source organism: Rutpela maculata (assembly GCA_936432065.2). Taxonomy (NCBI): domain Eukaryota; kingdom Metazoa; phylum Arthropoda; class Insecta; order Coleoptera; family Cerambycidae; genus Rutpela; species Rutpela maculata. Next base: position 43,523,402 of record OW386291.2, on the reverse strand, counting down.
TAGGAACATATTCTATTTTGGAACTGTAAAGTACCAACAGGAACTATTTCGCTCACATGTTGCCACTAAAATGCCACGATACTTTAACGTTCCAAGTGATGATCACTGAAACTATTCTGGAACCTAGATTGCCTCTCTATGTACCCAGTTATTTTATTTAGGCATCTTAATGGCACTGGTGGGTGGCAGTAACTGATTCACTGGTATTATATAGTTTTTGGCACTATAGAGTAACAATAAAATGATACTGCCTAGTTCCAGGAACTACCCAAATGTTACTTTGACTTTGAGTGTTTACAGTTCCTATAAATGGTATCGGTGTGGTAACAGTTACTTTAAAAGAACCATATAAAGTAGCCTTACCCAATAAAGTAGCAATATTAATTCCAGGGTGTACCCCAGGAACTAAGGCTTCGTAGCAAAACTGAAACCGAAAGGATTTGGTACCATGTGTGTTACTTGGATTGGGTACTAAATGTGAAAACAGACTACAGAGGAACATTTTTAAACTCTTTTTTGAAAACGTGTCAGTCAGTCAAACATTTAACATTGAATAAGAAAATAATTAGTCAAACAACCAAAACAATATTAAAATGTAAAACAAAGAAAGTGAGAGGAAAATATCTTTAATATCTTTTTAATTATGTACCGGGTGGCCACGAGTCAAAGTGCACCCTTATTTTTTATTATTTTTTAATTTAAATTTCACCAAAAGTGAGCTGCTTTGTGACTGACAGGAACAAAAATATCACTTAATAATTTTCCCGATTTCTTGTCTGATGTGTATGTAAGAAGGTCTGTAAGTACTGTGAGACTAAGTTATTTGCTATTTTATATATTAATATTAGAGCAGATTGTTTTCAATTATTTGTTCAGTATTTAGCAATCTTAAATTAGATAACATTACTTTTATTGGTTCATATATACCACATTTCAGAATTACTCTCATTATTTTATTTTGCAATGTCTGCAATTTGTGAAGATCGCACTTACTACAGGAAATTAATAACGACATACATTAGTTAAAATGAGGATAAATAATAGTATTATACACTAACAATTTGCTTCATTTAAAGAGACTGTTTGAAATTCTATAAAAATACTCATATTTAAATACGGATCCAAATAACACCTGAGTATATTATTTCATCTACAAAGTCAATTTTTAAATTATTTATTTTTACATTTGGTTTTGGATGAATTTGGCTTTAATTTGTTGTTGCATAACCTGTGTAACCATTTCTTGGTTCATCGTCTCAACTACTTTTTTATAATTTTTACCAGATACTGATATAGGTGTATCGTCAGCAAATAGACTTACAAATTAATTATTTAATACATTACATATATCGTTCAAATCACTGTAAAAAATGATGTAAATTTACCATCGTTGCGTGTAAAATTCCCATGTAATTTTACCCGCAAAGAGACAGGAAAATTTCCACTTACCATGGAGGATTACCCCAAAATATAAGGTAAATAAAAATTGTCCACTCTCTTTGCGGGTAAAATTCCATTACTATTGGGAGTAAATTTACTATGGAAAAAAAATCCATTTATTACATGTAATAACATTGCCCCTTATCCAGACAGGATTTTTTTCCATAGTACATTTACCCCCAATAGTAATGGAATTTTACCCGCAAAGAGAGTGGAAAATTTTTATTTACCTTATATTTTGGGGTAATCCTCCATGGTAAATGGAAATTTTCCTGTCTCTTTGCGGGTAAAATTACATGGGAATTTTACACGCAACGATGGTAAATCTACACCATATTTTACAGTGTATACAATAAATAATAGAGGATCCAGCATACTCGAGGGACACCATATTCAATTCCGATTTTATCAGATAAAACACAATTGAACTTAATTCTATGATACCTTTCGTCTAACTAGTTTTCCCGCCTATTCACCGTTTCAAATGCTCGCTGTTTCAAATGTTCCACAAAGACACTTAAGGACAATATCACCTTGGTCAATATCTCGTCTCCATTTTGAACACACTAGCTACACTGATGTTTCACAAGAATGTCGTTGTCGAAATACAGACTGTCCACTATACAAAATATTGTTTATCTACGATCACTGCTGTAAATAATAAAAAACACACTACCTGCCATCTATGTAAGTTGAATTTTACGTATTGTAAACAAAACGCTCTGTAAACAAGTCGCACGGTAAACAAAACGCACGGGACACGCAATTGTAGGTGACTTATATCGCTGACGCGGGGTTTAAAAAAACAAATGCGCCTACTTAATTTTCAATCGCTGTCAAAACTGACATAATATTTAGAGAATATACAGATAAAAGCAAATAAATAAAAATAATTTATTGTAAAAAATGACATAATATTTGTTGAATAATGTTGTTGACTAGTAAACTAAATCCAGATTTTCCTAAATAACTAAATAAATATGATCGCAGGTAAAGTATAGTACATAATTCGAGTTGTAAAGCAATTACGCACTCATGGAAATAGGCACGCGCCGCTACGCGGCATCGTGCGTAACTTTTCCATTCGTGCGTAATATGCTTCTTACATCACTCATATTAAAATAGCAGCAGCATTAAAATAACTTTATTTAGCTGTTTTAAAATAAGTATGTACAGGTCATTTTATTTCACATAAGGTGCACAATATTTATATTATTACGAGGTTACAACCGCGATGAGCCGCGCGAAACCTCATAACAGCCAGATGTTGCGGCAGGAGAAATGTGAACACTGTAGTTGATATTTTATTAAGCGATCTTTCCAAAGTTTAAGCGCATTATTTTTTTGTTTACGTGTATACACACTTGAATTAAATTTTTTTATTTGTTTTTGTTTTGTTATCATATAAGATGATCATGTAGAGAAAATCTACAAAACCCCTCTTCTGATAGTCAATCAATAAAAATATTGTTACACTTGTGTGGCTGAATTTGATGGGTATTTATCTCGGCGAGAGGTCAAGGGGGTTGAGGGAATGTGGGTTGGAAATTGTGGTGTTGATGGGTTTGGTTTTGTCTGTCACGTGGGTTGTATGATTCTAGTTACTGTCAGTTTTCTCGTAACGTTGTATATATTGGTAAACGTTCGTGAATTAGTTTATGCCTATGTTTTATGTTGTCATATTGTCGTATATATGTTATGTTTTAAGTCAGTTCAGACTGTGTTACGTTGTAAGTTAGAAATTTCTGTGCGATTTCGTCTATGTATGGTCATATCATTTGTATCCCAGTGAGTCTATGCAGTGCTTCTATGGTAATATGCTGCGGTAAGTTGGTCAACAGTCGCAGCAATTTATTTTGTGTGCGTTGCAGCCGCAAGCACTGCGTGACTGAAATTGTGTTCCAGGCCACGCAGGAGTAGGTTAGCATTGGTCTAAATATGGTTTTATATAGATTTATCTCATTGCTTATCGATAATTTGCTGCGTCTGTTGACCAACGGTAGTGGGTGCAGTACACGACGAAAGGTATATACTGCATGTTGTGAACACGCGATGCCGCTTGGCACAATCATAGTTATGACATACGAGAATGATTTCCGATGGGGAGCCACAAAAATTTTCCCTTATAATTCAAAATGGCGCCCTTTTAAATAATAGTACCCCGAAACACATAAATCTTATACATTACCGCATTTTTTCGCGTTTGGTATCATTCTCGAATATTTTCGGCTTGTGGAACATGACATGAAATCAAAATAAATGAAAGTCATAAAATGTAGGAATAATAAATAAATGATTTATTCATTTTGTTTTAATATTGAAAATAAACTCAAAACTTTTTCATCATTTACGTTAAGTTAAATTGCAACTGTAATATCATGTCCCGACACAGTATTTAATTATCTTACTTAAAATTAATGCACTGTCCACGGCATGTAGTGCACATTAATGTGCAAGGAATGCCTACCGAAGCGCAACTGCATCTATTAGTGCAGCCCTGCTTACACCCGCACTTTAATAATTTCCTAGAGGCTTCCCATATGGCTGGTTGACTAGTCCATTGTGGGGTCCACACTTTGTCTTCCTGTGTCCAGCCCCAGTTAACTGGAGATGGTAATTCTTCAATAACATTGGCTGCTTGACCCCATATGTGGCCGGCTTGGTAAGCCGCACGAAGTGTATACAGCTTTAGTGCATCCGCAGTAGGCGGCAGGGAAGGCAAAGGAACCTTTTGAGGTTGTGCTGCTCGGATTATGGTCTATATTATCATAAGCTCCAACTGTAAAAATACCCCGGCGCAAGTTTCCAGGGCAAACTATACCCTCCTCCTTGGCCCGACTTACAACAAACTGGCACAAAGACGTAATGATTTCTGTAATTCTGTTACTCGAGACAGCGATTCCCAGTTTATGTAAATCATCGACAACTGATTTCTGTCTTGACCATCCATAAATAGTCAAACTTAAGTATAGTGGTAGTGGTGCCTCGTGTTGTTTTTTTATTGTGTACTATGTTTCCCTTGGGAATGCGCTCGTGATGATTGAAGATAATAAGTTGGCTTATCGTGAGTGCTGGCTGCGTTGCTTTATTTATGTCTCTCACAGATGTGCCATAAAGAATCATGTTAACTGTAGCTAGCAACGCGGGCGTTACATATATTTCTTGGGAGTTCTGCTCAAACTGGCCTGTAAATAAAACAGAAGCCGCCGAGATTTCTTTTCTAAACCATTGTATATACCCCATGAAAGCAACATCATCTTCATCACAGTTCTCATCCACTACGTAGTTGACGAAGTTTGTCTTATTTCTTACTAGTTGGTTCTCTTTTCCAACGCGAAGAGATATGAGCTGGGGAAAATGAGCTTCAATTCTTTCGCGCAATCGGGATGTATGAGCTAGCAATCGATCATCTTTCGCAAGAAGCTGATTGAGTCTATCCTCATATATTTTTGTAAGATCTGGCATTCTGAAAATATAGTCGGCTGTTTCTGTCTCGAGTTTGTGTTGAATATAAGAAACAAGTTAAGCAATTGCAATGCCCTCACATATTCTTTTACTCTCGTCCGTATCATGTCGGCGTCTTAAAGGATTTAAATACTTGTTCAAACATTGTTTATGGTATTTTACCTCTTGCGAAATAAAATCTCTGGTACCAAGTGAAACTAAAATATCGGGAGAAACTACCGCCTTGAGTTAAGTCTCCATGTCAAATGTCATCACCTGATGTAATGGTCGATTCCACAGATTTCCTCGCCGACACAAGCAACATATATTTTCAAAAGTATTGAGTGGTGGTCTCACTGATCGCGTGAAATAACTTTTGTTTTCTCCACTAGAAGCTGAAGTTGACGCTATGGGCAATGAATCTGGTTCGCTAGATTTTTTTTCAGCCCTTTCTCAAGCTATCTCAAGCTTGGTACTATTATATTGTAGAGCACATGATTTATGCCACTTTGCTTCTCGTGAGACAAATGTCGAAAAAACTCCACTTCCTTCGTTTAAAACCGTTAAATTTACACTCGGGAACAATTCTCCCAAACGATGAAATTCCTCCAAATTGTTTGCTAGAGTACCATAACCCTTATTTCGCTGTGCGATGTTTTTGTTGCGAGATGGATATATAAGAGGTTCTCCTGTTTCGCATTGGCACAAACAGTATTTCATCCAGTCTATGATTTTAAACTGTAAAGGTCCTAGTGCCTTAACAGCCGCCACTTTCAATTTTGTTTGTACTTTCGGAGGCATTTTGAGTTAAATATCCACAACAAACAGATTGTATAATTTTGGGTCCTATTTTTGTATTTAAACTATATCAAACCTTTGAATATATTATAGAACAATAAACTTTTACACATGAATTTGCCTGCAACAGGTGCTAGCTGTTCTTACATTCCTACATATTCTCGAACAACTGAACAAATCTGTGGGATATATGCGTGCGCGGTTGTCATGACGACGGTGCGTGGCGTTGGGTTAACATACAGGGTGTCCCTTCGTCATAGTTAATTAAGCATTTCCATCAAAAGTCTACAAACACACTTTGTAGTATTTTTTAAACGACAAATGAACTAAATAAGAAACGTCGCAAAATACATGTACCATACCTGTAATCTTCACAAAAAATTGTAATGTTGCTGAATGCTGACAAGCATTAAGTTTATATTTTATATAGGTACGTGTTAAGTTTACTCAATTAAAATAACAAATCTGATACGAGAAAACAACGTAATATTCATGTGAATAAATTATATAAAATTTAGATAAATTCACTGGAACCGTCCTTGTTTTTTTGCAAAATGACAAATCAAACTTAGGTATCTTGATCCTTAACTAAAAATAGTCAAAAACGATATCAAACTCGAAATAATACGGTACCATAAAATTTATTATATTTTAATACTGTTATTTTTTAAATCGGCCGCCATTTTGAATCCCAAAGGAAATTTTGGGTGGCTCCCCTTCGAAATTTATTTTCCAACATCTAATCTAACACCATGCCAAGTGGCATCGCGTGTTCATTAAATGAAGTATCGTTTCACGTACCGCGGCCACTACTGGTATAGTTTTGTTAGAGCTGCGTAGACTGTTTATGGTGTTTGTGATATGGGGTGCAAATGTAAGTCGAGTGTCTAGTGTTAGTCCTAGTAATGTTACTGTTTTATGTTCGATTATTTGTCGGTCGTCAAGTTTTAGTTTTGTTATTGTTTTTATATTCCTGAATTTTCTGTGAAATGTAATAATTTCTGATTTGTGATTGATTTTAATTTTCCATTTTTTTGTAGTAGCTCAGCAATTTGTCTGTGTGGTAACGTACTTTCTGTGTTGCAATTTGTCCGTAAAAACTATGTGAGTGGATTGTCGTATCGTCTGCGTATAGTAGAAGGTTAGTAGTTGGATGTGAGGGGATATCGGACATATAAAGGTTAAATAGTACATGTGAAAGGATAGTTCCTTGAGGGACTCCCGCCGAGAGTCTATACGGGGTTGATAGGGCATTGTTTACCCTGTTATTCGCCTATCCCAAAAGTAGCTCTTAATCAGAGATACCAAATACCCAGGCAGCTTACAAACTTGTTGGAGCTTACAAAGTAGCCCGTTATGCCACACACTATCGAAGGCGCGTTCAATATCTAGTAGCAACATTACAGTACACTGCTTCTTGTTGTAAGAGCCAATGACATCCTGTACCACTTTAACTAGCGACAGTGACGTGCTATGTCCTCCCCTAAAACCGAACTGACTCACCGGTAGTAAGCGGTGTTTGGTAATTTTTCTGTTGATGAGCCGCAACACGACTTTCTCAGCCACCTTGCCCATCGTGTTTAATAAACATATGAGCCGGTAGCTGTTTTTCTAGAGGATATTGGGTGGTGGGTGGGGACTTGTCTAGCTAATCTAGTTACGTCTTCGTGTTGTGGTGTTTCGTTGGGTGTTGTGATATTTACTGTCTGTAAATGTCGGGCTAGTATATCTGCTTTCTCGGCGTCCACAGTATACGTGTTATTGTATTGTATATGTGTTGGGACGGTGACGAAACTCTTTTTAAGGAACTTCGTCATCCGCCACAATGAATTGTCTTTGACAATAAGTCGAGAAATTTTGTCATTCCAAGATTCAGTTCTGTGGACGTCGAGTTTTTGTTTTATATTGTCCTGTAGGTCTTTATGTCTTTGTCTGTCTATATTGCGTCGACTTCTTTGCCATCGGCGCTTGATTTTATTTTTGAATTTTATTAAATTTTTGATTTCGTTCGGAATTGTTACCTCTCTAGGTTTGAGGGTACTTTTCCTTGTAGTCCGGTCTCGTTCATTCTGTATAGTTTTAGTCAGTTTTTGGACTTTCGAGTTCATTAGGTTTCTTTATATCATTATGTATTTGTGTCGTGTTTTGTAGTATTGTTCGGTATTGTCGCCAGTTTGTCGTTGTGTAATTATATATTAGTCTTTCTGTTACATTTTTGTCAGTGTCATGTAGTTGTACGTGTACAGGGTTATGGTCGCTGGAAAGGAGGGGAAGTGATATGGGATGTAGTTCATGTGGGTAATTTTCATTTACTATTATGTCTATTGTAGAGGGGGACGTGTTGTTAGAAGGGAAGTGGGTGGGGTTTCCGATGCAAAAACCGCAGCATTATTTATTTGGCAATACTCAAAGCGTGTGTTGCCATTAGTATTGTTGCGCCTGTTATACCACGTGACATGCCTAGCATTCAGGTCTCCGATTAAGAGTACCTTGTCGTGAATGGTGAGTAACATTTCTAAATCATTATACGTAATTTTATGCGAGTGTGCATTATACACCGCAGTGATAACTGTGTTGTCGTTTAATTTGATTGATATATTTTTTACGGCAACTGAGTTGATATAAATATATTAATAGCAATGGCGACTCGGCCACCGCGTCTATTAAGTCGATCGTGTCTATGGATATTATAATTCGGTATTTTGATTTTTATATCCGGTTTTAATCTAGTTTCGGTTTTCACTGCGATGTCAATGCGCTCGCAATTTAGGTAATTTGTTAATTCGTGTATTTTTGCTTTGAGGCCGTTAGCATTCCACCATGAAACATTACTCATTTCTAATGTTATGTTTAGGCAGGATGTTGGTGGTAAATTCTTGAATGATTTCAATTGTTTCAAATGGGTTCGTGACGGCCTCTAACATTGAATTCAAGTGGGCGATTGCGTTTATGGTTTCCCTTATGTTAATTAGTTGGTTTAATCTATTAGTCTCTTTCTTTTACCAGTGTCTGGAAATCCCCCATCGCAACATTGGCTGCAACGGTGCTTCCTGTATTATGTGTTTCATTTTCTACAGGTCGATGCGCAGGTCTTTCCTTATTAGTCTGAACTTGTGTAGTCCTACTAGGAGGAGCTTCTTTTGACATTGCTTTTTGCAGATTATGGGCTGCGACTGCGGCTCTTTGTTGCCATGGATTGGTTGTTGGTTGTGGTGCGGGAATGAATTGTGGGCCATTTTCTTGATTTGTTGTTTGATTTTGATTCTGGTTTTTATTAAGTTGAGAGATTCCAAATTTGTATACATTGCATTCGGTGTTATTTGCTGTATGTGGACCTCCACAGTTTACATACTTTGGATTTTGCTGTGGCCCGCACATTTTACGCAACGTGGGCTTTTGTTGCAATTAGTCGTAGCGTGTCTCCACGCCTCGCATTGTCTGCATTGCGTTATCTGTCTCTCGTGTGTTTACACGTATTTGTAATTCACGTAATGTGACGTCATTGTCTGTTACGATGAGATGAGATATAATGTCGAAAATTTGGTTTTCATTTTGTATATATGTTTAATCATTACCGTGGTTGTCCTCCAGGTCCTCTTTTACCTCGTTAATGCCAGGATTTCCCTGGAGACCCCTCAATACAAAGGCGTGGGTTTTGTGCTCCGGGAGGGTGTAGGTGTGGAACTCCACGTTGTCATCTTCTTTGAGCCTATTAGTATATTTCACGTATTCTGATCTGTCGGCGACATATAACAGAGTTGAGCGAGGAGCATACTTTATGTAAAAACCTTTTGTAATATATTTACGTAATTCGGTTGTAAGTTCTTTATGGTTTTGTGCTGTGCCTTTTAGAACAATCGGTGGGTTCAGGAAGTTCTTATTTTTTTCCCTTTCTGTTGCTGCGAGTGCTTTTTGCCTGATACTTGTAGCTGCGTCATCTGTAACTTCAGGTAATTTTTCATAATCGTTTTCGGTCGATATGGCATCATTATTAGGGGATTTTGCTTGGCTTAAAATTCTTGATATGTTATTTTTTTTTCTTGGAGTTGTAAAAGGTTCTTCTCTGGGCAGTCTTTCTGAATTGTTATCATCTCCTGTTATTATGATTTCTGGTGGTTCAGGAGCAGATGGCGTCCTACCTAATATTTTATTCTCTACATAAATGTATTTTTGATCTACTTTTATTCTTCCTGAGGATATTAATTTCATAACCATCTTTTCGGTTTCCTGTAGGACATCCAAGGCAGATTTTTGTGTATTTTTATCAGATACAGGGATGTTTGGATTTTTTGGTATATCGTAAGGGATTTCTAAGCTCGTACTTGGACGTGAATCTTCGATTAGGTCATCTGGTTTGTTTTTAGGGTCGAAGGTGTCCATCTTTCCTTTTTCATATGAACTTAAAAATTCTTTGTTCTGTGGGAATATTGTCTAGAGTAGCTATAGGAATATTCTTTTGTGTGGTCGTTAATACATTCTCGGATGTTAGAGTAGAAGATAGGATATTCTGAATATTCGAAATGTTTATAGAGGACGAGGCATCAGATTCGTCAGATTCCTTAGATATTTGGAATTCCTTGGAGTGTTTTTTCTTTGTTGAGATGTCGAATTAATGCTAGTTTTTGTTGTTTTAATAAAACTTACAAAGCTAGGAGCAACACTCGATTTAATCTTTCTCTTTTTAATGACGATTGACTGCACGTTTATTTTATCGCTGTCCTTTTTGGTTCTTTTCGATTGGAAATCTTCCCTCTCAGAATCTCCGTCGGATTGTACTTCTTTATTGTCTATGTCTTATCACTAAGTGTGTCTTTTTCACTGTCTTTATATACTAATTTTGTGTCCTTTTCACTGTCACCAAAACTATGGTTTGTGTCTCTCTCACTAGGCACTAATAAATTATTGCAACTGCTAGAAGTAGGTAATTTTTTGAGTTTGGGGGGTTTCAAATCCACCGATTTCTTTTTAGATTCATCCTTTGAAGGATTCGCAAGGTTTGCATTAGGTTTAGATGGTTTTAAGTAAGGATTTCTATGAGGTTTCTCGGCTGCTCGATCTACCATACGATGACCTCGAACGTTGCTTTGAAACTCACATTAAAGTAGTCACATATTTGAGTAGTTGATTTAACCGGGTGCTAGGCCTCCCCCCACCACTTTTCGGTGACGTCACAGGGTGGGAGGAGCCACAGGTGGGGTGCGGGGTAAAGGGGGTGAGCGGGGGGTGAGCGGCAAGGGGAAAGCGGTGAGTCACACACCGGAAGAAGGGTGAGGGTCGGACCCTTCAACACGTCACACATGAATTATGGCTATTCGTCACGCATGAGTTTTAACGAGGGGTTGTTGCATCCCTCTAGTTTAACCGGGTCCTAGGCCTCCCCCCACCAATTTTCGGTGATTCATACCGGAAACACGAGGGCTGGACCCCACTGATGTGTCATACATGTCTCAACACGTCACGCATGAATTATGCACCCCTCTAGTTTAAGCCGGAGCTCGGGCTCCCCCCACCACTTTTCTATTACGTCATTCCCGGTGAGTCACACACCTGAGGGGTCGGACCCTATTCGTCACGCATGAATTATAAGGGGGACAAATAAGAAAGGGTGGAATCCTATGGTGACTAATACCTGAGGTGCGGGGAAGGTTTGAGGGAGCCAGACAATCAGTTCCGGTGAGTCATACAGGGTCCCTACTGATCACGCATGAATTATAACCCCTCTAGTTTAACCAGGATCCCCTCACTACTTTTCGATGCGTCATGCATGCTTTATAGCGTTAGGGTGAAAATATCCTATGGTGACTAATACCTGAGGTAACGGGGGAAGGTTTGAAGAAGCTAGACAATCACTTCCGGTGTGTCATGTATGATTCACACATTTTGACCCCCTTGCTATCGAACTCTCACTACCAACAATTAAATTTAATGATTGCTTTATTTTACGTGGAGCCACTATAGAAAATATAAATAGCTTTTTACATATAAGAAGACATTGCGGCAATAAATAGTACATATGTTTTGATCCCACAATAGTACAGGGGCCAACGACACTTTCAATTGCAATGTTTATTTAAATTAGGTTTATTTTTTTCGATAATATTAATGTAACTTATTCACAAACCAAATTCCACCGCTTTGTTAACCAATCAACGATTTAGAAGCAAAATTATTAATTATTTACAAATGACATTCTATTTTTTGTTCCCATAAGCCCCCGAACTATACGTATTGATTATTTCAGTCCACCCAATAAAAGAACACATCACTTTACATTTTTCAAGTGTGATTTAATTGACCAGAACGAGGGCGTTAGGGTAGAAATATGAAGGGTTTTATTATTCATTTTAGTCAAACGTCTCATTTATTCAAAACCAATCAATTTGTTAACCAAACGGTTTTTTCATATTTGAAAACATAAAGCATACATTTGTTCTATGCAAAAGATCTTTTTGGTAATTTTTAAAGTCCTTTTCAAACAGGTACAAGTAAGACTAATTAAGCGTAACGACCCCAAACAAAGGTATAAACTAGTGCCCTATTCGCTTCACTTATCTGCAACACTGGGGGTGCATTTAATTGACCAACGTTGTTGTATTAATTTTTCTAACAAAAAAATTTATTTAATTGCCGTAATCTATTGCAGTCAAATAAAATGTAAGAAAGTCAAATTGGTCTAGAATTGTTTTTGAACCTTTGCGTTAAATAGGCATAATAAAAAATGGTATAATATTTATATATGGCGCGTGTAGGGTAGATACAGGTAGATTTTATTGCCTGAAATAACGGAGAACTTAAAATGCTTGAAACGATCCATTTACATATATTTACCGAATACAGGGTGTTTTGTTGCTTTCGTAAATAGGCATAAAAATAGTGTTTCCTTTACTAATGTATTATTTTTATACTTTGAAAATATTATCTTCTTAAGAAAAAAATATGCAAATCTGGAGAACTCAGTTGTTTTAATTGTATATACCTATTTTCATTGTATTCTATTGAAAAATATGTAAATAATACACTGTTTTTTTTTTCACTAATTTACTATTTCAGGATAACAGGTTTAACAATACTTGAGTGTCCTTAATCTTTTAAGTGCGATTTGTGTATTTAGTAGTAGCATTTAGTAGTGTTGCGCTAAAAATGGTATAAGCAGTGGAAGATTGCTTATAGAAAAAACATGCGCAATGGGGATGGCTTATAAAAAACATGGAAGCCGATCTGAATTTTCATACTTAGGCAAATTAATCGCGTTTATTTATTTCGTCACTTACATTGTTATTACCAGCCATTTTTAAATTATAGAGTATACGTAGACGATTCACCAATTATTTCGGTTTATTCCAATATTCATTCGTTTGTGATAAATATTTTTCGTTTTTTCTATTAAAGTTCTCCATTTGATCTTCTTGTTGCGATATCTTAGACTCTCGTTCGCTGTGTACTCTTTGTATGTACCTTATTAAGGATTAAGGGTTATGCTACGTTGCATTATGATACATTATTCAAGTCGAAGTTAAACAATCAATACATGTATTAGCATTATCGGGAAAGGAATTAAGAAAAAGAGAAAAATTAAATGCTTGGTTTCACACTAAAATTTGAAAAATGATGATTTATAAAAAATTTAAATACAAGAAATGCTCTAAATTTTCACTATTGCTCCAGTATACAGGGTGTCTCTAAGGTTCGAAACAATTTATATCGATTAGGTGATATATCAGCAGGCCCGTGGAGAGCCAGTACGGGCCCAGGGGTAAAATCAAATTGGCGGGCCCCCCTCGGCTAGGACAAATAAAAAATACTAATTTTCAATACACAATTTGAAATGCAATCAATACAAAAATGTATTTAACAGAGATGGTGCCGGGCCCTTTCGGGCCCGGGCCCCGGGGCTGCAGACCCGGCTACCCCCCCCTGTCGTCAGGCCTGTATATCAGTTAAATAGGATAAACTCTGTTGAACTTAAAATTATTATATTATTATAATTTAGAGTAAAATGTTACTACGGTTTTAGATTAAATATACAAAAATATGAGGATGCACAAGATATCTAAATCGCAATATACAGAATGTCTCTCAGGTTCGAACCAGCTTTATGTAGTTTAGATGATACATCAATTTTACCCTAAAATTTCATTATGGAATTGTGAATAGGATCACCATGAAATAAATAAAAGTTTTAGTAGAGTGTAGCCGACTGCGAATATCTATTAAATACAATCATCTCTGTTGCACTTAATATTTTTCTTCATAAATCAGAATATGTATTATAACATACCCGTACAAGTATCTTAGAGATGCTTCAGGTACTCTTCTTCTTTATTTGTATATTCATGAATAGATAAAATTGTAATTTATATTGCACCATCTGTTATATATTATGTATACGTTTCAATGTATTTATGAGTGATATATGAATAAAGATTATTATTATTATTATTATTATTATTATCATGGTAGAATATCTCCTATTGAAATTGAATCTTAGCATTCATATAGGGCGATCGTTAGAGATGCGTAAACTCTCATATTTTATATAAACCAAGTTTTATTATAATTTACAGTAAAATGTTACTAAGGTTCTAGATTCAATGCACATAAAATATGAAGACGTATAGGATATCTAAACCATAATATGCAAGATGTTTCCAGAGTTCAACCCAACTTTAGGTAGGTTAGATGACATAACAACTTTCCCTTAAAATATCATTAAAGTATTTTTAATGGGACTATTATGAAACGAATAAAAATTGCAGTCGAGCCTTACCAACTGAAAATGTCTATTAACACGATACTTTCTGATGAACTTAAAATATTTGATTTAAATTTGAAACATGCAAAATAGCGTAGTAGAACATTTTTTAGTGAAATTAGGTCACCTCTATCATATTGGGTAATCGACAGAGCCATGGAAAATAATTATTTCATATAAACTATGTGTTATTATGACTTTAGAGCAAAATATTCCAAGGGTTCTCGATTAAGAACATAAAAGATCAAAGATATTTAAACTACAACATACAGTTCGTCTTTTTAGATGATATAACACAATAACTACCTTAAATAATTCATACTAAATCAATGTATTCACATAATGTTAATCTATTTTCTGTTAAATTATATTGTGAGATGTTGACGTCAAAAAAAATAATAATAATAATAATAATAATAAGGCTACTTTTGATAACACCACAATTGATCATTGATTAATTACGCAAATTACTCTCTAAAACACAGCATAACAAAAATAAAAGAAAGTAAAGTACTTAAATAATTCGATATCACAATATTTCATGTCGATAACGCAATTACTATATTACACTTGTCCATTAAGGAGATTTTTACTCGCTTTTTTATGCTATACATTGAATCTAATTGATTATTTTTTGTCATAACTATTATCATCTTATAGATATAGCGGGTCACCATATATTTTCTTTTGGTTTTCATATCGTCTGTACTATAATTTTAGAGTATCATCAACAATTTCAGACAACCCAGTTATTCTCCTTTATCGCCTTATATAATCACCAAAGTGGCTTGTCTCATCCTCTCTTATATGATAATCACATATGTATGCCATCATATTTACAGCATTAGTTGTATTTTTTATCAACACTACATCAATTTATATAAAAATAAGGTCTTCATACTGGTACATGTCATTTTTTGTTCATACTAGCATCCCCAAATCCCAATCAAACTACCTATGTGCAAACAGATTAGCCCTAAGAATAATAGAATCGTTTACTTGGTGTCAAAAGTGTATCCAAATCGTCAAGTTTTCTACCTAAGAACATCTCATTCACTTCAGACATTCATATTTCAGCAAAATGCATGCTATATATTTTGACGGTGGCATTAACAATGATCTACCTCCGTTTTGTGAATAGTGATTTGCGTTAATAAGGAACCATCATTTAAACACACATCAATCACGCATTTCATGTATTTATTAACTATCATAAAGAATATATAGACCTAATAAGCATACTGTTTACTATATTTGAATAACTACTTAATAAAATATTACACATATAATTTGTCAGATATCAATATTTCTCCGTTTTTAAAAAATACTTCATATTTATCCCTGTTTTATTCATATTTATCCCCGTTTTATTCATATTTATCAGTGTTTTATCCCTGTTTATCTCTATTTATCCCTGTTTTATTCCAATTTATCCCCGTTTTATCCTCGTTTGTTATTATTTACCCTTGATTTATCCCTGTTTATCACCATTTATCCTCGTTTTATCCCCATTTCGCTGTGGTAAGAAGTTTTAGAATAATACACACGCTGGACTTAAATTCTTTATTAAATTCCCCATAATACATAACTAAAAATTACTTAACTTATTTTAACAGAAATGTGTACAATAACATATTCATTTTCGTTAATTGATTATTGTTTCTTCTATTACTGCCTCCAATATACTGATTATTTCGTTGCTTACATTGTTGTTGTCAGTCATTTCTTAACTACACAGCAGACGTAAACGGTCCATCAGTTCCTTCGGTTTATTCCAATAGACTTAATCCCACTATTATAGTATAATTTCTGAATAGACATGCCTAAAGCGATTCAAGATTTAGTCATTACTGTAGGAGATAACAGTGGTTTTATAATTTTACTGAATTTCTTCAATTTTTTTACATGCAAACCCAGTCTTGTATCATATTGGTTATATGGTGCTTTTGTCTTATTTAATATTTACCGATATATTTCATGCTCTTCGTCGCCAGTGATTGCCAATCTCAATACCACGCGGAACTGACGGATATTTAATAAATATTTACATCATACAACTCTAGGGTTGTCAGGATACTTTCCCACTTGCTTATTACCACGCCACAAAGTTATATTTCCACCAAAAAGCGTATTTCATCGATACCCATTAGATGTTTATCTCTGTTGGGATCTAAACGCACACAGTATCATATTTATGATCGCCAGACTTTAAATTTTCTAAATGTTGTTTAATCACATCACCCATTTCTTTTGCACTACTAAGGACATTTTCTGAACCCGGAGTGCTCATTAACTATGATCTCGTCGGTGTTCTATAAAATATGATTGACTTGCATTATTCTCCCCATCTTTATCACTAGTTTCAGATGTTGCTTTAAATGTACTAGTACTAGCACTTACACCCCCCCCCCAAGTGTTTGTGTTAGCATATTGTTTTGTTATTTTACCTTTGAAGCGGATGATAAGACTTTTAAAGGTGTGATTATGGGATCCAACGTTAGTTTATCCTCAACATTTCTATTCTTGAGAGAATTGAATTTCTTACGTACGAAATTGGTAGTCTCAACTAATTGACGTTTCAGAATTATTTCAGCACCCACATCTCTATCCATATTGTCTTTCTGCTTAATTTCACCGATGTATTCCAGATGCTGTCTGCAGATCGATTGAAGTCCTAATTACAATTATTTATGGATATTTGAAACTCTCAAGACTTTTCTATATCTCCCCCCATTTACTTCTCTATCCTTGTCAATCACAAGAAATCCACATCTTTCTTTCCAACATTCTACACATTTCTTGGTATTCTTAAAAGGTACGTCTGACGAGACACGATCAGAGAAAATGTGCAAATTCATGTCATCCTGCTTGAACAATGCTATAGAATTGGTATTATCTCTCTCACTAATTCCTTTGGTACGCAGGAATATGTTTAGGGAGTTTAAAATAAAGACTGTTACATGCATATATGCAAACACCTTAGAAACTATGTAACTGCTACGATATTTTGTTATTATACATTTTAATATAAAAACATAGTAGTGGTTGATAAACATGTTATGCGACCATATCTCGTATAGAGAACTTGTAAAGAGAAACAAAATTTATTTTTTGATCTTTATGCTTTAAAGAATTTATCTGAATTCGTAACTTTTTTAGATTTGAAGTTGATGATCATTGAATTTTCTCCTTTTATGTACAGTTACATATCCTCGTCCACTACATGCTTTTGAAGCAGACAACCGTGACATATTCCCACAATATACATCTCGTCTCACAATTCCTAATTAACTTATTTTTATATTGAAGACTTATACCAACAAAGGGTAGAAATTTAACGCGTATACGTAAAAATTTAATGTATTGCTAGGTAACGAGCCTATATAGATATACATACATACTGATTTTGGTGTTTTCTAAAACGAACTGTATTATTAATGTAAGCCTAGATAAAGTTATCTAAACTTCGCCACATTTTGTGAGTAATTTAGTTTGTTCTCAATAAAAGATGTTTATTATTATTATTATTATTATTATTATTATTATTATTATTATTTCCATTAATTATTATTTAATTTTTAAAAATATTGTCAGTTTTAGAAAAATAATGTACCTATTTACTATGCTGGGAAAAGAAATTTCGTTGAATTTGCATGCTTCCTGAACAAACCACCCAGATTTGGCATAAATTAAAAGCCCAAAATATTAAATGATTGTTTGGTTTACTAGCATTCGGTAGGTATTGTTGCTACTCTTGAGATATATTACCAGATATAAGTCTACGCTGTGTTGAATTTGTATCATGCTTAACTTGGTACTAAATCGTTATCGTTATCCCTAAATAGTCTTAATCACTTAAAAAAAGTTGTCTTGTATTAGCAATATCGCCTTTCATTAAAACATTAACATGTTAACACACGAAAACGAATGCTTCTATTTTAGAAATGTTTATAGTTCGCATTAATATTTTCTATTAGGTAACCATTTTACGTTAAATGTAACTCAGTGTATCGTATTTAATCGTCTTCAAACTAAGCAGCTCTGAGTTTTTTATTTTTTAGTAATATTCGAATTTGGTGGTGCCAGCGGTTGTTACACCTAAAGGTTTTAAGAAAATTCATCATATGCATTTTTCTCTTCATTCATTCATTTAGATCGTATATAAATATTTTTAGGTAAGTAGGAATTATCGACGTATTAGATTGATATTTATGAAGGATATTTGTATACCTTATAATATATATTAGTCGTTTCAGAAAACATAATTACTTAATTCGTGCATTTTTCGTATTTTATCATATTTCATCTAGGTTCAAGCAATGTTTGTTGATGTAAAATATTATGTAAATTTGTAGTGGTATAGATATTTGCCTATAAATTGAATTGATTTAATCTTTTCTCTAGTGCAGATTACTATGTATCAACTCAACAGACATGTGGTTAAATAAATTATTGCTTAGTCTTTGAAAAAAATATATATATGTATACATGTATTATTTTTTTTGTTTTAAACTGGATATGTGTTTTATGTGAATCGTTGAAATCTCGATGTCCTTCGTAAGGAACGAGTATGCTATGCCTGGTAGATAAAATAATCAGGTTTGCAAACACATAGTTGAATTATCAAGCTAGGTTATGTATAGTGATGGGCATAACCGATTAATTTCAATAACCGAATACTAGGTATTCAAGTGATTTCAATAACCGGATAATCATTCGAGTGATGGTCACTTGAATGTTATGCATAACTTACAAGGCTAATAATTTTTGTTCAAATTCCGATTCATAAATTTTTTTTTCAATATTTCCATGGGAAATATCAATCAATCAATCCATTTTTGCGAAAAATGTGGACAGGATAAAATGATTCTTTATAAAATTGCACCTAGTTTGATTATTTCTTGACATAATAAATATAAATGTAAATAAAATAATTATAAATAATAGGTAAGTAAATGGATTCTGATTACTATATCAATCGGTTCTAATTCATATACCTAATATTTATTTTGGAAACGTAGGTTAGTAATGAGGTTCACTCGTTTATTATACGATACGATTTAATTTATTTGTGAGTGATGAGTGATATGACTACTTCAATAGTTCAATAACTGTTTAACATTCGGTTATTTTTCACTTGAATACTCGTCGACAATAACCGAGTAATGCAGGTTATTTCAATAACCGGATAACCGGTTATTTTTCACTCGAGTGATCCCATCACTAGTTATGTACGATACTATCGATTTCTTTAAACTTGTGTCATAAAAATGTGATTTGCCAAATTGATTTTATATAGAAATAATGTAGAATGGTACCCTTCTTCAAAGTATTTTTTAAAAACGGAGAAATATTGATATCTGACAAATTATATGTGTGTAATATTTTATTAAGTAGTTATTCAAATATAGTAAACAGTATGCTTATTAGGTCTATAGATTCTTTATGATAGTTAATAAATACATGAAATGCGTGATTGATGTGTGTTTAAATGATGGTTCCTTATTAACGCAAATCACTATTCACAAAACGGAGGTAGATCATTGTTAATGCCACCGCCAAAATATATAGTATGCATTTTGCTGAAATATGAATGTCTGAAGTGAATGAGATGTTCTTAGGTAGAAAACTTGACGATTTGGATACACTTTTGACACCAAGTAAACGATTCTATTATTCTTAGGGCTAATCTGTTTGCACATAGGTAGTTTGATTGGGATTTGGGGATGCTAGTATGAACAAAAAATGACATGTACTAGTATGAAGACCTTATTTTTATATAAATTGATGTAGTGTTGATAAAAAATACAACTAATGCTGTAGATATGATGGCATACATATGTGATTATCATATAAGAGAGGATGAGACAAGCCACTTTGGTGATTATATAAGGCGATAAAGGAGAATAACTGGGTTGTCTGAAATTGTTGATGATACTCTAAAATTATAGTACAGACAATATGAAAACCAAAAGAAAATATATGGTGACCCGCTATATCTATAAGATGATAATAGTTATGACAAAAAATAATCAATTAGATTCAATGTATAGCGTAAAAGAGCGAGTACAAATCTCCTTAATGGACAAGTGTAATATAGTAATTGCGTTATCGACATGAAATATTGTGATATCGAATTATTTAAGTACTTTACTTTCTTTTATTTCTGTTATGCTGTGTTTTAGAGAGTAATTTGCGTAATTAATCAATGATCAATTGTGGTGTTATCAAAAGTAGCCTTATTATTATTATTATTATTTTTTTTTGACGTCAACATCTCACAATATAATTTAACAGAAAATAGATTAACATTATGTGAATCCATTGATTTAGTATGAATTATTTAAGGTAGTTATTGTGTTATATCATCTAAAAAGACGAACTGTATGTTGTAGTTTAAATATCTTTGATCTTTTATGTTCTTAATCGAGAACCCTTGGAATATTTTGTTCTAAAGTCATAATAACACATAGTTTATATGAAATAATTATTTTCCATGGCTCTGTCGATTACCCAATATGATAGAGGTGACCTAATTTCACTAAAAAATGTTCTACTACGCTATTTTGCATATGTTTCAAATTTAAATCAAATATTTTAAGTTCATCAGAAAGTATCGTGTTAATAGACATTTTCAGTTGGTAAGGCTCGACTGCAATTTTTATTCGTTTCATAATAGTCCCATTAAAAATACTTTAATAATATTTTAAGGGAAAGTTGTTATGTCATCTAACCTACCTAAAGTTGGGTTGAACTCTGGAAACATCTTGCATATTATGGTTTAGATATCCTATACGTCTTCATATTTTATGTGCATTGAATCTAGAACCTTAGTAACATTTTACTGTAAATTATAATAAAACTTGGTTTATATAAAATATGAGAGTTTACGCATCTCTAACGATCGCCCTATATGAATGCTAAGATTCAATTTCAATAGGAGATATTCTACCATGATAATAATAATAATAATAATAATAATAATAATAATAATAATAATAATAATAATCTTTATTCATATATCACTCATAAATACATTGAAACGTATACATAATATATAACAGATGGTGCAATATAAATTACAATTTTATCTATTCATGAATATACAAATAAAGAAGAAGAATACCTGAAGCATCTCTAAGATACTTGTACGGGTATGTTATAATACATATTCTGATTTATGAAGAAAAATATTAAGTGCAACAGAGATGATTGTATTTAATAGATATTCGCAGTCGGCTACACTCTACTAAAACTTTTATTTATTTCATGGTGATCCTATTCACAATTCCATAATGAAATTTTAGGGTAAAATTGATGTATCATCTAAACTACATAAAGCTGGTTCGAACCTGAGAGACATTCTGTATATTGCGATTTAGATATCTTGTGCATCCTCATATTTTTGTATATTTAATCTAAAACCGTAGTAACATTTTACTCTAAATTATAATAATATAATAATTTTAAGTTCAACAGAGTTTATCCTATTTAACTGATATACAGGCCTGACGACAGGGGGGGGTAGCCGGGTCTGCAGCCCCGGGGCCCGGGCCCGAAAGGGCCCGGCACCATCTCTGTTAAATACATTTTTGTATTGATTGCATTTCAAATTGTGTATTGAAAATTAGTATTTTTTATTTGTCCTAGTCGAGGGGGGCCCGCCAATTTGATTTTACCCCTGGGCCCGTACTGGCTCTCCACGGGCCTGCTGATATATCACCTAATCGATATAAATTGTTTCGAACCTTAGAGACACCCTGTATACTGTAGCAATAGTGAAAATTTAGAGCATTTCTTGTATTTAAATTTTTTATAAATCATCATTTTTCAAATTTTAGTGTGAAACCAAGCATTTAATTTTTCTCTTTTTCTTAATTCCTTTCCCGATAATGCTAATACATGTATTGATTGTTTAACTTCGACTTGAATAATGTATCATAATGCAACGTAGCATAACCCTTAATCCTTAATAAGGTACATACAAAGAGTACACAGCGAACGAGAGTCTAAGATATCGCAACAAGAAGATCAAATGGAGAACTTTAATAGAAAAAACGAAAAATATTTATCACAAACGAATGAATATTGGAATAAACCGAAATAATTGGTGAATCGTCTACGTATACTCTATAATTTAAAAATGGCTGGTAATAACAATGTAAGTGACGAAATAAATAAACGCGACTAATTTGCCTAAGTATGAAAATTCAGATCGGCTTCCATGTTTTTTATAAGCCATCCCCATTGCGCATGTTTTTTCTATAAGCAATCTTCCACTGCTTATACTATTTTTAGCGCAACACTACTAAATGTTTTAGTACACAAATCGCACTTAAAAGATTAAGGACACTCAAGTATTGTTAAACCTGTTATCCTGAAATAGTAAATTAGTGAAAAAAAAACAGTGTATTATTTACATATTTTTCAATAGAATACAATGAAAATAGGTATATACAATTAAAACAACTGAGTTCTCCAGATTTGCATATTTTTTTCTTAAGAAGATAATATTTTCAAAGTATAAAAATAATACATTAGTAAAGGAAACACTATTTTTATGCCTATTTACGAAAGCAACAAAACACCCTGTATTCGGTAAATATATGTAAATGGATCGTTTCAAGCATTTTAAGTTCTCCGTTATTTCAGGCAATAAAATCTACCTGTATCTACCCTACACGCGCCATATATAAATATTATACCATTTTTTTATTATGCCTATTTAACGCAAAGGTTCAAAAACAATTCTAGACCAATTTGACTTTCTTACATTTTATTTGACTGCAATAGATTACGGCAATTAAATAAATTTTTTTGTTAGAAAAATTAATACAACAACGTTGGTCAATTAAATGCACCCCCAGTGTTCCAGATAAGTGAAGCGAATAGGGCACTAGTTTATACCTTTGTTTGGGGTCGTTACGCTTAATTAGTCTTACTTGTACCTGTTTGAAAAGGACTTTAAAAATTACCAAAAAGATCTTTTGCATAGAACAAATGTATGCTTTATGTTTTCAAATATGAAAAAACCGTTTGGTTAACAAATTGATTGGTTTTGAATAAATGAGACGTTTGACTAAAATGAATAATAAAACCCTTCATATTTCTACCCTAACGCCCTCGTTCTGGTCAATTAAATCACACTTGAAAAATGTAAAGTGATGTGTTCTTTTATTGGGTGGACTGAAATAATCAATACGTATAGTTCGGGGGCTTATGGGAACAAAAAATAGAATGTCATTTGTAAATAATTAATAATTTTGCTTCTAATTCGTTGATTGGTTAACAAAGCGGTGGAATTTGGTTTGTGAATAAGTTACATTAATATTATCGAAAAAAATAAACCTAATTTAAATAAACATTGCAATTGAAAGTATCGTTGGCCCCTGTAGTATTGTGGGATCAAAACATATGTACTATTTATTGCCGCAATGTCTTCTTATATGTAAAAAGCTATTTATATTTTCTATAGTGGCTCCACGTAAAATAAAGCAATCATTAAATTTAATTGTTGGTAGTGAGAGTTCGATAGCAAGGGGTCAAAATGTGTGAATCATACATGACACACCGGAAGTGATTGTCTAGCTTCTTCAAACCTTCCCCCGTACCTCAGGTATTAGTCACCATAGGATATTTTCACCCTAACGCTATAAAGCATGCATGACGCATCAAAAGTAGTGAGGGGATCCTGGTTAAACTAGAGGGGTTATAATTCATGCGTGACGAGTAGGGACCCTGTATGACTCACCGGAACTGATTGTCTGGCTCCCTCAAACCTTCCCCGCACCTCAGGTATTAGTCACCATAGGATTCCACCCTTTCTTATTTGTCCCCCTTATAATTCATGCGTGACAAATAGGGTCCGACCCCTCAGGTGTGTGACTCACCGGGAATGACGTAATAGAAAAGTGGTGGGGGGAGCCCGAGCTCCGGCTTAAACTAGAGGGGTGCATAATTCATGCGTGACGTGTTGAGACATGTATGACACATCAGTGGGGTCCAGCCCTCGTGTTTCCGGTATGAATCACCGAAAATTGGTGGAGGGAGGCCTAGGACGAATAGCCATAATTCATGTGTGACGTGTTGAAGGGTCCGACCCTCACCCTTCTTCCGGTGTGTGACTCACCGCTTTCCCCTTGCCGCTCACCCCCCTCTCACCCCCTTTACCCCGCACCCCACCTGTGGCTCCTCCCACCCTGTGACGTCACCGAAAAGTGGTGGGGGGAGGCCTAGCACCCGGTTAAATCAACTACTTATTTGCTCATATACTATTATTTCCATAATTTTTTCTACCGCAGGTAATAAATTTATGGGCCTACATTGTCCCGGTTTTTTAGCATCACTTACTTTGGGAACTGGCACGATAACACTACTTTTTAAATCGGAAGGAATTTTTCGTTTTCAGAGATTCGTATTCGTCATTTGATGTGACATTTGGTATATTCATCGCAATTTCAATAATACTTTCCGAAAAATAGTTATTAAAGTTATTTTCCATAGATAAAGAATTGTTTTCAAAGTCAACCGACTGTATGTCCTTTGTTTTATTATTTTGATTAACTATTTCTTTCAAGGTTTTCCACATTTGTTTGCTATCGTTTTTACATCGATGTATATTTTCTTCGTAATATTCTTTTCTCTTTTGTCTAATTAGTGAAAGTACCTCATTTTGTGTTTCCTTGTACTGGCTCCAGTCACCTTCTGTTTTAATATGTTGAAATCTTTTATATGCCCTATCTCTTTCGTTTTGTGGTTTTGTGTTCGTTTTACATCTTTATCCACCCATTTATTTTTATTTTTTACTATTTTCTTTCCTCTGGTGCGATTTTTTCTAAGCTACTAATAATATTTTCTTCTAAGTTATATATCTACATCTGTTGAATTATAACCCCACTTTTTAGATATTAGTTCTTCTGCAATTTTCTCCATATTTTTTTTACACAAATTTCGTTTAATTATAATATTTTCTTCCTTATTTTCTGATGGCAATGTGGTATCTATCATTTCGTGGTCAGTGATCTGCGTGTATATCCTTAGTAGTTCCATAAGATGGTGCATATTTGTGGTTGATGATACATTCGTAATTCTTGTGGAGTTTTTTACGATTTGTGTCCGGTAGAGACAATAATGTTGGTCAGTTTATTTGTAAAAGTCAGGAGACCTTGTGGGTCATCTGATTGGATCAATCCAACGGTCTGGAAACAATTCATTTAGATAATATCACACGATAATACTATTGTATGGTCCAGCCTCGTCTTGTTGGAAATAAACCTCGTCAATATTGCTATTGGGAATTTAAATAATCTGTGGAATTATTATATTTTGGAAAAATTCTAGATATCTTAGTCCAATTAGATTTTGATGATATGGTCGCTCAGTACGCCTAACCAAACATTAAAGCCAAACCGCTCCTGAAACCGCCCCTGTCTCATAATATGAAGATTTTCAATTGCCCAATATCGAACGTTGTTCCGATTAAATAACCCAAGGTTTATAAATCCCGATTCATCAGAGAACATAATGTTTTTTATAAAATTCTCATTTTTTAGCTGGCGGAACTGTAACCAATTACAAAAGATTATTCTTCGTTGATAATCATTCTCATGCAGAAATTGATACAATTGATATTTATAAGAACGATAGCCGTGTTTCTATAAAATTTTCCTGGCTGATTCTTTAGAAACTGGTAATTCATGTTCATTTGTCTTATCGAAATAGTTGAGTCAACATATACTAAAGCTAATACATTAATTTCCGTTTCTTCATCCACAATGAATCTATCTTCAATTTCTATATCAGGTTCAGTTCTAAGTTGATTATCCAACCGGACGAAATAGTTTCTCGGGGGGTTGTCTTCTTTCTGAATAACTCTGTCCATACAGAGTTTGTGCTCTAGTTGCATTACGTTGAGTCTCTCCATAAGTCAACTTTTTCATCTCTTGAATATTTTTCAGCCATTTTATATTAACTTACCTGTTTATAACAAATTCCATACACTTACTTCAGATAATCAGTGAGTAATGTTTTAAGAATAAATCAATTATTGAGAGTGTCTGTCATTTTCATACCTTAAAGGGACCTTATTAAAATTATATCTGTTGGCGCTTACCTTTTAAAAATACTTTTATTATTACGCCATTAATAAAAAAAAATAGCGCTGTCCCATTAAGACATTTTCCATATAGACGGAGAGCCGGCCGTCGAATATCCTATGAATAAGATACATGAAAACCTTTTTGTGAGTGATTAGTACTACCACAGTCCTAAAGGGAGCCACCTTTTATACGAGCTAATTTTGCCTGCGTCATGGATTTTTGACCTCACTTCCGGTTACGATTTTTAATGTTTTCTTAGGTCATCAATAGTCCCTTGGGGTAAAACTTTTACCCCACCGGACAGCAAGACATGTACCCCCCCCCGGTTTTCGAGGGCGGGGAACACGATGATGACAATATTCTCCGACCTAGCGTCCAACCGCTACCCCCAAATCGAAAAAACCACCGTTTCTGATTTTTCGGTGCTACCCTTGCGAGAGCTTGCCAGATCTGGTTTTTCTTGGTCAGATTGAATAAAATAAGTAAATATTGACCACAAGTGATCTAACCCACTCCCGGGGGTTGAAACTACCCTCACCCCCAATAACCAAATGCTACGAAAACAGCGAAAATCAGCTCGAAAACGGTATACTCCTGTTTCCGAGGGCGAGGAATACGATGGTGATAATATTTTCCGACCTACCCTTCACCCACTACCCCTAAACCTGAATACCACCTCCTTTCCGATTTTCCTGTGCTAGGCTTGCGAGGGTCTGTCGTATCGTTTTTTCTCTTGGTCAGTTAGAATAAAATAGTTAAATATTCATCACAGGTGACCTAACCAACATCCGGGTGTTGAAACTACCCTCACCCCCAATAACTAAATGCCACGAGAACAACGAAAATTAGCTGGAAAGCAGTATATCCCCATTTTCGAAGGCGGGGAATACGATGGTGACAATATTTCCCGACTTGCCCTTCACCCACTACTCCTAAATCGAAAAAAACCCATCCCCTTTTGCGATTTTGGTTCTTGTATATACACTAAATTACAATTCAATTTTTTTTCACCCCCATGGTCAATATTTATTTATTTTATTCAAATTGACAAAAAAAAAACCGATTCGCCAAGCCCCCGCAAGCGTAGCACCGAAAAATCGGAAAAAGGAGTGGTTTTTTCGATTTAGGGACAGCAGATGGATTCTATGTCGAAAGATATTGTCACCATCTTATTTCCCGCCTTCGAAAACGGTATACTGCTTTCCAGCTGAATTTCATTGTTTTCGTGGCATTTAGTTATTGGGGATGAGGGTAGATTCAACCCCCGGGGGTGGGTTAGGTCACTTGTCGTAAATATTTAACTATTTTATTCTAACTGACCAAATAAAAACGATACGATAGGCCCTCGCAAGCATAGCGCAGGAAAATTTGAAAAGGGGGTGGTATTCAGGTTTAGGAGGTAGGGTAAAGGGTAAAGGGTAGAGAAGTATACCATTTTCCAGCTGATTTTCGCTGTTTTCGTGGCATTTCGTTATTGGGGTTGGGGGACGTTTCTGTTAAGTTATAGCATGTATATATATATAGTACCTAGTTATAAAGATAAATAATATAATATCATGATAGTAACTGTCTCCTGTTGTTATGTATAATTTATTATGAAATGTAAAATGTTTAACTCAATTAATAAAGTTGTTAATATAAATAGAAGAAATAGAGCTTAATTAAAACAGAATCTCAGAAGGTTATGTGCCCAGAAGTAATTGAGTAATTAAACATAACGTAATTGAAGATGCATTTTTCAAATATGCAAGTATTGCCCCAACTGTCTGCTAATAACTTTGATAACTGGAAGTTCAGAGTTAAAATATTATTAGAGGAAAAAGCAGTATCATGTGCACTAGAAATAAAGATTGAAGATATAGTAGAAGAAAAAGAAAAGCAAGCATTTCAATTTAAAGATGCCAAAGCTAAATCGATAATAGTGCAATGTGTGACAGATAAGCATTTGGACTGCTTAAAAGACGCAAAGACATCAAAAAATATGATGGAAATTCTTGAGAAGTTATTTGAAAAAAAAAGCGTGTTCAATAAGTTACATTTAAAAAGAAAATTATTGTCTTTAAAATGTAATATGAATGAAAAGTTAGAAGATCACTTTCTCAAATTTGATTCCATAATTCGTGAATTAGAAACAACTGGTATGAAACTACACGAATCTGATAAGGTTTGCCATCTTCTATTAACAATGAATGAAAATTATGATTCTGTTATAACAGCATTGGAAACCATGAATACAGATTTAACAATTGAATTCGTCAAATCACGACTTCTAGATGCTGAATTAAAAGCTACCAATAAAAACGAAGAAAAAGAAACAAGTGAAAATTAATTTAAAGCATTTCCTTATAATTGTTACAAATGTGGGAAATCTGGTCATAAAGCAAATGAATGTAAAGAAAATGATAATCAATATAGAAATAATCAATATGGAAATAGTCAATATGGAAATAATTATAATAATCAATCAGGAAGAAGTAATAATAATTACCAAAGATTATATAGAGGGATGAGAAGAGGATTCCGTCGAATGACCAGAAATTTTCAGCCAAGAGCACAGCAAGCAACAGAAACTAATGATGTTACATTCATTGCATTGAATTGTGAAGTAAATCATAACGTTTTCATACTAGATTCTGGATGTACTGAACATATGGTAAAAGAAGATTTGGAGCCTTATATGGAAAATATTAGAACATTGAAAAATGAAGTTTGTATAAAGATAGCAGATGGAAGAAATATGACAGCAAAGAAAAAAGGTGAATTATCGGGTACGTGTCAAGGAAGAAATATTAAACTAGAAGCACTAGTAGTGAATGGTATGAGTCAGAATCTATTGTCAGTGGGAAAATTAATGAAAAATAATCATAAACTTATTTTTGACTCACATAATGTCATTATTGAAGGACAAGGGTATAAATTTAACTGTGAAGAAAAGAACAATCTTTTTACGTTAAATATTGAGATTAATTCAACAAAAAATGGTCTATCAGAAAATATTGTAAATCGAAAGGTATTCAATTACAGTATACAATGGCATATAGTCCTCAACAAAATGGGATAAGTGAAAGAATGAACCGAACGTTAATAAACAAAGTACGTACGAAATTTGTAGATACTGAATTACCGAAGCTATTATGTGTTCAGCGTACGAATTAAACAGGTCCCCATCCCAAGTTTTACCTAAAGGAAAAACACCAGCTGACTATTGATTCTGTTTTAATTAAGCTCTATTTCTTCTATTTATATTAACAACTTTATTAATTGAGTTAAACATTTTTACATTTCATAATAAATTATACATAACAGGAGACAGTTACTATCATGATATTATATTGTTTATCTTTATAACTAGGTACTATATATATATACATGCTATAACTTAACACTCCTCCTCGATTGCAATAATGTCCTAACAAAAATTATTAAATCGCGATAATGTAAATTAATAAATATCTATTAATTTCGTAACTTTACAAATTTATCGAATGGCAGACTTTTCGTAAGTAAATCCGCAATGTTATTGTTTGAATCTATATACTTAACAGTTAATATATTTTTCATAACCAAATCTTTAATAAAATGACATCTTATGTCAATATGTTTTGTTCGACGACTGTTTTCAAAACTATGAGCCATTTGAATAGCGCCTTGGTTGTCAACAATATACTATTGGATTAGGTCACCTGTGGTCAATATTTACTTATTTCATTCAATCTGATCGAGAGAAACCAGACATGGAAAGCCCTCGCAAGCGTAACACCGGAAAATTGGAATTAAGCGTGGTTCTTTCGATTCGGGGGTAGCGGTTGGACGCTAGGTCGGAAAATATTGTCATCATCGTGTTCCGCGCCCTCGAAAACGGGTCCGGTGGGGTAAAAGCTTTACCCCAAGGGACTATTGATGACTTAAGAAAACATTAAAAATCGTAACCGGAAGTGAGGTCAAAAATCCATGACGCAGGCAAAATTAGCTCGTATAAAAAGTGGCTCCCTTTAGGTCTGTGGTAGTACTAATCACTCACAAGAAGTTTTTCATGTATCTTATTCATAGGATATTCGACGGCCGGCTCTCCGGCTAATAGGACTCCTACGGAAATGAAAATGATAATAAAATTTTGTCTTTTGAGAAAAACCTAAAAATAGTAGTATCAGTAATTCAAATAACTATTTGTTCTTTACAGCAAGTCTATAACCTTACTAATAATTTCCATAGCCTACTTATTAATTTTCTTAAGTCTCGTTTATCTGACGCGGTCATTTTGAAAAAATTTTAAAAAATTTCGTATCTCACTTATTTTTTGGAATTTTTCAAATTGAAAAAAAAATGTTATACTTAGAATTGTATGCTTAATAATAAACCATAAAAAATATAGTCACTCTATTTAAAAAAAGAAAATTGATATCACTTCCGGTTGAACCAGAGGTGCTATTTTCATTCCTGTTAGTCTAAAAGTAGCCCATTTCTGTCTAATTTATGTGTATCAAAAACGAAATTTTTAAATTAAAAAACAACCAAAAAATTGAGGGCGTACATTCGTGACCACCCGGTATATAATTTTCATGAATTTTTATTTGACAAAATTATAAGGAATTTTCACCAATGTTGGGATTCTTAAAAATTGGGATTCAGCAATTACTTTCGTTTAAAAAGTAAAATAAAATTAGAAAAATCATATGAATATATTTTTGTTATCGACTGTTGAAACGAGTTGAAAAAAATTTCTATAAATAAATATTACTTACACATCAACATAATAGTCGAGTGTATATATAATAATCGTAAAAAAAACGATTTTTTTTTTGTTCAAGTAGGCTTAAAATATCATGACTGGCTAGCAGTTCAGTTCGTTAACTCTTAATGAAAATTAATTAAAATGATTTATTTTAGCCCTGAATTTAATCAGCAACACAAAAGAGGAAACAAATGAAGTATCTAAGAATACAAGGAACAGCAGTAGTGCCAATGACATTTCTGACAATTATATTCATAACGATTTACAGAGCTTACCACAACCACAAAAGATGACAATTAAATCCCACTTCAAACGAGCAATAAGCTATTTTAAGAATCTAGAAGAAAAATCTCTGGGAAAAACTAAATCCAAACCTGCAAAAACAGACTGTAGAAGGTATTCTTTGGACATTCAACCGAATAAAAACAAAAACATCAGGAGAGGAGGTAGCCTGAACCTTCCAAATGTTTCCGAACGTTTTTCGATAAATAATTTGTATAGTGATGTTTTTGGAAACAGAAGGGGTAGTTTTAAAGGCGCTGTAAACCAAAGTGCTCTGGTGGAGGCATTAGCCACATTTTCTAGGAAAGAAAATCATTTTAACGAAGAAGACGAAGATGATATTAAGTATAATATTTTTAAGAGGAGAGCTAAAAGTAAGAAGAGGAGAAGTGTTAGATCTATTTTTGATGTATATTATTAAGTTATTTATTTTTTAAGTTAAGTTTGTATCACTTGATATTAATGTAAGTACAGATTTATTTTTATTATACTGTTAAAAATAAATATGGACCTTTATAATAATGTATCTTTTCCTTTTTCCTAATCGATATTTGCTATAATTTGGTAAAAATCATGAGTTGAAGAAGTAGACTTTCTTTACATAGATCCGAAATACGATATTCATCTAAATTTTTTAATGTTTTTCTTGATAAATTTCAACTTATAACATAACTCCTAATATTACCTAAATGTTAAATTTAAAATTAGTTCTGAAGATAAGACATTTGTACTTTTTCTTAAAAGAAAGCAGTTACATTTCTAAAAACATGCAAGGTATTTGCTACGAACGTTGAGTGAAAATAAAACTCTTCACTTAATACCACGAAATTGAGCATTGTTATGTTGATTTCGGAAAACAAGTTTATTTCTGAGGTGCATGGAGTAATCGATAGGCCTCCTTTCTTTTAAACGAGGACCATAAACAACATTAGTATATTCATTTTTTGACAAAACGAATTTCAAAGTCTTAAATTTGTTGCCGTAGATAAAACGTGTTTTTTTTTAAATGTTTTAAGTTTAGCAAAAAAGGATTACACAATCTAATTTGAATTTTAATTGAAAGTTAAATGATATCGAAAGTAGCTCCAAGATTTCGCGAGTATTTTTATATTAATTTGCTTACCACGTTCAAATTTATCTTCGAAAGTACCCCTGGCAGATTATAGTTCAGGAAAATAACAGTTAATATTGTAATATTATCGAACAAAATTGTGAAAGTTTTGAAAATTGGTGGAAATGTTAAATATAGCAGAAGAATTAGTAAACTGAAAAGTTCCCACCTCTAAATAGTGTGCTTCGTCCCTTAGGAGGTCGTTTCCACCCCCATTTTGAGGTTTTCTTCGCTATAATATAGTCCTATAAATCATTCTGTAAAATGTTGCTATAGAACAGAAGTAATAAATGCGATAATTCTATCTAAATAAAATAACCAAATAACAAATAAATAATTTTCTTGTACATTTTATTTTCCAACAGATCAATGGTAAATGATAAACGTCGCTCGTCGGCCACTGGGAGATAAAATTAGTTAGTTTTGAACTGTTGGAGCCCCATAGGCAATTGCCTAGTTTGTCTATTGAATAATCCGGCCCTGGTTCATGCTATATTATAACTAAACGTTCATTTTTTTTATTTTAAATTTCAAAATTCGCGGCGCCTTACGGCGCCTTAAGTTACGTGGCGCCGTCGTGAGCCGCACGACTTGCCCTTATGTACAATATACAATATTCTCACTTCTTTAAAAATTGCGATATTTTTTAGGGGTGAGAGGGTGGAAGCGCTACATTTATTATAATTTTAAGTGGAGTTTAGTAGCTACTGCTTTTGCGTTAAGCATTGAACTTTAAAGTAGATTATAGTAAAGATTACAATTTATTGTGTTAACTGGAACCAACCCTTAATGTGTGCGCCTTATTTTCCACGGTACTATTAATTTTAGGGAAAAAAAGGTAGATACGTTTTTGGTAGAGAATTTTATAAAGAATAATTTTGTATATAGGTGTTTTTATCAAAAAGTGCACCATTTCCAAGATAATCTAGAAAATCTCAAAATGGAGGTTGAAACAACCTCCTAGGGGACGAAGCACACTATTTAGGAGTGGGAACCCTAAAAAATACCGCAATTTTTAAAGAATTATTTGCACAATTCATTCGAGTCTGGGGTTAAAAACGTGCTTTAGTTTTGAACTAGCTTCGATACCTTTCTTTTTTCGATGACAAAGGCCTAATGAGAAAATGCCAACATGCGCCCTTCAGTAGCATATCTAAAATTCAGCTGAAAGGGAGGTTGAGGAAAAAGTATCTCAAATACATTGCGCTAAACAATTAAATATAAAAATTCAAATTTTCTAGTTCAGGGCTGGATTAAGGATTGGCGCGCCTTTAGGCAAATGAATTATTTGCGTTCTTTAATTTACAGGCGAGGTTATGGAATTGTAAAATTAAAAGTTAGAAATTTGACTTAAAATTATATTGTCTTCGAAAAATAGATTTCGTGGGCGCAAAACACAGAAATATAAAATACCAATAAAAAATGTTTCATTATAAAAAAATTGTGTAACGTGTTTCCACCCTTAGGAAACCACCCTCGCAAAATCCGTGGGTTCCAAAAATTATAACAAGAGATGTCCACTAACACACGTTATTAAATATTTACTGGATACTTCACAATACTATTATTAATTTAAATACACTTTACTGACTAAAAATCACAATGTTTATTACTTTGTTTATCTTTGAACTCTTAACCTCACTTTCTATACTTTCTGAACTTTCCGAACTACTCGCCGAGAATGCGGTCGGTCTTTTATACCTAAAAATGACAGATCTCGATTGTTCTGTGATGACGCCACCATTCTCTAGATAATTCCAGATGTCACTTTGGAATCTTCTGGTAGGTTCTTTTTCGAGTAGGTGCAAATACATCATTCTAGGGGTTGTAACATATTACACTGCCCCCTCCTTAAGCCTGAACGTCCCGGTCAGGTAATTCAGCCTCTTTCACATACTTCGCCAGTCTATCCAAGTGTACGATCTTCATCTTGGACTTTTTGTTTCGTTGAATACGATAGACGACATCATTAATTCGGGTAATAACAGTATAAGGTCCTTCCCAAGGAGGTTGAAGTTTCGGTGACTTCCCATTCTTCCGCTGTGGGTTGTACAGCCAAACCAGATCTCCTGCCTTGAACCCTTCTGAACTACCCTTACGGTCGTATCGAGCCTTCATTCGGTCACTGGCTATGGTGATTTGGTCTCTAACCAGCTCATGAACATTTCTTAGCCGTTCACTCATTTCATCCACATAGAGGTTCACAGGAAGCTGTTCTCCGCCTGGTGTTCCGAAAATCAAATCACACGGCAGTCTGATCTCGTGTCCAAATACTACACGGGCTGGTGTTTGTTTCGTAGACTCGTGGATAGCAGCTCTGTATGCCATGAGGAAGAACGGTATGTGGAGATCCCAATCGCGTTGATTCTTATGAACCACTTTAGAAAGATGTTCTTTCATGGTCTTGTTATGTCGTTCCACCATTCCATCTGATTGCGAGTGAAGGGCTGTTGTCCGTGTTTTGTGTATCCCCAATAACTTGCAGATTTGCTGAAACACCCCTGACTCAAAGTTCCTCCCTTGATCTGAGTGCAGCTCCAGGGGTACACCAAACCGACATATCAAATTATCTACCAAGACTTTGGTGACAGTGACTGCTTCTTGGTTTGGAATTGCATAGGCCTCTGGCCACTTACTAAAATAGTCCATGGCAACCAGTATGTACTTGTTCCCATCCTTGGTTACTGGGAATGGGCCGGCTATATCGATCGCGATCCTCTCGAAAGGAGCTCCGACGTTATATTGCTTCATTGCACCCCTACTTCTAGTCTGTGGTCCCTTACTGGCTGCACAAATTTTGCAATTGCGACACCAAGCTTCCACACCTTGACGACTATTTACCCAATAAAATCGTTCTCGTACTTTATTCAGGGTCTTATTAACGCCGAAGTGCCCACCGGATGCTCCATTATGCACTTCCTGAAGTACTTTCGGTACTCGACACCTGGGAATCACTAGACGCATAACAACTTCCCTGCCATCCGGGCTTTCCCAAGCTCTCTTTAGCAGCCCGTTCATGACTTTAAGTGAATCCCATTGGGCCCACAAAGCCTTCAATCCAACTGCCTTATCCGAAACATCCTTCCACGCTGGTCGAATTCCTTTCTCCTTTGCTCTCAATATAGCCCCAATTTCTGTGTCATTCAGTTGTTCTTGTCTCAGGGCTTCGGTCGTCCAATCGTCCGGAAGATCGACCTTGACAATGTTGACTTCAACCATGTTCGGCAATTTTCCCACCTGAGGGTAGCGCTTGCAATCTTCCTTGCCTGGTTTTCTGGATAATGCAGGAGTTTTGCCTGCCTGCGTTGTCAACAGCCTGGTTTTCTCGCATTGGTCGTTCACTTTTGACAGAATAAATTGTTCGTTTCCAATCCTTAGGACTCGCTTTCCTACGTCAACAATAAATCCATACTGTTCCATGATGCCTAACCCCAAAATGAAGTCATCCGTGATGTCAGCCACGATGACCCTGTGGTGGAACCTTAATTGCCCAATCTGCAAACCCAGGTCTACTTCTCCATGAACCGTAGCCCTGTCCCCCGTAGCTGTCCGGACGATCACTTCTTCATTTTGCCTCTTGGTAATCTTTATGCCCGATATAAATCCTGGCCGTACTACTGATGACGTAGTACCTGTGTCGATGGTAAACAAACACTTTCTTCCGTTCACATATCCATGCAACAACAGACTGCTTGCGATTCTTCGAAGCTGGGAAATCTTAATTTCTCTGGGGGCACTGCATTCCCTAGCCAGAACAACCCCCCTGGTACTGTTTTCCTGCTTCTCTTCAAGATTCACAGCATTTACTCGACTCTCCGAATTCTGCTGTCGACAGTCTCGCTTCATGTGTCCTACCTTGCCGCAGTTGTAACATTTAATACCTCCGCTCGTCTTTCCTTTATTTTGTTGTTTTCTCTGCTCCCTGAGATCATCCACTTTGTTCAATAATTTGGTAAACATTTTCTGCATCTCCGTCAACATAGGGTTCAGGTTCATTTCTGGTTGCGATTCTTCGAGAGTCACAGCTCGCATTCTCGACCTTGGAGTATCTCTGTAGGCGGCTTCTACTTCGAGTGCACGCACCAAAGCTTCGCTACTACTTTGGTGTCTCGTCAGCCTCAGAACTCGCCTGACCCCTTCGTCCCTTATACCATCTAAAAAGGCCCCCACGGCTAATTGTTCCTGGAATTCTTTAGGTGCACTCGGATACGCCAGGTGTGCCAGTCTCTCTATCGCAGCTTCAAATTCTTGTAAACTTTCCCCAGCTTTTTGCATCCGGGATTTCAGCTGAGCCTGGTATAATTGGGCAAGGTGTTGATCGCCATACCTCAAGTCTAATGCAGCTTCCAAGACTTTAAAGTCCCTTTGTTTCTCCACCGGGATAGTCTGAAGTAATTCTGAGGCCTGGCCCCTTAACGCCAGTACTAATGCCATAGCCTTTTCCTCATTATCCCAGTTGTTCGCACACGCTGCTGCCTCAAACTGCCTCTTGTACGTCGTCCAGGAACTTTGGCCATCAAAAGAAGGAGGTTTTAGTCGCTGACCTGATGATACCACCTGCTGGCTTCCTCTATCTCTCAACTGTCGTTTAAGCCGGTCTATTTCTCCTTTAACTTCTTCTTCGAACTTGTTTACTTTCTCTTTAACTTGACTGACTTCTGTCTCGACTTCACCTACTTTTTCTTCTACCTTGTTTATCTCTTCTTTGACTTCACTCTTTAATCCTTCGTTGGCAGAAATGATAGCGTCCTGCTGTATTTTCATTTGTTCATTCAGAATTTTCCTTAATTCTTCTTGGCGTCTTTCTTGTTCCTCTTTTTCTTCTTGACGCTGTCTTTCTTGTTCTTCTTTTTCTTGTTGGTGTCTTATTTCCAGATTTTTCATCATTTTCTTTAATTCATCTCTTTCTTCTTGATGTCTTGTTTCTTGCTCTTCTTTTTCTTCTTGACGTCGCTTTTCTTGTTCTTCTTTTTCTTTCTGACGTCTTGTTTCTTCATCCTCTTTTTCTTTCTGACGTCGTCTTTCTTGTTCTTGACGTCTTCTTTCTTCACCCTCTTTTTCTTTCTGACGTCTTGTTTCTTCATCCTCTTTTTCTTTCTGACGTCTTGTTTCTTCATCATCTTTTTCTTTCTGACGTCTTATTTCCTGATCTTCCATAATTTTCTTTAATTCGTCCCTTTCCTCTTGACGCCGTTTTTCTTCCTCCTGGCGTTTTCTTTCCTGTTCTTCTTTGTCTTCTTGACGCCGTTTTTCCTCCTCCTGGCGCTGCTGTGCCATCATTTTTTGGAATTGTTCGAATAAGTCCTGTATTTGTTTATCGGATGCCATACTTCTTGTTGTTACGGGCATACGATGAAATTAAAATAAAATAAATTTAACTGTCACGTCAATATCGGTAATGGAACTTTCCAGAAAAATCTCGAAACAGCACGAAAAAGTCTTATCCAGAGTCTTGTCACTATCCAGTTCAGAGAATTTAATAATCTCCACTAATGTCCAACTAGAAAAGTTCTAGTAATTTTCGCGCACTAACGCAAATGAGTTTTTTTTTAGTGTCTCTATCACTTCTCAGTTTATCGCACTAATGTCCTAATAAAATGTTCTACAATGTCTGAAAAATGCACTTAACACTATTTTTCTGACCGAAAATAACCCTCGAACAATGTCCAGTAATTTAGTCCACTGTGTTAGCACTAAACCTCGAGAATACTTCTCGAACACAACTTCAGAGCCCCTCTTGTCATAAAATTCCGCTTCTGACACCAATTTGTAACGTGTTTCCACCCTTAGGAAACCACCCTCGCAAAATCCGTGGGTTCCAAAAATTATAACAAGAGATGTCCACTAACACACTTTATTAAATATTTACTGGATACTTCACAATACTATTATTAATTTAAATACACTTTACTGACTAAAAATCACAATGTTTATTACTTTGTTTATCTTTGAACTCTTAACCTCACTTTCTATACTTTCTGAACTTTCCGAACTACTCGCCGAGAATGCGGTCGGTCTTTTATACCTAAAAATGACAGATCTCGATTGTTCTGTGATGACGCCACCATTCTCTAGATAATTCCAGATGTCACTTTGGAATCTTCTGGTAGGTTCTTTTTCGAGTAGGTGCAAATACATCATTCTAGGGGTTGTAACATATTACAATTGCAATATTTATATTTTCTTCTGAACTAAAATTAAGACATTAAATATAAAAATAATATATTGACTTCTTTCTTGCGAACTTGCTATAATATAGTCCTATAAATCATTCTGTAAAATGTTGCTACAGAACAGAGGTAATAAATACGATAATTCTATCTAAATAAAATAACCAAATAACAAATAAATAATTTCCTTGTATATTTTATTTTCCAACAGATCAATAGTAAATGATAAACGTCGCCCGTCGGGCACTGGGAGATAAAATTAGTTAGTTTTGAACTAGCTGCCCCCCCCTCCCCAGGCAGGGCCGTTCCTGGGTCTTTTTCCGCCCCGTGCAAAAAGAAATTTTCCCGCCTTATAAATTATGGAATATATTTTTTCAAAATAATTTTTTTTTGTGTAAATAGTAGTGTATATTTTAAATATTGTCTATATGTTACTTATGGCATTTTCTTAACTCTTCTACTTTTCTCTTTGAGACTTCCTGCCACATGTATTTTTATTTCTAATCGACATCTGAGGAATCTACAAAATAATACAATTAGCCAGTATCTTACTGGGAAAATTATTAAATTGAGTGTAAATACCATAGTGGAACTTTTAACTATGTGTATCAAAATAACTTATTTTCAGTTAGAAAATTATTTCTATCAGCAGTATCTCGGTATGGTAATGGGCTCTCCGTTGTCATCAATTTTAAGCAATATGTTTATGGAGGATTTTAAGACAAGACATGTTCAAAATTGTACATACAAACCGGTTATCTGGTGGAGATATGTAGATGATATCTTTGCAATTTGGCCTCACGGTATGAAGTTACTAGATAATTTTTTTGAAAATTTAAATAATAAATAACCTTCTATTAAATTCAGTTTAGAAAAGGAAACTAGAAATGAATTACCATTTTCAGCTGTTTTAATTAAAAGAAAAATGGTATAATTGAAACGAGTGTTTATAGAAAACCAATACATACCAACAAAGGTGTTAAGAGGGGTGCTTTAAAATGTTTGTAAGATATAGGGCCAAAATCATTGCTTCTAATGATGAAATATTAAACAAGAGAAACGGTTTATATAAGAGGTCCTTACAAACAATCAATACCCTAAAGCCTTTGTTGATATAACCTTCATAAATATTTGAAAATAACAATCAGATGCAACAAAAACCTGAAAAACGTTACACAGCGTTAATTCCTCATGTACACGAATTATCCGAAAAGTTACGCCGTATAGATGATAGATTTGATATTAGGACGGTATTTCAAAGGAGCAATACTTTAAGGTCTATTCTCACAAGACAAAACCGAAAATTCCACGACCAAATTTCAAAAAACTGCATTTACAGTATTCCGTGTGAGTGTAACAGATATTACGTGGGTGAGTCATCCAGACCGTTCAGTGTAGGATTGGGTGAACACAAAAATTATACCAGGAAAAATAAAATTCAGAGGTCAAAAGTTTGCGAACACGCTTGGGAGAACGGACATAGAATAAAGAGGGACTCGGCAAAAATATTAATAAAAGAGGCGGATAGCAAAAAAGAAAAATTAAAGAATCATCGATAATATTTTTGAATGAGGATAGATTCGTGTCGAATTGTTCCATAGATGTTTGTACAACCTGGTTGCCAATGTTAAAAGAAGAACTTCATAAACTTAACATTGTATAAAATAAGAAAAACTGTTAACTATATCAACAGTTCTATGTACGTAGTAACATATTCTTAGTATTTATCATACACATCACAAAATATTGTTCAAAAAAAGCCTTGAAAAAGTAAACAGATTAGGTTTCCGAAACGTCTGCGAAATATTTCATTTTAATATTTTTATACTTATTTGTGACAGTTAAATTTCATTCTTTAGTAATGAAATTAGGAACTATTTTCATTGATAAACTACAATATTCAATTACAACAGAAATTTACAATAAAAAACATATACAGTTATATTAGTTAGAACAGTAGCAAGTACTTAAAGTAGTTTTAAAGATTATACTATGTTTGGTTTTTTAAATATTTATAATAAACCGAAAATAAACGCATATTTCCCTGCAAAATCCGATCCTTACTATCAGGTATCAGAAAACAATTCAACACAGATAGAATAGAACAACGTATAATACTTACTTCTTTCCCTTCCAGAATCCGAAATGCTACGCAAACGCAACCGTCGAATCACCCGCCTGCAGGTCTATTTCATAATATCCTTCCTCGAATTTCCAATCGGTATATTACGCGGCACCGTGTTCTGGGACCCCATTCTCGAATCAGGGAGCAGAGGATGTGAATGTTTTATCTCTTTTCATCTTCTTCCTTCTCCTTCTTTCCTTCTTTTTCCTTTCTCCCAAAATGAGCATTCTCTCGACTGGAGAATAGGTCTGTTAACGAATGAACGAATCGCGCGAACCGCGACGATGCCACATTAAATATTTCTCCTTAAATCTGATACAGGTAGAGAAGTAGGCTAAAATTCCGCCCCCTAAATTGTGCCGCCCCGTCCGACAGCACCTGTTGCACCCCCGCCAGGAACGGCCCTGCCCCTAGACAATTGCCTAGTTTGTCTATTGGATAATCCGGCCCTGGTTCATGCTATATTGTAACTAAACGTTCATTTTTTTATTTTAAATTTAAAAACTCACGGCGTCTTAAGTTACGTGGCGCCGTCGTGCGCCGCACGACTTGCCCTTATGGACGGCGCGGCCCTGTGCATGAATGTCTATGGAAGACAACAAAGATAAATTAACGCAGGTTACCTTCTGATAATTAGTGGATTAGGTATAAAGGGAACACCACATAAAAAAACCGCGCCAATTACTTTACCTCTGTGGTGGCGTGGCAACAAGTACAATATTCTCACTTCTTTAAAAATTGCGATATTTTTAGAGGTAAGAGGGTGGAAGCGCTACATTTATTATAATTTTAAGTGGAGTATAGTAGCTACTGCTTTTGCGTTAAGCATTGAACTTTAAAGTAGATTATAGTAAAGATTACAATTTATTGTGTTAACTGGAACCAACCCTTGTGTGCGCCTTATTTCCCACAGTACTATTAATTTTAGGGAAAACGGGTAGATACGTTTTTGGTAGAGAGATTTATAAAGAACAATTTTGTATATAGGTGTTTTTTATCAAAAAGTGCATCATTCCCGAGATAATCTAGAAAATCTCAAACAACCTCCTAGGGGACGAAGTACACTATTTAGGAGTGGGAACCTTTCGGTTTACTAATTCTTATGCTATCCTTAACATTTTCACCAATTTTCCAAACTTATATCCGATATAAATCGTTATATTACTGAACTATTAGTACATACGAATTGATTTAATTTAATTTTTTTCGGCGACAACACTCCACCTGAAAATTTATTGTTGATTCTTATGTATTATAATTACGAAAAAAATATTTGAGCCCAAAAATTCCTTGTGCGTCAAAAGTCATATGCACTTTTTGACGCGCTTTCGCGAATTTTCAACTTATCTGCTTAATATATCTTCTACTAGTAGTCGGATGGGAATATTTTAAAAATACTGGCTTATTTGAAATAAAATTCTTAAAAAATATAGACCTGTTCGATATGTATTGGTCAATCCGCCATCTTGGAAAAAAATAGAAAACACCAAAAATGGCCGTAAAAATCAAAATTTCTATAATCCAAAGTTGGTAAAAATAAAACTTATTTATGGTCAAATATAATGCACCAATCGAGGACGCCGTATGTCAAATAGGACGGCCAAAGATGGCGGACGAAATAAATTTTTTAATTCTTCGTCAATTATCAAGGAGGCATTGTAGGTCACTTTTTTTCCTTTTTGATTGTGCGTTATTTTATGTACTTTTAGGGGATAGAGTGCATTTTTTTTAATTTAAAAATAAATGCATTTTTACAATTTACAAAAATGCATTTCCTTTGCTCTCGTTTTTGTCACCCAATTTACTTACTATAGAAAGTTTCGTATAACTTCAAACATTTAATACAAAATGAAACTTCATTAATCTGAAAGGGAAAGTTATTAAGCATACGCATGGTAATAATAATAATATATGAATATATGATCAATAATCAGAACCAAGAAGTCATAATTAGGGTAGTATTATTTTTTATGTGTATGCCGATGAACAGAATAGCACTAAGAGTAACGAGCGCATTCGTCGTTCATAACAAAATGTATATTTCAATCACAAGTGACATGAAATCCTCGGTTTGTCCAAAAGAAATTCTCGCTAATAGTAAAAATAAGGATAGTTTTATAAAATTATTGGGCAAAGAGTTAATAGACAATGACTTTGACATATGCAGAGAGGACGCCGATACTACAATCGTTAAAGCTGATATTGATTTCAAAACCCAAGACAATCAAGTTATAATAGTTAGTGAAGATATTGACCTTTTGGTTATAACGACTCAACTAGTATGTGGAATCATCATGATAATAATATAATATACATACGTCCCCCTTTATCCTCAAAGGCTCTGGTGCCTTGTGCGTGGGAGGGTCTACACATTTAGAGACAAGGGACACACACCCAGTATCCGAATATACTGGAATTAATTCCTTCTTCAAGATAAACCCCAGTGCCACTGCCGGGCGTTTGCTTGCCTCGCAACCTCAAACAAGCAGGGATATATATTTACTTTCATTTTAAGTTAACTTTAATTTTTTACCTTTACTTTAACTTTCATAATTTTTAAAATTTGGATAAAACGAAAACTTATTACATTATAAATTTGCTAATTTTTTTTTGATTTTTTACAATAATGGTATTGCATATTCTATTGAATATGCAATAAAATATAGTAAATGATTTGATTATTATTATTAAATTAATAATATTTACTGAAAAATGTACAAATCAATTCACCTTCAGTTAAAGAATATGGTAACATTCATCTTTAATATTAAATAAGCCTTCATAATATTGATGTAAATTAGACAACTTTTCAAGTAACTTGAAACAGAGAATGTATTATTTTAGGAACAAGGCAGGCTATATATTTGGGGGTATTTATGCTACCCTTACGGTGAATAGACGCTTATTAGAAACGTCCCTTTAAATTGGGGGAAAAACGGTAAAAAGCTGGCCCAAATAGGTCAAAATTACACTCGTTGTCAAGTGAAAAATTCTGCATACGATGGTGGTGTCAGAATAACAACAATTAAGTGAGGAAGAAGAGAAAGCAAAAAAATGAAGGAATCAAATTAATACAAGAAGACCCTTCAATAAGCCACCATCCAAGGAATAACTACTAGGAATCACGGCAGAGCAAGAAGAAATGCTGTAGCTGGAACAGGCAAAATAAGCAATGAATTAAGGCACTATGGAGCCAAAAGGACAAAGAAGCTACCATCGGAACTCATCACCGGAGCAAGGCTGGTTCATATGGTTTTTCCCAAGGAAATGGTATCTACACACAAGAAAAATGGGTCAAATACTGAATCTAGGAACGAAAGATCAGATCACATCCTAGTAGGCAGAGAAGCGGGGAAGCGGGCCAGGACAGTTAAAGCGCGGGAATGGGGGCAGAGGTAAGAAGAAAAGCGAGGGAAAAATGAATTCCACAAAGAAATCGCAGCGATATATGCTTTACCAGAATCAAAAACGGAGGAATCAGAAGAAGAAGATTTGTAGGAGCAGAAATGCAAAAAGAGGAACATAAACACTCCATATCACGACACAACACATATTTCACTGGAAGACTCAGAAGAGGCAGAAGTCCAGAACCAAAAACACAAAAAAGGGAGCTTAAACCCTGTAAACACATATACGTATATAAAACGTTTTTTATATTATAAACACCATTAGAAAAATACGAGTCTCCATTGCGTAGAATCAACTTTTAAATGTCGTAGATTTACACGTTGCAAAGTACGAATACATTTGAACGTTTGATTTAGCACATAAAACACGAATATTGTACGTATTAAGATCTTATAATTTCAACGTTATTGTGTAGCCCTTTATATACATATGTTTTCAACGTAAATGAAGGAGTAAATGTGTTCGTTCTGAAAACGTGTTTATTAACGTTGCTTTAACGTATGATTGACTGAATTGACTTTTTGGTCGTAGAAAACACTTGTCTGAAAATTCAGAATACCCCGTAAATGTG
Source organism: Rutpela maculata (assembly GCA_936432065.2). Lineage (NCBI taxonomy): Eukaryota > Metazoa > Arthropoda > Insecta > Coleoptera > Cerambycidae > Rutpela > Rutpela maculata. The sequence goes on along the minus strand of OW386291.2, from coordinate 43,478,471 downwards.
GCCTACATGTCAAGGTTGGATCTAGCCCTAGTGACAAAATTAAACAAAACTTGAAGGTAAGTACTCTTATAACTTGGTAACAAAGAAGCCATGGTGTTCTAGTACACCACGCACGAGAAGTACATATATATTACTGCCATCTACATAATCATATGCGATACTTGACAATAGAGAGCTTTTGCATAACGATATTTTCAATACGATAACCATATTTGCAAATTAAATTTGAGTCGACGATACGCTATAAAGTGTGCACCTGTTTTAAAAACCCCAAGTAACATATCACTGTCTAGATATGTACCTTGACACGTCTATTACTTTTAATTTAAGAACATATAGCTTGTACTTACTCAAAACAACACCAAACACAAGAAAATCACAGAGAGCCACAAACCACAGCAACTAAAACGTAGTCGGACCGTTTGCTACTATTGTAAAGAAGTTCTAGCAGAGAAATAATAAACACGCCATCACATCCTTCCTTTACAAATCAGAATGCTTCGTTCATTGGTTCATTAAAGTCAATTAATTACACGTTTGCTTGAACGTGTAAATAACGTTTTTTGCCCCTTGAATTCTAACGGATTCAGAAACAACGGTAAATCATTTATTTAAATGTTTTGAAATGAATTTCTATAAAAATGTGTAAATGTGTCAAATTGTATATTTCAGCGTATGTATTATACAGGCAAAGTTTGCGAGAGTGAATTAATATCCTTAATGAACACGCCATCACGTGATCCTTCCTTTACAAATCAGAATGCTTCGTTCACTGGTTCATTAAAGTAGTCAATTAATTACATATTTACCTGAAGGTGTAAATAACGTTTTTTGCCTCTTGAATTCTAACGGAGTCAGAAACAACAGTAAATCGTTTATTTAAATGTTTTGAAACGAATTTCTATAGAAATGTGTAAATGTGTCAAATTATATATTTCAGCATATATACTATACAGGCAAAGTTTGCGACAGTGAATTAATATCCTGGTAATAATATTTTCTAAGAAGCTAATATTTTCCTATGAGTCAAACAAGAACCGTTTGACTTGGCGCCAAAAATGGTAAATATTTAGTCTATGCGTCAAGACCAAGAGATATTTCAAACTCGTTTTAAACTACATACATTTATATGAGTAACTAGGTACAAACGTTTATATCTCAAAACCTTGTTGAAACCATCTAAAGGAACATTTTAATAACGTAATCTCGAAACGTTATAGGAGTTTTATATATCCCATGATACAAAGAATACAAGGTATGACATTGCGCATGTGGACGGAGCCAAATCGACAGTTGCTTCGTCACGCGGTGATAATTTTCTACCCGCTTCCTTCGTAAAAGTGAGTTTGCAGACGTCTGTGGAAGTTGTTTTTTGGATTATTTTACTTATTTTAGAGTTCTTGCAATAACTTTCAGTTATAAAAATGCGTTGTGCATTGGCATCATGTAAAAGTGACAATATGTTTAAAACGTATTTATGCGGAGATAAAGCTCATTTATAAAGAACGATGCTTACTAAGAACACTAAGAATCCTTATTTATTCAAAATTCCAATGAGTTCAGACAAATCCATGATACAAATTCTTTGTATCATGAGGAAAATCCTATATAATTTAAAATCCCGCTATCACCGCGTGACGTCTTGCGCCAACCGGATCGAATTTGGCGCACTATCTAGCATACCTTCTATTCTTTGTATCATGTATATATCCCATAATTACTAAATTAGTTAGAAGGCACGTTACAAAAACGTTGATAATATTAGTACCTATATGGTATGTAAATAACGTTATTTTAACATGAGAATATTGGTTGTTCAAGTTTTGGTCAGAAAACTACGTATTTATAACGTAAAAATAAAACAGTGTTTTTATACACCAAAAACAAACCGTCGAATTTCTAACGTAACACGATTTATCAACCAATGATACGTTGATAATACGTTTAAAAAACGTATGTGTGTTTACTGGGAACGCTCCCTCACGACACAATGCGGTAACGCATCTCACAACTACCTACCGTCCCACATTACTTTATTATGAGCCGAGTGGCTCTCGCTGCTGGCAACAAGCATGACCTTAGTCCAACCAAACGTGGACGTAGCAAACCCAGCTGTATAACTTGGGAGTGGCAGCAATGCCTACCGCACGCTGGCAAATCAATCAATCAATAAGGCACTATATATTCGTATAATTTTTGAAGTTATATGAGACTTTCTATATTACATTTCATTTTGTTTCAATCAAAATTGGGTGAAAAAAAAAAGGAGAGTCAAAAAAAGCACATTTTTGAAAAAAAGGAACTCTATCCCCTAAAAGTACATAAAATAACGTACAATAGAAAAGAAAAAAAGTGGCGTACAACGTACAATGCCTTCTTGATAATTGACGAAGAATTAAAAATTTTATTTCGTCAGCCATCTTTGACCGTTCTATTTGACGTAGGCATCCGCGATTGATGTATTATATTTGACCATAAATGAGTTTCATTTTTGCCAACTTGAAATTACTCCTTTTTATAGAAAAGATATTCAATTTTGATTTTCACGGCCATTTTTGGTGTTTTATATTTTTTTTCAAGATGGCGGATTGACCAATACATGTCGGACGGATTTTATTTCAAATAAGCCAGTATTTTTAAAATTCCCAATTCTACATAGTAGACTAATGGCTTCATAATTATTATTATAGTCATTTGCACTTCTGCCCTCTTGTGGAGAGACTATGGCTCTTTTCAATTTACTGAGAAATATATCTTTCTCTATAGAAAGGTATATTATATGACATAATGGACCGCTTATCGCATATTTGCATTTTTTATCCAAATTATTAGAAATATTATCATGACCACTAGAATTTGAAGACTTTAAATTATTTACAAGGAGTTCAACATCCTGAGTTGAAACTGGAGATAGATAGATAGAAAATAAATCCCCTCTTTTTCCAATAACATTTGGGTTCTGGTTTAGAAAAGAATTAAAATAAATTAATTAATTAAATTGATATTAAATATGAGCACAAAAATTTTTACCTTCATAAAAACAGATTTTAAAAATTCTAACGTGAAAAAGTGTGGAAGCCATCTTTTTTTTACTAATTTTGGGGTGCTGAAAACGAATCCGTTGCCCGTTTTGGCGAAAAATCTAGGGAACACATTAAAAAACAATCCTTATTTGTGTGCCACAAAGTGAAGGTTCTCCTGTTCCCAACCAAAAGTCATTTAAATAATTAAAGAATTTTTTAATTTAAAAAACAAGTCATATTTTCTGAATAGTGATATGCACACATTAGACCCCAACCCCAAAAATGTGAGAAATATTCAGGGGTGACAAATATTCATCTGAATTGACTAAATCACCTCATTGTGATAAAAAAAATCAAATTGGGTGATTAGGGATTTCTTTTGCAATTAAAAACCAATAAAAACTCTAAAAAGATAAAATTCACCACCTTAATTGGTGGGGATGGGTGTATTCAGAAGTAATCACATTATAACCTGATAATAGCCATTTAACGAGGAGTAATATTGTAACTATGCACTGTTCTTGTGGGTGGTGAGGGGTGAGGGAAACGAGGGGGAATTTAGAATTTTTTCTTCTTTTATTACTTACCTAATGAAACTGAGTATTTTGAAAGAATTTCCTGCACTAAAGAATAACTTTTTGTTGCAAGTTCTAATATCAATTTTAATGCCACCCCAAAATAAGAGTTATTTTTTACGGCCTTCCTGATGTTTTTAATCAATTCGGATGACAGATTCGTATTAGCACCAAAATTAGTAAAAAGATGGTTTCCACACTTTACCTCGGATGGGCTAAAAAAGAGCTCTCCCCCTCGTTCCCCTCACCTTTCACCACCCATAAGAACGGTGTAAGTTACAATATCTAATATACGGTTATCCATTTATTAAAAAAAAAAACAAAATTCCTTAAAAGGCTATTATCAGGTTATAATGTGATTACTTCTGAATAGTCTTACACCCATCCCTGCCAATTAAGGTGGTGGATTTTATCTTTTTAGAGTTTTTATTGGTTTTAATTACGAAAGGAATTCCTAATCACCCAGTTTGTTGTTTTTTTATCATAATAAGGTGATTTAGTCAATCCAGATGAATATTTCTCATCTCTGAATATTTCTCACACTTTTGAGGTTGGAGTGTACGGTGTGCATATCACTATCCAGAAAATATTACTTGTTTTTTATATTAAAAATTCTTTAATTATTTAAATGACTTTTGGTTTGGAAAATGAGAATCTTCACTTTATGGCACCCAAATAGGGGTTGTTTTTTAATTTTTAATGTGTTCCCGAGACTTTTCGTTAAAACGGGTGACGGATTCGTTTTCAGCAGCCTAAAATTAGTAAAAAATATGGCTTCCACACTTTACCACGGATGGGCCAAAAAAACCCTTTTTTAACATTGTTCATTACAAAAAAGTAAATCCGAAAGCATTTATTATCAAACACATTTGTACTTCTAGAAATGTGTTTTTTAACTTTCAAGACTAAAACTCTTATCATTCGAAATATGTGCAAAAAGCAAAAGCAAGAAGAATATGCTCTCCCTTCTATTCTCAGATGAACTCATCGCTTCCTGAAGGAGCAAATAAAAATAAACATCTATCCAAAATTCCATTGATCTCCTAAATTCATCATTTTATATTGCAAATTTGAGGCTACTTTTAGTGCACAATTGAGAAAGTGAATCTAAAATAATAATTGATAGAAAAATCATATTTCGAATTCTACTGACATTTAGAAATATCTGATGGCTAACGATTTGTTCTACTACAAGTGCAATAAAATTATTAGGGTAAATATAACAACCGCGCCGGACGCAGTAATATGCTAAGTTTCACAAAAAGTAGTCATCTCGGATACAGTATTGTATTGAAGAAGAATGAAATTATTCTCGGACGCAATAACGTGCTGTTCTTGAAAGGACGAAGTATTGTCCTGTATATTAAACATTTTTATTTCTTGAGTTATTATAATTCTAAAACCAGATGTTAACTGAATTTGATTAGCAGATTCAATATACTTCATTAGATTTCAGCTGACTAACGTATTTCTGGGAGACGCAGACGCAGTAAGGTTGGTTTGTGAAAGGACGCAGCATTGATAGCGGGATGAATATATATATATATATATATATTACAGTTTTGTCTTAATATTGTAATATGTTGCAACCCCTTAAAATTTAAGGTTATGTTGGTTACTAAAAAGAAGGCACAGACTTCAACAGATCGAATATCTGAATGTAGTGTATTTGCACCTACTCGAGAAACCTACCAGAAGTTAGTTCTGGTGACATCTGGAATTATCTAGAGAATGGTGGCGTCATCACAGAAAAATCGAGATCTGTCATTTTTAGGTATAAAAGACCGACCGCATTCTCAGCGAGTAGTTCAGAAGTTCAGAAAGTATAGAAAGTGAGGTTAAGAGTTCAAAGAGAAACAAAGTGATAAACATTGTGATTTTTAGTCAGTAAAGTGTATTTAAATTAACAATAGTATTGTGAAGTATCCAGTAAATATTTAATAAAGTGTGTTAGTGGACAATCTCTTGTTATAATTTTTGGAACCCACGGATTTTGCAAGGGGTAGTTTCCTAAGGGTGGAAACACGTCACAAATTGGTGTCAGAAGCGGAATTTTATGACAAGAGGAGCTCTGAAGTTGTGCTGGAGTGTTCGAGTTAGCACAGAGGACTCATTTACTGGACATTGTTCGAGGGTTATTTTCGAACAGGAAAATAGTGTTAAGTGCATTTTTGAGACATTGTAGAACATTTTATTAGGACATTAGTGTGATAATTAAATCCTTTGAACTGAGAAGTGATAGAGACACTGAAAAAGACTCATTTAGTGCGTGAAAATTTCTAGAACTTTTCTATTTGGACATTAGTGGAGATTATTAAATTCTCTGAACTGGATAGTGACAAAAGACTCTGGATAAGACTTTTTCGTGCTATTTCGAGATTTGTCTAGGAAGTTCCATTACCGATATTGACGTGACAGTTAAATTTATTTTATTTTAATTTCATCGTATGCCCGTAACAACAAGAAGTATGGCATCCGATAAACAAATACAGGACTTATTCGAACAATTCCAAAAAATGATGGCACAGCAGCGCCAGGAGGAGGAAAAACGGCGTCAGGAAGACAAAGAAGAACAGGAGAGAAAACGTCAAGAAGAGCGAGATGAATTAAAGAAAATTATGGAAGACCAGGAAATAAGACGTCAAGAAGAAAAGAAAGAGCGAGAAAAACGACGTCAGGATGAAGAAAGAAGACGCCAAGAAGAAAAGGGAGAGCAAGAAAGACAACGTCAAGAGGAGAAAGAGGAACAAGAAAGACGACGTCAAGAGGAGAAAGAGGAACAAGAAAGACAACGTCAAGAGGAAAAAGACGAACTCAGAAAAATAATGGAAGACTTGGAAGAAAGACGCCAGGAGGAATTAAGGAAAATCCTGAGCGATCAAATAAAAATACAACAGGACGCAATCATTTCTGTCAAGGAAGAAGTTAAAGAAGAGATAAACAAGGTCGAAGAAAAAGTAGATAAGGTTGAAGGAAAAGTAGATAAGGTAGAAGAAAAAGTAACTGAGTTTGAAGTAGAAATAGACCGGCTTAAACGACAGTTGAGAGATAGAGGAAGCCAGCAGGTGGTATCATCAGGTCAGCGACTAAAACCTCCTTCTTTTGACGGCCAAAGTTCCTGGACGACGTACAAGAGGCAGTTTGAGGCAGCAGCATGTGCGAACAACTGGGATAACGAGGAAAAGGCCATGGCATTAGTTCTGGCGTTAAGGGGCCAGGCCTCAGAGTTGCTTCAGACTATCCCAGTGGATAAACAAAGGGACTTCAAAGTCTTGGAAGCTGCATTAGACTTGAGGTATGGCGATCAACACCTTGCCCAATTATACCAGACTCAGCTGAAATCCCGGATGCAAAAAGCTGGGGAAAGTTTACAAGAATTTGAAGCTGCGATAGAGAGACTGGCACACCTGGCGTATCCGAGTGCACCTAAAGAATTCCAGGAACAATTAGCCGTGGGGGCCTTTTTAGATGGTATAAGGGACGAAGAGGTCAGGCGAGTTCTGAGGCTGACGAGACACCAAAGTAGTAGCGAAGCTTTGGTGCGTGCACTCGAAGTAGAAGCCGCTTACAGGGATACTCCAAGGAGAGTGCGAGCTGTGACTCTTGAAGAATCGCAACCAGAAATGAACCAGAACCCCTTGCTGACTGAGATGCAGAAAATATTCACCAAATTATGCGATAAATTGGATGGCCTCGGAAAGCAGGAAAGACAACAAAATAAAGGAAAGCCGAGCGGAGGTATTAAATGTTTCAACTGCGGCAAGATGGGACATATGAAACGAGACTGTCGACAGCAGAACTCGGAGAGTCGAGTAAATGCTGTGAATGTTGAAGAGAAGCAGGAAAACTAAAGATAGCCAGCACCAAGGGGGCTGTGTTGGCTAGGGAATGCGGTGCCCCCAGAGAAATAAAGATTTCCCAGCTCCAAAGAATTCCAAGCAGTCTGTTGTTGCAAGGATATGTGAATGGAAGAAAATGCGTGTTTACGATTGACACCGGTGCTACGTCTTCAATAGTGCGGCCAGGGTTTATATCAGGCTTGCAGATTAACAAAAAGCAAAATGGAGCAATCATTCGGACAGCCACGGGGGACAGGGCTGCGGTCCATGGAGAGGTGAACTTGGAACTGCAGGTTGGACGGTTGAGGTTCAATTACAAGGTCATTGTGGCTGACATTATGGATGATTTTATTTTGGGTCTAGACATCATGGGAGAGCAGGGATTCATTGTTGACGTAGGGGAGCGAGTCTTAAAAATTGGAAATGAGGAATTTATTCTGGCAACCGCAGACGACCAATTCCATAAAGCGAGATTGTTAACAACACAGACGATCAAGATTCCTGCTCATTCAGAACAAATGATCGATGCTGCCTTAGAAGGAAATCCTGGAGGGTACCGTGTTGGCCTTGTTGAAGATAACGAATCGATTAAGTCCCTATCCAATATTATTGTGGCGAGAACTTTAACCCGGACTAAAGACAAAATCCCAATTAGAGTTGTTAATTTAAATTCCCACTCGGTGACAATTAAGGAAGGCAAACCGATTGGCTCCTATGAACCGGTCACATGGGTAGCGAGGTGCGAGGAACAAACAGAGGGAAGTTCGTCTACGAAAATAGACCAGGAAGTTTTGACCTTGCTGAGTACCCAGTTGGAGCATTTATCTGAGGATGAACGAAGGGAGGCAATCAAGTTCCTAGAAAAGGAAAGTTCAGTATTTGCCAAGAATACAGAGGCCCTTACAAAAACAGACATAGTCCAGCATCGGATAAATACTGGCAACTCACCCGCAATCAGATGGAATGGTGGAACGACGTAACAAGACCATGAAAGAACATCTCTCTAAAGTGGTTCATAAGAATCAACGCGATTGGGATCTCCACATACCGTTCTTCCTCATGGCATACAGAGCTGCTATCCACGAGTCTACAAAACAAACACCAGCCCGTGTAGTATTTGGACATGAGATCAGACTGCCGTGTGATTTGATTTTCGGAACACCAGGTGGAGAACAGCTTCCTGTGAACAGCTATGTGGATGAAATGAGTGAACGGCTAAGAAATGTTCATGAGCTGGTTAGAGACCAAATTACCATAGCCAGTGACCGAATGAAGGCTCGATACGACCGTAAGGGTAGTTCAGAAGGGTTCAAGGCAGGAGATCTGGGTTGGCTGTACAACCCACAGCGGAAGAAAGGGAAGTCACCGAAACTTCAACCTCCTTGGGAAGGACCTTATACTGTTATTACCCGAATTAATGATGTCGTCTATCGTATTCAACGAAACAAAAAGTCCAAGATGAAGATCGTACACTTGGATAGACTAGCGAAGTATGTGAAAGAGGCTGAATTGCCTGACCGGGACGTTCAGGCTTAAGGAGGGGGCAGTGTAATATGTTGCAACCCCTTAAAATTTAAGGTTATGTTGGTTACTAAAAAGAAGGCACAGACTTCAACAGATCGAATATCTGAATGTAGTGTATTTGCACCTACTCGAGAAACCTACCAGAAGTTAGTTCTGGTGACATCTGGAATTATCTAGAGAATGGTGGCGTCATCACAGAAAAATCGAGATCTGTCATTTTTAGGTATAAAAGACCGACCGCATTCTCAGCGAGTAGTTCAGAAGTTCAGAAAGTATAGAAAGTGAGGTTAAGAGTTCAAAGAGAAACAAAGTGATAAACATTGTGATTTTTAGTCAGTAAAGTGTATTTAAATTAACAATAGTATTGTGAAGTATCCAGTAAATATTTAATAAAGTATGTTAGTGGACAATCTCTTGTTATAATTTTTGGAACCCACGGATTTTGCAAGGGGTAGTTTCCTAAGGGTGGAAACACGTCACAATATGTAGCATCCCCTAGATGATCAAATTTTTTCGAGCATTCAAAGAACTTGTTTTAGAAAAAAATGCATTTTAACTGTAAGGGTAATTTCGAAAAAACGTAAAATTTTTATTTTTTTGTAAATATCTCAATAAACATTAGTTTTGGTGAAAAAATGAGACCAAAAATAGCTGACGTTTGATATTACTAATGCCTCACAAATATATTTCAGATGTGTATTACCTCACAAATGTATAATTTAGGAATTGTTAGTTCTCTAACAATAGCTTTGTGTGTTATTTATTACTGATGCATGTGTAAACTACATGAGGGAATATTTTGCGAGGTTAACTGCTGATGTTTGTGATAGATATATGTACAAAATTTCGATTATGAATAATTATGATCCTTACACTCTAAATCAAACATTGACATATCACTTTTATTTTTTATAAGAATGGTAATACTCTACTGCACAAGACTTTGTAATGTAAAATAATATAATAAAACTAATATGTCAATGTAAATTATTACGTTGATACTGCATACAGTACAAAACCTTTTGAAAGATATTGCGCAGAAAATATAAACAGTCCTCGTTTGATATAATTTTTAATGAAGATAAGCCAATAACTACAAATCCAGAGAAATTTCTTTCGAACACAAACAATAAAATATCTTTAATCACAATGTTAATCAACAATTTGCAGAACAATAATATTTTAATTGAGCAGGTTCCATAGACGACGCTGGCACATTAATAGTAAGGACGGCAATAAAACATTCATAATATCAAAAAACCGCCATTGTATGTCAAGATATAGACGTTTTAGTAGTTCTAACAGCTTTAACACCAGCGAAAAAAGAATTTTTTTTCCTCAAATTTCAAAAGGGCAACAAAAAAAATGTTGTTTATTTTTCCAAGAGTTTAAACACAACATACTCCAACTGTTCTAAACATATTCTATTTTGTCACGGATTCACTGGATGCGATACAACATCAGGCTTTTTCAGAAAAGGTAAAAAAAGTTTGCAGATTTATTAGAAAAAAATATTGACATACAAGAGGCTGCAGGTATTTTTCAACAAATCACGTCAAAGAACTGTAGATTCTGGAATAACTTGCATATTACATCTTTACGGTGCAGCAAAAACTGACAAAACCTTGGATGAATTTGTTAAATCAGTGTAGAAACAGAAGACTGCAAATCTGGTATCAATACCTCTAACGTCAAGTACAGCTGCTGAACGTCTTTTCTTCATTTACCATCAGGTACAACAATGGAAAGGTAATGATGTGCCTCCGAAGTGGGGTTGGGAAAAGGACACATTCCTTAAGCCAATTACTACACAAAAAATGCCGACGCCGCGCTGAAAGGAATTTTAAAAATGATTTTCTGTAACTTCAAAAAAGATTGTGGATGTGGCTTCTGTTCGCAAAATTCTTGTATCAACCTACTGCAAGACATATATGCAGATATATTAGAAGATCTAGTAGAAGAAAAAGATGAAGAAAATTAAAATAAAATTGTTATGCTAATAGTAATAATAATAGCAATAATGATAGTAACAGTAATAATATTAGCAACAGTTGTTTATTAATTAACCATTTCAGAGAAATATATGTGTAAATGGTAAATCAGATAATACAAAAAAAAGAAACGTTCATAAACATAGATAACAGAAATAAGCAATGAAATTAATAGATAAATATATCAATAGACAATGGCTAAAAGTGATATTAATCCATAAAAGTATACACAATACACAATCGAAAATATAAAGAAAAATAAACAAAATTCAACGAAACATTCAACTAATCATTGTTAAAATGATAAGTAGAGAATAGAATAAAACAAAAATATAAAACTTAAAAAAAACAAGATATGATAAAAAGCCAACTGTACAAGTGTTTGTTAATTTACAATACTTCTCAAATTATCATAATTTACTATGTTGTAGAAAATTCTATCAATTAAAAACTGTTTTGGTCCGTTTTTGAATTTTTTATAATTACTCATATTTCTAATGTCATTTGGTAAAGAATTAAATAATATTATATATTTATAGGGGATAGACAAAAAATAGCCATGTCTCGTATTGTAGTTGCGATCATCAGAACATATTTTAAAAATAAATGACAAAATGTTATAGTGAATTATCTATTTTATTCCTTTTACTTCCACATCCAGTGGAAATATAGTAACAACAATTTTTTTTTTTATTTTTATTGTTCAAATAGGCTTAGAATGTCATGAAACGTCGAGATTTTAAGTTTGAGCGAAAAAAAAAATTCTGTGTATCGGTTTGTCTGTCTGTAATTTTTTTGTGCGCACGTTTACTCTGGAACCGTTTATGATATTGACGTAAAATTTGGTACACATATTAGTACAGTAACTAGAGGTTTTAACTTCGGAATAATGTCATATTGAACGGATTTCGTTCATTTTTGGCAGTATTATAGTAAATGCTTCACAGAAAAGTTTCTATATTGTGTGGGGGCTGGCTAATTTATAGGAGGTGGATGCCACCCCCTCTCAGGAGGTGGTCTTAAAAAATATATATATTTATTGGAGCTGAAATAGAATCAAATTTTAAGAAGAAAAGGTTCTATACAATTTTTCACATAAATTGATAGTTTTTGAGTTATAACGACTTGAAAATTGCGATTTTAGCTTAAAAAAAAAGATATTTCCAAACGGCTTTCGTCAAGTATCTCGAAAAGTATTACTTTATCGAAAAAATGTTACAGACCAATTACAGAAAGTACAAACTGGGAATTAATTATATTTTTTGTTTATTGATGTAGGACTAATAATTTCGGAGATATTTAAGTTTATATTTGGTATCCAAGTGTTTCGAAATTACCTTTAAAGTTTAAAATGCATTTTTTTCTAAAGCAAGTGCTTTAAATGAGCAAAAAAATTTGAGCGTCTAGGTAATACTACATCTTAACGAAAAACTGTGTTTGAGATAATTTTTCTTAATTACTGGCTAATTAAAGTAACAAAATGGCAACCTTTTTATATAAAAAAATGTAAATTCGCATATTTTTCCGTCATAACTTCTTTATTTCCTATGCTACAAGAGCGAGTAAAAAATAATTTGAAAGCGCAATTAATTGTCTTTAATTCCATTTTTTAGCATGCGTGACGTAGGTGTCACAATTTTTGAGATATTTAACATTTAATCTGCATTTTTCGTCTTATAAACGTTCGGACGCCATTTGTAAACTTTCATATCTCTGAAACAATTAAATCTATGTAAATAAATAAACAAGCGAAATTCATTATCAGTTTATGAGCTTTATTTTTAGTCTCTACCTATTTTTCAATAAAACTAATATTTATTGAGATATTTGGAAAAAGAAATAAAAATTACGTTTTTTCGAAAATACCTTTATAGTTTAAACTGTATTTTTTTCTAAAGCAAGTGCTGTATACAAACCAAAAAATTTGAGCATCTACGTCATGCTATATATTAATGAGAAACAGTGTTTGAAATTCCTTTTTTTTTAAATCACTGGCTAATTTCAGTAACAAAATGGCGACGTTGTTATTAAAAAAATGTGTAGACGCACATTGCTTCGGTTATAACTTTTTTGTTTTTTATGCTACAGAAACAAATAAAAAAACAGTTGAAAGCCTAATTAATAACCTATTATTCTACTTATTAGCATCCTTGACGTGGGTGCCACAGTTTCTGAGATATTTAACTACCACTTTAAATAATTATCATATGAACATTTGGATGCCAAATGTAAACTTGAATATCTCCGAAATTATTAATCCTACATCAATAAACAAAAAATATAATTAATTCCCAGTTTGTACTTTCTGTAATTGGTCTGTAACATTTTTTCGATAAAGTAATACTTTTCGAGATACTTGACGAAAGCCGTTTGGAAATACCTTTTTTTTTAAAGCTAAAATTGCAATTTTGAAGTCGTTATAACTCAAAAACTATCAATTTATGTGAAAAATTGCATAGAACCTTTCCTTCTTAAAATTTGATTCTATTTCAGCTCCAATAAATATATATACTTTTTAAGTGCCACCCCCTGAGAGGGGGTGGCATCCAACCCCTATAAATTAACAAGCCCCCGCACAATATAGAAACTTTTCTGTGAAGCATTTACTATAATACTGCCAAAAATGAACGAAATCCGTTCAATATGACATTATTCCGAAATTTTGCATATTTTTTACCTCTAGGTACTGTACTATATGTACTTTAACGAGATTTGGAATTGGATTATATTTTCATCTTGTTCTGTCGAAGGGTTGGGGGTAAATTTGGGGTAAATAGGTAAATCAAGCAGGTAAGAGTCCATAAAACTGGTATTTAGTATATACAAGAGAAGCTAAGGTTTCAAAAAAAAATTGCCGTAAATCACGGGAAATAACTTTTTTATAGTTTAAGTACAGAACATGAATCTGGAGTGACTCCCAGGGCACCTCGTTTACTCGTGACCCAAAATCTCTTCTATAAAGGGTGGTAGCCACCCTTATATAAGAACAAATTGCACGAATACCAATAAATCGTGGGAAATGTTGGAGTTTTCGTTGTTTCAGTTCCAGAATAGATTCTTGAGTGACGTTGATCTACCCTATTCTCACTTGGTACCCAAAATCATCCTTAAAAAACCACCTCTACATAATAAAATGTACATATGCCAGTTTTTCAATTTTTCTTCTCAGAATACCTTTTCTTCTCATTTTCAAATGATCTCCTCACTGGCTCTCTTTTATGTTCTTCGTGCGTGTCTCTTTTCATAGACCAACAGTAGTCGGCCATCATGTGGACATTCCACCTTCCTTGATACCGATTCCCCATCTCCGAAATATCCTGGTGAAAGCGTTCGCCTTGCTCTTCATTGTATTCACCCAAATTTTCTGGATGGCGGACAACTGTTGGTTCATAAAAAGAGATACACACAAAGAACACCATAGGGAGCTAATGAGAAGATCATTTGAAAATAAGAAAAAAGTATTCTAGGAAAAGAAGATTAAAAAAATGTTCATATTCTTCAGTCAAGCTGCATTTATTGCACGAAAAGGTTAATGCAGCTTGACTGAAGAATATGAACGTTTTTTTAATCTTTTTTTCCTAGAATACCTTTTTTCTTATTTTCAAATGATCTTCTCATTGGCTCCCTATTGTGGGTGATTTTTTAGGGATGATTTTGGGTACCAAGTGAGAATAGGGTAGATCAACGTCACTCAAGAATCTATTCTGGAACTGAAACAATGAAAACTCCAACATTTCCCACGATTTATTGGTATTCATGCAATTTATTCTTATATAAGGGTGGCTACCATAGAAGAGATTTTGGGTCACGAGTAAGCGGATTCATGTTCTGTACTTAAACTATAAAAAAGTCATTTCCCGTGATTTACTGGCATTTGTGCTTTATTCTGTAATAAGGATGGTTTCTACCCTATTGTAGGGGTAGTTTTTCTACCGACTAAGAATAAGATAGAACAGGGTCACCCAAGATTCTATTCTGGAATTAAAACATCGAAAACTCCTCCATTTCCCACAATCTATTGGTATTCACGCAGTCTATTTTTATATAAGGGTGGTTCCCACCCTGTTATATGGGTGGTTTTGAGACACGCGTAAGATTCATGTACTGTATTCCAAACTATAAAAATTTTAACATTTCTTGCGATTTATTGGCATTTATCTACTCTATGCTTGTACAGGGGGAGTTTTCAGCATATTATAAGGGTAGTTTTCCAGTCAATATTCAAGTAAGTGACTGCTGAATATAAAACATTTTCTCTTCCCATGTTTTTCACCATTAATTTACATCCGTTCATTGAATTCTGATGTATGGGGCGGTTTTACCCCATTTTTGGGGTTGTTTTTGGGTGTAGCGCAAAAGTTTGGGGGTATGCGAATTTTTTTGACCTCGGATTCTGATTCAGCGTCGAAAAACAAATAGGAATACTATGGCCAGTCATCCAGATCAAAAACTTTTTTTTCTTTTGTGGGGCTGTGTAATCAATACTTTTACATATATTATTTTTTTTTAATTTGGGGTGGAATCATATACATTTAATTTTATGCTCTTGAGTTGTAAAACCACAACAGGTTATGGGCCCAGAACATTTGTAACTGTGAGAAGAGTGTAAAAATTAAACTTTTTGGTTTTTGAAGTGTTGGTTAATGCTACTTGCATCAAGTATTGACGGGAATGGATTTCAAAGTACAAATTGAGAAATTAGAAGGTACAGGGAACTGGTCGAATGTAGAAGGCAAATAGAATTGTTGTTTCGTCATCATGAAGTGTTAGATTAAATTAAAGGTGACCATACTCGAACAGATACGCCAGAGGAAACAGCCATAGCAAATATTAACAAGCTAAGAACGTACTCTTCGCCGGTGTATTAAACTTTTTACATTTTATAGGATAATCTTCGCAGTTTTTTTGTAAATAATGTTAGTTTTAGACGTTTTTAATTTTATATTAATTACTCATTGTAAAATAAAGTAGAAATAAAAAAACTATACCATGCCACATGTGGGGGGGGGGGTTCGAACCTGGGACCCTTGGATTCCGAGTCAACACCTAAAAAAAATGAAAAAAATGTAAATTTTTACAAAAACATAAAAATCAAAAAAAAATCTCAAATTTAAATCGTTAATAACATTTCTATTTACTGATCGATTTTGTTCAAAAACAAAAGGGTTCTTCCCCTAGCTAACACTAACTTACTGTCCAAATTTCAGTACAATCGGATTTTTTTCTCGAGTTATCGTGCTTACAAGAAAAGTGACGGACGGACAGACGGACATTTTAAAAGTTGTTCAGAATTCGTTCACTAACAAAATGATATAAAAAAATTTTTATCTGCGAGTGATATTTACGGTTTTAGAAATGTGTCGATCAAATACAATATACTCTTCGTTTTCGCATTTGGGAAGAGTATAAAAACACGTATGATGCCGGTGTGAAAGTTTTTAATAAATCTGATGCACTGGCACAGCTGATTCTTATTGGAAGTATGAACGATGTTAATATAGATCTGACAGCCACGTGCGAAACACCAAAGAAGATTTAGGAAAAGTTAGTATCAATTTATGAACAAAGCTCAGGTCAGCGAGTTGATAGGTTGATGGAACAGTTTTTTAGTAGTGAGAAAATTTCAACCGAAGACATCGCTCATCATGTAGCTCGGCCACAATGAAATTTTGGTGAGTCGAATGGCGAGTTAAAAAGATTGGTAAAAACTGAATTCCCTGATGTTTTACTGATGAGCTGGATAATGTCGACGTTTTCAACAGAATATTTCAATTTTAAAACTGTCTGAGAATCAGTTTCAGAGCGCACCATTGACAAGTTAACGGAACGACTTAGATTGATTGAAATGCGACTACCTGCAAAGCCAGATGAATCAACAGCGTTTGTTGCAAAATCAATTAGTATTAAGTAATTAACCAGACGAAATATAAGAAACCGAAATATCAGAAAAAATGTTTCAAATGTCATCAAGTTGGACATATTATGGTGAAATATTGTCCAAAAAGGTTAACTAGTGGACGCAGCTGAGAGTCTGAAGGGAAGACCGAAGCTGGAAGGAAATGCATTTGTGTGTACAATTGAGGGAGAGATTGAAACAGAATTATGGTTAGCTGATTAATGCGCAACAGCACATAAGACAAGAAGTAAAAATTATTTTTTGACGTATGAGCCATTTATAGCACCAATACAAGTACAAATTGGCAACTGTGATAAATTTTGGGCTTACGAACATGGTAAATGTGGAAATGTGTATCTATGGAAATTCGCAGTGGCATGTATGGCACGTTCCAGAAATTGGAAAAGATGTATTTTCAATTGGTCAAGCTACAGAAAAAGGATTCAATTTTAAGGCTGATTAAAATGGATGTTCTTTTCGAAAGGATAATATTGTACTATTGACCGGAAAAGGACGTCGAAAGGATTATATGCACTAGAAATGAAAGTGTGAAACAGCATCGGAAGTATTTATCGCATGAACTGGTAATACGGTACAGTTATAGCATGAAAAACTTGCTCGTTAAAATAAGCGACACGTGAAGAAGATTTTGAAGTAGCGCGGAATCGATGTGGCGGTCTATAAAGAATTCTGCTAAGGCTGTGTGTTGGGAAAACAGCATCGAAATAGTCTCAAAACAAGAACAAATTAAGCAACAAATCCTGGTGAGCTTATTCATGCAGATGTCTATGGGCCAATGCAAGAAAAATCCATAGGTGGCGCTAGGTACTATATATATTTCATAGACGATTTTTCTAAATTTTGTCGTGTGTTTTTTCCTTAAAGAAAAGAGTGAGGTTGCTGGTTGTGTAAAAATCTTTCTGAACGAGGAGAGTTATGTTGGACGTATAATCAAAGAATTTTTAAGCGACGGAGGTAAAAAATTCGACAATCATGAGGTGCGGACGATTCTCCAGTTCAATCGAATTATTTTTGAATAGTAATGTCATACACACCAGAGCAAAATGGTGTTGCAGAAAGAGAGAATCATACTTTAGTTGAAAGTACGGCGATGTACATTTTAAATGGCACGGGACCTACATCAATAATCAATAAAACTCCAATCAATTTGTAGTTTGGGAAAGAATTTGTAAACATAGATCATTTACGAGTTTTTGGGACGAAATATTATGTCCATATACCAAAACAACACCGACGTAAGTGGAATAAAAAAGGCATTGTTGGTCATTTTGTTACTGTCATGAAAGAGATGGTTATCGAATTTGGTTTCAGAACAAAGTGCTTCGTAGCCGTGATGTTATCTTTGAACGCGAAGATACTGCAAAATAAAATCAAATTAAATATAGATTCAAAGACTGAGGAAGTTCGTGAGAATGAAACTGTTGACGAGGATATTATTTCTGCTCAAGAGGAAGTGCACTAATCCGACGAAAAAAATTTACAGAAGTCGCAATTTAGCGATCTTCGTTAAGGCATTGAAAATGAATTTGGCTAACTTTCAAGTCTAACATGAAATCTACAAAATTTGAAAAATGTACAAGGGATAGAAATAAAGAAAAGTTTTAAAAATTTTAAAACATTTATTAAGTTGCGTATAGAAAAGTACAAAAGCTACGTATATTCGAATACTGTAAAAAATGCACAGCTCGGTGAAACTGTAATACTGGACAATACAGTGGAATACGATAAACTTATAGCTAGAAAATAAAATATTATACAAAAGTGCAACATGAGTTTTTTAAAAACATTTCAACAAAAAGCGTAATATCAGGTGAAACTACTAATCGTCTGTGGGATCGCAGGGACACCGCCACGGCCGCTGATTTGCTTTTCTTCTGTGACGTTTCATCGCCGTAGCGTCATCTAAACCACGCTCCATACGGACAAATTCGATTAGAGAATAAGGGTACAAACATAGTGCAGCGACGAGGCTAGAGGTAAAGCGACGAGGTAAGAGGCGCATCTTAAATTATATTATGTATTGTTATGCAGCGAATTATAGTAACTGACGAGTACCTGAAGAGACTAGAGGCGCTTCAAGAGGCGAAATAAGATTTGGAATTGTTGCCACCCGCCTCGCTGAGATTTTTAGATAGGTTTTAACTTGCAAAGTCCAGTGTGCACTGTGTAATCTAGTATAGTTCACAGCAGACTTACCAGGCACTCAAAAAATGTCGGCGCCTTTGACCATCAAACACGCCGCATCTCACCGCCAAAGACGCCGACATTTTTTACACGCTTACAAGTGTGTTATAAACTATAATCTGTATGTGGTATGTTTTCGGAGCAAATAATAAATTGTTTATTTAATAGAAGGCCAATATAGAATACCACGCATCCTGATTATCGGCATCTAGACAAACTTTGGAATATTGAATATTTTTTTATGCCCAGACACTGCGAAACTCATCGTCACTGTCTGACAACATTTTCTACACTGATTTTATTCGGGAGAGGCACAGAGAATGCCAAACTTTGTCTCTTAACTATGAACTAGCGCCTTTTGTCGCTTGCCTCTAGCCCCGTCGCTGCACTATGTTTGTACCCTATGCGAAACATCCAATGAACATGTCCAGCGAGACGTCCGATTTAGTGATTTTCAAAATCACTAAATCGGATATTGTACGAAGGTTGCAAGTGATTTTGCCACTTTCAAGTTTTGATCGACTTCTTTTTTTATCGTAAACGAAAAGAGGAACTGGAATTCTGCTATTCATCTCCAAAGAATTGTACACTCTCACGACACTCTCACGACAAAAACATCAGTTTACTGCCGGTGAAGGATTTTGCAGCTTTTGTCATAAGCAATTTGCTTCGTAAATTTTGAAATAATTCACGAAGTTTATTTGTCAGTCCGAATAGTTTGGAAGCCTCGACGAAAGCAAAACCCCGTACCATGTAATAGACTTAATAAAAGTCCTGAAATAGAACAAATGGTTCGCAATATTATTTGTGTTATTTTACAAACACACCTTATTACCAGCATCACCATCACCACAGAATACTCCAATAGTTCGGTGGAATATTATGTGCCTGTGATTACATATAACGCGCACTGTTTCATTCTCTATCTCACTAACACAAATCGCGTTCGAGACACACTTCATATATTTCATTTTCCGCAAGGTTCAATTGTGACGTCGCATGACTCACTTCGATTCCCGTTCTCTGAAATACAACTCACAGAAATTCTGAATGCAGTGTTGCCAATAACAATTATTGTGTGACAATCGAAGACAAAACTATAATAAATCGAATCATTTTAAGTTCATCTTCTGCCAATAACAACACTTTACAATAATTTCAGAAAAATACAATCCGACAATGGTCCATACTGTTCGTATCACGATGCTTCACATCTACTTGCAAATTCACAATTTCACAAAGGACCAAAATAAAAAAAAATGCGCAAACCATATTTAAAAATTGAGAAAATAAGCGAAAAAATTTCAAAGCACTCATTTTTCATTATTTATATTATAGATACAAACCACATATCTATTTTGAAGCGATTTGCAATAAAGCTTCAGCACGAAGAAAATTTTTTCACCCACCGACTCTTAACAATCGCATACCGAATTCTCTTAAAAATTGCAGTCAGCCCATAAAAGCTTCAAAACACCGAATTTCACACAAATATAGATTTTCAGCTTTTTCCGGTAATTACAACTTTTTCCCATTTTGAACCCCCAAATTCGGCTAGGCCTAGCCTAGCTTAAAAACCCACAGATTCGTTCACATACTGACAAAACGCAATTTGACATTTTTTGCTCATCAAAAACCAACAAAAAGATCACCCCCGAACACCCTCACAACCGCATCCCGGATTCTCTTAAAAATTACAATTGGCCCGTAAAAGTATCAAAACGCAGAACTTCACACAAATATCGATGTTCAGCTTTTTCTGAAAATTAAAACTTTTTCCCATTTTTCAACCCCCAAATTCAGTTTCAATACACCGAGTTTCACACAAACATCGATTTTTTCCAATTTTTCAACCTCCAAATTCAGCTCGGTCAGAAAATTCTTAAAAGTCACAGATTCGTCTACATACTGCCAAAAACACAATTCGACATTTTTTGCTCATCATCAACAAAAAAAATCACCACTGACTTCTCAACTGCATCCCGGATTCTCTTAAAAATTACAATCGACGCGTTAAAAGTCTCAAAACACGGAATTTCACATAAATATAAATTTTTAGCATTTTCTGATAATTGTAACTTTCCCATTTTTCAACCCCCAAAATCAAACTCGATCAAAAAATTTTCATAAACTAGCAGATTCAAACATAGTGCCAAAAACACAATTAGACACTTTTGCTCACCAAAACTTTAGCACGAAAACGTAAATTTCACCCCTATCCTCCAGCTAACCCCCCCCCCCCTCCCTTTCCAACCACATCCCATATTTTCTTAAAAATTACAGTCAACCCGTAAAAAGTCCCAATACACCCAAGTTCACACAAATATTGATTTTTCCCTTTTTCCGATAATTACAACTTTTTTTTCCATTTTTCAACCCCCCAAATTCAACTCGACCAGACAATTCTTAAAAACCCACAGATTTGTTCATACACTGCCAAAAACGCAATTTGACATTCTTTGCTCATCAAAACGTCAACAAAAAAATCACCCCCGATCACCTCCACATCCGCATCCCAGATTCTCTTAAAAATTAAAATCGACCCGTAAATGTCTCAAAACACCGAATTTCACACATATATCGATTTTCAGCTTTTTCCGATAATTTCAACATTTCTCCTATTTTTTAACCTCCAAATTCAGCTCGTCCAGAAAATTCTTAAAACCCCACAGATTTGACCAAATACTGTCAAAAATGCAATTCGACATTTTTTGCACATCAAAACATCAACAAAAAAAAACACCCCCGGCCACCCCTACAATTGTATCCCGGATTCTCTTAAAAATTACAATTGGCCCGTTAAAAGTCCAAAACACGGAATTTCACATAAACAGAAGTTTTTTGCATTTTCTGATAATTATAACTTTTTCCCATTTTTCAGCCCCCAAAATCCAACTCGCCCAAAACAAAATTTATAAACCAACAGATTCAAACATACTGCCAAAAACGCAACTAGACACTTTTTCTCACCAAAATTTTAGCATGAAAAAGTAAATTTAGCCACCCCCCCAACCACATCCCATATTTTCTTAAAAATTACTATCAACCCGTAAAAAGTCCCAAAATACACCCAAGTTCACACAAAAATATCGATTTTTAGCATTTTTCGATAATTACAACTTGTTTCCCATTGTCCCAAATTCAACTCGACCGGACAATTCTTAAAAACCCACAGATTCTTCACACACTTCCAAAAACGCAATTCGACATTCTTTGTTCATCAAAACGTCAACAAAAAAATCACCCCCGATCACCCCCACATCCGCATCCCAGATTCTCTTAAAAATTAAAATCGACCCGTAAAAGTTTCAAAACACCGAATTTCCCACAAATCTCGATTTTCAGCTTTTTCCGATAATTACAACTTTTTTCACATTTTTCAACCTCCAAATTCAACTCGTCCAGAAAATTCTTAAAACCTCACCGATTTGTCCACATACTGGCAAAAACGCAATTCGACATTTTTGCTCATCAAAACATCAACAAAAAAACTCACGCCCATAACTGCATCCTGGATTTTCTTAAAAATTACAACCGACCCGTTAAAGGTCTCAAAACACGGAATTTCACACAAACATAAATTTTCAGCATTTTCTGATAATTATATTTTTTTTTTTCATTTTTCAACCCCCAAATCCAACTCTGCCAACAAATTCTTAAAAACCAACAGATTCATCTACATACTGCCAAAAGCGCAACTCGACACTTTTTCTCACCAAAATGTTAGCAGGAAAAAATAAATTTCACCCCGACCTCCTCACACAAATATCGATTTTCAGCTTTTTCCGATCCTTATAACTTTTTCCCATTTTTCAACCCCCAAATCCAGCTCTGCCAGAAAATTCTGAAAAAGCCACAGATTCTTCCACATAATGCCAAAAACCCAGATCGACATTTTTTGCTCATCAAAACATCAACAACAAAAAAAATCACCCGGTTAAAAAAGTACCTATAACTTCACCCCTGTGCATCACAGACACGAAAACGAGCCCCGTACGATGTGCGCTAGTTCATCCTCTTTCCACTAGACTAAAATCAAATTTGGATCTTTCAAAAAGTATGCGATGTAACAGCACCGAACGCTTTCGTGTCCAAAAAAACGTTTCAACCCCCGCATTTTCGCCCCCTCGAACTTTAAATTTTCTAAACCTCTTCCAATAGCTTACATTTGACGAGATCTTCAAAATGACACCAAAAACATCCACCTAGCATACATAAAACTTGAAAAAAGTCGCAAAAACTGCGAAATTTCCAAGCGTTACACAAATCGCTTCTGGACCCCCGTATTACCGTTACACCTTCGAGTTGTTAAACATTTTCAATGTTAAAATGTCCGAGTAGTAGTCAACGGTAAATTAAAAAACCACCACGATTAAACGGTTATGTGATGTTTGCCGAATGTAGCATACCAGGATCTTACGGTCTAGCAATGGCTTCAGATGGAGCTGAACAGTGGCGACATGCTACGGATGACGAGGTGGCGTCATTAAAAGAAAATGATACCTGGAAACTTGTTGAATTGCTGGTAGGCAAGAAGGCGACTGCAAATCGCTGGGTCTTACTAGTGAAGACAAAGACAGACAGCGTGGACAGATTCAAAGCAACGTTAGTAGCTAAGGGATACGCACAAAAATCAGACATTGATTACGACGAAACTTTTAGCCCAGTAACCCGGTTAGATACTGTAAGAGCGGTAGCACCGTAGCTGCATCTGAAAATCTTGTGCTTACACAGTTCGCAGTAAAAACAGCTTTTCTGTACGGAAAAATCAAAGAAGAAGAACTTATTATATTGCTCGGGGCATGGGTCTATATTTCGGTGAACAGCATAGAAAAACTGTGTTCTACGTATATCCAAACATGAAAAATATGAAAGGAATTAACAGCAGCACAATTGTGAGGTCCTTATAGTACCTATGGCAAAGCAATCATCCCAATATTGCATAATGATTTATTTACTATACTAGAAATTAATGTGACTCTCGAGTCACTAAGAGACTACTTAAAAAAAATTATAACGTACCGAAGAATTCCTTTATAAAAAAATTTTTTTATCTTTCATGCGATACCACAAAAATATATATGTGATCATATCGTTAACGATGTAACAATGGAAAATGATAGAGCTAAAGTTACCTATATCCCAAGGAATTACGGAAGGTATCAAATTAATATGGTTTCTAATGGTGAATTAATAAGAGGGTGTCCTTTTAGTGTTCATATTTTAAATAACACATCCGGACGGGAGGAAAATTTTGAAAACGAAGTAAAACAGGAAGCAATTCTAAACGTCAGGAAACGATCGACTTTAAAGACGGCTATAGCTGATAGGGCAGATAGGGTAGTTTGGTTTAAGGTATTGAGGTGGGGTTGTACTAGTACTCTAGTGCGATATGGTATGGGATTTGGTTCAAAGGTGGAGGATAGATGGAGTGCTAGGAGTTCCTCCATATTCGTGCCGGTTTGAGCTATACCCCAAGGGGTGATGAGGAGAGTGACAATTCTAGATTTTCGGGTAAAATTGCGAGGGTCAGGCCTGTAGCTAGGGGTGGGAATAATTTTTGCCCTTCCTACGACAACCGCAATAGGCGAGCGGTGCACCCCTAAAAAGATGAATAAAAAAGTGACATAACCTCCCGAACAAAGTTGCCAGATTGAAACCAATTGGAATCGATTAGTTACGTTTTAGGGAACAAAAAACCTAAATAACATTTTTTTGTCCGAGTGGCAGGTAATTTGTTAGAACCAATGAAATTGCAGAGTAAAAAAATTTTGTAAGTTAATTGGGCAAAAATAAACACTTTTTGTCTCTTATAATGTTTTCGAAAAATGTACTGTTTTTGAGTTATAGGCGATATAAGGTCCGTAAATGGCCAAAAGTCGACAACCTTAAAAATTCTTATCTCGGCTTCTACTGAACTTTTTTTTAATGTTTTGGGTCGTAAAATGATCGTTAATACTTATACTTAAACATACTATTTTTTGTAATAAATCAACATTTCATTTTCATTTCACTCGGATGCAGAACATAAAAAAAGTGAAAAAAAAATTTTATTTTATCAATTTTTTCAACATTTTTCAATTAAGTCAGGCTAGAAAAAAACAAAAAATAAAAGTGGGTAGACCGCGTGTTTCTGAACAAAAAATGTTTTAATAAAATGTATCGCTAAAGCCACGGTTTTCCCGGAAAAAAAGGAGCAAAGGATGGATGGAAAAATATACTTATATAAATTATCATGCCCGAACTCAATCGTCACAATAAACAATATAGAAAAAAATAAAAGCCCCTTCAAAAAAATTCTTTCTTCATTGAAAACTGTTAAAAAGAACGTACACTTTATGATTATTATGGTTTATTAAGTTGTAGTAACGTGGATTCAAAAAAAGTACATCTCAAATCATTTTAATTTAATTGCTTGATGATTTTCTTGATAAATATATTGGAGGCTGTAACCATGATAAGAAGTTGCGATTGTCAAGATCTTGTCCGTATAACTATGAAAATATCTTTGATTGTTTTGAATATAAATTCTGGAACTTTTCCAATACATTACATTTACATTTCCAATATTTTCCCTCCAGACTCACTATTTATCCTCTTAGTCACTAAGAAAAAATTTAAAAATGTGTAATCGGAAAGAGAAAATAGTTTATTTTACTTGTTAGAACTGCTAAGAATTTTTAAAGGTTCCGTAATATGCGTTTAACCGTGCGCTTGTCCGAGCAGAGTGACAACGTTATTTTACTATTTTTTTCCGGGAAAACCGTGGCTTTAGCGATACATTTTATCACAACATTTTTTGTTCAAAAACATGTGGTCTACCCACTTTTATTTTTTGTTTTTTTTCTAGCCTGACTTAATTTAAAAATTTTGAAAAAATTGATAAAGCAAAAAAAATTTTTCACTTTTTTTATGGTCTGCATCCGAGTGGAATAAAAATAAAAAGTTGCTTTATCACAAAAAATAGTATGTTTAAGTATAAGTATTAACGATCATTTTACGTCCCAAAACATTAAAAAAAGTCCAGTAGAAGCCGAGATAAGAATTATTGAAGTTGTCGACTTTTGGCCATTTTCGGACCTTAAATCGCCTATAACTGAAAAACAGTGCATTTTTCAAAAACATTACAAGAGACAAAAAGTGTTTATTTTCACCCATTTAACTTACAAAATGTGTTTTCAAATGGATTTTTTTCATTTTTTTTACTCTGCAATTTCATTGGTACCCAATGGGCACACGTACGTTTAATAAACGTTAAAAAAGGATTGAAAACCACACGTTGTTCTAGGGTTTTTAGTAACGGTTGAATCAACGAAAAAATGTCGCGCGGAAAAACGTTCTTATTAACCAAATATAAACGTCTTTTAAGCATCATAGATAACGATTGAATAACATTAAAAGAAAACGATAAATATTCATTAATATTCAACGTTTATAAAACGAAAGTAAATGTAGAATATAAACGTTTTATTAAAGGTTTTAATAACGTTAAATATTCACTAATTATGTACGTTAATTAAACGAAATTAAACAGGCTCTAGGTCTCCATTTTCCAATATACATATATATGATATGTTACAGGATGAACCGCCATGTAGATAAATGGACAATTTAATCGGTTAAACACCCGCTGGATTTATCATGAAACCAGTGGGTGCTTAACTTATTAAACAGATAGCATAAAACTCTTTTATGCTATCTCGGCCAAGCCACAGAATAATGATCTTTAACCTGATCGTTATAAGATCCATCCAAATAAATCGATGCTCCCTGAAAGAATTTAAACATTGCAATCTATGTTATATTTATTTTATATAAGTTCATAAGAATATAAGATGAAGCATGAGTGATTATTGTCAGTGGTTTGCATGTGGCGCCATCTACAAATAATATCTGCAGCAAACTACGTGGTAAGTAGGCAAATTTTATGCATTAATATAGCTGAATAGAAAAACGTCAAAACAACGTCATCATCTACCACTTATTTCACCTGTAGATTTAGAACGTCAGTGCATTTTAATAAGTTGAAAGCATTAGTTATTTTAACATTGTATAGAAAAAAAAATTCCATTTGCTGCAGCAATTGAAAACATATTTCAATTGCTATATGTGATTGATATGTGATTAATGCAATAGAAAAACCGTTTAATTTTCTCGTTTCACAACCGGGGTTGTTACAATTTCTCAAATTATGAACGTGTATTATACGTTAATATATCAGTAAAAGAACCGTTGTAATTAAAACGTTTTATTTCAGTATTCCCTTCCACTACAGGTTGGGAATGTGTGTAGGAGTAACGTATTTTATACGTTTTATTTAAATATAAAATTTGACAGCCTAATTTTATACGTTGATATAGATTCGTAGAAAAACGTTTAAATAACGTAATATTCTACCGTCTATTTCACCTGTGGATTTAAATTTCTCTTGCATTTAGTAAGTTGGAAACAACAGTTATTTTAACGTTTTAAAAAATACGTTTTTTTTTCTTTAAATAAAACGTTTGAATCGCCGTATCAAATATATATAATAAAAGACGTTAAACTTTTTCGTTTCATAAACGTCACCTTTAGCGAGTCGTTAAAACTCCTTACATTATAAACGTGTTTTATACGTTATTAAATATTTGTGAAAAAAACGTGCTTACTAAAACGTTTTATTAGAGCATTTTCTTCTACTAATGGTTAAAAATGCGTGTAGTAGTAACGTATTTTAAACGTCTTATTTAAACGTTGAAATTTTCAACCAAATGCAACGTTGAAAATTTCAACGTAAAACGTTTAATCAACGACTACAATGTTTTAAAAACGTTTATTAAACGTACGTGTGCCCATTGGGTAGTAACAAATTACCTGCCACTCGGACAAAAAAATGTTATTTAGGTTTTTTGTTCCCTAAAACGTAACTAATCGATTCCAATTGGTTTCAATCTGGCAACTTTGTTCGGGAGGTTATGTCACTTTTTTATTCATCTTTTTAGAGGTGCACCGCTCGCCTACAAAAAATAATGAAGGGAAAAACCGACTACGAATACCTGTTTGATTAACAATTTGTTCGAATACGACAAAATATTTAAATTAGGCGATGCCGATGTTCACGTAAATCTTTAAAATATTAAGTGGCGGCGGGAAATTTTCTAATTGCCCATGTTTTACCATTATTTCCGAAAAATTTATATAATCCCCTGCCAAGTGTACAAAAATAGGCTCCCGTGGGCTCTTTTATGATGCAAGTGTGGTAGTAGTCAGAATCTCTTTGTTAGGCCTTGAAGAAACATAATTTCGATGTTGGCACTTTCAAAAATGATGCGCATGAGTACTGCGCGCGAAAAACAAAATGGCCCCATCGCAAATACTTTCTAACTTATCTAAGTAACCATTGGGATTACGACAAAAAATATTTCCAAATCAATTTTACACAAAAAAGGTTATTATAAGTTTTTATGCAGGACTAACCATTTTCCCAGAAACTTAACTTTTAAAATTATTCCATGGCTTTATATTTATTAATAGTTATTTGTTTGAAATTATCTTTATCTTTTTTTAAAACGTGTAAAATGGCAGCGAAAAAAGTTAAAATTACCCTCAAAGACAAATCTATAGCCATAAAGATTTATCCCTTATTTCAAGATAATTGATAGCATCTAGAAGTCGACCTGACGTAGATTTGAGATACTAGTTGAGCA
The DNA here is from genome assembly GCA_936432065.2 of Rutpela maculata. Classification (NCBI taxonomy): domain Eukaryota; kingdom Metazoa; phylum Arthropoda; class Insecta; order Coleoptera; family Cerambycidae; genus Rutpela; species Rutpela maculata. The sequence goes on along the minus strand of OW386291.2, from coordinate 43,449,732 downwards.
ACTATGAGTTCTCAGCATTACCAAAGTCATTATTTGCAGTTGACGGGAGTATGCACCATTGTCTAGCTAAGTACAAACTTATGGATGCTCTTGAATCAATGCAAGGTATACCTGCCGAAGAAAATGGTGATGATCATGCTTCCACCACACCTGTAGTTTTAGAAGAAAATGAGGAACTACAGGAAAAAGCTGCTATAATAGACGGCATGGCGCTTCTTCACACCTACCACAAACCTAGCACAGTGAAGACATGCCGTGACCTCGGTTTAGGCTTCAGCAAATGGATCGGGCAAAAATTCATCAATTACAGTGAGGTCCATGTTGTTTTCGACTCTTACAAAGAAAACTCGTTGAAGAAAGCCATGAAAGTGATTCGGCAAGAAGGCTCAGATCCAATCCAGTACAAAATCGGACCAAAAACGAAAATTTGAAGAATAGCAATGAATAAATTCTTGTCCCACGATAAGACGAAGGATGAACTGACAGAGTTCCTTTCCGGTCAGATTCTTCAATTTGGCGTGACCAATAACAAAAGGTTTGTAATCAGTTGGAGGGACAAAGCATTTTAATCACATGGCGATGATGTATCCAGTCTTTCAAGTACGCAGGAGGAGGCGGACACAAAGATCATATTACATGCTGTATATTTAGCACAGAAAGGAATTAAAACTACTCATGTATTCTCCCCCGATACTGATGTCCTAATTTTGGCACTAAGACGATATCCCCAACTTTCAAAAGAGTTTGCATTTTTCCTTGGCCATGGCATGAAAAGGTTTGTTCAGCTAGGTTCAATTTACAGAGCACTTGGACCTCTGAAAGCCTCTGCACTTCCTGGATTACACGCACTTTCAGGAGCAGATGTAACAGGATCATTTGCTGGCAAAGGTAAAATAAACAAGTGGAAAACTTTTGATTCTGCAAGTGATAAGCTGCTAGGAGCTTTGGCTACATTGGGGACTACACTGTCTCTCACAGGGCTAACTTGGAAGCGCTCATTTGTCAGCTTTATATCCCCAAAACAACACTGACCGACATAGGAGCTGTGAGATGGTTGTTGTTTACCCAGAAACAAGATGAGAACCTTCCTTCAACAAGATCTGCACTGGATCCGGCTTTGCTAAGGGCCCACCTTCAGTATTTTGAGTGAAATCATTCACCATTCAAATAACCCACCACCCTCAGATTTTGGATGGAAGAATGTAGGGAGAACATACGAGCCAGTTGCTTGTACCAAACCTTGTGCTCCAGAGCTTATCTTGGAACTTTATCGCTGCTCATGCTCCCAAAGGCGTTGCTCTCCTCCATGTACGTGTCAGTCGAACGGACTCCGGTGTACCGAAATGTGTAAGTGCGAAGGTAATCTCGTTCGATGTGATAATATGGGAGAATGCGAGCAAGGCGATGATGAAGATTTGGGGCTAAGTGAGATTTACATTGAAAGTGACGATGATTTTAATTAAAAATGTCATTGTAGAAGTGAAAAGTATTGCTTGTCTGTACTTTGTCTATATAAATCTGTAACTACCGTAGTTCCTTCATTAAACGTTAATTTTTTTTTCTTTTCTGGCCTTGGATGGGTTCTATCAGCCAGCTACACAGATGGCGGAAAGAGAAGGAGGTAAAAAGGGAAACGTTAAAATTATATAGGTACTTTTTCTTTCAATTTCCTGTGCCTATCTACACTGTAAAACATAGGGGAGATGAGGGTATTTGTTAATTTATTTATGTTTGTAATATTTTAGCTATAATTATTGTTCCCAGTGGCCCGAGAAATAGTGTCAAATATGTTAATATGCACTGGCAAATCTCTCGTCATTAGACATATTAATTTATATTATTGGAAACTATAAAATGAAACTTTTTGAGAGAACGGTTAGTTCTACATAAAAAATTGTAATAACATTTTCTCTATATAATTGATTTAGCAATATTTTTTATATAAAACTTTTTTTCGTAATCCCAATGGTTACTTAGATAAATGGGAAAAAGTGTTTGCGACGGCGGCCATTTTGTTTTTCGTGTGCAGCACTCAAACGCACCATTTTCGAGAGTGCCAACATCGAAAGTATGTTTCTCCAAAATCAAACAAAGAGATTGGGACCACTACCACACTTACATCATCAAAGATCCCACGGATGTACATTTGATAGGGGACTAATAGGATAAATTTACTTAATATAAAATCGGGAGCTCCCGCGACTATCACAGTGACAGTACACCCAGACCATAGTTGGATGGAAATTATTGTAGAGATGGGCGGTGATTAGTTTTGGTTACCTCAATTTGTGATTAACAAATTACAATATTTCAATTCGTTGTATCTCAGTTAGTAATGAAAGTATTTTCATAAACTCCAAAATCTGTTGTTGTATTTTTATGAAAAATTAAATGCATATGACAAAAAAAAATAAAAATAAACAGGAGTCCCTAGACTCAGGGGAGGCTACCGAATTTTCAAAAATTTTTTCGCAAACTGCATTTTCAAAATTTTTTAGAGGTCATTAGAGAAGTGCTTCTCAAGATGTTATTTCCCATATTTCGTATGGGTTCCATGCGCCACAGACGAGAAAAAAAATATTGAAATTTCACCAGCCGCCACTGGTGCGATTCTATTCTAGGTCATGCTTAGCGCTTCTTATTTTGTTGTCCACTGCTTTGTCTATCTCGTCGCAAGTATCACATTTAGGGTTATTTGGGATGTTTAGTGAGAGGTGTGTGAAAAAGCTTTGCCAGTTATAATCTGTTTCGCGAGGTTTTCTGTCTCTAATAGGGATGTCTTGGTTTAATACAAATTTGCTAAGTACTCTAGTAGGTGGTCGATGTTTAGTGCTTGTATTGTGTAGTTTTCATGTGAAAAATAAAATTTAGTTGTTATTCCTATGTCTATAACTGACAAAGCTGGTTGGGGGTCTGGTGGGCTCTAGGGGTGCTATCAGGTTTATGTCATAATTGTTGTTTAATTGAAGCAGCTAGTATAGCCGCAAGTGAGTAGACGCGTTTACGAGTCTCCTACAAATCTATTTTTTTTTGTTCTCTCTCTGCATATGGCCTTACAAGCTCAGTGTTTTGGCCACGAACATATCAAAAAGCTAATATATAACATTTTAGGTAAAATGTAATTGACAAATATTACGATAATAGATAAAGTTATTATTATGACAGATTATTATAATATATGAAAAAGAAAAAAAAAATTTTTTGACTACACCTACGCACAACTAAAACGTCATTCATACTCACTCACTCGGGATTGGTAATAGGGAATTAGACGAGGAGGACACGCTTCTCGCCTTTCAGGGCATTTTTATTTATTAACATACAAGGTGGACCACGGTTCAGAGGGATTAATAAACAATAGGAGAAAAACAAAGGTTTTGTAGGAGGTTAACTAGACGTCTATATTGCAATTACTAAAAAAGGAGAAAAGATGTTTCATATAATTAAGTTTAGAGAGGCTTAAGAGATATGGTAGCCATATAGGTGAAGGAAACCCATTTTCATTCAGATATTTGATAAAGATTTTAGAGTTTATATCCGTTAAAGGGCAATTGAAAATTAAGTGGTTAATGTCTCCAATTTCTCCGCAGCGGCAGAGTGGAGATACTCGTATTCCGACTTTATGCAAGTGGGCGGGGAATTTGCCACCTGCTAATAGTGGAGATAGTTTTTCTACTAAGGCGACAATCAAATCTAAATTAAAATATAATTATATCTATAAGTCGATTTGATTATAAAGTAACGAAATATAAGTACCTGTACCTCATTGTGGTTTCAGTGTATTAATCAACCAGCAGATAGTGCAAAATGAATAGTGGTTTGAGAATTACGGGGGATAATGAAATGGCACCCAACAGAGAGGAAAATAACCAGGCCGATGTTACCTCACGCATTAAAGATCTGGAATCCAATTTTCTATCTCAACTTTCAAATTTTAAAGGAAAATTGTCAAATTTAAGAGGAGAAGAGAGTACCTCCAAAAATGAGGACAGAATTGAACAACTTATTGTAAACTTTGGCAAGTTCGAGATGTTAGTTATGAGAACTCTGGAAGAAATTAAAAATCAGGTTAGTCATTGTCTGTTTACAACAATATTTAAAAAATAAATGTATTCTCTGTGGAGGAAACCGAACAAGAGTGTTTGTTTATAAATGTAGTAGATATCCTTAATACTTAAGTTAAAGTTAAACGAGGTGGCCGATTTGTTATTAAAAAAAAATGATATATTAGATTGTTATCGATATGCCACAAAAAATACAGAAAAACCAAGACCAATTGTTATAGAATTTATCAACTCTTGGAAACGTCGAAAGGTATTTTACAAGAAAAAAATATTTAGGTAAGGGATCTGATTATGCCGTGGAGCTGAACTACTTACTCGTCAACGTTATAATCTGTACTGTGTAATAAAAAAAAATTCAAAAAGGAATGCTGGACCAAGAATGGAAATATAGCTTTCATTTGAAAGAAAAAAACGTATATCGTAATAACTCTTGAAAAATACCACGGAATTATAGGAAATAATTAAATGATAAATGTTATCTGCTTATTAGTGTTTTTTTTAAATTAATTATTTACTGTCGTAGTTTTTATTTAGATTGGCGGAGATTTATCATATATTTTATCTACTTTTTGCAGTTATCATATTTTATTTACATTTTGTTACAAGAATTATAATGAACTTTGCTAGGCAATTTATCTTATATCTCATGCTATATTTACTTTGTACTTAATAAATATTACCTGCATTTTACTATTATAAATATTATGAATGAAAAATTCACCTTGGCTCAGTTGAATATCAAATCTTTAATGCCAAGGGTTAATGATTTAAAAGAACATGTTTTGTCCGTAGGTTATTCTATTTTATGTTTGACTGAAACTTGGATCTCGCTTGCTACAAGTGACTATCTAATTAAAATTGAAAGAGAAGGATATAATTCGATAAGGAGAGATCGAAGGTTTGGTAGAGGGGGTGAAGTACATTAAAAAAACCGTTCATCACTCAGTTATTAGTAGTAATAATGATCCCGAAGAGCTGTGAATTAAAATTAAAGTAAATAAACAGCAGTTTGCAATGATTTTTTTTACAATGGTTTTATAAATAACTTAGAACAAAATCTAACTTATGACCGTATTATGATGAAGCATTTTGTTTAGGCGACTTTAACGTAGATATGTTAAAGACGGACTCCCCGGCATCTATTAAACTCAACACGCTACTTGACACATATAGCCTGATGCAGATCGTATTGTGACTTTTTTGTAAACACCCTGTATCGTGGGAGTCGGAAATTATAACACCAAGGTAACACTAAATACTAATTTATTAACTTACTAATTACAACAACAATTAATTACTTGACTAATAATACACTGTGTACTACAATTCAATTATTCAGTCACTTTATCACTGTGTTTACTCTTTACTCTCTGACCATCTCAAATGACCATTAGAACCGTACTAACTTGTCCACTCTGGTTTACTGCATGCCTTATATACCTAAAGATGAGGGATCCCGAATTTTCTGTCACGTCACCATTCTCTAGATAGTTCTAGAATAGATGTCATCACTCTAGAGCTTCTAGTAGGTTCTTTCTCTAGTAGGTGCAAATCTACATTCAGACAACATCCGAACTAATTGAATTCTGTGTTGCCTACATTCTGGGGGTTGCAACACATGACACTGCCCCCTCCTTAAGCCTGAACACCCCAGTCAGACAATTCAGCCTCTTTCACATACTTCGCCAGTCTATCCAAGTGTACGATTTTCATCTTCGACTTTTCCTCTTTGAATCCGATACACAACGTTATTGATCCGGGTGATGACTGAATACGGTCCTTCCCAAGGTGGTTGAAGCTTCGGGGACTTCCATTCTTTCCGCTGTGGGTTGTACAGCCAGACCCGATCTCCCACCTTGAATCCTCCTGCACTGGCATTCCGATCATAACGAGCCTTCATTCGGTCGCTGCCTTGATGATCTGCTCTTGGACATTCTTCGGCTGTTCTCGACATTCATTCACATAGTTGCTTCCGGAAAGTGGTTTCCCATTGGCAGCACAATTCTTACATTTGCGACCAATAGAACAATTCCCGTACTTTCCTATTTAAATACAAAGACACATTTTCTATGCGCAATGAATTGGACTTTTAGGATAAACGAAAACATTTACCAGAATTATACAGGTTTTGATTTTTTTTAATGCAACAATACCAAAATAGCCATTTTTGGCATATTTTGCTGTCTAGCTCCTAAACCAATGAATGTATTAAAATGAAACCAACGTAAATTTTCTTATATTAGGGCCATACATACACGAAAAAAAAATGAGCGAAAAAAAGTAGGTTCACTTTTTTTTTAAAAAAGGGGGTTTTAAAAATTTCAACATCCCGTATCATGGAAACCGCGCGGTATTCGATGGAAGTTTTTTCACAAATCATCATCCATCCTTAAGGGCATTAGTATGTGTAGTATTATAGATTGGAAATAATAGCCGTTTGTCCTATACAGAAGACCCCCATTAAAAATTCATCCCTCCTCTAGATTATATATATATATATATATATATATATATATATATATATATATATATATATATATATATATATATATATATATATATAAAGTGTATATTGGTAAAGAGCCCTACGGGCAATAGGGAAAAAGATATGGGCACATAAGTAAAATTTCAAAGTTTCAACTCCTAAAAATAGGAGAAGCAGATGGTGTAGCAGGGTGTAGTTTCCTGTGCTTGCTTATTATGCCCTCTTAAATAACTTCCACAAAAAAAGTCCACGGGACGCAAAATTTTTTATTATGTCTAATTCGAAACAGCACGAAAAAGTCTTATCCAGAGTTTTTGTCACTATCCACTTCAGAGAATTTAATAATCTCCACTAATGTCCAAATAGAAAAGTTCTAGTAATTTTCACGCACTAACACAAATGAATCTTTTTCAGTGTCTCTATCACTTCTCAGTTTAAAGGATTTAATTATTACACTAATGTCCTAATAAAATGTTCTACAGTGTCTAAAAAATGCACTTAACATTATTTTCCTGTTCGAAAATAATCCTCGAACAATGTCCAGTAAATTAGTCCTCTGTGAGAATACTTCTCGAACACTTCAGCACAACTTCAGAGCTCCTCTTGTCATAAAATTCCGCTTCTTCCTGACACCAATTTGTGACGTGTTTACACCATTTTTGTAAACACCCTGTATCGTGGGTTCGGAAATTATAACACCAGGGTAATACTAAACACTAATTTATTAACTTACTAATTACAACAACAATTAATTATTTGACTAATAATACACTGTGTACTACAATTCAATTATTCAGTCACTTTATCACTGTGTTTACTCTTTACTCTCTGACCATCTCAACTGACCATTAGAACTGTATTAACTTGTCCACTCTGGTTTACTCCATGCCTTATATACCTAAAGATGAGGGATCCCGAATTTTCTGTATAACGTCACCATTCTCTAGATAGTTCCAATAGATTGTCATCACTCTAGAGCTTCTAGTAGGTTCTTTCTCCAGTAGGTGCAACATCCGAACTAATTGAATTCTGTGTTGCCTACATTCTGGGGGGTTGCAACACATAACAGTATGTACATTTGCTAACTCGCCTTTCTCTCACATCAGCAACAGTTATTGACCTTATAATAACAACAAATGACAATATTGTAGAAAATGTAGTTATATCATTAAATCAAATGACTGATCACGAGCTTATTTACTGAGAGCTAAATATTACATAGAAAACTGAATTCAATATACAAGACAATTAGGGACTTTGAGTATTTTAACCAGGATAAATTTTATGCTGATCTTATGTCTAATCCTTTTGAAAACATTTATGATGTAAACAAAATTGATGAAAAAGTGAACTTTCTAAATGAAATCTCTTTAATATACGTACATGCACCGGTTAAAACAATAAAAACCGCTGCCCAAGGAATCACTATTTCCACATCGAGATTTTCTACCCAAGTCTCTCACAACGAAAAAAAATTGTACGTGGGAATAATTGTTTATGGAAGTTTAATATTTGAAAACCCATAGAACGATATCCCACATCGGTAGTGGAGTGGGGGTGAGGTAGTGGGGGTGGATGAAGTAAGAAAAAATTTTGAGGCTTTTGGTTCTTGTACACACACTAAATTACATTTTCTTTTCATCCCCTTTAATAATGGAGCAGGGGTGGTAATGGGGGTGGATAATATCAAAAATTGTTTAAGACCTTAACCTCTACTGTATACACTAAATACCAATTTTATGGACTCTTACTTGCTTGATTTACCTATTTACCCCCTATTTACCCCAATTTACCCCCCAACCCTTCGACGAAATGAGATGAAAATATAATCTAGTTCCAGATCCCGTTAAAGTACATACATCAACTAAATTTCAAGTCAATATCTTAAACGGTTCCAGAGTAATCATGTGCACAATAAAAGTTACAGGCAGACCGACAGACAGAATTTTTTTCGCTTAAAATCTCGACAATAAAAATTTTCAAAAATTTTTTTGTCATTACTATACTTCCACTGGATGTGGAAGTAAAATTACAAAAAAGTATGCACCGTGGCTCACTGAAAACATACGTATACTTATGTCTTTGAGAGATAACGCTTGCAGTAAACGGCGCCGCGCAAAAAATGAAGCTCCTCATAATTATTATAAAATGTTGAAAAATTATACATTAGTATATCGAAATGAAAAAAAAAGCGTATTTTGAGCACAAGCTGAGGGTAGACGGTATAAATAAGACCTGGAAAGATTTGAGCCTTTTAAATATAGCTAAACAAGAAAAGCTAATAGCCAAGAAATAAAGAAATGTTAACGACCTCAATAATTATAAGCTCTATTCCAAAATTGCCTGTACATCGAAATACCATTACTTCTTATATAAATAATGTTAAACCAAATATCGATTCATTTAAATTTAGGCCTACTGAGTATAATGTATAAAACATTTTATATGGTACTTATAAAATCTAATCATCAGGGATACGATGGTCTTAATATTAAATTATTACTCATGTGTTGCCCTTTAATACTACCTTTGCTTACTCACATCATTATCTTTAGCTTAGAAAATACTATTTTTCCAAATTCCTGGAAATAGGCCATAGTGCAACCACTGCCTAAAAAAATTAACCCCGAAGAATTTAAAGACCTCTGGCCAATTAGAATTTTGCCTACTATATCAAAAATGTTAAAGAGAGAGGTAGATTCTCAGCTGCGCACTCATGTAACTCAGTTTCAACTAATACCTGAAATACAAGCTGGCTTCCAGTCTGTCCATAGTCGTGAAACCGCTCTCTTGAACATCACAGATTATATTTTGAGAGGAGCAAATAAAAAAAAAATGGCTGTGCTGGTACTTGTCGACTTTACAAAACCGTTTGATACGATAAATCATGAAATTCTTGCCATACTTGGCTCAATGAGTTTAAGTGCTAGCGCAGTTAACTTTTTGCAGTTATTTATATCATAGAACACAACGTATTAAAACTGACAATAGTTTGTTTAATCCTCTCAATGTGTCATCTGAGGTGCCACAGGGATCAATTCTAGAACCACTCTTGTATATGTTATATACATCGGGCTTCGAAAGAGCAGCTGAGCATTGTCAGACGACACTCAATTCTATTTTACGTTTGATCCAGGGGAATGCCCAAAAGCGATGGTTGCTCTTAATAGAGACAAAGGTCTAGAACCTACGTGTTAAACGTTAAAGCTAATAAAACATCCGCTCTTGTTTTTGGCCATCAAAACAGCAGGTCAGTTGTAATGGAAAATCTTCAGATAAATATAGATGGAGACCACATAGCTTTTACAGAAAAAGCAAAAAATTTAGGGCTTACATTTGATACAAATCTAAGATTTAAACCACATATTAACTATATACCTACAGCTTACACAAATTTAAAATTAATGTATAACATTAAACGTTTTCTGAATCAAAAAATTAAAACAATTTTATGCAAATCATTGGTTTTATCAAGGTTTAATATTACCGATACTGTGTATGGCCCTTGTATAGATGCAGAGGATATACGTCGAATAAAAGTACTGCAAAATTCTTGTTTGAGACTAATATTTGGGGCTAAGCGCCAATAAAGTATATCACATAAACAAGTCGAAATAAGTTGGCTCAATATGTCTAGGCGACGCTTTTTGTACTCTGCTTGTTCTTAATCTTAATAAATAATAATAACAAAACTCCCAAATACCTGAATAAAAAAAATTCGTATAGAGCAGACATTCACAACTTGAATATTCGTTTCATCGCACAGAATTATTTAAACGTTCATTTACCTACCAAATTTCCAAAATTCTATACCATCATATATAAAAAGTAAAATGTTACCAGCCTTTAAATCTACTTTACATCTTTTTACTGAACAAAATAATGCAGATGAATTCTCATTTTATTTTATATATATATATATATATATATATATATATATATATATATATATATATATATATATATATATATATATATATATATATATATATATATATATATATATATATATATATATATATATATATATGTATATATATATATATATATATATATATATATATATATATATATATTTACAGAAATGGTATAAAGCTGAACCAGAAATATGATTTTTTATACACCATTCTGAACCAGCCCGACGTACCTGAGCCATATATGTGGTTCAGGTTTGTTTTCCTCAATAAACTTGTTCATAACGTCCCCGCCCATTATTGATGACATCTTTCTCTGTAAGCTTAAGATTGGCTGCTCGTCTGCCATTAACTTTTAGCGGGAAAAAAAGCGCGGGATGTTTGGTATTCCACGTTTTATGATGGTTCAGGTTTGATAGAAAGATATGTTTTCCAGTTCGAGGTTTGTCCGCATTAGGTTGTGGCGCTGTTTTGAAATCTGTATATAGTGATATCCAAATATAAATATTTTTAGCATCAAGCTGAACCAATAGATTTGGCAATACTGTATTTATGGTTCTCTTGTTTATTATAAATAATTGAGTTCGTTTCATATTTGATATTAATATCAGGTATATATCTGAATTACACTAAATTTATTTACGTTGGAAAATAAACGTCTAATAAAAAAATTTCGAAATTTCAATTGATAATGTTTAAATGCGTCGGCTCGTAGAAGTGTAATTTTTTTTTAATTGTAGGGGTTCGAACATATTATGCAATGCAATTAAGAAGTTTTTTTAATTTAAACTTTTTTGGAATTTGTTTTTAATTTTCGCAATTGTAGTCAATACAAATTCAAATAATTCTGGATTTTTTGTGAAACCAAAAACAGTAAAGAATTATGAATGTAGATGAGAAATCTACATTTAAAATAAAGAATATGATTTACCTGCATCTGGAGCCGGCATGCGTTAGTTTTTGCATTTCGGTTGCTTATAAATAAACAAAATGATATTTCTTCTTCAAATTTGGACCGGCTATTTCCCAATGCTCGTATTTTTAATTGTATGAGTAATGTTAAAAGTTTTAAAAACCTGCACACAATACATGGACTTAAGATTAGTTGTTCAGGTTAGATCTTTTTTCGCGGCAAAATTAAGAAAGCTATACAAAAAATGCACTTTTTGTAAATAAAAGCTAAACAATTTACTTTACGTAAAATTAAAGTGAACAATCAAATTGGCACAAAAAGAAATCAAGTAATTTAAAAAGAAAGAAAGTTCCAATAAGACAAAAATAAAAAAAATTAAAAATCTATTGATTTTTCTATACAAAAAAATGAAACAAAATATTTTATGTTAAATTAAATAAAAAATTTAAAATTTTAGAAAAAAGACAATAATTAAAGGAAAAAATTCCGATGGATTGAAAATTGAGAAAGATTAGTTATTATTATAAACGCTAGTTGCAAAATTCGAGGGGTAGGAACGGGAAATTGTTCGTGTGGAGCATGCGTTATGCTTTAGTTGTAATTTTAAAAATTGTAGTTCCAGATTGCTTTTAACTAACAGAGATAAAATATAAGCATTGAAGAAAAACCACACGAAATTTCAAGAAGAAATATCAATTTGTTTATTTGTAAACAACTGAAACGCAAAAGCTAACGTATCTTGACCCCCAAATGCAAGCACAGGCACAGTAGGTATTGTTATTTTTTGAATATTGATTTTCTCATCTACTTTCACAATTCGTTTACAGTCTGGTTTCTTAAAAAATCCACAGTGTGGAATTCGTTCATAACTACAATTGTAAACAAATTTCAAAAAATGGTTTCAATGAAGAAAATTTTTTTTTCTTGTCAGCATTGTAAAATACATGTAAAAACCTACATATAAAGAAAATAGTCCTATTACGTGTGATTAAAATTTCGATTTTTTTAGATTTCGACAGTTTAAATAAATATTTTGCGCTAAAAGAAGATTTAGTTCAATAAAAGACATGGTTTCACCTACTTTCGTTAAGATTTATGTATTATTATATTACATTCTGAAATTATCCAAAAAAGGATATTTCTAAGGATTTTACTTTTTTTATTTGTACATTTAATTTTATTCTTAATTTTATTGTGAATAATTTGTAACTTTTATTTTTGCGGCGGAATTACTAGGACCGAAAATAATAGCAGAGAGGAAAATAGCACCAGATTTTGTCAATAGTTTTTGTTTAAAAATTAATACCAAACGACGCGCACAATAGCAAACACATGATTTTCTTTATACCTGCCATATTTGACTCTTTTTAAATGCCGAAAAATGGAGTTATTTTTAAAATTTTCGAAAAATTTTAGACGGAAAGTTGTTTATTTTTCAATTTTATACATGTATCAACTTTCAACTCTATCTTGAATTTTTTAAAATTTAATGCATTTTTAGAGATACGTTAATTACTTCCACGTCCAGTGGAAGTATAGTAACGACAAAAAAAATTTTTTAAATTTTTATTGTCCAAATAGGCTTAAAATGTCATGAAACGTCGAGATTTTAAGTTTGAGCGAAAAAAAATTTTCTGCCTGTCTGTCGGTCTCTGTCGGTCTGTCGGTCTGTCTGTCTGTCGGTCTGTCTGTAACTTTTTTTTGTGCGCACGTTTACTCTGGAACCGTTTAAGATATTGACTTGAAATTTGGTACACATATGTACTTTAACGAGATCTAGAACTAGATTATATTTTCATCTTGTTCCGTCGAAGGGTTGGGGGGTAAATTGGGGTAAATTTGGGGTAAATGGGTAAATCAAGCAGGTAAGAGTCCATGAAATTGGTATTTAGTATATACATGAGAAGCTAAGGTCTCGAAAAAATTTTTGGCATTAGCCACCCCCACCCCCTTATTAAAGGGGATGAAAAAAAATTGTGATTTAGTATATGTACAGGAACCAGAAACCTCAAAATATTTTTTTACTTCATCCACCCCCCACTACCACCCCCCTACTACCACCCCCACCCCACTACCGATGTGGGGTATCGTTTTATGGGTTTTTGGGGTAGAGGATTTCAAATATTATATTATTAATGTTCCATAAACAATTATTTTCATATACAAAGTTTTTTCGTTGTGAGTGACTTGGATAGAGAATCTGGATGTGGAAGTGGTGATTCCTTGGGCAGCGGTTTTTTACTTTCACATCCACGTAGTGGAGTGGAAGTATAGTCATCGTAAAAAAAAGTTTTTTTCTTCAAATAGGCTTATACATGAAATGTCAAAATTTTAAGTTTGAGCAAAAAAAAAATCTGTCCGCCGGTCTGTTTGCAACTTTTATGTGTGCAGGATTACTCAGAAACGATTTATGATATTGACTGGATATTTGATACACCTTATGTATTATACCGCAATCTTGAACTTTATTATATTTTGATTTTATTCCGTTGAAGGGTTGGGTGTTTGGGGGGTAAATGGGAGAAAATGGCGGTAAATAGGTAAAGCTAGCAAGTAACAATTCATAAAATTGGGATTAAGTGTATGTACGAGCTCGCAATTTTTTTGACATCAGCCACCTCCATTACCACCCCCACACCGTTATTCAAGGGAGTAAGAAATAAAATTGTGATTAAGTGTGTATACAAGTACCTAATGCGGTCTATGGCATCAGCCCCCCCCCCCCCCCCCTTCCATCCCCATTACTACCTCCATCTCATTATTGAAAGGGGTAAAAAATGAAATTGTCATTTAGTGTCCATACAAGAACCAAAGGTTTCAAATTTTTTTTAGCATTAGCCACCCCCTCTACCACCCTCATTGCATTATCAAAAGGGTAAAAAAGTAAAATTGTTATTTAGTGTGTATACAAGAACCAAAAACTTCAACATTTTTTTAAATATTAGTCACCCTCTCTACTATCACCAAACCATTATTAAAGAGATTAAAAAAATTAAATTGTGATTTAGTGTATATACGAAAACGAAAGGCCCCAAAAATTTTTTTGGCATTAGCCACTCTCTCTACCATGACTATCACTACCACTACTCCATTATTAAATGAGGTAAAAAATAAAATTGTGATTTGTTGTGTGTACAAGAACCAAATGCCTCCCAAAGGCAACTACCTCACTAACGTGTGGCATATCGTTTTATGGGTTTTTGAAGTACATGAATTCAAATATTGTATTATTGGAGTTCTATCAACAATTATTTCCACATAGTGAAGTACAAATATAGTATCGATATTTTTTGGTATTGTAAGGGACTTAGATAGGAAATCTGGATGTAACAGTAGTGATTCCTTAGACAGCTGTTTTTGCATTTTGGTCGCTTATAAATAAACAAATTGATATTTCTTCTTAAAATGTGTACTAGTTATTCTCCAATATTTATATTTTTGTGTCAGCTGGTAGACAATAATCCAAAACCACAATTGTTAAAAGGACGCGCATTGTTTCTATATTTTTTATAATGCAGAAACAATAAACATACAACCATTTTAATGTTTAATTGATCGTCTTTAATTCTGGTCCTTCATAGTGTCGTGGTTTCTAAGATATTTGACATTTAAACAAACTACTGAATCCTATAAACGTTCGGTTGCCGTCTTTAAATTTAAATTTCTCCAAAACTATTAATCCTATATAAATATAAAAATATTTCATTCTCAGTGTATAACCTTTATTTTTTATGTTCCCCATTTTTTGCAATTTATTGAGATATTTGCAAGGGAACAATTTCACGTTTTTTTTTCGAACATTTTTAGTTAGTTTAAAATGCATTTTTTTTTTCTTGTCAAAGGAAGAAAAAAATTGAGCGTGTGATCCTGATCATACTATATTACTATACTGTTAACGAATTTGAATATTTGAGAATTTTATTTTTGCTGACTACTTACAGTAATAAAATGGAAACTTTTTATTAAAAAAAATGTGAAAAAGCATGTTTTTTTTTTCTCACAGTTTATTTGTATTTAATGCTATAGAAATATTTAAAAAAATCATTTGAAAGCTTAATTAATATTTCGTTGTTTTGGCTGATATAATTTTTGACGTAAGTGCCATAATTTCTCAGGTGTTTAACATTTAAACTAAATGCTTCATGCTTCATCTTATAAACACTCGGACGCCATCTTTATAATCCCAGATCTCCGAAACCATTAATTCTGTTGAAATTAGGGAAAAAAATTAAATTTATCCTGTACTTAGTAGATTTCTTATTTGTCTCTAGCAGTTTTCCCTAATTGTAATCTTTTCCAATTATTGGCGAAAATCGTTTCGAAATACCTTTTTCTTAAAGCGAAAGTATCAATTTTCAAGTCCTCATAAATAAATAATATAGACACTTTTCTGTGATGCATTCACTACTAAACTGCCAGAAATAAATGAAATCAAATTCAAATTATATTATTTTGAAATTAAAACCTCTAGTTACTGTACTAACGTGACATACTAGGATTTTAGTGTGGGCAGAACGAAAAAAATATCGAATATTTTAACTACAGAAGGGTAATTATTTTATATTTTATATTTATTTGCTATTATCATGATTTGCATATAACCTAAATAATATTCTCTAATACAGAAGGGTATTTATCAGTTTTTATCAGTATTTTAATTTATTCTCCTAAAATTTCTTTAACTAAATTTTCAGCTCTTGTTATTGCCATTCAATATATTTGAAAACTGTAATGCGTAAAATGCGGCAAAAAAGACAATAATGTGACAAGCATGTGTCAAAAAGGTACCTATTTAAAGGGTACACTGACCTGACCTAAATTCGAAGTGAATAATCCACCACGGGGGTCCAGCAAACTGGCCCATAAACCTTGGAAGATACTTCTATATTACATATTTTTATAATATATATTATAATATTTTAACTTTATTAATTGAATATTTATAATTTCCTATTTATTTTTCTCACAATGTTTTCCTTACATTGAGGAATATGAAAGAATATTTTGGAGTCACCGTTTTCTTTTTAAATTTTTTAAACACCAGACTCGTAATTAATGACATTTAGGTGAATATTTTCAAGCCAATATTATAGAAAATTTTTTGATTGTAACATTTTCAACACAATTTTTCATAAGAAATCGATTTTTTTGAATTCTAAAAAAAAATTTAGCGGGCAAGGAAAAGTGGAAATAGTCCAATACAATAAGGTTTATACCTGGGAACCAGCTATAGTGAATGGATTTGAATGATTTTTTTTTTGTTGGATCTCTAATGCCATAAACTAAAAAGTTTACCCATTGAAAATTACCGCCATTTCGAGAATCCGTAAATTAAAAAATTAAATCAAAAGTTTTAGAAATCCCAACAATAAACACAATTATCGGAATTTTTAAATATTTCTTTTAAGAAATTAATGATTGTTATAGTTTTTGAGGTTGTTTATAAAGAATTTGTAATGAAATGAAACTTTAATCTGTATTTTTAAAATATATATTATCGCATTATCAGCTTTTTATTTTTAAAGGTGGAAACCAACTCTAAAAACTGAAGAATTAATTATGTTTCTAATTTTACGAACAAATTAACGAAAATCCAGAGACTTATGTTTTTGAGGTCGCTGAATATGACTGAGCTCAAAACATATGAGACAAAAATATTAAGGGTTGAAACACCCTTAAATTCTGAAAAATTGATAATTCTTCTAATGTTACAAATGAATTCACGAAAATCCATATACTTGTGATTTTTAGGTTGCTGAATATGATTATGAGGTCTAAATTTATTTTTAAAAAATGGTGGATTATAAATGAGTACGGTAATATGTATAATTTTATTAAAAATACAGATTGTTATAAATAAATCAAATTAATACAATTAAGTAAACTAATTAAATAACATTTTTAATCTGCGCTCTAAACATGCCAAAGTGCTATGTAACCCGCTATTTTTGGGTATTCTTCGAAAAATAGACGGTTATTGCTCGTCTCTCTACCTATTATAGACAATTAAAATGCGCGTACAAATTGAAAAGTTTCAACATTATTTCAAATTGTCATATCTTTGGCACAGTTTGTCGTAGGAAAAAAAAACCAAACTCTTCGTTTTTTTACAAGCTTCATTTCATTCTTATATCATGATTTTATCAATCTTATAATTTTTGAGATATTTCAATTTTAAATACATAATTTTCTTGCTTAGGCGCTGAAGAGCCATCTTTAAACCTTTATATCTCTGGAACAATTTGTCGTAGTAAAGCAAAAACAAACAAGCTATTCGTTTTTTTATAAGCTTCATTTTTGTACTCTTACCATTTTTTATATACAAATGTCTTCTGAGCAATTTCCAAAAACCCGATTTTTTTCAAAAAAATTATGAAATTTTTTGATTATTGAAAATGGGTACAAAATAAAATATGCTTATTTTAAAAATTCTTTAAAAAATTGAGCATATTAGTAATAATATGTATTAACAATATATAGAAGGATTTAAATAAAATTGAATTGATAAGATATTACAGTAACAAGACTAAAAAAAATGGCGCCTAAATTTTGAAATGCTCTACTTTTTTGTTTGTAACTTTTTAGTTTTCAGTAGGAAAGGTGGTAATACGTCTCAACCGAAAGAAAATTTTAATACCTTTAACTTTTACAAGAATACTTAACATATTTTGAGTAATTTTAGATTTTAACGTTGTATATTTTTTTCTGAAAGTGTCGGCGCCATTTTGAAAATGCCATATTTCCAAAACTAAACATCAGAAAAAAAACCATTCGATTTGTTTTCGTGAAAGCTTTAATTTTTTTAAAGTCCACATTTTTCGAGTAATTTAAAAAAAAGTCCAGAAATACTGATTTTAGGGGGTGACAATTGCAATTTTATGTGTATTTTTTATTTTTTGCGACAACCCCTAAGAAAGGTTGCCACCACCCCTAACCAAAAAGCAGGAACAATGACAATATAGATTCTCAATAACATACTTTATGAAGCATGTTGAAATGAACAAAATTAATGAACAAAAAATTTGGAAATTCATTATATTGTTTTCGGGATTTAAAAGCTTCACTTACTGTACTATTCATTTATTTCGCTTTTTGGAGCTTCTGCCATCTTCAAATTAATTTTAAAAAATCTTATTTTTTTACAAATTCTTTATAAACAACCTCGAAAACTATAACAATCATTATTTTCTTAAAATGAATATTAAAAAATTCCTTTCATTGAAATTTCCAAAAATTTTATTTTTTTTTTAATTTACGGATTTTCAAAATTGCGGTAATTTTCAATGGGTAAACTTTTTAGTATATGGCATTAGAAATCCAACAAAAAAAAATCATTCAAATCCATTCACTATAGCTGGGTTCCGTCATTTTTCATTTATAATGACTAATTGCACTGGACTAAAAACTTCATTGATGACTATTGAAAGCAATTAAAACAGTTTTCAGGCAAATACATTCAGGTCCAATCGATTTCCTAGTAACTTACTTTTTTCGTCTAACTGCACTCAGCTCTTAAAATTTAACATTTTTAAAAACTAAATGAAATAACCAAAAAAATCAGAATGTGAAACATACATAATAATGTCCATTATCAGTATTTAATTATTTCTTTTTTTGGTAGGTACATAGTGTTTCTCCATTTTCACCCTAAGGTTCGTATATTAATTTTAAATTTCATGCACTAGACTAAGGGCAACACATTATCATCTCTCTTTTTACGGTTTTTATTACATTACAATTTAACAAATCGTCAGAAAGTATATTTTTTTGTACAGTTTTATTCGAAATTTTATACGAACATGTTGGTATTTTTGAGATGCGGTTACTAAGACCGAAGATAATATGGAAAATAGCTAAAAATGTTAGTTCTTCAACAATAACTGTTTAAATTTTATGCGCAATGGACAGATTTAATCCAATACTTCTCATTGCACTTGATGTGACACACCTGAAACAAATTGAAACCATAGAATCGCTGCGGCTAAACAATTCGATTCAAAATTTATTTTGACTCCACTATTACAGTAGCAAATGTAACATGTCGTAAAATAGTAAAATAATCACAGATTGGACCAATAAGTTGATGAGAAGTTTGGCAACCTTGGTATGGTTCAGGATGTTGCATTCAATATGTAAAATTATACATTTTGGCTCAGGTTAGTACGAAAAGTATAACTGGTTCAGCATGGTGCTGTTAATGTGTTGATATACAATTTTTTTATTTATAGAAATATCGGAGTATATATTACAGAATAGGTTCTCCCATCCCATACATACATCCGAATATGCAATTATTTTTTTTCTACCTACTTTATAAATAGATGGATCAGGATAGTATGAATTGTATACTGGTTCAGGTTTGACAGAAAGATCTATATATATATATATATATATATATATATATATATATATATATATATATATATATATATATATATATATATATATATATATATATATATATATATATATATATATATATATATATATATATATATATATATATATATATATATATATATATATATATATATATATATATATATATATATATATATATATATATATATATATATATATATATATATATATATATATATATATATATATATATATATATATATATATATATATATATATATATATATATATATATATATATATATATATATATATATATATATATATATATATATATATATATATATATATATATATATATATATATATATATATATATAGACATATGAAGCCTCAATACGAAGCCCAAAACAGCACATTCTGCCGCTTACTCGAAGCCCACAACACACATACGAAGCCCGCCCTCGGGCTTCGTAAAAATAAGCGTGTATAAAACCTAGACTATGTTATTCTCAACAAATCCCGCCAATTGGCAAAATTTCGCCCGGGCATCAAATTGCACCTCCTTTCTCTCAAAACATACGCGATGTAGTTGAACGAATAGATGTTCAGATGGCGCTACAGTTGTCGGTGTATAAGCGATATATACAGTGAATATATTTGACGCATTTTGTAATGCCCTATTTTATTCGATGCATTATACGAATCCCTAAGTCTTGGCAACACTGTACATCTGCTTGGTAAATATTATGCAGCCAACTAATGTGTTTGTATCTGTAATGTTTTTGCTGTGGCAATGATAATTTGTGGCTATGATAATTAAATATTTTATGTTAATTGTGTTTATCTAATGGCTGACTTAGAACTGGACTCGTAACTAAATAATATTTATATCTGCTATAAGATGACAAAAAAACTGTTGTTATTTAACAAAAAATCTATTGATACTTTTTACTTTTTTACTTCACTAAGATTATATAGACTGTCTTTTTTTCCGTGCGTTCAGCAGCAAAAATCGTAATTATGAATATAATTAATTTGTGATTTTAAGTACACCTATACAGGGTATTAACTAAAATGTTGAGGATATTTCTAAGTAGATTCCTTGGCAAGAATTAAGGAAAATTAGTATTAACTGTTCCAAAATTAGCCCTCCCTGGAAAGCTTTTAAAGGGGCGAGTCCAAATCTCCTCTACTTTATATTTGTTAAATATTTCCCATCTTCTTTGTTATTTCCGTTCATTTAGTTTACATTACTTTTAATCTGAATAATTTTGAGAGAAGCGTATTAAATACATATGGAAGAAAACGCCTTATTTTTATGCATGTCAGGGTATTCTTTTTTTAAGCAAGAAGCAAACAGTTTTAAAATTTTCTGATGAAGTTATAAGCTAAGTTTCAATCGTTAAGAACTGTTGAAAAGTCATAAAGGGTGGTTTATTTGATACATTTAAGAGATGCCACGGAGGATGAAAAGACTTTTGCATAAATATCATATTGAGTAAAAATTATTGATAAAAGCACTATAATGAGTCTGAAAACAATAATTTCAAACATTATTTTAATGCATGCTTTACAGAAGGACGCAATTATCCAGGAAAAGCTAATTTTAAAAAAGTTCATATGAAAGATCCGACTTTATTTTTGTCAAGTAATCTAGTTACTTGCCGAATATATGGTAGATATATATTATTCCGTATAGTACAGCGAATGAAGGTAGAAATCAACTATTACCTCCGATTTCGGTGAACCTCCATCGATTTGCATGAAAATTTGGGAATGAGTATATTTTACCCTCAACTTCAAAAGTGACATATGCTCGACTTGCGCTTTTTGCATTTTAGGGTGGAATCCACTCCCTTTGTTAAAAATGGGAAAAAATGCAGATTTAAGCATTCTGGCGTAAGTAACCTCGTTTAATTAGATAAAATAAATATTTTTCAACACTTATATGCATGATTTATGATATTTATTAATTTTTCAACCCTTTTAGCAACCACCCCTTAAATCGAAAATCATTAAAAAATCATTTTTTGTATTTCTGAAATATGAAATCGCATATTAACATTACACAAACTGTTTGTTTAATGTTTATGATATAATTTTTGGTTGACTGTGAAATTTCTACCCTTAGAAACCACCCCCTTAATGCAGAATCATTGAAAAAATTGGTTTCAAGAAACTTTAATCATTTGAATAATACGTTACTGAATTGAAATCTCATTTACTGAGTATTAAAGTAATTATTTATTTATTGCGAAATTTTCCACCCTTAAAAACTACCACTTGTCATAAAAATAATGGAATTTTTTTTTATCAGCTTTAATAGCTTTAATTATTTAGAATCTTTTTTATTACTTATGATAAACTTTATTAATATATTTCAAACTTTATTAATATTATTCTTTCCACATTCCCCAAACTACCCTTCGTGCACAAATTGATGAAAAAGCATAATTTAACGTTGGAAACAATTTTTCAGTGCTTATGTGACTTATAAAAATTTAATTTATTAATTAAGAGGAAAATGTATTAAAATAAATATTCAAATATATGAAAAGTTTATTCATTTTTTATTTAAATAATGTTTCATAAATTAATCAAATATTAATAGTACATTAAATTTAATTTTTCACTCGTCATCAGAGCTCTCTTCACCAACTTCTCCTTCTTCATTAATTGGAGGGCTATTTTGGCAATTGTCCCCTCTGCATAATCCGCAGGTTGCATTGCAAAATAACCCTACTCTTCGACATCCGCAAGAAGCGCCGCATCCTTTTATTGTTTTTTTACAATAACTCCGTTAATTTTTATGATATCAGGTTCATCCAAAAATCATTTGAAAGGTAATTTCAAGGGCTATAAGATCGTATTAAATTTAATCTTTTAAAACCTTTATTTTTTAGAAGATAAAAGGTTAAAGGGCCCCGGTTACATGGTTCTCGCAGTAAAATTTAGGCTTTAAACGTTTCTATCTCGGTTATTTTTTATCCTACAAAAATAAAAAAACTAAAATCTTTGTTAAAAAAAAAACTCAAATTTCGTTCTCTATTATTTTTTACATATATCGAGTATTTTTGGAGTTATTATCAAAAGAAAATGAAAGGGCATAGCAGGATAAGCATGTGTTAGGTGCCCCCGCACCAATCGGGTCGAAATTTTTAGCACAAGTTGATAGTAGTGTTAGATGAAATTTCCCAAAATATTATTTTTGGAAAACCATTTTTACGGGAGTTATGGGGGTAAAAAGAAAAATGGAAAAAAAATTTTTTCTCGAAAACGGATAAACCGATTTTCATAAAAAAAATATATATTATGGCTTCTAATGGTGCAAATGTGGGAGAAAATTATTGAGTCCATTTATCGAAAAAAAGTGGTGAAAAAATTTTTTCAAAATAAAAAAAAATTTTTTTTTAGGGGATGTTCTAGAGGCACACCCACCATTTTCTTCCAAATAAATGCTTATATGCCCCTTTAAAACATATCCAATTTTCATAGCGATCGGAAGGGTACAACATACTCAAAATTGATAATCATTGGCAGACTGCGGGCGGCGCGTAGTCTATGTAATGAAGACGACTTTTTTGTAAATATTTCGTGCAAAGACGAGATTACCTTCTCCCCCTCGTTTTCTAGGGTGCTGAACACGATGCAAGTGGTGGGAGAAGTTTTTCACCGCCACAACCTCCTGAAATGGCCATCCCTCTTATGGATCCCTTTATGTTTTCATATATAAACGGGTTTGGGGAGTGATTTATCGACGGATTATACTTGAAATAATATGGAATGGGGTTATAGAGTAAGTGGAGTCCAGAGAGCAGGCCTAGGGGGTTGATTAAACCCTTCCGAGGGGTGTAGTTTTTTTTTTCAAATGATTCGGTTCAAATGCGTTTTCGGGGTCGCTGGTCACGGGAAAAATATTCATTTTTAGCTCCAACCCACTCAAACGGACAGAAATCACCCCTCTCTCACCGTTTGAGCGATGAAGGGGGGTTGGAGCTAAAAATGAATATTTTTCCCCAAAAACGGGGGAAACCCGTTTGAACCCGAATTATTTGATAAAAAATGATTTTCCACTCCTCGGAAGGGGAGGAGTGGAAAATCCCTGGCCTGCTGTCTGGACTCAACTTACTCTATAACCATCTTCCATGTTATTTCAAGTATAACCCGTTGATAAATCACTCCCCAGACTCGTATAGAAAACATAAAGGAATCCATAACAGGGGTGGCCGTTTTAGGAGGTTGCGGCGGTCAAAAACTTCTCCCTCCACTTGCATCGTGTTCAACACCCTCGAAAACGGACGGAGGAAGGTATTCTCGTCTTTGCATGAAATATTTACACTATTTCTGCCTTTATTACATAGACTAGCGGTTCATTAATAATAATAACAATATCTTTATTTAAATATGTAATTCCTAATACACAAATATAAAAAAATACAATACATACATAAAAATAACATAAAAACATACATTATACAATTATGAATAATGTAGAGTAAGAATATAAAAATATATAATCAATCACCACATAGATACACTACATCTTACTACCACGGTCACCGGCGGTCATTACAATCCTAGCATTTAAATCAGTATCAAACTTCAAGAAGTGTGGCGCAAAAATTCTCTGACGTCAACTGTGAGCTCAAACAAAATCTAGTTTGAAAATCTGAAGATTTTGCAATGATGACGTCCGCAGTCAGCCTACGAAAGAACTAGTTTTCAAAGTCCACTACGAGGAGGTTACAGTGCCTTTCACTAGTGAAGGTGCCTGTTTATTGTGAGTCCCCTTGCCTCTCACGAGTCGGGGTGTTTATTTATCGTGAGTCTCCTTGCCTCTAACTAGTCGGGGCGCTTGTTTATTTTAAGTTTCCTTGCCTCTCATTAGTCGAGGTGCTTGGTTATTATGAGTCCCCTTGCCTCACACAATTCGGGCTGACTTTTTTGCGTGAGTTCTCTTGCCTCTCACGAATCAGGTTACTCTATATTGATGAGACTTCTCTTAGTCTTCATTCTTCGAGAACATCCCATAAAAAAAAAAATTATTTTGAAAAAATTTTTAAAAAAAGTTGCAGGGGGTTGCGGCGGTCAAAAACTTCTCCCACCACTTGCATCGTGTTCAGCACCCTCGAAAACGAGGGGGAGAAGGTAATCTCGTCTTTGCACGAAATATTTACAAAAAAGTCGTCTTATAATGCTTCATTACATAGACTAGGCGCCTCCCGCAGTCTGCCAATGATTATCAATTTTGAGTATGTTGTACCCTTCCGATCGCTATAAAAATTGGATATGTTTTAAAGGGGCATATAAGCATTTATTTGGAAGAAAATGGTGGGTGTGCCTCTAGAACATCCCCTAGAAATTTTTTTTTTTATTTTGAAAAAAATTTTTCACCACTTTTTTTCGACAAATGGACTCAATAATTTTTTCCCACATTTGCACCATCAAAAGCCATAACATATATTTTTTTCATGAAAATCGGTTTATCCGTTCTCGAGAAAATTTTTTTTTTCCATTTTTCTTTTTACCTCCATAACTCCCGTAAAAATGGTTTTCCAAAAATAATATTTTGGGAAATTTCATCTAACACTACTATCAACTTGTGCTAAAAATTTCGAACCGATTGGTGCGGGGGCACCTAACACATGCTTATCCTGCTATGCCCTTTACGAAAATTTGAAAAATTCTGATTTTTTTAAATCATTTTTTTTTTCAAAAATATGCATTCTAAACCGGTCAAAATTTTGAAAGTCATTACTTATGCTAAAATAAAGAAAGTCTTATAGGGATTACTATAAATTTTAATTTTTGTGGAAATGGCGTAGGTTTTATTTTTCACTTTTTCCTAAAAAATTCGAAAGGGTTCTCTTATTTTCATCATAACTTGCTTAATTTTGATGCTATCAACTTCTTCTATAGCTCATTTGATAGGTATTTCTGAGTACTTTGAAAAGTGTTCAGTAAGTATATTTTATAAAATGCATCGTTTTCCCGTTATTTAAGCTTGAATACTTAGATTTGAGTACTCACCGAAAAAGAAATATACATTCAATTACCTATAGCTCACTTTGAATTAATATTAAAAGTTTTTTTAAGGAAGGAATTTATTCGTTTTTTTATTAGCTTTAATTTTATGTATTTATTTTTATGTAAAAACTTATAGTTTTTGAGTTATTTATGAAAAACCGCTTTAAAACATGCATTTTTTTCACGAAAAATCAAAATCTTTGATCTTTAATAACTCAAAAAGTATTGATTTATTTTAATAACTTTATATAACAAATTTTGCTTAGAATTGGTCCCTCTATCGATTCCTAGGATTATTTTTCATAAAATAATTTCCACCCCCGAGAAGGGGTGGCATCCACCCCCAGGGTAAAAGCGCAAGTTGGCACTATGTCACTTTTGTTTCTTGAGGTATTCTCTAACTACTCACAAATTTTCATGAAAATCGATGGAGGTTCAACGAAATCGGAGGTGAAAACCTTCAGTGACTGTACTAGTAGTGTGGAAATAATGGTACAGTGGCGGCTGGTGAAATTTCAATATTTTTTTTCTCGTCTGTGGCGCATGGGACCCATACGAAACTTGGGAAATAACATCTAGAGAAGCACTTCTCTAATGACCCCTAAAAAATTTTGAAAAAGCAGTTTGCGAAAAAATTTTTGAAAATTCGCTAGCCTCCCCTGGGTCTAGGGACCCCTGTTTACTTTTATTTTTTTTTGTCATATGCATTTGACTTTTCATAAAAATGCATCGACAGATTTTGGAGTTTGTGAAAATATTTTCATTACTAACTGAGATACAACGAATTGAAATATTGTAATTTGTTAAATTGTAAATTACAAAATTTCAGTTCATTGTATTTCAGTTAGTAATGAAAATATTTTCACAAACTCTAAAATCTGTCGATGCATTTTTATGAAAAGTCAAATGCATATGACAAAAAAAAATAAAAGTAAACACGGGTCCCATGCGCCACAGACGAGAAAAAAAATATTGAAATTTCACCAGCCGCCGCTGTAATGGTATATTAAGTATCATCAGAACGGTAACGGACATTTACCGCCGAAGACCGGTATAACCCTTAAGGTTCGCGATGCTTATACTGTTTTTTGTACAATCGTATTAAATTCCAATTCAATTAAAATAATTTAATTTCTACTAAATAAACGAAAAGTCAAAAGCCACGTTTATATTTCGTGGCAAGTACAACTTGTCAAATATGATATTTTGTATTTGTATTTTGACATTTCGTTTATTTACTAGAAATTAAATTATTTTAATTGAAGTGTAATTAAAAACGATCGTGCAGAAAGTAATGTTATTTTTTTTTAAATACATAGAAATGACCTTATTTTTTGTACTTATTTTTGTGAAATAACAATATGACAATACATGTCAAAACTCTAATTGTCAAACGTATAAAACGTGTATGAAACTTTTATAGTTTGTTATATTATTAACCCCCCCAGAAGTGCTAGAAAGTGCAAATATAGCAACTCTAAATTTACTTCCAGATAAAAGCAGAAAACTTCACGAGAAAACTTATGCGGGTTTTATTTCATGGTGCAAGAAGAGAAGCAGGTATCGCGCTATTCGGAATCGGTGCTATTGGCATATTTGTCCGATGTTATTTTTTGTACTTATTTTTGTGAAATAACAATATGACAATACATGTCAAAACTCTAATTGTCAAACGTATAAAACGTGTATGAAACTTTTATAGTTTGTTATATTATTAACCCCCCCAGAAGTGCTAGAAAGTGCAAATATAGCAACTCTAAATTTACTTCCAGATAAAAGCAGAAAACTTCACGAGAAAACTTATGCGGGTTTTATTTCATGGTGCAAGAAGAGAAGCAGGTATCGCGCTATTCGGAATCGGTGCTATTGGCATATTTGTCCGATGTTACAAAAAGAGGCCTAATGAATTTGTAATTGTATTTTTGATATTTTTTAAGTTACATATGTGTTACCATAATTAAGTAAATAAAGTAACACTTAGAATTCAATTTTGTGTTATAAAATAAAATAAGATTTTTTCCTATGTAATAATATACAATCAACGGAAAATTTTTATAACTTACTCGTGTGTTAATCGGCGATTAATAATCTCGACAAATAATGCGCTCGCTACCGCTCGCACGTTAAAATGTCTCAATTTATTAATCGCTCTCATTAACATACTTGTTTGTTACATAGCTATTATCTTATAGGTGTGTATTGTCTCTAGATATATGGTGGAGTGAGGTGACAACAAATAGCAAAATAAATCATGTACTTATTTTATTTTTAAATTTTTAATTAACTTTATTTGAAAAGAAATTCTGTTTGAAAGGAAATTGACAATATTTATTTTATATTTATTGTGGACAAGGAAAAGTGGTAGAAAACTTCATATTTGATTATAGAAAGCCATTAAATCAGTTTTCAGGAAAATTCATTCAAATTCAATCGATTTTCTAATAACTTACTTTTTTCGTCTAAGAGCACCCCACACTATTAGTGGAGTGAAAATAAATGAAGCTGTTTGGCTGCAGGAATTTTATTGTTTTAATTTGTTTTATGTATAATAACAAGTGCTATGAGCAGTTTTGGATTAAATGGGTCCATTGCTTATTGTAATATTTTAACAATTTACACTGAAATTTGCTGTTATTTTCATTAGTACCTCCGGTCCTAGTAATCGTATCGTAAAAATAAAAATAGCGAATTATTCGCAATAAAATCTTGAATAAGACTAGGCCTATGCAAAAACTAGATGATAGTTTGTTAATCAGTAAAAAAAAATAAAAACCACCAAAAATTGCCTTTTTTGATAATAATTTAATAAATATAACATAATAATGCATCAATTTTAACGAAAGTCCGTGGAACTAAGCCTTTTATTGAACTAAACCTGTGCTAAATTTTAGCTCAAAATAAATATTTTTGAACAAATCTCAAACGACTAAAAACCAATAATAATTTCGAAATTTTTATCGCTTATTGTTTAAGTGCAGTGACTCGTGTGCGGTAAATTTTTGTTCAAAATGTAGGTTTTTACATGTATTTTCCAACAGTGTTAAGAAAAAAGAATTCTCACTTAATCCGTTTTTTCTTGAAATTTATTTATTATTTTCAAAGTTACAGTTGTAAACAAATTCAAATAACTCTGGATTTTTTTATGAAACCAAAAGCGGGAAATAAATTAAGAAAATAGATGAAATATCTAACATTTCTCTAAAAAAATTAGTGATCTATTTGCATTTGGGGCCGAGAAACGTCAGTTTCTGTCGTTCTGTCGCTTATAAATAAACAAGTCGATATTTTTTCTAGAAATTTGGATTGATTGTTTTTCGATACTTATGTTTTTGTCTCCGCTGTTTGAAAATGAGTCAAAACTATAACTTTTAGAATTACAATTAGAATAAAGCGGTTTTGACACATAGTCAATTTTTTTTACTTTCTTATCCATTTTTATCACGGAAGGGAAAACAAACCTAACCTGAACAGTTATTCTTATGGCTGTGTACACAGTTTTGTAAATTTAATTTACCCGATACAATAAAAAAATGGCAGTTAGTTATTTGAAGCAGAGACTGAAGTATGATCTGTAAAACCATAATAAACCTTTAGAGCTATTTGGCGATTTTCGGATCTCTAACATAATTGCTAAAAGCCGGACTATCTAGCCTCTATCTTTTTTAACAATTGTGCTTCTGGATTGTTCTCAACTAGGTGAGACTAATATTATTGAAGAATAACCAGTCCAAATTTTAAGAACATATATCAATTTGCTTATTTATAAGCGACTTAGACGCAAACACTGACGTATCTCGGCCCCAAATGCAAGTAGATCATTATTTTTTTAAGAAATATTTCATCTATTTTCATAATTCGTTGCCTGTTCTTGGTTTGATAAAAAATCCAGTTATCTGAATATGTTTATACCTATAATTTTGAAAATTATAAACAGATTTAAAAAAGGTCTAAATGAAGATACCATCATTGTAAAATTCATGTAAAAAACCTACATTTTGAAATAAAAATGTTCTAAGAATCGATGCACTTAAACAGTAAGCGATTAAAATTTCGAAATCTTTTTTTATTTTTAGCCGTTTGAATAAATATTTTATGCTAAAATTTGGCGCGAAGGTTTAGTTCAATAAAGTGCATAGTTCCTCCAACTTTCGTTAAAATGGATGCATTATTACGTTATATTTCTTAAATTGTCAAAAAAGGCAATTTTTTGTGGTTTTTATTTTCTTACAAATTAACGAATTATCATAAAGTTTTTTCATAGCCACTCGCTATTTTTATTTTTGCGATACAATTATTAGGACCGAAGAAAATAAGGAAAAGAGCAGAAAATTTCAGCGTTGAAAAATAAATTGTTAAAAATTTTTTTACGCTGGACCGCTGAATTAAAAACTTCTCGGTGGCACTTATTATATCTACGACAAATTAAAATAATAAAATTGCTGCAGCCAGAGAATTCCTTATTTTGTTACTTAATTTGACTTCACTATATATGATTTAAAATGTTAACATATTTAAAAACGAAATTAAATAACTAAAAAATCAGAACGTGAAAAATTTATAATACTGTACATTACAGCAAACTGAGAAAGTATTAGTCACATATTTAAAATTACTAACTATAACAGCCCATTGTAGTGCCTGGCCGACCAGATGGTAGGTCGACACTTTCTATGAAATTCCCGCTAAAATTTTAGCTACCTGATATATGTTTACTGGTCAGTACCACTTGTTTACGAAATGTTAAAATCCACTTTTAAACCATTTAGAAATAATGTCATATGGATTAAATTTCGTTTACTTCCCTCGCTAACCGAAGGGAAGTAGGGTATTGTAATCGTAAAAAGTTACCCTCCGAGATTTCTTCGCGTTTCGGACTATGCAGATTACGAAAATTAAAGCCATTTAATTCCATCAGTCTGTCTGTCTGTCGGTCTGGTGTCTGTCTGAGTCAGAAGTATGTATCTATTTCTAACAATACACATAACAATTATTGTAGTTTATAAGATATATATTGTTGGGAAAATATTACAAAACCGTTTGACGCAGAAGAAAAATATTTGGTCGTTAGTTGACGCTACTGTCAACGAAGAATAGTGAAAAAATAATGAGGAAAAAAATGTGACGAAAGACGGTTATATTTTGCGTGTAGTTAACACAACTGTCAGGGGAAAAAATATGTACAGGGTGTTTACTCTAAAAAAAGAATGAAAAAATGGATTGCGGACAATAATGTTTCGCATATAGTTAACACAACTGTCAAAGAAATATATGAAAAAATATACAGGGTGGTCGCCCCAAAAATAATAATAAAAAATGAGACGAAGGACGATATTATTTCACATGCAGATATCACAACTGCCAAGTAAGAAAAATATGAAAATATAGAAAAAAATAACGAAAGAAGATGGCGGAGATTTCGCATGTAGGTAACAACTGTCAAAGAAGAAAAAATATGAAAAATTTACAGGGTGGCCACTTTAAAAAATAAGAAACGACACAGTAAAATGATATTTGAAATGTAGTTATTACCAGGAAAAAAATCTGATATAGTTTTTATAAGAAAAATAAGCAGGCTCGTCATCCAACCTAAAAAAATAATTCAGAAATAAAGGAGGTCAATCAAAGGGGGAAGAAAATTTTAGTCCGTTCCAATATGGTAGAAAATTGACCGAGAGGTGATTTTTTTTAAGATTAAGTGTTTTTTTTTCCTGCTCTCCAAAAGTCAAATTTCGACGCTCGTTTTTCGCGATTAACTCAAAAAAAACCGCTGCCCAAGGAGTCACTACTTTCACTTCCAGATTTTCTAACCAAGTCCCTCACAACGAAAAAATTTTGTATGTGGGAATAATTGTTTATGGAACTTTAATAATATAATATTTGAAATCTCTACCCCAAAAACCCATAAAATGATATCCCACATCGGTAGTGGGATGGGGGTGGTGATAGGGGAATGGTAATAGGGGTGGATGAAGTAAAAAAATATTTTGAGATTTTTGGTTCTTGTACACACACTAAATCACAATTTTTTTTATCCCCTTTAATAATGGGGTGGGGGTGGTAATGGGGGTGACTAATGCCAAAAGGTTTTTGAGACCTTAGCTTCTCTTACATATACTAAATACAAATTTTATGGACTTTTACTAAATACAAATTTTATGGACTTTTACTAAATACAAATTTTATGGACTCTTACCTGTTTGATTTACCTATTTATCCCCATTTACCCCAATTTACCACCCAACCCTTCGACGGAAGAGGATAAAAATATAATTTATTTCCAGATCTCGTTAAAATACATACGTGTACCAAATTTTAAGTCAATATCTTAAACAGTTCCAGAGTAATCGTGAGCACAAAAAAAGTTACAGACGGATCGACAGACAGGATTTTTTTTCGCTCAAACTTAAAATCACGACGTTTCATGACATTCTAAGCCTATTTGAACAACAAAAATTTTAAAAATTTTTTTTGTCGTTACTATACTAAAGTGGAAGTAATTAAGACTTGAGAAGAAGAACTTTGACCACAATGTTGAAAGATATTTTAATTCTCTACAATTTCTACAAGTTATGTCTATTCTTTGTTCAAAAATTCGTTTATATGAAAATCGAATTTTGCGAAAATGATTTCTTTTAAATTGCGTTCTAATAAAAAAGTTCATTTAAAGTTTTTTTTAAGCTTTTTAAATGATTAATTAAATGGTTTAGATGCCTACATTATTTTCCTTAAAAATAATTTATAACCTAAAAAATCCAACCTTATTGTAAAAAAACATTTTATACATTTATAAGGAAACAAAATATTAGAAATTTTTGTTGAAAAATAAAGTTTATTCAATTACCTTTCAACTGGGACCAACCGATTTCATTTACCCTAATTACAGCATCTTCTGTGAACACCCCCTATAGACAAGGCCGACGCACAAAATCGATGAGTCATCAACACAAGACTGCAGTTTTGGTTGCTTCATAAAAATTTAAACAATTTATGTAGCAATATTAAATTTCTGCTATTTTTCTTATTATGGTCATAGTCTCCATATCGCAAATAATAAAAAAACTAATTTTAAATAAAAATAGACATAAAAAAACTTTCAGATAATTTGTTACCTTGCAAAAAAATAGGCACCATTAAAAATTGCCCTCTTCGTATAATTGGGGTGAAATTATGCCATTTATTGCTTTAGTTTTCAAGTTATGTTTACTTACTTTTTTTTGATAAAATAATAAAGTTAAAAACATAGTGCGTCCATTCAAATAATAAAGAAAATAAAAATTGAAGATAATTGTATCATCTACAAACAATTTTTTTCGTAAAGTATGTATTTTTACGTAATTGAGAATTACTTTTTCTGCACTAAAACATTCTTATAAACAATGACTTTCATGTTATTTTAAGTTTCCAACTGATCAGGTAATTTGTTGTAATACGCAGTATTATGTATTTCTCATATTCTAATGTTTTGGTTATTAATTTTAACGAATTATAAAATAATTTTTCCGCTCTATTTATACATTTTTTTCGTCATAATAATAGGACTATTAATTTTTTAGATAGATTTATGACTAAGTAGTGTCTTGCTTCAAAGAGGTGTAGCTTTACCATTGCCAACAGTTCTTTTGACATTTACTGGACTATTCACGAAAACGCCATGTGCTTTGTAAGCACGATAACTGAAGGACCAAGAGTCCGGTCGTATTTAAATTTGGACAATAAGTTAAAGTTAGCTAGAGGAAGAGCCACGTTGTTATTAAAAAAAGTCCAATCTGCAAATACAACAGTTAAGACATCTTAA
Organism: Rutpela maculata; assembly: GCA_936432065.2. Lineage (NCBI taxonomy): Eukaryota > Metazoa > Arthropoda > Insecta > Coleoptera > Cerambycidae > Rutpela > Rutpela maculata. The sequence continues at coordinate 43,416,170 of OW386291.2, read as the reverse complement.
GCAAAAAATGCAAATATAAACTGTTGTAACTCTTGATAAGATTTGACAATAACAAAAATTCTGCAGAATGTAGCTAGAAGCTCTTCGCCAACTAAGCTGGCATCATCAGGAGACGATTAGAATTACAAATATAGCAATTATATCTAGAAAAATCAACTTATTTTCAACAAACTGCAGAATGTCATATAGAATGTTTAACAGTTATGTAAAAACTTCAGAAAACTGGCGAACAATAATATTTACATTCATTTATTTCTTTTTGCTTTCTATTGACTTTGACTTTTATCATGTGGGTAGTTCCAATAGAAAAAAGAACAGTTACATTAATTCTTCAACGTTTTATATAACATTGTTCTATTTTCAAACTTCTCAAACAGTCTAGTTCACAGATTCACGTGTTAATTCTTGATAAAGCTCGTAAAAATCTGGGTGAGGGTACATTGAATTCGGAATGACGTCTAGAAAAATGTGCAAAAGTTTCAAACCCGCACATAAACGATTGCAAAAGTTATAAACAAATTAAGATTGAAAAAACAACGAGATTCGTTTTTTGCAAATAACTCGAAAACTATTAATAGTTAAGAAATTAAAAGAAAAAGATTCTTAAAGAAATTTCCAATAAAAAACTCCCGGTACTCTATCTCTATTATTGATAATTTTAATTTAATGTTGAAAACAGGGCTACAATGCTCTGAAACCGACCGTAGCAAGTAAAAACATTTTTTTATATTATTAAATATTAATTTAGAAATTAAAAAAAAATGTGGTATTATTTAGACACTTAAAGGAACAATTTCTCGTTGGAAAAACAATTTTTTGCCGATTTTTCATAAAATGAGCCTATTGTTAATTTATACATTTTTTAGAGTTTGTGTTTGTTTTATATTTCAAGTCGGATAATTGTTAAACAAAAGCCACTAAAACTATTTCGCTCCGTGGAGACCCTATGTCAACTATACTTTATGGGATTATGACATTGCGATGATTTTAATTATTATTGTCTGTTAGTTATTAATTATTTAAGCCAACAAAAAACTAAAAAATGAAAAAGAGAAGTTGAAATTTTTTTTTTATTAATTTTAATTATTATTACTGTTATTAAATTTAAAAATACTATAAGATTACATAAACTTTAAATTTTTGGTGCTATTTGTTTAAACAAATTTTATAGACAAATATATAAATTATGTATTTTTGAAAAACATTTTTTGCCATTTTATTTGTTATAAAATATTATGTGATTTAATTTTTTTTTAACTGTTTACAATCAATTTTTTCCTGTTTTCATTATTTAAATATATTTTAAAAAAAAATTATTCTTAAAATTTATTATTTGCAATTCTCTACAAGGGAAATTTTTTTTTGTTGTTAATTTATTTGTTTATTTATTAATAAACAACTTGTTATTAACAATCGCTGAACGTGTTTATATTTTTTTTACAGAAAAAAAAACAAAAACAACCTTATACATAAACATGTAAAAAAAATAATATTTAAAATCTAAAATTCTATAAAAAATATATTAAAAATTTTTATGTATACGGTTGTATACATTATTTTTTTGCATAAAAAAATATAAACACATTCGGCGATTGTTAATAACAAATTGTTTATTAAGTAAACAAATGAATTAACAATAAATAAAAATTTCCCACCTTGGAGAGAATTGAAAATAATAAATTTTAAGAATAAATTTTTTTCTTAATAATTTGCTTAACTAATGAAAAAAGAAATAATTGATTATAAACCGTTAAAAAATTGTTTTAGGAATTTTTTTTAAATCATTTTATAACAAAATGGCAAAAAATTTTTTTTTCAAAAATACGTAAATTATCTATTTGTTCATAAAATTTGTTTAAACAAACAGCACTAAAAATTTAAGGTTTATATATTATGTTTATAGTATTTTTGAGTATAAGAACAGTATTAATAATTAAAATTAATAAAAATTTCAACCTCTCTTTTCCATTTTTTAGTTTTTTGTTAGCTTGAATAATTAATAACTAATAGATTGTAACAATTAAAAACATCGCAATATCATAATGTCATAAAGTATAGTTGACATAAGGTGTCCACGAAGCGAAATAATAATAAATTTAGTGGCTTTTGTTTAACAATTATCCGACTTGAAATATTAAGGCAAACTCTAAAAAAATTTGTTAATTCACAATAGGCTCATTTTATGAAAAACGAGGATCCAACGGGATATTGTTCCTTTAAGTATCTAAATAGTAGGTACCGTAATTTAAAAAATTTTTAAATTAATATTTAATAACATAAAAAAATGTTTTTACTTGCCAAGGTCGGTTTCAGAGCATCACAACGGCTTTGTGTTCACCGCGCGGATCTCTATTTTCAACATCAAATTAAAATTATTAATAATAGAGATAGAGTTCTGGGAGTCAGGAGTTCTTTATTGGAAATTTCTTCCTTTTTAAGAATCTTTTTTTTTTAATTTCTTATATATTAACAGTATTCGAGTTATTTGCAAAAAACAAAACTCGTTATTTTTTCAATTTGAATTTGTTTATAACTTTTGCAATGGTTTATGTGCGGGTTTGAAACTTTTGCACATTTTTCTGGACGTCATTCTAAATCTAATGAGACCTCACTCATATTTTCACGAGCTTTATCAAGAATTAACATGTGTTTGAACGTGTGAACTTGTCTAAAAGAACAAGTACATAAAATAATTAATTTAATAATCATCATAAATTGAAAAATGTTTATAAATAAGCATAGGCAGGGTGTGGGCTTCAAGTAAGCGAGGAATATGCTACTTTGGGCTTTATTTTGAGGCTTCATATTTGTACAAAAAACCTATTTTAGTCAAACGTCAATAATGGAATGAATACCTTGTATCTGTTACATATTTTGCATTAGAATAAATATAAACTATATCAATTATCACTTTTAACATGCATACCCTAAACATAATTATTTATATTAGGGCGGCCCCTTTGGTGCCATGCGGCCGTGACCTACAACAATGCAATTATATTATTAACACATCGACTACGCAATTATATTGTCGCATACAGTTATATCATTTAGTTAAAGAATTAGAAGAGAAGTGGCAACTATGTATGGCTTCGTGTAATCTGAAACATGTATACATTTTATACAACGGGCTTCGTAATGTACCATAATTATAAAAGGCTTCGTATGACATGTCGTGTTGTTTTTAATCTGCATGTCCAAAAAAGTTCCCCCCTCTCATGTTGCTCGCGTTATTATTCCCACTTAAATCATTATTAACAGATGTACACACTATTTAAATTACAAATAAGGCTGGGCTTCTGGTACCCTGTAGTGTATGGTGGGCTTCGTTTCATGCGTACCGTACGTATATATATATATATATATATATATATATATATATATATATATATATATATATATATATATATATTTATAATTTAAATAGTGTGTACATCTGTTAATAATGTTTTAAGTGGGAATAATAACGCGAGCAACATGAGAGGGGGGAACTTTTTTGGACATGCAGATTAAAAACAACACGACATGTCATACGAAGCCTTTTATAATTATGGTACATTACGAAGCCCGTTGTATAAAATGTATATATGTTTCAGATTACACGAAGCCATACATAGTTGCCACTTCTCTTCTAATTCTTTAACTAAATGATATAACTGTGTGCGACAATATAATTGCGTAGTCGATGTGTTAATAATATAATTGCATTGTTGTAGGTCACGGCCGCATGGCACCAAAGGGGCCGCCCTAATATAAATAATTATGTTTAGGGTATGCATGTTAAAAATGATAATTGATATAGTTTATATTTATTCTAATGCAAAATAGGTAACAGATACAAGGTATTCATTCCATTATTGACGTTTGACTAAAATAGGTTTTTTGTACAAATATGAAGCCTCAAAATAAAGCCCAAAGTAGCATATTCCTCGCTTACTTGAAGCCCACACCTTGTCTATGCTTATTTACAAACATTTTTCAATTTATGATGATTATTAAATTAATTATTTTATGTACTTGTTCTTTTAGACAAGTTCACACGTTCAAACACATGTTAATTCTTGATAAAGCTCGTGAAAATATGAGTGAGGTCTCATTAGATTTAGAATGACGTCTAGAAAAATGTGCAAAAGTTTCAAACCCGCACATAAACCATTGCAAAAGTTATAAACAAATTCAAATTGAAAAAATAACGAGTTTTGTTTTTTGCAAATAACTCGAATACTATTAATATATAAGAAATTAAAAAAAAAAGATTCTTAAAAAGGAAGAAATTTCCAATAAAGAACTCCTGACTCCCAGAACTCTATCTCTATTATTAATAATTTTAATTTGATGTTGAAAATAGAGATCCGCGCGGTGAACGCAAAGCCGTTGTGATGCTCTGAAACGGCAAGTAAAAACATTTTTTTATGTTATTAAATATTAATTTAAAAATTTTTTAAATTATGGTACCTACTATTTAGATACTTAAAGGAACAATATCCCGTTGGATCCTCGTTTTTCATAAAATGAGCCTATTGTGAATTAACAAATTTTTTTAGAGTTTGCCTTTATATTTCAAGTCGGATAATTGTTAAACAAAAGCCACTAAATTTATTATTATTTCGCTTCATGGACACCTTATGTCAACTATACTTTATGAGATTATGATATTTCGATGTTTTTAATTGTTACAATATATTAGTTATTAATTATTCAAGCTAACAAAAAACTAAAAAATGGAAAAGAGAGGTTGAAATTTTTATTAATTTTAATTATTAATACTGTTTTTATACTCAAAAATACTATAAGATTACATAAACCTTAAATTTTTAGTGCTGTTTGTTTAAACAAATTTTATGAACAAATAGATAATTTACGTATTTTTGAAAAAAAAATTTTTTGCCATTTTGTTATAAAATGATTTAAAAAAATTCCTAAAACAATTTTTTAACGGTTTATAATCAATTATTTCTTTTTTCATTAGTTATACAAATTATTAAGAAAAAAATTTATTCTTAAAATTTATTATTTGCAATTCTCTCCAAGGTGGGAAATTTTTATTTATTGTTAATTCATTTATTTAATAAACAATTTGTTATTAACAGTCGCCGAATGTGTTTATATTTTTTTATGGAAAAAAATAACGTATACAACCGTATACATAAAAATTTTTAATATTTTTTTTATAGAATTTTAAATTTTAAATATTTTTTTTTACATGTTTATGTATAAGGTTGTTTTTGTTTTTTTTTCTATAAAAAAAAATATAAACACGTTCAGCGATTGTTAATAACGAGTTGTTTATTAATAAATAAACAAATAAAATTTTCCCTTGTAGAGAATTGCAAATAATAAATTTTAAGAATCATTTTTTTTATAATATATTTAAATAATGAAAACAGGAAAAAATTGATTGTAAACAGTTAAAAAAAAAATTAAATCACATAATATTTTATAACAGATAAAATGGCAAAAAATGTTTTTCAAAAATACGTAATTTATATATTTGTCTATAAAATTTGTTTAAACAAATAGCACCAAAAATTTAAAGTTTATGTAATCTTATAGTATTTTTAAATTTAATAACAGTAATAATAATTAAAATTAATAAAAAAAAAATTTCAGCCTCTCTTTTTCATTTTTTAGTTTTTTGTTAGCTTAAATAATTAATAACTAATAGACCATAATAATTAAAATCATCGCAATGTCATAATCCCATAAAGTATAGTTGACATGGGGTCTCCACGGAGCGAAATAGTTTTAGTGGCTTTTGTTTAACAATTATCCGACTTGAAATATAAAACAAACACAAACTCTAAAAAATGTATAAATTAACAATAGGCTCATTTTATGAAAAATCGGCAAAAAATTTTTTTTCCAACGAGAAATTGTTCCTTTAAGTGTCTAAATAATACCATAAATAATTTTTTTTATTTCTAAATTAATATTTAATAATATTAAAAAATGTTTTTACTTGCTACGGTCGGTTTCAGAGCATTGTAGCCCTGTTTTCAACATTAAATTAAAATTATCAATAATAGAGATAGAGTACCGGGAGTTTTTTATTGGAAATTTCTTTAAGAATCTTTTTCTTTTAATTTCTTAACTATTAATAGTTGTCGAGTTATTTGCAAAAAACGAATGTCGTTGTTTTTTTAATCTTAATTTGTTTATAACTTTTGCAATTGTTTATGTGCGGGTTTGAAACTTTTGCACATTTTTGTAGACGTCATTCCGAATTCAATGAACCCTCGCCCAGATTTTTACGAGCTTTATCAAGAATTAACACGTGAACTTGTGAACTAGACTGTTTGAGAAGTTTGAAAATAGAACAATGTTATTAAAACGTTGAAGAATTAATGTAACTGTTCTTTTTTCTATTGGAACTCCCCACATGATAAAAGTCAAAGTCAATAGAAAGCAAAAAGAAATAACTGAATGTAAATATTATTTTTCGCCAGTTTTCTGAAGTTTTTACATAACTGTTAAACATTCTATATGACATTCTGCAGTTTGTTGAAAATAAGTTGATTTTTCTAGATATAATTGCTAAATTTGTAATTCTAATCGTCTCCTGATGATGCCAGCTTGGTTGGCGAAGAGCTTCTAGCTACATTCTGCAGAATTTTTGTTATTGTCAAATCTTATCAAGAGTTACAACAGTTTATATTTGCATTTTTTGCTTAAGATGTCTTAACTGTTGTATTTGCAGATTGGACTTTTTTTAATAACAACGTGGCTCTTCCTCTAGCTAACTTTAACTTATTGTCCAAATTTAAATACGACCGGACTCTTGGTCCTTCAGTTATCGTGCTTACAAAGCACATGGCGTTTTCGTGAATAGTCCAGTAAATGTCAAAAGAACTGTTGGCAATGGTAAAGCTACACCTCTTTGAAGCAAGACAGTACTTAGTCCTAAATCTATCTAAAAAATTAATAGTCCTATTATTATGACGAAAAAAATGTATAAATAGAGCGGAAAAATTATTTTATAATTCGTTAAAATTAATAACCAAAACATTAGAATATGAGAAATACATAATACTGCGTATTACAACAAATTACCTGATCAGTTGGAAACTTAAAATAACATGAAAGTCATCGTTTATAAGAATGTTTTAGTGCAGAAAAAGTAATTCTCAATTACGTAAAAATACATACTTTACGAAAAAAATTGTTTGTAGATGATACAATTATTTTCAATTTTTATTTTCTTTATTATTTGAATAGACGCATCATGTTTTTAACTTTATTATTTTATCAAAAAAAAGTAAGTAAACATAACTTGAAAACTAAAGCAATAAATGGCATAATTTCACCCCAATTATACGAAGAGGGCAATTTTTAATGGTGCCTATTTTTTTGCAAGGTAACAAATTATCTGAAAGTTTTTTTATGTCTATTTTTATTTAAAATTATTTTTTTTATTATTTGCGATATGGAGACTATGACCATAATAAGAAAAATAGCAGAAATTTAATATTGTTACATAAATTGTTTAAATTTTTATGAAGCAACCAAAACTGCAGTCTTGTGTTGATGACTCATCGATTTTGTGCGTCGGCCTTGTCTATAGGGGGTGTTTACAGAAGACGCTGTAATTAGGGTAAATGAAATCGGTTGGTCCCAGTTGAAAGGTAATTGAATAAACTTTATTTTCCAACAAAAATTTCTAATATTTTGTTTCCTTATAAATGTATAAAATGTTTTTTTACAATAAAGTTGGATTTTTTAGGTTATAAATTATTTTTAAGGAAAATAATGTAGGCATCTAAACCATTTAATTAATTATTTAAAAAGCTTAAAAAAAACTTTAAATGAACTTTTCTATTAGAACGCAATTTAAAAGAAAACAGTTTCGCAAAATTCGATTTTCATATAAACGAATTTTTGAACAAAGAATAGACATAACTTGTAGAAATTGTAGAGAATTAAAATATCTTTCAACATTGTGGTCAACGTTCTTCTTCTCAAGTCTTAATTACTTCCACTTTAGTATAGTAACGACAAAAAAAATTTTGAAAATTTTTATTGTTCAAATAGGCTTAGAATGTCATGAAACGTCGTGATTTTAAGTTTGAGCGAAAAAAAATCCTGTCTGTCGGTCCGTCTGTAACTTTTTTGTGCTCACGATTACTCTGGAACTGTTTAAGATATTGACTTAAAATTTGGTACACGTATGTATTTTAACGAGATCTGGAAATAAATTATATTTTTATCCTCTTCCGTCGAAGGGTTGGGTGGTAAATTGGGGTAAATGGGGGATAAATAGGTAAATGAAACAGGTAAGAGTCCATAAAATTTGTATTTAGTATATGTAAGAGAAGCTAAGGTCTCAAAAACCTTTTGGCATTAGTCACCCCAATTACCACCCCCACCCCATTATTAAAGGGGATACAAAAAATTGTGATTTAGTGTGTGTACAAGAATCAAAATATTTTTTTACTTCATCCTATTACCATTCCCCTATCACCACCCCCATTCCACTACCGATGTGGGATATCGTTTTATGGGTTTTTGGTGTAGAGATTTCAAATATTATATTATTAAAGTTCCATAAACAATTATTTCCACATACAAAATTTTTTCGTTGTGAGAGACTTGGTTAGAAAATCTGGAAGTGAAAGTAGTGACTCCTTGGGCAGCGGTTTTTTTGAGTTAATCGCGAAAAACGAGCGTCGAAATTTGACGTTTGGAGAGCAGGAAAAAAAACACTTAATCTTAAAAAAAATCACCTCTCGGTCAATTTTCTACCATATTGGAACGGACTAAAATTTTCTTCCCCCTTTGATTGACCTACTTTATTTCTGAATTATTTTTTCTGTTGGATGACGACCCTGCATATTTTTCTCATAAAAACTATACCAGATTTTTTTCCTGGCAATAACGACTGACAACTACATTTCAAATATCATTTTACTGTGTCGTTTCTTATTTTTTAAAGTGGCCACCCTGTAAATTTTTCATATTTTTTCTTCTTTGACAGTTATGTTACCTACATGCGAAATCTTCTTTCAGTATTTTTTTCTATATTTTCATATTTTTCTTACTTGGCAGTTGTGATATCTGCATGTGAAATAATATCGTCTTTCGTCTCATTTTTTATTATTATTTTTGGGGCGACCACCCTGTATATTTTTTCATATTTTTCTTTGACAGTTGTGTTAACTATATGCGAAACATTATTGTCCGCAATCCATTTTTTCGTTATTTTTTTAGAGTAAACACCCTGTACATATTTTTCCCCTGACAGTTGTATTAACTACACGCAAAATATAATTGTCTTTCGTCACATTTTTTTCCTCATTATTTTTTCAGGTGTCCACTATTCTTCGTTGACAGTAGCGTCAACTAACGACCAAATATTTTTCTTCTGCGTCAAATGGTTTTGTAATATTTTCCCCACAATATATATCTTATAAACTACAATAATTGTTATGTGTATTGTTAGAAATAGATACATACTTCTGGCTCTTGTAGATATAGCTGTAGATATAGCGCCAACAGACAGACAGACTGATGGAATTAAATGGCTTTAATTTTCGTAATCTGCATAGTCTGAAACGCAAAGAAATCTCGGAGGGTAATTTTTTTACGATTACAATACCCTACTTCCCTTCGGTTAGCGAGGGAAGTAAACGAAATTTAATCCATATGACAATATTTCTAAATGGTTTAAAAGTGGATTTTAACATTTCGTAAACAAGTGGTACTGGCCAGTGAACATATATCAGGTAGGTACCTAAAATTTTAGCGGGAATTTCATAGAAAGTGTCGACCTACCATCTGGTCGGCCAGGCACTACAATGGGCTGTTATAGTTAGTAATTTTAAATATGTGACTAATACTTTCTCAGTTTGCTGTAATGTACAGTATTATAAATTTTTCACGTTCTGATTTTTTAGTTATTTAATTTAGTTTTTAAATATGTTAACATTTTAAATCATATATAGTGAAGTCAAATTAAGTAACAAAATAGGTGAATAAGGAATTCTCTGGCTTCAGCAATTTTATTATTTTAATTTGTCGTAGATATAATAAGTGCCACCGAGAAGTTTTTAATTCAGCGGTCCAGCGTAAAAAAAATTTTAACAATTTATTTTTCAACGCTGAAATTTTCTGCTCTTTTCCTTATTATCTTCGGTCCTAATAATTGTATCGCAAAAATAAAAATAGCGAGTGGCTATGAAAAAAACTTTCTGATAATTCGTTAATTTGTAAGAAAATAAAAACCACCAAAAATTGCCTTTTTTGACAATTTAAGAAATATAACGTAATAATGCATCCATTTTAACGAAAGTTGGAGGAACTATGCACTTTATTGAACTAAACCTTCGTGCCAAATTTTAGCATAAAATATTTATTCAAACGGCTAAAAATAAAAAAAGATTTCAAAATTTTAATCGCTTACTGTTTAAGTGCATCGATTCGTAGAACATTTTTATTTCAAAATGTAGGTATTTTACATGAATTTTACAATGATAGTATCTTCATTTAGACCATTTTTTAAATCTGTTTATAATTTTCAAAATTATAGGTATAAACATATTCAGATAACTGGATTTTTTATCAAACCAAGAACAGGCAACGAATTATGAAAATAGATGAAATATTTCTTAAAAAAATAATGATCTACTTGCATTTGGGGCCGAGATACGTCAGTGTTTGCGTCTCAGTCGCTTATAAATAAGCAAATTGATATATGTTCTTAAAATTTGGACTGGTTATTCTTCAATAATATTAGTCTCACCTAGTTGAGAACAATCCAGAAGCACAATTGTTAAAAAAGATAGAGGCCCGATAGTCGGGCTTTTAGCAATTATGTTAGAGATCCGAAAATCGCCAAATAGCTCTAAAGGTTTATTATGGTTTTACAGATCATACTTCAATCGTAAGATAGTTCAATGTGTAAGACGACCAGCACTTTTTTTTCCAGGATGGTTCAAATAACTAACTGGCATTTTTTTATTGTATCAGTAAAATGAAAAGTTACAAAACTCTGTACATAGACATAAGAATAACTGTTCAGGTTAGGTTTGTTTTCCCTTCCGTGACAAAAATGGATAAGAAAGTAAAAAAAAATTGACTATGTGTGAAAACCGCTTTATTCTAATTGTAATTCTAAAAATTATAGTGTCGACTCATTTTCAAACAGCGGAGACAAAAACATAAGTATCGAAAAACAATCAATCCAAATTTCTAGAAAAAATATCGACTTGTTTATTTATAAGCGACCTAAACACAGAAACTGACGTTTCTCGGCCCCAAATGCAAATAGATCACTAATTTTTTTAGAAAAATGTTAGATATTTCATCTATTTTCATAATTAATTTCCCGCTTTTGGTTTCATAAAAAAATCCAGAGTTATTTGAATTTGTTTACAACTGTAACTTTGAAAATTATAAATAAATTTCAAGAAAAAACGGATTAACACTGTTGGAAAATACATGTAAAAACCTACATTTTGAACAAAAATTTACCGCACACGAGTCACTGCACTTAAACAATAAGCGATAAAAATTTCGAAATTATTATTGGTTTTTAGTCGTTTGAGATTTGTTCAAAAATATTTATTTTGAGCTAAAATTTAGCACAGGTTTAGTTCAATAAAAGGCTTAGTTCCACGGACTTTCGTTAAAGTTGATGCATTATTATGTTATACTTATTAAATTATTATCAAAAAAGGCAATTTTTGGTGGTTTTTATTTTTTTTACTGATTAACAAACTATCATCTAGTTTTTGCATAGGCCTAGTCTTATTCAAGATTTTATTGTGAATAATTCGCTATTTTTATTTTTACGATACGAATACTAGGACCGGAGGTACTAATGAAAATAACAGCAAATTTCAGTGTTTAAAAATAGGTAAATTGTTAAAATATTACAATAAGCAATGGACCCATTTAATCCAAAACTGCTCATAGCACTTGTTATTATACATAAAACAAATTAAAACAATAAAATTCCTGCAGCCAAACAGCTTCATTCAAAATTTATTTTCACTCCAATAGTGTGGGGTGCTCTTAGACGAAAAAAGTAAGTTATTAGAAAACCGATTGGATTTGAATGAATTTCCCTGAAAACTGATTTAATGGCTTTCTATAATCAAATATGAAGTTTTCTACCACTTTTCCTTCTCCGCAATAAATATAAAATAAATATTGTCAATTTCCTTTCAAACAGAATTTCTTTTCAAATAAAATTAAGTAAAAATTTAAAAATAAAATAAGTACCTACATGATTTATTTTGCTATTTGTTCTCACCTCACTCCACCATATATCTAGAGACAATACACACCTATAAGATAATAGTTATGTAACAAACAAGTATGTTAATGAGAGCGATTAATAAATTGAGACATTTTAACGTGCGAGCGGTAGCGAGCGCATTATTTGTCGAGATTATTAATCGCCGATTAACACACGAGTAAGTTATATAAATTTTCCGTTGATTGTATATTATTACATAGGAAAAAATCTTATTTTATTTTATAACACAAAATTGAATTCTAAGTGTTACTTTTATTTATTTAATTATGGTAACACATATGGAACTTAAAAAATATCAAAAATACAATTACAAATTCATTAGGCCTCTTTTTGTAACATCGGAGAAATATGCCAATAGCACCGATTCCGAATAGCGCGATACCTGCTTCTCTTCTTGCACCATGAAATAAAACCCGCATAAGTTTTCTCGTGAAGTTTTCTGCTTTTATCTGGAAGTAAATTTAGAGTTACTATATTTGCACTTTCTAGCATTTCTGGGGGGGTTAATAATATGTCTTCGATGTCCATAACTAACAAACTATAAAAGTTTCATACACGTTTTATACGTTTGACAATTAGAGTTTTGACATGTATTGTCATATTGTTGTTTCACAAAAATAAGTACAAAAAATAAGGTCATTTCTATGTATTTAAAAAAAAATAACATTACTTTCTGCACGATCGTTTTTAATTACACTTCAATTAAAATAATTTAATTTCTAGTAAATAAACGAAATGTCAAAATACAAATATCATATTTGACAAGTTGTACTTGCCACGAAATATAAACGTGGCTTTTGACTTTTCGTTTATTTAGTAGAAATTAAATTATTTTAATTGAATTGGAATTTAATACGATTGTACAAAAAACAGTATAAGCATCGCGGACCTTAAGGGTTATACCGGTATTCGGCGGTAAACGTCCGTTACCGTTCTGATGATACTTAATATACTATTATTTCCACACTACGGAATAATATATATCTACCATATATTCGGCAAGTAAGATTACTTGACAAAAATAAAGTCGGATCTTTCATATGAACTTTTTTAAAATTAGCTTTTCCTGGATAATTGCGTCCTTCTGTAAAGCATGCATTAAAATAATGTTTGAAATTATTGTTTTCAGACTCATTATAGTGCTTTTATCAATAATTTTTACTCAATATGATATTTATGCAAAAGTCTTTTCATCCTCCGTGGCATCTCTTAAATGTATCAAACAAACCACCCTTTATGACTTTTCAACAGTTCTTAACGGTTGAAACTTAGCTTATAACTTCATCAGAAAATTTTAAAACTTTTTGCTTCTTGCTTAAAAAAAAAATACCCTGACATGCATAAAAATAAGCCGTTTTCTTCCATATGTATTTAATACGCTTCTCTCAAAATTATTCAGATTAAAAGTAATGTAAACTAAATGAACGGAAATAACAAAGAAGATGGGAAATATTTAACAAATATAAAGTAGAGGAGATTTGGACTCGCCCCTTTAAAAGGGGGTAGCTTTCCAGGGAGGGCTAATTTTGGAACAGTTAATACTAGAAATTTTCCTTAAATAAATAAAGCAAAAATTTTAAAACTTTTTGCTTCTCGCTTAAAAAAAAAATACCCTGACATGCATAAAAATAAGCCGTTTTCTTCCATATGTATTTAATATGCCTCTCTCAAAATTATTCAGATTAAAAGGAATGTAAACTAAATGAACGGAAATAACAAAGAAGATGGGAAATATTTAACAAATATAAAGTAGAGGAGATTTGGACTCGCCCCTTTAAAAGGGGGTAGCTTTCCAGGGAGGGCTAATTTTGGAACAGTTAATACTAGAAATTTTCCTTAATTCTTGCTAAGGAATCTACTTAGAAATATCCTCAACATTTTAGTTAATACCCTGTATAGGTGTACTTAAAATCATAAATTAATTATATTTATAATTACGATTTTTGCTGCTGAACGCACGGAAAAGAAAGACAGTCTATATAATCTTAGTGAAGTAAAAAAGTAAAAACCGCTGCCCAAGGAATCACTACTTCCACATCCAGATTCTCTATCCAAGTCACTCACAACAAAAAAACTTTGTATGTGAAAATAATTGTTTATGGAACTTTAATAATATAATATTTGAAATCCTCTACCCCAAAAACCCATAAAACGATACCCCACATCGGTAGTGGGGTGGGGGTGGTGATACGGGGGTGGTAGTGGGGGGTGGATGAAGTAAAGAAATATTTTGAGGTTTCTGGTTCCTGTACATGCACTAAATCACATTTTTTTTTTCATCCCCTTTAATAAGGAGGTGGGGGTGGTAATGGGAGTGGCTAATGCCAAAAATTTTTTTGAGACCTCAGCTTCTCTTGTATATACTAAATACCAACTTCATGGACTCTTACCTGCTTGATTTACCCATTTACCCCAAATTTACCCCAATTTACCCCCCAACCCTTCGACGGAACAAGATGAAAATATAATCTAGTTCTAGATCTCGTTAAAGTACATATATGTACCAAATTTCAAGTCAATATCTTAAACGGTTCCAGAGTAAACGTGCGCACAAAAAAAGTTACAGACAGACAGACCGACAGACAGACAGAAATTTTTTTTCGGTCAAACTTAAAATCTCGACGTTTCATGACATTTTAAGCCTATTTGGACAATAAAAATTTTAAAAAAATTTTTTGTCGTTACTATACTTCCACTGGACGTGGAAGTAAAAGTATCAATAGATTTTTTATTAAATAACAACAGTTTTTTTGTCATCTTATAGGAGATATAAATATTATTTAGTTACGAGTCCAGTTGTAAGTCAGCCATTAGATAAACACAATTAACATAAAATATTTAATTGTCATAGCCACAAATTATCATTGCCACAGCAAAAATATTACAGATACAAACACATTAGTTGGCTGCATAATATTTACCAAGCAGATGTACAGTGTTGCCAAGACTTAGGGATTCGTATAATGCATCGAATAAAATAGGGCATTGCAAAATGCGTCAAATATATTCACTGTATATATCGCTTATACACCGACAACTGTAGCGCCATCTGAACATCTATTCGTTCAACTACATCGCGTATGTTTTGAGAGAAAGGAGGTGCAATTTGATGCCCGGGCGAAATTTTGCCAATTGGCGGGATTTGTTGAGAATAACATAGTCTAGGTTTTATACACGCTTATTTTTACGAAGCCCGAGGGCGGGCTTCGTATGTGTGTTGTGGGCTTCGAATAAGCGGCAGAATATGCTGTTTTGGGCTTCGTATTGGGGCTTCATATGTCTATATATATATATATATATATATTCTCGCGGGTGTTAAAGGAAGTGTTGGTGTACTTCCGGGTGTTTTCCCACATAGTTGATAGGCTCCTGCTGGAGTCACGGTTTTGTAAACGACGTTTCGGCAGAATTCCATCTGCCATCTTCAGGTTCTCGCTGAAAGCTATCTACTGCTGCTCCTCGTTGCTCGAACACATATATATATATATATATATATATATATATATATATATATATATATATATATATATATATATATATATGTGTTCTGCCATCTTCAGGTTCTCGCTGAAAGCTATCTACTGCTGCTCCTCGTTGCTCGAACACATATATATATATATATATATATATATATATATATATGTGTTCGAGCAACGAGGAGCAGCAGTAGATAGCTTTCAGCGAGAACCTGAAGATGGCAGATGGAATTCTGCCGAAACGTCGTTTACAAAACCGTGACTCCAGCAGGAGCCTATCAACTATGTGGGAAAACACCCGGAAGTACACCAACACTTCCTTTAACACCCGCGAGAATATATATATATATATATATATATATATATATATATATAGAGATATGCATGGTCATATACAGGCCCGTTTCATACACTGAGTGGTTGTAGTGTAGCCCGATTTGACGTTGTGCAGCCCGGGGTCGGGCTCATCAACGTACCCCCGTGTATATCATCACTAAATTGCCAGAAAACATGTTAGCTTTCTTCCTACAAAATTTTGGGGTGGGCTTCAAAAAGTCATATTTTCATGTTCCGAGATACACTTTTAGTTCAGCACTACTGAGTCAGGCGGCGCTGTCCCTGTATATCCAGGGCTCTTATACAGCTGATATTCATCGCGCGTTGCATAGCCCGATATTTGGCATCGTTGCAATGGCTCGATAACGTTCGATTGTTATTTCCTCTTAAATACTTTCTTTATGAAGTCACAATCAATGAATGAAAGCTCTTTATTCGAATCAATTTTTTAACCTCACAAGTATTAGAACATTTTTTCTAAATTAAAAAATTTATATATACCTACTAAGAATTATAAATTATGTGGTACAGTGCTATGAAAGAAGAATAGTTGTTAGCATCTTAAAATGTGTTTTGAATTGTAATACAGAATTTAAAATAGAGCGATAAAATATATAGGTACACATTTATATCATAAGAGAGAGAATTTACAATGAGAACAAAATATAAAATACATTGAGTTTCTCCATTTGTTGTACTAAATTGATGTTTCCATGTTCCTAAATTAGGTTTGTGATTTTTTTGCATTCAGGATTCAATAATAATATACTTAATTGGTATTAATTTTGGTGCTAAAATTTTCATGGAGAAATATTAAACAATTATTATGCAGAATGATGATTTACGTATAATAAGGATAGATAGACATTATTCATGATGACTATAAGTTGGTATTACTTCTAGAGCCATATATAGTACAGGAAAACTTTACCTTAACTCGAAAAAAGTTTGTGCAGACCTTAAACTTTGGTTATAGGTTCAAAATAGGCCAAAGTTCACGAAACAAACAAAAGGTGAAAAGGGGTACTTTTAATTAAAAAATCGATTTCTCTTTACTTTCTGGAAATTTACAAAAAATAGTTCAAATACAAGTTATTTCTGACAAAATCATCTCTAATTTGGTGTTTTTTAATTTAATTTTATAGCAATAATTAACCGAAATACTAGAGGTTTTAACTTCAGAATAATGTGATATGAATTAGATCTGGTTCATTTTTGACAGCTTAATAGTAAAGCCATAAAAGAAAGAAGTTTCGATATTATGCGAAGACTTGCTAATTTATAGGGGGTGGATGCCACCCATTTTCAGGGGGTGGCACCTAAAAATAAAAATAATTAAATTTTAAGAAGAAAAGAACCTATGCAACTTTTATAAATTGATATAACCTAATAACTACTAGAAAATTTGTGATTTTAGCTTGAAGAAGTGGTATTTCAAATGCTTTTTCGTTAAATAACCCGAAAGGTATTACATTGAGCAAAACATGCTACAGACAAATAAGAAAGCTGCTAAATTAAGGATGAAATTCGTTTTTTTCTAATTTTTGTAGAGTTAATGGTTTCAGAGATCTGGAAGTCTAAAGGTGGCATCCGAACGTTTATAAGACGAAGTGTTTAGTTTCAATGTTAAATATCTCAGAAACTATGGCACTTACGCCAAAAACGCTAATAACCAAAATGAAAAATTATTAATTAAGCTTTCAAATGATTTTTTTCTTATTTTTATAGCGTAAAAACAAGGAAGTTATGACAAAAACAATGTACTTTTCCACATTTTTTTTTTTAGCAAAAACGTCGCAATTTTGTTAATGTAAGTAGCCAGTAATGAAAAAAATATAATCCCATATACCATTTTTCGTTAGTATAGTATAGTGTGACCCTACACGCTCGAATGTTTTTATCGACTTACAGCCGATGCTTTAGAAAAAAAAATTGCATTATAAACTGTAAAAGGATTTTAGAAAAAACGTAACATTCTTGTTTCTCTGCAATTATTTCAATAAATATTAATTTAAGAGAAAATATGGTGGACATCAAAAATGAAACTTATAAACTAAGAATAAATTTGTTTTGTTTATATTGTTATTTGTGTAGGATTGATTGTTTCGGAGATATTTAATTTTATAGATGGCACCCAACCGTTTTTAGGATGAAGTATTTAAAAAATTAAAGGTAATTAATTAATCTTTAAAATGATTTTTGTTTGTTTCTACATCACAAAAAATAAAGAAGTTATGGCCGATTCAATGTGCGTCTTCACATTTTTGTTAACAAAGTGTCGGCATTTTGTTATTGTAATTGCTCAGTAATTAATTTTTATTTAAAAAAATCCTGTTTTTCGTTAATGTATAGCATCACCTAGATGTTCAATTTATTTTGTTCCTTTAAAACACTTTTTTTAGAATAAACTCCATCCGCCATCCCCCCATCGGAAAATGGCCATATTTCGGTTAATTATTGCTAAAAAATTAATTTAAAAACACCAAATTAAAGATAATTTTTCCAGAAACAACTTGTATTTGAAATATTTTTTTGTAAATGCCATATTTCCTGAGAAATTAGAGAAAAATCGATTTTTCTTATTAAAAATACCCGTTTTTTACCCCCTATAGGTTCTCGCGGATCCGTTAAATTTCTAAACTTTTTTGTTTCGTGAACTTTGACCTATTTTAAACTTATCTTATAACCAAAGTTTAAAGTCTGCACAAATTTTCTTCTAGTTACGGTCATTTGTTTCAATATTTTCCTGTACTAGTAGTGGAGTGGACGTATATTAACGGTGAAAAAATTGTTTTTTTTTAATAGGTTTAGAATGGCATAAACGTCGATATTTTAAGTTTCAGCAAATAAATTCTATCTGTAATTTCTTTTGTGCGCACGATTACTCTGGAACCGTTCATGATATTGACTCAAAATATTGTACACCTGTGTATTAAACGAGATCTGGAAATAGATTATGTTTTGATCTTATTCCGTTGAAGGGTTGGTGGGTAAATGGGGGTAAATAGGTAAAGCAAGCAAGTAAGAATCGATAAAATTGGGATTTAATGTATGTACGAGATGCCAAGTTCTCAAAAAAATTTTGAGATCAGCCACTTCCACTATCACCCTGTATTTATAATCCACATAATGGATTGTACTTACAGTATCAACCTTTTTTTTTTTTCGTTGTAAGAGACTTGAATGTGGAAGTAGTGATTCGTTAGGCAGCGGTATTTTCAGTCGGGTTCTGTCTGCTGTATGGCGCACCTACTGGATGACGTGATCTGTCGTGGTTGCCTGTTAAGAGTACATGGTCTCTACAAAAATAAAATTTTGATGGGCTAACTTGAATTGTTTTATTCTATTTGGACGTGTATAAGAGAACAACGCCATGACTGCTGAATACCTATTACTTAGACACCACGTAGCGAAGTGAAAGTACAGTAATCGTAAAAAAATGAAATTTTCTTTTGCTTTAATAGGATGTCATGAAACGTCTAGATTTTCAGTGTGAGTCAAGAAAAAAATGTCTGCCTGTCTGCCTGTAACATTTTTTTGTACGCACGATTACTCTAGAACAGTTGAAGATATTGGCTTGAAATTTGGTACACCTATGTATTATAACGAGATTTGGAAAAAGATTGTATTTTGATCTTATCCCGTTGAAGGGTTGGAGGGTAAATTGGGTAAAATGGGGTTGAAGAGGTAAAGCAAGCAAGTTAGAATCCATGAAATTGGGATTTAGTGTATATACGAGAAGCCAAGGTTTCAACATTTTTTTTAGCATTAGCCACCCTCGCTACTACTCTCACCCCATAATTGAAGGAGGTGAAAAAATATAATTTTGTTTAGCGTGTATACAAGAACCTAGGTCTCAAAAATTTTTCCCCCACCCCGTTATTTAAGAGGATAAAAAGATAAAATTGTGATTTAATGTGTATACAGGAACAAAAGGCCTGAATACTTTTTTGTCTCCCCCATTACCACCTCCACCACATTATTAAAGGGAATAAAGAAATAATATTATGATTTATGTGTACAAGAGCCTCTAACAATTTTTGCCATCAGCTTTCCCCTCTACCATTCCCACTACCGTGTAGCATATCTTTTTATTAGTCCAGACGACAGAGAAAATTTTATAGTGAAATCTCCAAAAACTTGCAAAATGAAGAATTTTTTTTAATGAGTCCGTGAAAGTGTATAGAATAATATCCTGAAAAGTTTACAATCCGCTCGGATGCAGAACATAAAAGAAAAGTAAAAAAAAAATTATCCATTTCTTCACAATTCTGAAATTAAGTCAGGGTATGAAAAAAATAAAAAATACAATTGGATAGACCACGTGTTTCTGAACAAAAATGTCCTAATAAAATTTATCGCTAAAACCACGGTATTCCTGGAAAAAAAGTGAAGTGAAGTGACTTTGTCACCTGCGCGGCCAAGCACACGCACGGTTAAATGCATACTATGGAACCTCTAAAAATTCTTAGCAGTTCTAACACTTTCTGATTACACATTTTTAACATTTTTCTTAGTGAATAGGAGGATAAATAGTGAGTCTGGAGAGAAAATATATAATTATGAACGCATACACAGACACCACACATAGCCGCTGTAACGAAGCAGATCTGTCGCGCCGTCACTCCCACGAATTTTTAACTGTCTTTACTGTATTGTATTTATTAATGTATTTATAAAAAAAAAGTTTTATTAATTTTTCAATCACCCCAATTAAATAAAAATTATAAAAATAAAATGTAAATTTTACACCTATCCACATTTCAACTATATTCAATGGATTCCTTATACATTTGTTAATGTATTGGAAGAGTTCCAGAATTTATATTCAAAACTATAGAGAGTTATAAGGATAAGATCGTGAAAATCGCTATTTCTGATCAAGAATGGGATTGATCATATTTTCGAAAAAATGCATACAAGTAAACGAATTTGTGTTTGAACATTCGAAAAGTATCACTATCACACATTTTTTTCGAAATAGTGATATTTTATTTTTTCCAATGCGTAAAGTTCTCGGCAAGTCACAGCCTCCAATATATATATTTATCAAAAAAGTCATCAAGCAAGGAAATTAAAATGATTTGAATCCACATTACTACAACTTAATAAACCATAATAATGATGAAGTGTACGTACTTTTTAATAGTTCTCAATGAAGAAAGAAATTTTTTGAGGGCTTTTATTCTTTCTATATTTTTTATTGCGGCGATTGAGTTCAGGCGTGATAATATAAGTTTTAAATGTTAGATATTTCATCTGTTTTAAGTAACAACACTCAATGAGAAATGAGGAAACAAACTGAAGTATGAGTCGATGAACAATACAGAATTAGACAATAGACATCCTTTGTACCAGAAAATCAAATTAACAAAAAAATTCAAACATGTGGCCAGAGTTTGTTAACAGTTTACTAAAGAGTTTATTAGATTAGAAATTGACAGGCACTCCAGAAGTATCCGGCCATAAAACTATTATAAGGGACATAACAATGTAAGAATGGAATTTGTAAATTGTCCATTCATTTCTAAAGGGTCAGTTCTAGAAATACAACCCATTGCTGTTTGTTTAAACGAAACTAGAATAACTAAAGACATTTTATATTGTGAGATTTTCATATAAATTTATAAACATTTTGTATACAATTCTTTTAGTCGCATCCGGAGATGTAATAATTTATAAAATCAACACAACTGAAAGTAACATAATTGAAAATATGGAAGTTAACTATTGGGTTTTACAAACTAAAATTAAAGTATATCTGGAGATAATACTTACTGGTTGTATTTACCATTCTCCTAACACAAATTACTTGCAGCTTTGTAATTTTGTTGAAAATTGGAAAAGTTGGAAATTAGTCATTTATTATTTGTGTAATAACATGTTACTTACTGTTAGATTAAATTGTTAAAATATTAGCATACCAACGAAATCATTAGGAAAGCCATAGATTCCAGAGTTTTCATAGTATGAGACAAAACTTGGCAGGGGTAATATAAACTAAAAATGTCCAATTTTTCATTATTTGAGAAGTTTCGTTCACTTCTGGTTTACCCGGAAATGATTCCAACTTTGAAAAAAAGCACCCTGTGTATTTTTACATGTTTTGATTTCGGAGGCGATTTCAAGTATGATTACATAGTTTAAAAAACAAATTTAGACTACTTGATTCTTTTGTGAATAATAATTTAAAAATCGAGAAAACAACCTTATTAAGTATGCCGTGAAAATTGAAAAAACTATTTTTAAATCATTCATTTCGTCTGCAAATAACAAAAGCGTTCTGTCCGAAATGTTCATTTTATTTAACACCTGTCAGAGCCAAAACATAGACTACTGCTACTCTTGTATTATTTCATGTGGGTAAATATACCTACATATTTTAATAAAAAGGGTATATTTTAGTCACAGTCAGGAAACACTAACGCAAACATTAGTGGGAAAAGAGCAGAGCGTTTGACATAAACTTTATGACAGCATCAAAAAAGGTGATTAAGAAATTTTTTCTGCCGCGGCTTTATTGTTTTAATATATTTTCGGTGTGGTAACAAGTGCAATGAGAAGTCCAGCTTCATAAAAATTTAAACGATGTATGTTGCAATATTAGAATTTTCTACTATTTTTTTTTATTATCTCCGGTCTTGGTAATCGCATAAAAAAAATGAAAATAAAAATTTTGAATATAAATAGACAAAAAAACTTTGTAATAATTTGTTAACTTGCAAAAATTAAAAATCCATTAAAAATTACCTTCTTTGTATAATTTAAGAAATATAGTGTAATAATGCATAAATCTATAATAGCCTAGGAAATAGGCAAATTCGACGACGAGTGGTTACCGTCTGCCAGTCGGTAATCGAAGAGACCATATAAGTACAAAATTTTTTTCTCTCTGGAACTTTTTGGTATGGTGAGGGAATATGGAGGGGGGGCATTTATTTTTAAATCGAATGATTATCGATATCTGTCCGCATAGGTAGTTAGTATATGTACTTCACATACCCCAGTTACGCTGGCAGACGAAACTTCCGGTCGGCGCGTGCGCTAACCAAAAATAGAAACTAAAAATTTTTTTTCTATTTTCGGTTAACGCGCGTCGATCGGAAGTTTCGTCTGCCAGCGTAATCGGAGTATGTGAAGTACATATACCAACTATCTATGCGGACAGATATCGATAATCATTCGATTTAAAAATAAAAAAGTTCCAGAGAGAAAAAAAAATTGTACTTATATGGTCTCTTCGATTACCGACTGGCAGACGGTAACCACTCGTCGTCGAATTTGCACGCTATTTCCTAGACTATAACGAAAGTGGGTGAAACTATGCCTTTTACTGATTTATTTTTCGAGTTATGTTCAAATAACAATGATTTTTTTTTAATAAAATAATAAGTTAAAAATATCATGCAAATAACACAGAAAAAAAGTATCATCTACAGATTTTTAATTGCATTTTAAATGGCCCAGAAAAGTATGAAAAAACCGCTGCCCAAGGAATCACTACTTCCACATCCAGATTTTCTATCCAAGTCACTCACAACGAAAAAATTTTGTATGTGGAAATAATTGTTTATGGAACTTTAATAATATAATATTTGAAATCCTCTACCCCAAAAACCCATGAAACGATACCCCACATCGCTAGTGGGGTGGGGGGGTGATAGGGGAGTGGTAGTGGGGGTGGATGAAGTAAAAAAATATTTTGAGGTTTCTGGTTATTGTACATGCACTAGATCACAATTTTTTTTTCATCCCCTTTAATAATGTGGTGGGGGTGCGAGGGTAATGGGGGTGGCTAATGCCAAAATTTTTTTTGAGATCTTAGCTTCTCTTGTATATACTAAATACCAATTTTATGGACTCTTACCTGCTTGATTTACCTAGCTACCCCAATTTACCCCCAACCCTTCGACGGAACAAGATGAAAATATAATCTAGTTCCAGATCTCGTTAATGTACATATGTGTACCAAATTTCAAGTAAATATCTTAAACTGTTCCAGAGTAAACGTGCGCACAAAAAAGTTACAGACAGACCGACAGACATAATTTTTTTTTCGCTCAAACTTAAAATCTCCACGTTTCATGACATTCTAAGCCTATTTGAAGAATAAAAATTAAAAAAAAAAATTAGTTTACACTAGATGTGGAAGTAAAATGACGACAGACAACTGTGTCGGTACCTCATTTTTGATGCATTGGCAGCCGGAACAAATATAAATAAATAAAATTAATAAATAAATAAACATTTATTGTGCACAAAAGAGTGTACACACAAAAGGAAGAGGTTAGTCTATACTATCTTTCACCTCCCTATATATATATTAGGAAAAAAAACCGCTGACCAAGGAATCACTACTTCCACATCCAGATTTTCTATCCAAGTTTCTCACAACGAAAAAAATTTGTATGTGGAAATAATTGATTATGGAACTTTAATAATATAACATTTGAAAGCGATAAAAAAATATTTCCTCTATAAAATATTTTATGAAAAATAGATACTTACATCAAAAAATCGCAATTTATTTATTTTTCCATCATACACTTAACTCGTTTTTAACTTTAATGCTCAAAAGAGCATGAGCACATGACATTTTTTTGTGGTCTTTTGACACATCAGTACTTATATAATTATTTATTTTATATAAAAGTCGGCTTGTAACAACAAAACCTCCACGGAAGTCACAAAAAGCATATTAATAATACACTCTCTGTCTATTTTTAAGTTCAAATTGCTTTCTTACGTCTTTCCAGTATTACAGTACTTTCTGATGGGCAAATTAAAAGAATTTACTAGAAGTATCCGTCTTTCCACAGTGGGATAAAATGAATCTGCAAACTTATTTCATAGAATGCAACTCTCAATTATTGATGTTAACTTGGGACAGCTGGTACATAGTAGAGGCCATTGTATTATTTTTTTTAAATTGGACCTATAAGTATAGTGACACTGAAACAAAATTAAATAAAAAACTTACGAATACTTAAAAGGGAACTTCATGCTTTGTTGTTATTTGATGTCAATCAATTTTTGGTCATATTTGACTCGGAAACACAAGGGTCACTTGCTGTAATCTCATCGAAAATAAGCACAGTTTCCAAAGAAAAATTGCTGCAACAAGACTCTTTTGCCGTTAATACCTAATTTTACTGTAGTATCAATACAGTTCGTTTTATATTGCTCTGTTAGGTAAATAAACGTAATTTAATTTCTAACACTTTGCATCTTTTTATTTCAATACGAATGAGGCAATACTGTAAAAGTGGAAAACAAAAAATGAGTACAAATTCAAAATATTTAAATACTTATAGGCCTACCACGAATATTACTACATTATTATTTATTAAAAACACAAGTTTACAAAAAAAAAAGTTGTCTGGATCTGGGGACAGACCATACGTTTCTTATGTATTTTTCGACGCTGAATTCGAATCTATTTTTAGTTTTGCTCTATCACGTCAGAATTTTGAGATATCCTATCCTAAAAGTGCAAAAAAACACGGTTTTTTGACATATTCGAATTTGTTTTTCTCGAAAAACCATGTATGGGATCTTAAAGTACAAATCTTCCTCTTTAAAATGCCGTTGAGTTTGCTCAAATATCTTTTTTTTTTCGCTGAGATATTGCAATTTAAATGATGACCATAAGGTTTCCGTACTAATTAAATGTATTGGGAAAGATATGATATGAACAGACAATTTTAAAAATTCGATATCTCAGCGAAAAAAAAGATATTTGAGCAAACTCAACGGCATTTTAAAGAGAAAGACTTGTTCTTTAAGAGCACATACATGGTTTTTTGAGAAAAAAAATTCGCAAAGCTACAAAAAACCGTGTTTTCTGCACTTTTAGGTTAGGATATCTCAAAATCCTGACGTGATAGAGCAATACTAAAAATAGATTCGAATTCAGCGTCGAAAAATACATAAGAAGCGTATGGTCTGACCCCCAGATCCAGCCAACTTTTTTTTTGTAAACCTGTGTAATTAATGTTTATTTGCATACAAAACCACCCAATATTTTATTAGGTTCTTTTAATGTATCCTCAAATCCATGACAATAAATAATAAAAAACGGTATATTATTTTGGGGTTCAAAGAATGAATATATTTCCCTTATTAGGTGGCCTTCCAATAGCGTCTCTACTGTAAAGAGTAATGATAGTGGCGCAGTATAGCAAGAACTCCTAGCCATATAATTTTGTGCTTCGTGACAATCTATGCATCAAAGACATATATTATAAAAATATGACCTATTGAGGCCCAGTTAGATTGGCAACATCGCTGGGATAGAGAACGAACGCTAGCTATATTCTTATATACAGCGGGCTTTGAAAGGATCGGTAAATATATCCGGGCTCTGAAATATGCCATGTTTATATAATCAAAGGAAAAATAATAATTAGCTACCTCTAGAGGCTTCCTATTAAAAAAAGTGCACAACAATCGCTATATTTAATAAATTTGTTAATTTATACACTTGGGAAATGCCGGGCTTATGAGCAACCTATCGATATATCGGGCTACACAATATACCGTCTATACCTATATATATATATATATATATATATATATATATATATATATACACACATATATATATATACACACATATATATATATAAACCCGGGGTCTTCTAACTCTTGCCACAAATGTGCGACTGGCTGCCTGTCAGTGGTCACCGTTTGTGTCAATCCCTAAGTTGTGCCTATCCTTTCAACTTAGCTACACCGTGCTGATGAGGACCAACGAGTCCGAAACACGTGTCCACGGTTGCTCTTTTTCTTTGCGGTCTTACCCACGATTTTTTCCTGTTTGCCATAAAGCTTTGGTCCGCACTAACATCTCCTATTTTTTATATATATATATATATATATATATATATATATATATATATATATATATATATATATATATATATATATATATATATATATATATATAATAAAATGAGAATTCATCTGCATTATTTTGTTCAGTAAAAAGATGTAAAGTAGATTTAAAGGCTGGTAACATTTTACTTTTTATATATGATGGTATAGAATTTTGGAAATTTGGTAGGTAAATGAACGTTTAAATAATTCTGTGCGATGAAACGAATATTCAAGTTGTGAATGTCTGCTCTATACGAATTTTTTTTATTCAGGTATTTGGGAGTTTTGTTATTATTATTTATTAAGATTAAGAACAAGCAGAGTACAAAAAGCGTCGCCTAGACATATTGAGCTAACTTATTTCGACTTGTTTATGTGATATACTTTATTGGCGCTTAGCCCCAAATATTAGTCTCAAACAAGAATTTTGCAGTACTTTTATTCGACGTATATCCTCTGCATCTATACAAGGGCCATACACAGTATCGGTAATATTAAACCTTGATAAAACCAATGATTTGAATAAAATTGTTTTAATTTTTTGATTCAGAAAACGTTTAATGTTATACATTAATTTTAAATTTGTGTAAGCTGTAGGTATATAGTTAATATGTGGTTTAAATCTTAGATTTGTATCAAATGTAAGCCCTAAATTTTTTGCTTTTTCTGTAAAAGCTATGTGGTCTCCATCTATATTTATCTGAAGATTTTCCATTACAACTGACCTGCTGTTTTGATGGCCAAAAACAAGAGCGGATGTTTTATTAGCTTTAACGTTTAACACGTAGGTTCTAGACCTTTGTCTCTATTAAGAGCAACCATCGCTTTTGGGCATTCCCCTGGATCAAACGTAAAATAGAATTGAGTGTCGTCTGACAATGCTCAGCTGCTCTTTCGAAGCCCGATGTATATAACATATACAAGAGTGGTTCTAGAATTGATCCCTGTGGCACCTCAGATGACACATTGAGAGGATTAAACAAACTATTGTCAATTTTAATACGTTGTGTTCTATGATATAAATAACTGCAAAAAGTTAACTGCGCTAGCACTTAAACTCATTGAGCCAAGTATGGCAAGAATTTCATGATTTATCGTATCAAACGGTTTTGTAAAGTCGACAAGTACCAGCACAGCCATTTTTTTTTTATTTGCTCCTCTCAAAATATAATCTGTGATGTTCAAGAGAGCGGTTTCACGACTATGGACAGACTGGAAGCCAGCTTGTATTTCAGGTATTAGTTGAAACTGAGTTACATGAGTGCGCAGCTGAGAATCTACCTCTCTCTTTAACATTTTTGATATAGTAGGCAAAATTCTAATTGGCCAGAGGTCTTTAAATTCTTCGGGGTTAATTTTTTTAGGCAGTGGTTGCACTATGGCCTATTTCCAGGAATTTGGAAAAATAGTATTTTCTAAGCTAAAGATAATGATGTGAGTAAGCAAAGGTAGTATTAAAGGGCAACACATGAGTAATAATTTAATATTAAGACCATCGTATCCCTGATGATTAGATTTTATAAGTACCATATAAAATGTTTTATACATTATACTCAGTAGGCCTAAATTTAAATGAATCGATATTTGGTTTAACATTATTTATATAAGAAGTAATGGTATTTCGATGTACAGGCAATTTTGGAATAGAGCTTATAATTATTGAGGTCATTAACATTTCTTTATTTCTTGGCTATTAGCTTTTCTTGTTTAGCTATATTTAAAAGGCTCAAATCTTTCCAGGTCTTATTTATACCGTCTACCCTCAGCTTGTGCTCAAAATACGCTTTTTTTTTCATTTCGATATACTAATGTATAATTTTTCAACATTTTATAATAATTATGAGGAGCTTCATTTTTTGCGCGGCGCCGTTTACTGCAAGCGTTATCTCTCAAAGACATAAGTATACGTATGTTTTCAGTGAGCCACGGTGCATACTTTTTTGTAATTTTACTTCCACATCCAGTGGAAGTATAGTAATGACAAAAAAATTTTTGAAAATTTTTATTGTCGAGATTTTAAGCGAAAAAAAATTCTGTCTGTCGGTCTGTCTGTAACTTTTATTGTGCACATGATTACTCTGGAACCGTTTAAGATATTGACTTGAAATTTAGTTGATGTATGTACTTTAACGGGATCTGGAACTAGATTATATTTTCATCTCATTTCGTCGAAGGGTTGGGGGGTAAATTGGGGTAAATAGGGGGTAAATAGGTAAATCAAGCAAGTAAGAGTCCATAAAATTGGTATTTGCTGCTCCTCGTTGCTCGAACTGAACTGTTCAGTTCGAGCAACGAGGAGGTTAGACCAGTAAACGCAATATTCTTCGCTCATTACTTAGGAGACCTGGACAAAAACTTTCGCATTTCTCCCCCCCTCCCCCTCATCAATTATTAAGCGCAGGGGCCCGTCAGAGATCTTGACAATTTTTTTTAAAATTTATCCCTTTCGCTTAACAGTTATTAAGAGGGCCCCCTCTAGAGATCTTGACAATAAATTTTTGTTCAAATTTCATATATTTTAATGCCTGCGACATTATATTAATAACATATTTATCTGTTATTTATTTTGTAATATTGTATGTTTATTTGCAAGGCCCCCACAAGGGGGCAGTAGGTGCCGTGGTACCGTGGCCCGGTTAGACCAGTAAACGCAATATTCGCTCATTAATTGTAGGTGCGGGGCCCGCCAGTGAATTTGGTACCGGGGCCCATGATTTGATATAACTGGCCTGTTTATTTGTCTTTGCCATATTGCTGTTATCTAAGCTTAAGATTAAATACAGAGGTTTGTCTTGCACAACCACCTGATCTTCGGCGTTTTTCCTGTACTTTTTTTATCGTGTTATTTATTTTTGTTACTTCTTGTGAAAATATTGACCTATTATTATAAATATGTGTTATTTTATTTTCTAACTGCCACCCCCTGAAAAGGGGGGATCTGAGCATCAACATTATCAAATCTCATGTAACGTACCCATTTTGATTTTCCATAACCAAGTTTAGAATAGAAACGATAATTGTTTTCAGTAGATGAATTAGATTTTTATTTTTATAATGTTTTATTAATTACAATTTTTTTTATTTTTCAGATTTTTACTGAAAGCGTACTAACAGC
This sequence comes from Rutpela maculata, assembly GCA_936432065.2. Classification (NCBI taxonomy): domain Eukaryota; kingdom Metazoa; phylum Arthropoda; class Insecta; order Coleoptera; family Cerambycidae; genus Rutpela; species Rutpela maculata. Next base: position 43,386,109 of record OW386291.2, on the reverse strand, counting down.
TGATCTCCTGAGAAAATATGAAAACAACGAGGTAAAAAGTGATAAATGGGAAACGTGTTCTACTAATGAGTCTAATAATCCTGAAGTTTTTGATGGCTCTAAGGGTATTCCACATCACATGAACAAATCCAAAACTGATTTACTTCCAAGTAATCAACTTGAAAAAAATAAAAATACAATTACCCATGATGAAACGAATTTAGAGAATCCTCGTTATCAAAAAGAAAATTCAGATTCTGTTGTTAAAAATCATAGCTCCAATTCGCATGAGAACGAGATTCGATCTGAAGGTGATCAAATGAAAATTTTACCAACACAAAATTCAGAATCAATTAGTGAGAATTATAAGTTTAATTTGCCTGATGGCCAAAATGCTACGCCTGAAACAAATATTCAGAATAACGTGTGGGCTGGACCATATTTGAATTTTTTGGTGAACCAAAATTCGGAGCATTTTGTTGAAAATCATGAATCTAATTTGCAGGATTATAACATTACAAATCTTGCTGAAACATTACCCAGAGAAAATTTTTTGGCAGATATTGAAAGAGGAAACGCTGTGTTCACAATATGCCCAGACTATAGTTTCCCTGAAGTTGAAAATGAATATACGCAAATGTCTGTGGCGGAAGGGAGAAAGGTAAAATAAAATTCTTATTTCAGTTAATTTTTATACCTATTTACGTGGTTTTAAAGTAAAAATGTATATACGTATTGGATTGTTATTGAATCACAATAATTATTCGTCTTTTACTTACTTTAAAAATAGACTCAGCTCACCAGCAAATGTACATTTTCAAATGAACCCTACATACTCAGCAGAGTTTCTTTACTCCCATATGACATTCACGAACTTTCACGGTACTAGTGAGAATTAAACCACTGTGGTAATGCCAGAAAATTTTGCTTCAATCATGCACTCTCTCATCTAGTATACTTAACTTAGGGCCAGTTTTACAATATCGGATTAAACCGCGGAGTGCGGATTAAACTACGGCCTTGAAAAAACGTCTGTTTTAGAATGTCGTTAATTTTGTTTTTATATGTAATATGATGGATATAATCGAAATATTTGATTAGTTATTATTTATTTATTATTATTTACTGTCTAATGACGATGAAGAAATTATATTAATGTAATAGAAGGTGTTCGAAGTTCTAAGTTTAAACTGCACAGTTTAATCTAACATTATAATACTGGCCCTTAGTAATAACTCTGTGGTATCAAGTATTTTTTTTAATATTGGTATTTTAATGTATCACAATAGTTTACTAAATATTTACAATTAAATTAAAGTGCCAAAACCATATTTGGAACATTTCCAAGCAAATATTAGTTCGAACAGCAAATATACAGTGTGTCCCCGGATGGGGTGCCGCACTTTTGTAAACTTTTTTATTTTTGATTTGCCGAGAAAACTTATAATAAATTTGTAAAGTTGGCGTGAAAATATTTGTAAAAAACTGATCTGGGGGGACATAAGATGAGTAATAGAATACATTAAGATAGTTTTTGAAATTTTTGTCCGTTTGTCTGTTTGTTTAAACGCGCATCACGCAGAAACTGCTGAACCAATTTGAATGAGGTTTTCACAGGTAAATCCATCTAAGCTTGGAGTAATATTGAGTTTTTATTTCATCGAAATCGGCCTATTCTAAACCACGTTTTATGAAAATCGGCGTAGTACAACAGGAGATACATCTTGATCTCTACGATAAGCGCATTTGCACGGCGGCGGCGTAAACTTTCACTTATAATATCACAAGAGCTTAAATTATTTCCGAAAATTTTCTTGAGGGCACGAATTTTCTTAAAATATTCGTGCCCGAAAGAAAATTTCCCGGAATAATTTAAGCTTGGTATTCGGTAAGAAATTTTCACACCACTTAACACCATAATTTGGAAAAAAATTATTAATCCAACCTGACATTTTAAATTAATTTCACTGCTTGTCAAGTTGGCGAGAGTATTATTGTTGTTTTTGACATATTATGTTGATTTGTCATTTTTGTTTAACCGGTTCTGTCACAAAGCTTAATAATTACTAGTTTAAAAGGTCTGTCGTTGAGTTTAATAAGTGTATAGCGAAATGTCGCGATTTGGTAAAGAAAATCAACAAGTAATTAGACAAGAAATTCAAAATATAACACCAGATAACACCCGAAAATCAAAATCAAGTGTATGGAAACAGTTTGTTGAATTTTGTGACGAAAAGTATAATATTCATGAGTGTATGAGTGTAGTACAGGTGGCTACTATACTGGAGGACTACGCATTTAATATGAAAAAGAAAAATTTTGAAGATTATAAGGAAAGTGTGGTCAAAGTGATGTGGAACTCTACTGCTAAGCAGTTACAAGAAATTTATTACAAAAATATAAAATAAAATTTAATCCGTTTTCTGATGTGGAATTTGCGACCGCCAGAGCTGCACGCGATGCTAAGCGCAAAAAATTACAGAGAGACCCATTAAAAAGAAAAGTGAGTGCTTCAGCCTTAACCAGCGACGAATACAAAAAAATTATTGAAATGTGGGATGAAAATACTGGATTGCAGCGTAAATTTTTTCACATAGTTTCTCATGAGCTGGCATGGAGAGGAGGGGAAGGATATTCTGCGTGTATCCAATACTTCAAAGAAGAAACTGATAATTTCGGAAACCCAAAAGGTCGAATAGAATATAATCCAATATTCTCCAAAACCACACAAGGTGGTTCTAAAAAACTGTCGGATAGTAAATGGTTGATTACAAATTTCGATAATCCACAAATGTGTCCGGTTCGTTTGTTTAAGAAGTTGATGGAAAAAAGGGGAAATCTTATTCAGACCGACAGATTATTCTTCACACCAAACCCATACTGGAGTCAACCCAATTCGAAAGGATGGTACAAGAATAGCCCAGTTGGTAAGAACATTGTATCTTCATGGTTTAAATCAGCAGCTTCTGATTTAGGAATTGACACTAAAAAAAACTAATCATTCTGCAAGAGCAACAGCTGTTTCGAAATTGGCCAAGGAAGGAGTTGGTGAACAACAGCTCATTAAAATTAATGGACACAGTAATAGTCAGTCAATCAAACCTTACTTACAATTGGACGTTGAACATCATCATCAGATGATTGAATCCATGAGGAGAATTTCATCAAGTACTAGCAAGTTTAATCATGATCAGAGCACAATGCAAAATAAAACAGAAAGTACCCAGATTCAACCCACCAATTCAAGCCAGCGCAGCGCACAAACATTTATAATAATTGTGTTTTTAATATTAATAAAACCTATAATAATTAAATTTATTTCGTTATTAGTTTGCTTATTAGTCGATATCATTAGAGATTTGCCAATGAAGATATTAGTTCAACATGAAATAAATTCTAAAAGAATCATATAGGTATATCCACCATACTTCGTTAAATAAAAAAATCGGCAGCTACTGGAAGCGGCTGGAACCTCCCCACACGGTGGATCCTTATCAGCTGTATTTGGATATTACATCGGAAATCAGAGCACTAAGCAAACAGATAAATTACACGTGACTTTGGAGACTTTTATTTCATCAAGAAATATCGAACGAACTGAAGCGGACTACAAGCAATCTGTTAAAACATAACCTCTCATGTTTGTTTATGTTGCATGTTAATCAATTGCCGGATATTATAAGGGTATTAACAGATAACGTTTCGAAGATTTTGTAAAATATTGGATAATGAAAAAAAAATAATAACACAGAATTTAGCCCAAATGACACTCTAACTTCAACAAGTCAATAACATTATGGACTGTTCAAGCAGACTACGCATGCATCAAATTAAAATCTTCCTGCTCGATCAAAAAGGTTGAGCAAGTCGAGCTTCGTCCGAGGCCTTTATTTTGTAATATTCGAACGTTTAAGATTTAGCTCAGTTAGCTCGATTTGCAATGAACGATTGTGACGTGTCGCATCAATCAGACGTAATATCCGAACACGGCTATAAACAATTATTACCTTAAAAAAAAACAACTAAAATAAGTTTTGACATTGTCAAAAATATTTGGGTTGGTAACCTTTACGAATGTTGATTTTTAGGTTATGAAATATATTTAGGGACATAACATGTTTAAGTTTTTCAAGTTTATTCTCATTTTTAATGTTTGACTACGCATTTTTAGCTTGAAGCCACAGTGACTCCGAGCAGATAGTTAAAAAACTCATGCAAATAATTTTTCTATATAGACCATCTTAGGATGACGTCACGATAAGTCGACCATATTGCCTGAGGGATAACCAAACTTTCTATTTCAATGTAAACAAAGAAGTAATCTCAGTTTTAAATGTGAAATAAAAATAAAACACCATCTTTTTTTGCGACAAGGTGCGATTGTGAGATAAGGTTTATTTTGAATGTAAAAAAGCTTAGAAGAAAGGTAAAGAAATCACTTTCTGGCAGAGTCTATTGAATACTACATACGGATAATATATCACTGAAATCTAGCACTTAGTTATTTAAATGTAAACTTGCCTTGCCCATAACAATGAATACATTTGAGTTTATCTTTCTTGCACAAACTTCTTGCACAAATCCAGCCTCATAATATTTATATGCTTGTAAAGATTTGTATGCCTTTAACTGCTGATCTGCGAAGAAGCTGTGAGTCGACACTAAGTAATTTACCATATTAATTACGGACACACAAGGTAAAATAGACAAATCTGCAGAAAGGTCTCCAGTCTCCACTTCAAGGGTGTATGGGTCAATATTGTCTATTATTTTGATTTTCTCATCGTAGCGACACTTTACATCACCCATAAGGGTTGGATAATATTCACTATATGACATTATTACGAAAACACACACAGTTTCTCAAGAAAATCAGAAAAAAATATATAAAACCACGCAAACTGCGTGTTGTTGTCCCTCAAGCAAAATGTCAAAATTGTCAAAACCATGTGACCTAAAAATGATTGATTAATAAAAAAATAGATTGCTATTTACAGGTTAGATTTCTAACCCACAAAAAGAGTCCTATTTTATTAGGACAAAGTATTTAGGACTTCATAAACATTACACTGTACTAGATTTTAGTTGAAAGTACGGGAACCAGGCAGAAATTTTAATAACAGCTACGTAATATTCTTAAATCTTAAGAAATATATATTTTTGAGGTTAGCTGTGACGTCACGTACCATAAGCTATAAATCAACATTCACAAAGGTTACCAACCCAAATATTTTTGACAGATGGCAAAATACGTTTTCCCCTAACAATAATACCAATAATATTTTTTGGATGCTGTCATATGTGCGCATATAACGAATTATTTTTAATTTTTTTAACGGAAACCAAATCGAAAGGGTGCAAGTGTGATATATCGTTGAAATTGGAATTTATACTGCTTTTTAATGGTTCAATTACAAATTCTAAGTAATCATAAAATAAACAACTTGTGCCAAAATGGCACTAAACGTAATCCGATCTCAACCAAAACCTTTTCAGATCTTCTGGAGCACTAAAGAAACCCTCATGTAAAAGTTTCATCCAAATCCGTTTAGTAGCTTCGTAGCTATCGTGCTAACACACAGGCATTAGTTACAAACCACTTTTTTGGGTTTCCGGGACCTCGAAATCGTAAAGATTTGATGTTATCTCAATTTTCGATTTTGGATTAATTGTAGTAACCTCCCACAATTATTGTGGGGAGGTTAATAAACACAACACTATAAAAACTAAGTTCGTAGGCAAGAGCACTTAATAATTTTGATTATTGATACGGGAAACAACTAAACGAAAACATCCGTTCGTTGGTAATGGGTGGTAGGGATGACCATCTTTTGGAAAAACCATATAACTCTTGGTGGACAGCTTCCCTGCCAGATGTGGCCGGAGTAGTGTTCATGGTGGATCGTTTAAGTTTGAGTTGATATATTTTGTTTTATCTTCTGGCCTCGGCCGATTTTTCACTAAATCGGTCGGGGAAGTAAGCTGTCAAATTTTTGGTTTCAATGTTTTTCTGGGGGAATTTGGTTTTTGACAGTTTTCGAAAAAATATTTTAGGTTGGTACCAATGTCTTAAATTATTTTTAAGTTATGTAGCACTATTTTTAGGTTATGTTGCCGGAAGAATTTCCGGCGGGATAGCGGAAGTAGCGGAAATAGTTTTTAAAATATAATGTCACTTTTGAAGTTTTATTGGAAAAAACTCACCGAAAACGTTCCGGTGAGATTGCTTATACTTGTAGGGCTTGTGAGCGGTTCACGAAGGCTTCTCACACCTTCCGTGGGCTTTATGAACGTCGAAAAAACTTGTAATGTCTCGATGCACTTGACACTCAAATTTACTCAGCATACAGTCTGCACGCTTTAACACACTAGTCTATTGAACGTTAGGTTAGACCACTGAGTACAGTAACTATACAGAGGCGAAGGCTAGCCTTCCCGCCAAAACCAAATTTGTATACTCATCGCCATTTCTTAATTGTATAACAATCAACCTCACTTTTATCTTGACACTGTTGATGTTTATCGTGTTAAGTTTGGATTTGTGAATTTTTTTTTCCACTCATTTTGGGATATTGAAAACATTAACCGAGAATTAAAATTCTCATAAATAAAACCTAGTGTACAACTCAATTGAAAATAGGCGCCGATTATAAGCAATTCAAATCGTAATCTTTTTCAATCCAACTCGAAATACACTGTCTTTTCAGTGTATCCTTAAATGGGGATCTGCACATGACGTCATAGCTAACCTCAAAAATATATATTTCTTAAAATTTAGTACTACGTAGCTATTATTAAAATTTCTACCTGGTTCCCATACTTTCGACCAAAATCTAGTTCAATGTAATGTTTATAAAGTTCTAACTAGTTTGTAATAGATGGCAGGACCAATAAGTTCTCTCATTACTTACGCATAGATAGAAAATTTTACAGGTTCTGTGCATACGTACATACAGTGTTGCATACATTCCCGGCTTCTTGTTTTTGACAAGAGTCCAGTGACATCTGACATTAAGTAGCTAAATTAAAACATTGAAAGAATATATGTAACACTACATGCAGTATTACACGTGTCGTCACAGCTAACCTCAAAAATATATATTTCTTAAGATTTACAGGTATTACGTAGCTATTATTAAAATTTCTGCCTGGTTCCTGTACTGTCAACCAAAGTCAAGTTCAACGTAATATGTATGAAGTTTTAAATAGTTTGTCACAATAAAATAAGACACTTTTGCAGGTTAGGAATCTAACCTATAATTAGCAGTCTATTTTTATTAATCAACAATATTGAAAAATTATTTGCGTGAAATTTTAAATATTTGCTTGGAGCCAGTATGGCTCCGAGCTAAAAATGCCTATACAAACATTAAATATGAGAATAAACGAAAACACCTTAAAATTTGAGGTTGTGTTAGTTATACGATGCACATGCCCAGGTAATTGTAGGACCTTATTGCTCGCGCCATCTATTAAAGTAAATAGAAACCATGCACTTACGAAGCCATTATTATAATAGGAAAGTGCCGGACCACCTATTTAATACACCGTGGTGTAGACGCAACTGGTACGCAAGGTCACAGAAAACGAGCCATCAAAACTGAAAGGAACCGCCAAAGACTTCGCCTCTGTGCAGTTACTGTATTCTGTGGTTCCACTATAAAATATATTTTACACAAGAAGCGTGTTATTTGGTTTTTAATTTTTTTCAAGGAAACCAAAGCTAAAGAGTGCAAGTGTGATATATCGTTGAAATCGGAATTTTTACTGCTTTTCAATGGTTCGATTACAAATTGTAAGTAATCATAAAATAAACAACTTGTTGTGCCAAAACAGCAACAAACGTAATCCGATCTCAACCAAAACCTTTTCAGATCTTCTGGAGCACTAAAGAAACCCTCATGCAAAGTTTCATCCAAATCCGTTTAGTGGCTTCGCCGCTATCGTGCTAACAGACATACACACACACACACACACACACACACACACACACACACACACACATACACACACACAGACATTTTTCAAAAACAACTTTTTTGGGTTCCTGGGACCTCAAAACGTAAAGATTTGATGTTATCTCAATTTTCGATTTTGGACTAATTGTAGTAACCTCCCACAATTTTATTGTGGGGAGGTTAAAAAAATTACCAACTTTAGTTACACCAAATGCTAAAACTCAGATGGGTATTAGTTCAGTCTATCGCCCTTTCATAATTTTACGTTACTAAAGGTGGTAGAAATGTATTTTTTTGTTAAAGTAATCCATAACACTTCTAATTTAAAAAATATAATATTAACATGGTTTGTTACAGTAGGTGGCCGTGATATAGGCGACCATGCTTTTGACAGATGAGGTTTATATTGGTAAATTACATTACGTTACTGTATAGTAAACCAGCAAACAAAGATATTTTTATGTAAAACATTTCTTGTAAGCATTTGCGTTAAACAATTTGAGAAAAATAGAATGCTTTGAAAAGTACAATTTATGTAAATACTGCAAAGAGTCAAGCGCAAATATGTCATCCAAGATTAATATATTTAACGAATTTAATGGAAGATTGCGATCAGGAAGCGTTAGAGTCGAATGGTTTGTTTACGAAAATCCAAGAAAGTCTGCTGCAGATGTCAAGTAAATATGGCCTTTTGCGTAAAAGAGATTTGAACAAAATTGTTTCAAAATATTACATATATGTCTTAAAACACAGACATCTAATTAATTCGTCACCTTCCTATTCACCATTAAGAAGAAAGGATGGGTTAGAATTCAAGCAACATTTAAATCTTACTATGTTTGTACATCCTACGTTTTTTTAAATTATAAATTGTTAATGCATAATAATTTAACAAATTTGTGTTTTCTGTTTAATGAAACTTTATAGCGAATAATAAATAATAATGTTAATTCAGAAATTTTGCATTATTCACAGGTATATCTACATTATTTAATCGTTGTAGATCATATGTTTACCTTTTCAACTGTCAAAAAATTTTCACTTAAATATCGTGGCACCTCGAAAAAATTTTCGGAAATTTTTTTAATTGCCATGGTAACTAGTCAAAATTAAGGTATCTTATTGGTTAAAAAGTAAAGGTGTGAAATTTTCATGATTAAACTTCTGTAATATTCTTGAAAATTCGAGGGTATTCTAGAACATTCCAGATAATTTCTAAGCGTTCTAAAATATTCCAGACTGGTGATTCTACCTCAAATGCCGTTTATAAAGAAGCTTTTTAGTTAATTTCAAAATTCCACACCAACGTAGTCGCGGACACAGCTAGTTCTTTATAAAAAGTTTTGTTTGTCTTATGGAGTCAAAAACAGTTGTCAAACTTAAGATAAATTATACAGAGTATTCCAAAAATTAGAAAATACGAAATCGACTTGTAAACTAACTTTTCTACATTTTTGTTGAAAATTTTGTTTAACAACGTTTCTTCGATTATGAAGAAAAGCTTAAATGCGGAGTTTCGTTGCAAAAAACGCATATAGGAATGTTAGAGTCGTATTGTTATGAGAAGATGACAGGGGCAGGGCCAACATGCGTGAATATTTTTACCAGTGGCATAGCGTCATCTGGGGTATAGAGATGTGTAACTGTAATAAAAGTTTTGCGGTCAAGGAGCTGTGTATCCTTTGTTGAGAAGAAGTGTAAGAATAGTAATTTGTACTAAACTATGCCTAATAAAGTAGTTTTATAATTGTTTTTACCGCCGCCGCCGCCGCTCTACTGCAAGCCACCACTGCAACTGGGGTCGACATTGAATGTCACGTAATTCGTTTCCATTGGCTTAGAATGATGGAGTGCACAAACTTGTTTCTGTGCATATTTTTTGCTGTCATCTTCTCATAGCAATACTACTCTACCCTAAAAAGATAATGAAAATATGTGGCGGAGAACGATAATATTTGGCATATAGTTAACATAATTATCAAAGAAAGATATAAGAAAATTGTACAGGGTGGTCACACTAAAAAAAATTAAAGAAAAAATGTGACGGTTGGAAATAATATTTCGCATGCAGTTAATACAACTGTCTAGGAAGAGAAATATGGAAAATATACAATATTAAAATATATATTGAATCACCAAACGTTCGACAAGTCGTTGCGAATAGGGAGAATAAATAAAGTGTGAAAACAGAGAGGGAAGTTTTGGATAAATACCTTTACCGATTTTTTTTTATGTTACATCTGTAAGAATACATTATCTTTCTCTCAAGAACAAAATCTTACATTTTTAATGTCTTTTTGTGGTATAACATTTGTTTTACGTAAGTGTACATACTCTTACATTCATGGGCGCAGCCAGGGGGGGAGCCATGCCCCCCCCCCCCCAAGCCGTCTTTCATGAGCCAAAAAATAAAGAAGCAGTACAAAGCAGTATCTAAATTATCCCTTGAAATAAATATTTTGTAATTAATGCCAATATCATCTAGTAGAGGAATCTACATACACATCCGTTTTCAACCATTTTCTGGAAAATTTTCCTCATCCTATGGGGAGGCCGGTTCTATTGCCCCCCCCCCCCAGATGAATTTTCTGGATGCGCCACTGCTTACATTATTTAGGAATTACTGAAGCGAAAACTTCCATACTGATAAGAAGTTAACTAGTTTTTTAATTAATTCCACATCATGGAGTTTATTATTCTGTGTGTAACTTTTTTGTGCCTACGATTACTCTGGAATGATTTATGAACTGACTTGTTTGGTACACGGGTACACCTATGTATTATAACGAAATTTGGAACTAGATTATATTTTGATGCTATTCCGTTAATGCATTGGGCGGTAAATGGTAAATAGGGGCAAATAGGTAAAGCAGGCAAGATTCCATAGAATAAGATTTAATATGTTTACGGGAAGCTAGGCTCTACAAATTGTTTTGGTAACAGCCATATCTCTACGTGATGTGGAAGTAGTGACTCCTTGGGCATGCTGAAGATGCCTAGCTGCTCGATCATGGTCGTTACATCGACGCCATCAATTTAAAAAAAAAACATGCTTATTTAAATGAGAAATGTGACCTCACATACCGGGCCCGGTAGCAGCAGTTCACTCTAGCCGTTTACATCGAGGTCTACCACGTTGTCCAGGTCGATACAAAATAGTTTGTTTTTACATCGCTGTAGATAGGAAGGTATCGCGGTAGCTTGCACTTGGTACTTGGTTGGTGCACTCAGACCACGTGGTATCCTTTTACTCGACTGCATGCTTTCCAAGCTTCTAACACTGAAAGGTCCACCCAGCAACGTGGCATCGATAGTGCAATGTATCGACCGCCACCGCGATCTTCACCTCGACCACGACATCCACCGTGATGTATCTTTGGTATGTTCTTACCCTTAAGCTGCGCTTTTTTTATATTTATATATCAACCATCTAGAAAAATATAAAAACAAGAGAACAGTCAGTAAATAACACAGGCACACAAAATAAAAAAATTGGTCTTTTTCTGGTACTCCATTAGGTAACCCATATGTATTTCGACGTGCTGAACGAGAATCAGGTGTCCGCTTAGCTCCATTGGCCACCATTTTTTTGTGAACCACCAAAATAACCTAAAAAAAGAATCATAATTTAGATTAGTTTCGCGATTTACTAAAAATTGGTATTCAGCATGTCGAGATACATAGAGGTTACCCAATGAAGTCCCAGAAATAGATTACTTTTCACTTTTTTTGTGTGACTCAGTCCAGTTCGAGCAACGAGGAGCAGCAGTAGGTAGCTTTCAGCGAGAACCTGAAGATGGCAGATAGGATTCTGCCGAAACGTCGTTTAGACAACAATGGCTCCATCAGGAGCCTATCAACTACGTGGGAAAACACCCAGAAGTACACCAACACTTCACACATACAGAAATCTACTATCTATGGTATCGAAAGCTCTAGACAGATTAAAAAATACCCAACTACGTTTTCGGATTCGTCGAGTTTACCTAAAATGTGCTGAATAAATTCGGTAATAGCATTTTCGGTTGATAAGTTTTTTCTGAAGCCAAACTGATATTTAGTAAACAAATTGTATTGGTTTAAGTAAGAATTTAAGTTATCGGAGATTGAAATTTTAATGATTTTAGAGAAGATACTTAACATTGCAATTGGCCCATGGTTATCTATATCCTGCAAGTCACCCTTTTTAGGAATAGGCAACTAGAATGGCAAATTTTAAAATGTCGGGAAACTTACCACTCGTAAAAGCAAAATTTATTATTTCAACTAACGGCGTTAAAATAAGGTCCGAGCATTTGTTAATTAAACTAATAGGAACTTCATCAAACCCAGTAGACTTTTTATTAGGTAATAATTCTGTCGATGTCTCGTTCATTGACCGGTGTAAAAAACATTGAGTTGTTTATATTTACTTTACTGACAGTGCAGTTTTCGGAGAAGACGTTTTTGAAATGATCATTTAATTTCCTTTGAACAATGGTGGAGAAGTGGTCACCAATGGCTGGGGCAATTTCGTTGATATTTTTTTGTTAATGTGCTGTTTTCTGTTTTTATTGTGGTTGAAGGAATTGAACTTTTTGAACTAGATTTGTGATTAACCAAATTTCACATTGTTTTAGCTTTATTTTTTGACGACTGAATTGCATTAAAATTGTGAATTTTTTTTCCGTCTTTACAAGATGGTTGATTTCTCTCTTCAGTATTTTATATGTGTTACATAGATCCTCATCGTTTACAGATTTACGTAATTGATTCAATTGTTTTAACCGTTGAAGTTTATTAAGTAGCGGTTCGTTGAATTTTGTTTTATTAGGTTTTTTTAGTTTTTTAGTTTTCTCCACCTTAGGAAATGCAGCGTTAAAACAGTATTCAAAATGAGACCAAAAATCTGTAAACATCTCGTTAATATCGCCATAATGCATTTGAAAAGTGAACTCGCTAAGAATTTTTCGAAATTCGGCTACTCAGAAAAATTTCTTACTTGGACGGGTTCTTGACTAGTTACTTTATTGTCGCTCTCAAGATCTACTTTAAATGTGAAGGTTTGCGCGTGGTGATCTGATAAACCTAGATCAACATTATCAGCAGATAGGTATTGGTTGCTGATGTTAGTGGTTATGTAATCTATTATACTATTGGTTGTTCTGTTGTCTATACTGGCTATTCTTGTCGGGGTGTTAATTAGGGAAGTAAATTTAAAATGATCAAATAGATTAATTAAGTTACTGTGTTCCAGTGATTTTTTTGAACTGTCCATGTTAAAGTCACCGTATAAAATAACATATTTGAATCTTTCAGTTGCAATTTCGAGTGCTTTAGATAGCTGAAGAATAAAAATTTCGTGATTACCACTAGGGAAACTATAAGCGCTGATGATACAAAAATCATGTTTGTAAGAAATCGCAGAGCATTCAAAATGAATTTCTACTGAAAGATCACACAAGCTACTTATGGACTTGCAATCGCTACTGATTTCATTTTTAGCGTAGATAACTGAGACACCGTGTATTAATTTTTGTCTACAAAAACAGCTAATTTTTGAAAAGCCAATTAACTGCAAGGCGTTTAAATTAATTTCATTTGCCCAATGCTCGTAGAGTATTAGGAAATGAACAAGTTTCTTGGAAAGAAATAAGTCAATTAGATTTATTTTGTTTGAGAAACATTGAATATTTCAGGAGAACTAGGCTCTCACTTGTCAAATTGAACGAGTTAATAGTGTCAAATTTCTTATTCACGAAAAAACTTACCATCCGAGGTTGGGACTAACTCGGTTGTGATTAGCTCCACATTTTCAATTGACGATTTGCATGAAAGAAAGTTTGGTAAAAAGTGCCTAGATTGGTATCACTGTAATTCACTGCACATGTTGACCAACTCGTCTAATTTCCAAACTTTGCAACAATTAAATACCTATAATATAATAATCATAACATTGTTTTCATTATCTTTAATGTTAAACCTACTTCCATTCAATTTAAATCATCTTTATTAGGTTGTTTCGTAGTCTACAACATTTAAAAATTGTCGAATTATGCAATTTGTCAAACACTGTTTCTAACTGTCAGTTTAGAAGAGTTGGCAGCAGTGATTGACAAATTGCATAATTCGACATTTTTTAAATATTGTAGACTACGAAACAACCTAATAAAGATGATTTATATTCAATGGAAGTAGGTTTAACATTAAAGATAATGAAGACAATGTTATGATTATTATATTATAGGTATTTAATTGTTGCAAAGTTTGGAAATTAGACGAGTTGGTCAACATGTGCAGTGAATTACAGTGATACCAATCTAGACACTTTTTACCAAACTTTCTTTCGTGCAAATCGTCAATGTTTTCATTATCTTTAATGTTAAACCTACTTCCATTGAACATAAATCATCTTTATTAGGTTGTTTCGTAGTCTACAATATTTAAAAAATGTCGATTATGCAAGTTGTCAAACACTGTTGTTTCCAACTCTCAGTTTAGAAGAGTTGGCAGCAGTGATTGACGAATTGCATAATTCGACATTTTTAAAATATTGTAAACTACGAAACAACCTAATAAAGATGATTTATATTCAATGGAAGTAGGTTTAACATTGAAGGTAACGAAAACAATGTTATGATTATTATATTATAGGTATTTAATTGTTGCAAAGTTTGGAAATTAGACGAGTTGGTCAACATGTGCAGTGAATTACAGTGATACCAATCTAGACACTTTTTACCAAACTTTCTTTCATGCAAATCGTCAATTGATTTCTGTCGTGGTACTGGTAGTGGGAGATTCAGTTGAACTTGGTATGACATTGCAGGTAGATGATGAACGTATGTCTTGCTGTTGACGGATACTTGTATTTGAGGTGTTCTTTGCGGTTTGTTCCTGAGTTGCTGTTCGATTATCCAATCTTGCGTTGACATGAGAGTAGTCACTTCTACAATTGACTCTCAGATAATAAGTAAATGTTTAAATGATATTTTTTTGCCACCATAGGTTAACACATGCCGATTATTTAGGAGATTCTTGGTTATGAACTGATTAGAGTCAATAAACTGCATATTGCTAGAGTTACTTTTGAGGTTGTTTTTGATTATGGTCTGATTTGTTTCGTGTAGAAATTTATTTAATACTGGGCGATTGTAGAAATATGGAGAACAAAAATTACATTGGTGTCGTCTAATTTACCAACTGATTCAGATAATAAATTGCTATTTACTGCCTCTCCTCTAGTCGCATTATTTGCACCTGGGAATATGATGACGTAATTGTTGGATCATAATAATAATAATAATAATAATAATAATAATAATAATAATAATAATAATACCTCCCACGCCAACGGGGGGGCCGAGGACTCTTGAGTCTGGAGTGTGCGCATGGCAGAGTAGCGCTGAGTGTGGCATGCAACGTCCTCAGGAGCTCGGACCCACTCCTGCGGTTTGTGAGAGATCATGAAACTGCAGGAGTTGGCGCATTTTTATTCAAGGCAGCACGTAAGGCCGCAGATGATCTCGGTCTCGTATTCGACTTCAGGCGAGGAGGCCGGCGAGGTGCTGAACTAGAATCAGTAACTGAGCTTGCGCCAAATCGTCTGATAGCCCAAATTAAAGCTGCCGAGCAGAGAAATCTGTTCAGGCAGCACGTCGATAAACCCATGCACGGCGTATTCTATAACAACATAGAGACGTTGGGTTTATCGACGAAGCTGACCTTCGCTTTCTTACGGTCAGCAGGGCTAAAGTCGGAGACCGAAGGATTCATTGTGGCCTGCCAAGATGGTGTTATTAACACCTTGGTCTACCGCAGTCGCGTTATGGGTGTGGAGGTCCCTGACATTAATTGTAGGACCTGCCGTCAGGCGCCGGAGTCGCTCATGCACTTGCTATCTGCATGTACGGTATATGCGACTTCGGCCTACATCCATAGACATAACGCGGCCCTACGAGTGCTGTACTACCACCTTCGGCACTCGTACGAAGTAGACCAAACACCAGTGCTGCCTTACGTCCCCGGAGAGATCGAGTCCGTTGTCGAGAACGAGAGGTGCCGAATATATTGGAACTACTCGTTTCCGACGGTCAGGCAAATTCAGGCAAACAAGCCTGACATAGTCCTCCTAGACCACCAAACCAAGATGATGTATGTCATCGAGTTCTCGGCATCTGCCGAGACAAACATCATCTTGAAGGAGGGCGAAAAACGGACTAAATACCGAGATCTCCGGTATGAGCTCCGAGTGCTATACCCAGACTACTCGGTCAAGATGGTCGTCCTGATAATCGGTGTACTTGGTGGAATGAGGCCTACGCTGCTCTCGGAATTAAAGGCCATACCAGCCTGCCAAAAGTCAGCCGAGTGGTTGGCAGGCCAAATGCAGAAGGCAGTTATCCTGGGGTCCCTTCGTCTTCTTAGGGCACACGAATCTGGCATCTACAGTCACTAACCCTGCGGGACGCGGGGAGTGGCTGTGGATAATCCGCTGGCGCTTCTCCCGTGAGAATGTCGGAGACACGGGAGAACTGTCCAGCATCGCACACGCGGGAAAAAATAATAATAATAATAATAATAATAATAATAATAGTATGCGGACCGACAGCCTCCACGCGGTGCTCCCTGGGCAACAGGTAGGGATGACTCTACCTGGCTGATGTCGGACGTGGGTCTCAAGGACTAACCATCCTGAGGACTCAAGTCTCTGGTTAACGACCACAACAGAGAACGGGCCCCTCACAATAGACCCCAATCGGATGGGGGTCGGAGACACGTGGGAGGGGCCATACCGGACTGTCTCAATGATGACGAACTCGCTATTGCACATGGACGCTTTAGGTGGACGGGGGGACTACGGGATGACCTGCTTATCTGCTATGAGAGCAGCGAACCTGGACGCAGGGGGTACATGGCGCGGTTGCACCGGTTGTGGTGCGATATGCACCCGGAGTACCGCGCCTTCTCTCAACAACACCTGAGAGATCAGGTATCCTGCCTGCGTCGAACAGGCTACGAAAGGGCACCCCGTCAGCAGGAAGAAAGGCCAGCCGCATGTCCACCGCGGCAACTACCTGCTGACCGAGAACATCCCCTAGAGTACACCGACGACACCCTCAGGACAAGGGTTAGCCTTAACACCAGGGTTAACCCAAAGCCACAAGACCTAGCAAGAATGGATTCGTTGCTCAATGATGAGCTTCCAGAAAATGCCACCATATGGCAGATCAACAGTGCCGTGTACGCAGCCGCTAGGCAACTCGTTCCCCAGCAACACCTGGCAAGCGTGTTGGGTAAGGTCGAGAAGACTAAGCGGCGCGTACAGAAAATACAGGCAAAAATTAAATCGGCGAGACAACACGCGTCTCGAATTCAGAGTGTGGTGGAGTACGTAACGGCAGCTAAGCCATTCACGTCGAAAATTCGGCGTATAGTTGCCGGTATAAGACGACAACACCGCACTCTTAATCTGGCAGTGCTGCAAACCATCAAACAGCACTGTCTAGATAGGATTCGAGCACTCATGGTCATCAAAAAATCTTTAGTCAGACGAGCACGGGCCATGGAGCAAAACCATCTGTTCCAAATAAGTCCCTCTCGTCTGTTCCAAGACCCACCGCGTGTTGTCGAAAATCCGCCGTCTGTTGAAACTGTCGAGGCTTTCTGGAAGGGAATCTATGAGACTACGAGTCCATTCGACAGCGGCACTTCAGCGATAGCACGCTTCGAGGAGCTCTGCAACACTCTGTTGGGCAAGCAAGACGAAGTGTGTCCGGCGATCAGTACCGAGGAAGTTCAACAAGCCCTTATTGGAACTAAGAACTTCGTTGCTCCGGGTCCAGACGGCATAAACAACTGGTGGTGGAAGAAATTCCCTTCCACCCACCGCCATCTGGCCCGAGTTTTCAACTCATGGTTGAACGAGGGGCAGCCGATTCCGGACTGGTTTGCCGAGGGGCGTACTGTACTGATCCCCAAAAAGGGAGATCTGTCCAACCCGAAGAATTATAGACCGATCACCTGCCTCAATTCCTGCTACAAGATATTTACACGTATCGTGTATGCCAGGACATTGAGGTCAGTTGAGCCGGTCTACCGACAGATACACGAACAGCGTGGTGGCAAGAAAGGTGTGGCAGGCTGCAAAGAGAACCTATTGATAGACCGCTGTGTTACACAGGATTCTGTGCAATACAAGCGTAATCTATCAATGGCGTGGATTGATTACCGCAAGGCATTTGATACAACATCTCATGCACTATTATTACACTTGCTGCAATGCCTTGTGGTACCTGCCCCACTAGTGAGATGCATCGAACAACTGATGCCACTCTGGAGAACCCGCTTCACCATAACATCTGGTGCTCAGCGGGTATCAACAGAGTTGGTAACTTTTAGGAGAGGAGTTTTCCAGGGTGACTCCCTGAGTCCTCTCCTATTTTGCATCTCACTGCTGCCGTTATCTGTCAGGCTCCGCCAAACCCGCGGGTACCAATGTGCGTGAAGCATCCTACGACATCTGGATGCCGGAGAGACCTACACGTACCTGGGTGTGGAACAACATCACATCCAGGACGTGAAACAAATTAAGGATACTCTCCGCGGCAAGTACAGACACCGGCTCCGAAAGATTTGGTCTTCCGAACTTTCGGGGAAGAACAAGGTGTCTGCAACTAATATGCTTGCCGTTCCGATTCTGCTCTACTCCTTCGGAGTAGTTAAGTGGACATTAGATGAGCTGCGTCAATTGGATAGGGATACCCGTAAGATGATGCATCTTCACAGGAGCATCCATCCTAGGTCGTCCGTTCCTCGAGTGTACCTCCCACGCCAACGGGGGGGCCGAGGACTCTTGAGTCTGGAGTGTGCGCATGGCAGAGTAGCACTGGGTGTGGCATGCAACGTCCTTAGGAGCTCGGACCCACTCCTGCGTTTTGTGAGAGATCATGAAACTGCAGGAGTTGGCGCATTTTTATTTAAGGCAGCACGTAAGGCCGCAGATGATCTCGGTCTCATATTCGACTTCAGGCGAGGAGGCCGGCGAGGTGCTGAGCTAGAATCAGTAACTGAGCTTGCGCCAAATCGCCTGACAGCCCAAATTAAAGCTGCCGAACAGAGAAATCTGTTCAGGCAGCACGTCGATAAGCCCATGCACGGTGTATTCTATAACAACATAGAGACACTGGGTTTATCGACAAAGCTGACCTTCGCTTTCTTACGGTCAGCAGGGCTAAAGTCGGATTCATTGTGGCCTGCCAAGATGGTGTTATTAACACCTTGGTCTACCGCAGTCGCGTTATGGGTGTGGAGGTCCCTGACATTACCTGTAGGACCTGCCGTCAGGCGCCGGAGTCGCTCATGCACTTACTATCTGCATGTCCGGTATATGCGACTTCGGCCTACATCCATAGGCATAACGCGGCTCTACGAGTGCTGTACTACCATCTTCGGCACTTGTATGAAGTAGACCAAACACCAGTGCTGCCTTACGTCCCCGGGGAGATCGAGTCCGTTGTCGAGAACGAGAAGTGCCGAATATATTGGAACTACTCGTTTCCGACGGTCAGGCAGATACAAGCAAACAAGCCTGACATAGTCCTCCTCGACCATCAAACCAAGGTGATGTATGTCATGGAATTCTCGGCACCTGCCGAAACAAACATCATCTTGAAGGAGGGGGAAAAACGGGCTAAATACCGAGATCTCCGGTATGAGCTCCGAGCGCTATACCCAGACTACTCGGTCAAGATGGTCGTCCTAATAATCGGTGTACTCGGTGGAATAAGACCTACGCTGCTCTCGGAATTAAAGGCCATACCAGCCTGCCAAAAGTTAGCCGAATGGTTGGCAGGCCAAATGCAGAAGGCAGTTATCCTCCGTTTGCTTAGGGCACATGAGTCTGGAATTTACAGTCACTGACCCTGCGGGATGCGGGGAGTGGCTGTGAATAATTCGCTGGCGCTTCTCTCGTGAGAATGTCGGAGACACGGGAGAACTGTCCAGAATCGCGTGCGCGAAAAAAAAAAAAAAAGTAATAATAATAATAATCTTTATTGTCCAGTAAGCCATGTACACGGATTGGAGTCGTCAAGGGTATAATACATTAATTGGTATAAAACGTTAGTTGTGGTATAGTATAAAATTACAATTAATAAATAGTGTAAAACAAGTAGAATTACAGACACAAAATATAGTATTACAATAAAACAATACAAATGGTGCTAAGTTAAGATTCTCTATTTAAGTACTCTTGGATACTATAGAAGCAATTTTGCTGCAGGAAGCTCTTTAATTTCGACTCAAAGCTGTTGAAGTTATCGATACCTATAATTTGCTTGGGAAGTTTGTTATATAAAGTGATACCGGCGTAAGTCGGTGAGCTTTCCAGAAGTGTGGTATTATGAAGGTTGTTTCGGAGTAGGTGTCCATGTCTAGTGGGATAAGTTTGATGTTCTGAAGTTGCTGGGATATTAGCTATGTTTAGTTTTATGCGGATAAGATTGTCATTAATTTATGCTTGATAAAATATGGACGGCAGGATTCCCTACGTGCCACATGGAACATTAGCCTTATGATTCTTTTTGCAAGATTAATACAGGATTTGCATTGGGAACTTTTCCCCATAATACTATGTTATAGGAAATATGTGAGTAACAAATGCTATTGATGACTGTTGCTCATCAAAACAATCTTTTAAATTTAAGATGGCAAAATAAGACGATCTGAGTTTGCCACATAGGTTGTCAATGCAGGTAGTCCAAGACAGGTTTGAATCAATTGCTGTACCCAAGTACTTAACGCTGTCAGAGATGGGAATGGTAATATTACCAGTAGTGATGTTAATAGCAGTTAGAGGGCGCCTATTATGAAAGTTGATACCTACAGTTTTTTGGGTGTTTAATAAAAGCTTTTTACATTGACACCACATAATAAAGTCGTTCATAACTGTGTTGAGTTGGTGCTGCAGGTGAGTAGGGTTCGGTGCAGATATCAATATTGCTGTCGTCGTCAAACATTATAATTTTACCCCAAGCAATATTTTTAGGAAGGTTATTAACAAATAACAGGAACAAGAGTTGGCCTATAAATGATCCCTGCACAACTTCAAAATCGGTGTTGTAGGGGTCAGACTTTACGCCATTTGTTTTTACTATAATTTTTCTATTAGTAACATAGAATAAGATCAGGCGTGAAATATTTTCTCTCATACCAGCTTCCTCAATAGCTCGGAGAAGCAGAGTGAGGTCCACACTATCTAATGCAACACTTAAGTCTAAAAATAGACCTACAACAAAATTGCCCGCGTCAATTTCCTTGTAAATAAAATCTAGACTATCAATGCAAGCAGATTCGGTTGATTTCTTTGACCTAAAGCCATATTGGGCAGATGTTATAATATTATATTTGTCAGTGAATGTTGGCTATGGGTCGGTAGTTTTCTATATTATCCGAATCGTTCCGTTTATAGATAGGAATGATGTTAGCAATTTTTAATAAGTCAGGAAATATGCCTTTTTCGATGGACAGATAGACTAGCTGAACCAGGAGAGCGTCGTAAATAAGTTTAATGATGCGCGCAGACATGCCATCACATGCGGTTGAATTGGTATTTTTTAATTCGAGAATAGCACTTTTAACTTCATCAATTTCTGATGATGGAATTAGGAATTGAGTTCGATTTAAGGTTCGCCGAGTTGAAGTTGCTGTTATGATATACTGCAGATATTTGTCTAGAGGCATTCGTAGAGAAGAATTTTCCGAATTCATTAGCAACAGTTTCGAGGTCACTGGTGTACGGCCCAGTCTTCGTTTTAATACGTATTGCATTGGCTGTGTTTTTATGTCGGCCTAGTTTATCGTTCACCAATTCCCAGATCATTTTCTTCTTATTTGATGATTCATTTACTACGTTCTTTAAGTACTTATTCTTTTTTGTAGACGCGAGTAATTTTGTGTATTCAGCTTTTTCGACTTTATATTCATTTTTTAGCTCTTCGGAATAGATATTTTTCAGTAACCAATTCATGTTTTTTAATTCCTTATTTTTATCTTTAATGTTTTGATTAATCCATTTTTTGTGAGTGTTTGTTTTCTGCCTGCTGGTAGTCATAGTTGGGCAGGAATTATCAATATGGGTAGTGATTATATCGAGATTATATCGATTTACGTCTGTATAATTTGTTGTCAGTTTGGTATAAGTTTTGTAAAAGTTGATCCAAGTTATCCTCATTAACGATTTTTATTGATCTTTTTGCGCTCGCTGTTTTTACTTAGAAACACTGCGGCGTGGTCGGAAAGACCAGGATCATAGACGTTGCACTCAATAATATTTGACGGGAAATTGGTAGCTATATAGTCAATCGCGGTCGCTGATAATTTGCCGTGAATATTTGTAAGAATTCTTGTTGGTGCAGTACTCTCGCATGTGATTTCGTAGGATTTGAATACGTCATCTAAAATCTTTTGTCGAGGGCCATTTTCCATTCTATCGATATTCAGGTTGCCACAAACTATTATGTAATGATGGGATTTGAATAATTTGTTAAGCACCAGTGTTAGGGTTGTAATAAATAAATCAAAGTTACCATCAGGGGATCGACATAGATTCAGAAATTCTACGTTATCATTGTTAAGTTTGAAACGTTTAGCACATGATTCAAAGTGCTTTTCTAGGTTATTTAAATATTTGATTTCATCTACCTGTATATTCTGCTTGCAGTATATGGCTGTTCCGCCATGTTGATGAACTTCCCGACAGAATGTGGATGTAATTTTAAACCCAGGGATGTTAAACTAATGGATTTCGTCTTTTTGTAGCCAATGCTCACTTAAGTATAGTATAGTGGGTTGGTATATAGTTGAGAAGACTTCAAGGTTATTTATTTTATTTTTTAGACTTTGAATGTTTAAACTTGCTATTTTAATTTTGGTTTAAGTTTGGCCTGCGGTAGGTGATTCGAAAAAAATCGATGCGTTTAACAAGTATATTTTTTGGTCAGAACGCCTCTGAGTAGAGGGTTGTCATTAAGTCGAAGTCGACACTAACTTTGAATCCAGCACTCGTGTCACATTTAACTAGTTCGACTGTGAAGTCCCTGTTAGGAATTTTTTTTTGTTTAAATATTGCTTCATTGTTTCTGGCTTAATGGTTGGTTTAATGCGACCCATATATAGCCATATTTTTTTGGGGGCAGCTCCAAACTCCTCGTCATCATTCGAGTTATCGGGACCACTCCCAATAATTGCTTTACTTTTTGTGTTTTTCTTGCTAGGGTTCCTGTTTGGAGGTCGTTTATTTTTTGGGTTGGCAGTCGTCCAAGAGACTACTGTGTCAGCTGAGGAATTTGAGCTAAATTAGGAATCAAGTACATCTGCACCTATAGATGCATTTTTCACTACGCTACTGTGGCTAGATTTAGCGAGGTCATGAACAGAAGTGTTTTTTGTTAGCAACTTAACCATATCGATATTGCTTTGCTTAAGATTGGTTATCTCTATCTGTAGCTGTTCAATTTTATCAAGGAGAGGTTTTGTGTGAGTGGTGATTATTTCAGTTAATAATGTTGATAAATCTTCTTGGGAGAGATTCGTCTGCATAGTTTTGCTATGTTTATTCTCTAGTTCAGGATCAGCACCTTTGCGGGTATACTCAAAGAAATAGTATGGGTAAATTCAACAAAAAAAAATGGTTAACTAACAATATCGTTAATTTTGTTAAACCAAACTATATTGATGGTATTTTTAAACAAGATGTGATTGTTATTTTAATTGTCGTACAACAAAACAAACATTAACTTAAAAAATAGATAAATAAGACTATTGTTTTGTTCGTCTGACTATTATTTTGTTGAATTCTGTCAAATTAAACTAGATAATAGTATATTTTATTTTTAACTACTATCGAATTGTAATTCTAACCCAGTATTAGTTCACTGTACTATTGTACTTGGTAGACAAACCAATATTATTGTCGTCTTCTAGAAGTTCTAAAAGAATTACCATAAAATTTGCTTGCTTACCACGTAGTCTATTACAGAAATTATTCCCAGATGACGCCACATACAAATCACTGACAATAATCAATCATGCTTTATCTTACACTCTTATGAATTTATAGAAAATTAATAACATGATTACAGTGTTCAAATTCTCTCAGGGATCATCGATATATTTGGATGGATCTTATAAACGATCTCTAATCTTTAGTTTGGGTGGTCTGATGTCTCAATACTGAGATTTTGGCTAACCAAAAAAAACTTCATCATACAATAAAGTGTAGATCAACCTAAAAATTAGTTGGTGAACAAAAGAACAAAGTCGTTGTACTATTTAATTGTAGACCAAATTGAAAATGGTTAGTGAACATAAAAAAATGTCATTGTACTATTTAATTTGTTACAAGAAAATATGATTATTAAATTACTATTTGTTTACGAAAACTTGTATGACTATTCTTTACTGATTGATTTAGCTACGAAACTAGATAGGCGCGATTTCATATGCTCTTTTTGGTTGAATTTACCTATCATTTTCTTTGAGTGTAGAAACCATTTTATTGGATTTTACAATTTCTCACACACAAGAAACACTACAAGAAACAGTTGACACGTCTACACTCTACGCATTCTGTGACAGAACTGCTGAAGAAAGCTTTTTGTTATTGATTCATGATTTGCAATAATGTCCTCGAAATTTGCATTGGGCTTAAAATGACAAGTGATGTCGTTTAGGATGGAGCGACAGTGGCTTCCATTGTCATCGGCCAGAATTAAAATTTTATTTTTAATAATGTCTCTTTTACAGTCATTATTGGCAATTTTAAAATCACTATGTCGGGTTGAGTTGACGTTCCGGAATTTATGGTTATTTGATTAATTGGGAATATGATTTTCACTTTCATTTGGTGTATTCTGGAAACAGTTTGAGGTTCAGATTTTCTCATGCTATTATGTGATGTTTGTGTTTTAACTGAGACGGTTCTATGATTACAGGTTTGAGTTTCAACTTCTTTTAGAACTGGTTTATGGTTTAGGTTTTGTAATGACTGCTCTATAAGTTTGTTTTTGAATTCTAATTCCTTATTTTGATCGAAGAAGATGGCTTTCAGTTTGGCATTCTCGATTTCAAGTTCATCATTCGTTAATGCTGCAGCTGCAAGTTGATCTTGGAGTTTAAGTAGCATATTGTAGAATCCAAATTGTCTCCATTATTGTCATCACACTGTATACTGACATAGCTAATATTTCGAGGCGATACAGTTTGTCTGCTAATTTTAGTGATTCTACTTGTTTTTGTGTTATCATGGATAACTTTTTGAGACCTTGTGTTAATTTTAGTCCCACTCATTTTTTGCGTTTAACGCTGTTTTATTATTTCACAAAAAGTTCGTTTTCAGTTGGTGTCTTATAAAACAAATTAAATTTAATAAAGGAGAGTAACAATATTTGTAGGTTAGTTAGCACTAATTTTGAAAGAAGACTGCACTCACACAAGTATTATAAAACCTAATAGATTGTGGTACTTAGGCCGTATTCTGGTAACTTGATGTTCACGAAATATATTTTATTACTGAGAAATTTCCACATAAAATTACACTTTTAGTGGAGACATACTTTTGTACATTTGCATAAGCGATTACACAGCCCCACAAAAAAAAATGTTGTGTTTACCAGACTAGACCAACATATCTATACGTTTTTGGAGTCGCTGAATCCGAATCCGTGATCTGTTTGACCCCCATCAGGTCAGGGTCAAGGTTAATTCAAGGTTAAATTGGGAGAAAGACGATTAAGTGAAGGAAACCACGATTTCTGTACGTTTTTAGGGTCACTGAATCCGAATTCGGGATCTGCTTGACCCCATCAGTTTAGGGTCAATCCAAGGTCAAATTGGGAAGAAACCTTTTAAGCGCAGAAATCCACCATTTTTGTACGTTTTTGGGGTAACAAAATCCCAACCTCTGTTCTATTTGACCATCAGGTCAGGGTCAAGGTCATTCCAAGGTCAAATTGGGAAAAACATTTAAGCTAGAAAACCACGATTCTTATACGTTTTTGAGGTTGCTGAATCCGAATCCGAGGTCTGTTCAACCTCATCAGGTCAATGTCAAGGTCATTCGAAGGTCAACTTTCGTTTATCAAATGGAAACGCGTTTTGACCACGGATTCTGAAAGAGCGGGATATTTTACGTTCGTATATGATTAAACCTAGGATCAAAGTGACGTTTGGCCCTCAGAAGGTCGAATCACTCTCTCAAATTAATGTATCTAAGATCAAGGATTATTCGAATGAAGTAGAAATGTCATACTTTCCAACTTTTGACATGTAAGACAATTTGATTATTTCTTTATGATTGGGAATAAACAATTTTACTTATAGCCGGAGAGCCGGCCGTCGAATATCCTATGTATAAGATACATGAAAAACTTTTTGTGAGTGATTAGTACTACCACAGATCTAAGGGGAGCCACCTTTTATACGAGCGAATTTTGCCCGCATCATGGATTTTTGACCTCACTTCCGGTTACGATTTTTAATGTTTTCTTAAGTCATCCATAGTCCCTTGGGGTAAAGCTTTTACCTCACCGGACCGCAAGACATGTACTCTCCCGTTTTCGAGGGCGCGGAACACGATGGTGACAATATTTTCCGACCCAATGTCCAACCGCTACCTCTAAATCGAAAAAACCACCCCCATTTCCAATTCTCCGCTGCTACGCTGCTGGTATACTCCCGTTTTCGAGGGCGAGAAATACGATGGTGATAATATTTCTTAACCTACCCTTTACCCACTACCCCTAAACCTGAATACCACCTCCTTTTCAAATTGTTCGGTGCTAGGCTTACGAGGGCCTATCGTATCATTTTTTTTGGTCAGTTAGAATAAAATAGTTAAATATTTACGACAAGTGACCTAACCCACCCCCGGGGGTTGAATTTACCCTCATCCCCAATAACTAAATGCCACGAAAACAATGAAAATCAGCTGGAAGGCAGTATACCCCCGTTTACGAAGGCGGGGAATACAATGGT
This sequence comes from Rutpela maculata, assembly GCA_936432065.2. Taxonomy (NCBI): domain Eukaryota; kingdom Metazoa; phylum Arthropoda; class Insecta; order Coleoptera; family Cerambycidae; genus Rutpela; species Rutpela maculata. The sequence continues at coordinate 43,359,158 of OW386291.2, read as the reverse complement.
GACAATATCTTTCGACCTAGAATCCAACTGCTCCTAAATCGAAAAATCCACCCTTGTTTCCGATTTTTCGGTGTTACGCTTGCGAGGGCTTGTCGGATCGGGTTTTTTTTTGGTCAATTTGAATAAAATAAATAAATATTGACCACAGGGGTGACAAAAAAAATTGAATTGTGATTTAGTGTGTGTACAAGAACCAAAATCGCAAAAGGGGATGGGTTTTTTTCGATTTGGGGGTAATGGGTGAAGGGTACGTCGAGAAATATTATAACTATCGTATTCCCCGCCTTCGAAAACGGGGGTATACTGCTTTCCAGCTGATTTTCGTTGTTTTCGTGGCATTTAGTTATTGGGGGTGAGGGTAGTTTCAACCCCCGGGGGTTGGTTAGGTCACCTGTGATAAATATTTAACTATTTTATTCTAACTGACCAAAAGAAAAAACGATACGAGAGGCCCTCGCCATCGGAAAATCGGAAAGGGGGTGGTATTCAGGTTTAGAGGTAGTGGGTGAAGGGTAGGTCGAAAAATATTATCACCATCGTATTCCTCGCTCTCGAAAACGGGGGTTTACCGTTTTCCAGCTAATTTTCGCTGTTTTCGTAGCATTTAGTTATTGGGGGTGAGGGTAGTTTCAACCCCCGAGAGTGGGTTAGGTCACCTGTGGTCAATATTTACTTATTTTATTCAATCTGACCAAGAAAAACCAGACCTGGCAAGCCCTCGCAAGCGTAGCACCGGAAAATCAAAAATAAGGGGTGGTTTTTTCGATTTAGGGGCAGCGGTTGGACGCTAGGTCGGAAAATATTATCACCATCGTGTTCCCCGCCCTAGAAAACGGGAGAGTACATGTCTTGCGGTTCGGTGGAGTAAAATTTTTACCCCAAGGGACTATTATTGATGACTTAAAAAACATTAAAAGTCGTAACCGGAAGTGAGGTCAAAAAGCAATTACGCGGGCAAAATTAGCTCGTATAAAAGGTGGCTCCCTTTAGGACTGTGGTAGTACTAATCACTCACAAAAAGTTTTTCATGTATCTTATTCATAGGATATTCGACGGCCGGCTCTCCGTCTATTAGGGTAAAAACACAAAGAAAGCAGGTTGCCTGCTTACTGGTAGTCAGCGCCTGTAAGCGCCAATAATTAAGTACGCTTTTAAACGTTCCCGTACATAGACAAAGCCGGCTACCAGTAAGCAGGCAACCTGCTTTCTTTGTGTTCTTACCTTTTAAAAAGCGTACTTAATTATTGGCGCATATAGGCGCTGACTACCAGTAAGCAGGCAACCTGCTTTCTCTGTGTTTTTTTACATAAAAAAAAAAGCCTGTATCAAAATTTGTTTGTGCTTGTGCGCGCACAAGAATGCAAGTTTTAGTGTTACATATCAATTAGTTATAAGTATATTTGTGTATTATGTAAAAAGTTATTGTTAGTTTTAAGTTTTATTTCTAAATAGGAGCACTAACCCTCCAATCGAATACTGTTCTAGCCAAACCTTACCTGCTCCTACCCAGATCTATATTCACCACGGCGCACAGTGGAAAAAATATGCCCTTTTTTGGACAAAAATCTGCCAACAGTAGAGATTTCAATCAAATTAAATTTAAAAAATGGCAAATACTCTTAAGGCATTGTGCTTTAAAGCAGTGCTGCGGCAAAGTGGCTTTGGATTAACCTAACCTAAAAATAGCAGATATTACTTCCACATCCAGTGGAAGTATAGAAACGACAACATTTTTTGTTTCTGTAACTTTTTTGTGCACACGATTACTCTGTAACCGTTTAAGATATCGACTTGAAATTTGGTACAAATATGTATTTTAACGAGATCTGGAACTAGGTTATATTTTCATCTTATTCTGTTGAATGGTTGCGGGGTAAATTGGGGTAAATATTTAAATCAAGCGGGTAAGAGTCCATAAAATTGGTATTTAGTATATACAAGAGAAGCTAATGTCTCAAAAAAAAAAATTAGCATTAGCCACCGCCAATACTACCCCCACCCCATTATAAAAGGGGGTGAAAAAAATTATTTTATCGAAAGCTTATTTTAAAGAGGAAGATTAAGTGATGTATTTATTAGAAATAAATTGAAATTTTTTTTGAATCCTATAGATAACCTCAAAATTTGCCAAAAAAGTTACTTTTTAAGTAACCTAAAATATTTCAAAATCCTGACATGCTGGGCCAAAGCGGATTAAGCGCGAAAAATTACTTCGGAAATTGGATAATGTTAAGGTTAAAACTGAATGAAATAAAAAAAAAATTGAGGCCTTTGCTTCTTGTACACATACTAAATCTCATTTTGGTGGGGCTAGTAATGGGGGTGGCTAATGCCAAAATTTTTCTTGAGATATTAGCTTCTCTTATATATACTAAATACCAATTATATGGATTCTTACCTGCTTAATTTACCTATCTACCCACATTTATCACAATTTATTCCCCAACCCTCCAACAGAATAATATGCAAATATAATCTAGTTCCAGATCTCGTTAAAATACTTATGTGTACCAAATTTCAAATCGATATCTTAAACGGTTCCAGAGTATTTAGTATATATAAGAGAAGCTAATGTCTGAAAAAAAAATTTGGCATTAGCCACCTCCATTACTACCCCCACCCCATTATAAATGGGGGTGAAAAAAAATGTGATTTAGTGTGTGTACAAGAACCAAAGGCCTCCATTTTTTTTACTTCATTCAGTTTTAACCCCAACGTTATCCAATTTCAAAAGTAATTTTTCGCGCTGAATCCGAATCTGGTCTCAGAATTAGCCCATCATGTCAGGATTTTGAAATATTTTAGGTTACTTAAAAAATGACTTTTTTTGCAAATTTTAAGGTTGTGTAGAATTCAAAAAAAATTTCAATTTATTTCTAATAAATACATCATATAATCTTCCTCTTTTAAATAGGCTTTCGAATGGTCATCTACGATAAAATAATTCTTTTCACCTCCTTTTATAATGGAGTGGGGGTAGTATTGGGTGTGGCTAATGCTAAAATTTTTTTTGAGACATTAGCTTCTCTTGTATATACTAAATACCAATTTTATGGACTCTTACCTGCTTGATTTACCTATTCAGATCTCGTTAAAATACATATTTGTACCAAACTTCAAGTCGATATCTTAAACGGTTCCAGAGTAATCGTGCGCACAAAAAAGTTACAGACCGACAGACATTTTTTTGCTCAAACCTAAAATCTCGACGTTTCATGACATTCTAAGCCTATTTGAACAATAAAATTTTTAAAAAATTTGTTGTTGTTTCTATACTTCCACTGGATGTGGAAGTAATATCTGCGATTTTTAGGTTAGGTTAATCCAAAGCCACTTTGCCGCAGCACTACTCTAAAGTACAATGTCTTAAGAGTATTTGCAATTTTTTTTTATTTCACTGTGCGGCGCTACGCGCCGTATTTGTCTGGCTGGCTCTGGGCCAGGTTCCGGGGAGGCGCATATTTGTACATGCCTAATTTGAAATAAATCTGTTTTTGTTTTTGGCTTTGCGAGACTATAAATTTTAAACTTGAGGATCTTTTTTTTTAATATGAAAGAATTATTTAATAAATATAATATAATAATGTAATTAAACGAGATCGTTAACATTTTGTGCTATTTTCGGCTTCAAAGATCCATCAGGTGAGGAAGTTCCAGCCGCTGCCCGTAGCTGCCGATTTTTTCACTGGCACTTGTTTTTAGCCTATTGTCTTTTGATCGATTTAGGTCGATTCGAATAAATTTTCCATCGCGTCTCAAATTGTCAATTTTCATCTTAACATCACTTCATCTTTTTAGTACCATCCCAATACTTGCTATATGTAAAGACAAGAAGTGAATTATTAAAATTTCTTTAGAAAATTTAAACTGAAATACTTCTACTACCTACCAAAATTTTTAAGAAATTGAAGTGTGAAGTAAAATTACAAATATTTTGCAATATACTGTTAAACGTTCTACCCCAGAGACATCTATGTGAGTTTCCTACAAGTTCTATAAGTAACAGGAACTAAGCTAGTTAGTTAGTTTGACAATCAGCCCAGAGATGGCGCGCAGTGTCAGAGCCTGGAAGTTGTAGAGACCTTACTAGAAAAGTGACAGATAAATCGAGAATTTTCTGGAGCTCTCATCTTTGGGTATATAAAGGCATAGAGAAGCCGAGAGAGGACAGCTTATATCAGATAGCAAGAGTAGTAAGATCAGAAGGATAAAAGAAGTATTCGTTGTAATTAGTACGTAAGTTAATAAATTAATGTTTAGTGTTACCCTGGTGTTAGGATTTCCGGATCCACGATACAGGGTGTTTACAAACACAACAATACATATTCAGGTAACCCTAGAGTAACTCACATTTTATTTTGTTATTAGTTTGACTTTATTGTGGAACTACGGGAATCTAGAGAGAATAAGCTTTCGATTACTTTCAAAAATGTATTTAAAAGTGTTGAGAAATAAGCTTATAGAGGTAAAAAATATGCAAAACTTCGGAATAATGTCATATTGAATGGATTTCGTTCCTTTTTGGCAGTATAATAGTAAATGCTTCACAGAAAAGTTTCTATATTGTGCGGGGGCTTGCTAATTTATAGGGGGTGGATACCACTCCCTCTCAGAGGGTGGCTCTTAAAAAATATATATATTTATTGGAGCTGAAGTATAATCAAATTTTAAGAAGAAAATGTTCTATGCAATTTTTCACATAAATTGATAGTTTTTAAGTTCTAACGACTTCAAAATTGCGATTTTAGCTTTAAAAAAAAGGTATTTCCAAACGGCTTTCGTCAAGTATCTCGAAAAGTATTACTTTATCGAAAAAATGTTACAGACCAATTACAGAAAGTACGAACTCGGAATTAATTATATTTTTTGTTTATTGATGTAGGATTAATAATTTCGGAGATATTTAAGTTTACATTTGGCATCCAAGTGTTCATAAGGTAATTATTTAGAGTGAGAGTTAAATATCTCAGAAACTGTGACACCTACGTCAAGGATGCTAATAAGTAGAATAATAAGTTATTAAATAAGCTATCAACTGTTTTTTTATTTGTTTCTGTAGCATAAAAGACAAAGAAGTTATGACCGAAGCAATATGCGTCTACACATTTCGTCGCCATTTTTTTACTGTAATTAGCCAGTAATTAAAAAAAAGGAATTTCAAACACTGTTTCTCATTAATATATTGCATGACGTAGATGCTCAAATTTTTTGGTTTGTATACAGCACTTGCTTTAGAAAAAAATACAGTTTAAACTATAAAGGTATTTTCTATAAAAAGTAATTTTTTTATATAAAAAGGTCGCCATTTTGTTACTCTAATTAGCCAGTAATTAAAAAAAATTATCTTAAATATAGTTTTTCGTTAAGATATAGCATTACCTATGATAAATGTCTTACTTGTGACTGGGTACCTTTCAATAACACTTAGACCTTTTGCTAACTACTTTAATATTCGTTTGAATACACACAACAACAATAATACACGAGACCTTCTAGAATCTAACAGAACTCCAATGTCATATCTTATACCAACTTAAAAAAAAACTATATTAGAAGTTGCATTATTGCCAACCCATGTTAACACACCCCTTCAATGCAACATCTCATTATCTCAGTTCATTGTTTACAAATTCGAGTCCGTTATCAGTACGTATAATTTTTATTTTTTCTCCTGTTGCCTTCTCAGCACTATTTATAAACAGTTCAAACTTTTGTTTAACCTCAGATTTATGTTTCAGAAAGTATACATATCTATAATTTGAAAAATCATCTTTGAATAGCAAAAAATATCGTGCACTGCCTAAGGAGGTTGCTTCAAAAGGTCCACACACATCACTGTGTATAAGTTCGCAAATTTTAGTTGCACGTGAATTACTTAACGGGAAAGATATACGATGTTGTTTCCCCACAAGACAATCCATGCACTGCTTACTGTCCCCTTCATTGTATTTTACATTATTTTGTTTTAGCACTTTCTTGACGTGTTCAAAGTTCTGATGAGCAAGTTTCGAATGCCACTGAGACAAGGTTAAATTTTCTACAAAATGACAGTCTGAAACATCAACTTGTTTATCATAGTTTCGGTCCATTTTCTGCGCTGCACTTTCTGACATTTTTGACGTCATATTCTGAGAAAAGTCTGTTATGTTGCATTCTGTTAGACGTTCACTTTGACATCTAAAGTTCATTTTATACAAACTTCCACTTCTTGACGCTATCGCCCGCACTTTATTGTCCTTGTCCAGTAATTTGCACTTTTCATTGTCTGAATGCATGACATAACCTTTATCGAGAGCACGACCAACAGAAAATAAGTTTATCGTTAAGTCTGGCACATATAACACCTGGTATAGCTCACTTTTGATCCATTTATGTCCGTTCCATGCTTCGAGCACTACAGTTCCCATTCCTTTCACGTCTAACAATGAACCATTCCCAATTTTAACTTGTTTGCCTATGTTCAATTCATTTATGTTTACAAATAACTGTCTATCCCAACACATATGTTCACTAGCGCCTGTGTCCATGCACCAGTCCTTCCCATAGAGTTTGTTGTTTGTTGTACCGATGAAAGCATTTACATCGTCTGTTGTTCCCGATTCTTTTCCTTTATTCTTACGAAACCAACAGTCTGCTATGATATGCCCTGTTTTCTTGCAATAGAAACATGTTTTTGATTTTTTTCTGTCACAATTTTTAGCAATGTGCCCATTTCTATTACATAAAAAACACCGTACTTCCTTCATGCTTTTATCACTTCTTTCTTTAGTATGTACCTCATTTTTCTTCAAACATGCCAGAACTGTGGTTTTTTCTGTCGACTTTAACCTTTCCTCTTCTACGAGTAATCTTGCTATTAATTCTGATAGTGTACGTCGATCACCGGCAACAGACTCCCAGGCTGATACGAAATGTTTGTACGGGCTTGGTAGTGACATTCTTATTTTCGTGATGACCATATTTTCAGAGATCTCCTCTCCAGCTTGTTTAAATTTCGACTTTATTTCTTCTAATTCGGAGATGAACAATGACATATTACTATGATTATATTCCAGTGAAGAAAACTTTTGTTGCAATAAGTGGACACTCACTACCGACTCTTTGTCGTATATTGACTTCAACTTGTCCCACATTTCATGAGCACTTTTGCATGAGAGTATATGTGTTAGTTGGTTCTGCTCCATGCGTGTTACTAAAATTTCCTGGGCTTTTGCGTCTTGTATATCCCATTGTACCATCGCTGTAGTATCTGCTCCAGGCGTAGGATTCACCGCTGGCCTTTTACTTTCCCCCGTCACAATATCAAATAAACCTCTTCCCTTCAGTATTACTGAAGTCTGAAATCTCCATACGACCCAATTGCTTTCTCCACTTAATTTGAATAATTGAAGCATCGTCGTCGTCTCCATTTTTTTCTTTTGATATAAAAATGTCGGCACCCGCGTGGCGTTGACTGGGCTTGTAGAAGCTTAATTCTATTTCTCTTTCACTATAGGTTTACAGCTGGGCCCATAACCTGATAAATGTCTTACTTGTGACTGGGTACCTTTCAATAACACTTAGACCTTTTGCTAACTACTTTAATATTCATTTGAATACACACAACAACAATAATACACGAGACCTTCTAGAATCTAACAGAACTCCAATGTCATATTTTATACCAACTTAAAAAAAACTATATTAGAAGTTGCATTGTTGCCAACCCATGTTAACAACCTAGATGCTCAAACCTTTTTGCTCATTTAAAGCACTTGCTTTAGAAAAATATGAACTTAAATATCTCCGAAATTATTAATCTTACTGTAATGTATTGGAATTACTTGTACCTAACGTTGACAAGTAATGAAGTATCATCGAATGCCAGGTGACGCTGTGTAGCTGATGGCCGGAGGAGATGGCAGTTGATTTCGGGCAGCGGTGCGAGTGGGTCGGTGGTGTGAAACTAAGTGAAGTGTCTTATTCTGACAGTATAAGCGAAGTGAGACATAATCGGGCATATTGCAAGTGGCGACGAGGATAAATTTAGCAATAAAATTTGAAAGCAAGTCCCTCAAAATAATAATAATAAAAAATTAAATAAAACAAACGTGGAAGGTAGATAGAGTTGACATACGACCGATCATACAGGAATACAGAAATAATATCGCGAAGCACAGTGAAACAAACAGAAGAACTGGATATAAAATATTTAATATCTCATTTACAAAACTGTTGTGCTGGACACATGTCACATGATAAGACGTTTCTTATCAATTTCAAATTAATATGCAGAAAGGCTTGGCAATTGTCCGTCTGAAGCAACCTACCATCAGAAAGACTACCGTTGAAAAACGAGACTGCAAAAATAATAATAGTAATAATTTTAAAATAATAGAGTACACTAGGTACCTTAGATCATGGTGATCGTAAAATCTATAAATTTTAAACTCTTATTTTATACATTGGGACGAAAAATCGTAGATCTCATATAGAAAATCAAAAATACCTACATTGTGTACCTAAGGTCATGGTGATCGAGGAAAATATTAAGGAATTCTTAAATTCTAATTCATACATTGTGTATGAAAGATCATAGTGATCATATAGAAAATCAAGGGTACATTGTGTGTCTAGGATCAAGGTGATCTGGGGGGGAAATATTAAAGAATTTGTAAATTCAAAATTTGCACATTATGTGTGGAAGGTTAGAGTGATCACAAAGAAAAGGTATCAGAGTACATTGTGTGCCTTAGATTATTGTGATCGCAAAACAAAGGAAAAATATCAGAGTACAATGCGTAACTTAGATCATTGCGATCACAAAGCAAAGGAAGAAAATCAGAGTACATTGTCTACCTTAGGTCATTGTGATCGAAAAAACAAAACAAGAATATCAGAGTACATTGCGTACGTTAGATCATTGCGATCGCAAAACAAAGGAAGAAAATCAGAGTACATTGGGTACCTTAGATCATTGTGATCGCAAGAAAAAAACAAAAACAAAAGAAGAATATCAGAATGCATTGTGTGCCTTAGATCATTGTGATCGCAAAACAAAGGTATTTTAAATCTTAATTCGCACCGTCTGTATGAGAAAATCATGTTGATAGCGGAAGAAAACCCCTTCCAAATATTATTTAACACGTATTTGGTGTACGGAACTAAAAAGAAACGGAGTAATTTTCTTTGATATGTTAGATCACACTAGAAACTCAAAAAAAAAGTGGTGTTATGTGTTGCTATGTAACGCTGAAAAAATTAAAAATAAATTACAATAAAAAATATGTTGTAATTATGGTTGGAAGCACACGCCTCTGTTCTATTTTCCTTATTTGTATGTATTTTGTTACCTAGACATAAATTAAAGTTTTTGTCGAATGGAGAGATAACATCATTAGTTTAAAATAAATAATATTTATTTTCTTTGTATTATAAGTATTACATTGCTATAAGTATACCGATACTACCTCAACATTAGGTATAGAGGAACAGCTGTAAATCGAAAAAAGAAGAGCTGCGAGCACCAAACAGAAGACAGAGAGGACCAAAAAAAAAAAATAAAATAGCAATAATAGTAATAGTAAAATAAATATATAAAACAAAATAAATAGGGCAGAAATCGGAATTAAACAGTATCAGTGCAACAACATTGTAAGGCGTTGATTAAGGAAAATTTGGGAGCATGAGTCTCTGGACCTATATTACCCCAATTTATTTCTGAGAATATAGGCAACTTAGATTGTAGATTGTTTAAGGGGTCGCTTGGCCCTGATTTGGCCTTTCTTCACCTAGATCTAAAAGATCTTTTGTGATTTACCCTACATCTAGTTATGGCCCAGGATTCCAAGACTTTTGCAAAGCTTGTGATTTTCCTGGGAGCTAATTTCCCTATGTCTTCAGGAGTTAATTCCGTCTGTTCTAGGTACTTTAGCCTAATGTGGATTAATACCTTGCATTCACAAAGTATATGTTCTTCAGTCTCAATTGCAGCTTGACAGTATCTGCATTTGTCATCTTCTGCCATGCCCATGTTCTTGAGATGATATCTCAAAGGGCAATGGCCAGTTAGAAGGCCTGTGATCAGCCTTAGGTCGAACTTTTCGAGTTCGAGAAGCCTTGTGGCATTCTTTGTCGAATAGGTTATAAACCTTTTCGCTTGTGTTTGGCCACTAGTATTCCTCTAGTAGGACTTCTTTTGAAGGTCAAAGTTATCTATGACTTTCCTATAGTCCTTAACCATTTAGACCATCCAACTTTACGAAAAAATTAACCACTACAATATTAATGACTCCACCATTTTGTTAAAAAAAAAACTTATAGCAGTTCATTTTGCAGATGATTTAAATTTTAATTTTAATATCATATAACCCACATAACCTCATCGGTCCTGAAATCTCTTGGCTGTAAGTATAAGAAATTGCAAAAAAAGAAAATTAATATGTCGGCTTTAAAACATTATATGGTAGTTATGTAATGTCAAAATTAAATCATTGCAGGTTAATCAGGTTAATATAGCATCCGTATTATGCAGTTCTCAAAAGTCAATTGAGATTGTACAAAGAAAGTTTTTAAAATATTTTACATTTAAATCAGATGGTTATTATCCTGAAAGAGGTACAGATTATAATTTTTAATAAGTAAATTCAATTTTAGTTTCGACCTCTTATCACAATTAAGTTTTAGTACCTAAGCAGAGCTTAATGCAGGATATCCCATTTTATATCGATATGGCTAGAATTAACACTCTTATTAAGTCACCTATTCATATTGTGTGTTCAGATTTTAATAAAACTTCTTGCAATTGCGATGTGTAATTCATGTTCACTTAAACAAGGCTTAAATATGGCACATCAAATTAACCATGCATTGTGTAGTTGTATTCTTTGGCCATATCCTATTTTGGTTATTAGAATTATATGGTTCTTCGTATTTCTGTCTCGTCTTAGGTTAGTAGTTCGTAATATTATATTGAATATTTTGAATAAAGTTGCAAGAGTGCAGCATGGAAGACGATCCGAGCAATGCCTGAGGTGTTGAAGTGAAACTGTAAGCCGGGCAGGAAATATGAAGGTTTATCCAGTCAAGGTTACAGTATGTCGAAAACGTGGTTAGGAACATCTTAATTCATACTGTGCAACTTGACAATCAGGAGGGAGACCTTTCGCTTCCACAGTATCTGACAGAGATCGGAAACGATTCGGATCAAGCATCTATCTTCTTGAGAGAGAGGATTCGGAAACTGAGCCGTGATTGGTTTAAGATCGGTAATGCAGAACACTTGGAATTTGGCTTTTGCCCTGGAATGGAACTTATAAAACTGATCTAGATAAAGTGGTTGTCTACCAGAAAATAATTATTAGAGAATCTTATTTTCGAATTTTAATGTTCTCAAGAGAACTGTATATATTTGATATATTAAGATATTATTAACATCGACAAATATTGAAAAAAATAAAAATAATTCTATAGTTATAGAGGAAAAACAATAATTCAAAAATCCTATTTTTAAGGAATTTGATGTTTTGAACATAGAGCTGTTGTATAATAAATCAGTTCTCCTGTTTTCTTATAAACATAAATTGATTTTAAACAAGCAAATTGGTCATACCTATGATATTCGAGGCAAAGTAAATTTAGATACGAATATCCTTCGAAGAACTAAAACACAGACACAGAGATTTATAAATTATTTTGCCTTATGCATTAAAACAAATAAACAATGTAAATTTATTTAAGGAAAAATTACTATATTTATTCCAGCAAATAAGGCTTTCTCAAATTTGTTATCAAGTAACTGCACCGATTTTATTCATAAATCTCTGCTATCATTATTTTCATAAATTTAACTTGATACGACGGACAGTTCCAGAATTTTACTTTTGTTTATTAACTAAATTTTTGATACACACACTTTATTAATAAGTACATATTAAAAATGTTTATAAAACCTTGGAACAATGTAAACGTGATTGATTTGATTTAATTATTATAGACATGAATATGTGCTTCCTATCTGAAATTTACGATATACTTCCGGGTAAACTTTGAATGACTCCCTAATGGACGAAAAAAAAAAGGAAAAAAATCAACATGTGTATTACAAGAAACTTCTTGCAGCTGATTTAATTATTGTCGTGATTAAACTATCTATTTCCCGCACACTTTTGTAAGCTTACTAGCACAGCTTGTTTTACTCTATCATATTTAGCCAAACCTAAAGAGAGATGGTGACTGGATTGAATGATTAGCGAATTGAGTACAATTCACAGTCCATGTTGATTATGGATTACGGTCTACATGGCCAAAAGTCGAGATTAGGAACTAATTTCTGAGAATGGACTGGTCGTTAGCGATGTTACTGCATGGATTATGGATGTATTGGTCACATGCTTTTGGAAGTGCCCTTGAAATGAATTACCTCCTGAAAGATGAAAACATAATTGTAGACGAAGAAGTAAAAGATAAAGATAAAATGAGGAAACAAAAAAAGAGAAAAGAATATGGAGACAGAAAAAGGAAAGCCAGGAAAAGAAAATATGGAGACAAAGTCTACGTAAAAAAAAAATATAACAAGAATAATAAACTAACGCCAAATTTCGACAGCAGTTCCCATACTGTTATCAATGCAAATAAGGGCGACATCCGTGTTAAAAAGGACCAAATTCCAGTGGTCCACCGACAATGATAAAATTAATGGAAATTCCGAACTACCTGTATGATTATATGTTATTGGCTTAAAAGTAAGCATTATAAAATAATAAATGTGCAGACTAACCTAGTATTTATAACAAGAACATTAACTATCAGTTAGTTAGGTTTCGTGTCGGTTGTCCTCTAAAACATTTCATTTTGACAAAACTATAGTCCAAAACAACAACTTTGGAACAAAATAATCATTACGGTATTATTTGAGGCACTTCAGCCCCATTTTCAGCATCTAATACATAAATTAATAAACCATATTATGATTGGTATTTCACTGCTTGCTGGTGTCTCGCATAACCATTGTTAAATAATGTATATATTCTAAGATAAATAAAGTTTTAGATTAACATTTTGTATAATACATGTTATTATTTTTAATTTCACAAATTGTTGTTCTTGTTTTGTTTCTTGATTCCCCTTGAAGCCCTTGAATCCTATATTTACTAGTAAGTGAACTGATCGCCACCTAGGTACCATGCGCGAGCACAGACATCAAGAACTCTTGCACCCACTTTACAGGTACAAAAGGTACCAGTGATAGGATCAAGCTGGACATCATCAATTGGAGGAAGCAAATATGAAGACTATGTTTTACAGCTTGAGTAAATCTAGGAAATATGTTTGCTCTTAACAATCCAGGTTCAAACTGTTGAAGTTGGAAAATAAATTCGGTATTTGCTTCTCTTTCCGCGGTATCTTGAATGTATGCTGGACCATATTTACCCTTATGCAAAATCTTACCGTTTTTTTGGGTTAGAAATAGAGGTTCTCATTTGGAAAACGAAATGAATTAATCACTAGTTTTAGTTACATTTGTTTTAGTTAGAACTGAAAATAAAAGTAATAAAATGATCAATACTTATTTAATTTTTTTTATATATTAATTTAGGTTAATATATTTTATTTATTAATTTACGTGCTGCTTCGCGAGTCACTCATCTGGATACTTGTTACTAAAGACTTCTACTGCGCATTTATAAGAAACATTTCCAATTCCATAGAATTTGACCAAGTAAATTCGTTGTCATCAGTAATTAATATTTTTATAGAAAATACAAAATACGAATAAATATGTATTACACTGACATTGACATTAATCCATGGTATTACTTGATGTAATATCAACTGTCTATGAAGAATTCAGAAAAAGTTTAGCAAAAAGTGTACTAATAGGAGGTCTACATGTGGAATAGTTTTCAACTTAGTTGAAAAAATTGTAAAAAAAAGGTAGTTTGCTTAAAGTCGATTTCATATTTTCTAATTTTCAGAATGCCCTGTGCAATGTATCTCAAGTTTGACAACTGTTTATAACTTCCCAAGACAAGCAACACATTTTATAAAGAATGACTTTTTTTCCAAATCAAAAATAAGGAAGTTTCGAAGAGTGTGGTACCCCATTCGAGGACATATTTAAGAAAATAACCTACGAATTTTTTAAAACATTATCAAAATAGCAACTGATGTTCTTTAACTAATGGTATTCTTAAGAATATTTGTGAAAAGTCTATTAGTTTTAACCCTACAAGCCTAAAAATGGTCAAATACTCCACCTTCTGAGTAAAATCAAATCCTCTTTAACACGTATGGAGTAGGTCAAAATAAAGAGATTTAGGAGACGCCCACCTCGAAAACTCGCAGAGGTACCCCCGACTTCTAACCCTGCTCAGACACATGGTTGAGTATTCTATTTCATTTTTTTCGGAAACCGTAAGAGAAAGAGACTTGCGGTTTGCGGTCCACAGCGCCTATTAAATGAATTTTTTTGTCAAAATCGATAAGAGAAATAAATCGAAATAAAATAAAATATTACATCCCACACATATTTTCGAATTGATCAAAAATCGTATTTTTTTCTCCCACTACAAAATATATAAAGGGTAGATGTAATGCTAATTTGTTTAAATAACGCATACAATGTTAAAAAAGAAAATAGACTTACACTCACGAAATCTTCCGTGATTTGGTACCTTAAATGTACACCGTGTCACGGCGTGACACGGTGAAATTCACGTCACGTGCCCAACTCTGGACCAGAGTGACCAGACCAGGCCAGGAGGGCTAGGCGACTGGCGAATGCAGTAGAGAGATATTGCAATTACGCAGTTTGATTTGAATGTTGCGTCATTCATCCTGTCTCCTGTCCTTTTCCCTCCCTTCTCACGCTCGTGTTCCGTCTATCGCTTCGCTTCTTATTCTTGTCACGACACGACAGGTTGAAGTTTTAAAGCAGAGGTGGGGCGTCGTGTCGTCGTGTCACGGCGTGAATATTATCTCACGCACGTTCACGCACGGGATCTTTTGACTCACGCACACTCACGAAATCTTCCGTGATTTGGTACCTTAAATGTACACGCTCACGCCGTGACACGGTGTGACACGGTGAAATTCACGTCACGTGCCCATCTCTAATACCAAGTTATGACAGAGTTATAGTCCATTAAACTAAAAAGGAAACATATTTGCAGACATTACATTTTTAATAAGGAGAAAATTAAATAAGTATTGATCACTTTATTACTTTTATTCCAGTTCTAACTAAAGCAAATGTAACTAAAACTAGTAATTAATTCATTTCGTTTTTCAAGTGAGAACCAGCGTTACCACATTTGGTAGATTTTTATTTCTTTTTAGTAGAATTTTAAGGATTTTTGTAAAGTTTGGTAGGTAAAATTTGCTGGCAGATTTCTGATAATTATTATCAGAAATCTACCAGCAAATTTTACCTACCAAACTTTAAAAAAATCCTTAAAATTCTACTAAAAAGAAATAAAAATCTACCAAATGTGGTAACGCTGGTGAGAACCTCTATTTCTGGGACCATATTTACCCTTATGCAAAATCTTACCAAAAAAAAAACGGTAAGATTTTGCATAAGGGTAAATATGGTCCAGCATACATTCAAGACACCGCAAAAAGAGAAGCAAATACCGAATTTATTTTCCAACTTCAAAACTTTGAATCTGGATTGTTAAGAGCAAAAATATTTTCTACATTTACTCAAGCTGTAAAACATAGTCTTTTTATATCATATTTGCTTCCTTCAATTGATGATGTCCAGCTTGATCCTATCACCGGTACCTTTTGTACCTGTAAAGTGGGTGTAAGAATTCTTGATGTCTCTGCTCGCGCATGTTGCTAGTGTAATATGGTACTTAGGTGGTGATCAGATCACTTACTAGTAAATTTAGATTCAAGGACTTCAAGTAAACAAGGGGAATCAAGAAACAAAAAAAGAACAACAATTTGTGAAATTAAAAGTAGGTAAGATTTTGCATAAGGGTAAATATGGTCATATAGGTTCCAAACGACCCCAACTCTCACCCAGTGAAAACTTTCTATCGATGTACCAAACACCTTGTATATATGTATATATATTATGTATATATATATATATATATATATATATATATATATATATATATATATATATATATATATATATATATATATATATATATATATATATATATATATATATATATATATATATATATATATATATATATATATATATATATATATATATATATATATATATATATATATATATATATATATATATATATATATATATATATATATATATATATATATATATATATATATACATATATATAAAACCCAACAAAAAGTACATTAATTCCAAATATTTTTTACTTGTTGTTAAGTATGAAGTGTACTATCTAGATATTAAAACAAGTACACCTATTAATTTTTTATAAGTATATTTCTATTTTACTAGAGGTACCCACTTAAAAATCCTCTTACTTTCGCTATGTTTACAGCTTACATTCAACTGTGACAAATGTCCTAGGACTTTTCCAACCCAACAAGCCCTGAATGGACACCAAAATGCTCATAGAACGGTAAGTCTAGGACTAGTATGAACATTGGATGAGTGAAATATATACATAACCCCAATAAAAGTTATATTACTTTCAAATATTTTTTGCATCCCAAGGTTACGTACCTACTATTATTCTCTCCCAAGTACCTACCTACCAATGTATTTCTTTAATTCATGTTTGAATTTGTCCAATGTAAATATTGTTAATAAGTTTTGTTGTTAAGTATAAAGTATAATATGTAGGTATTAAACAAATACACCTTTTATAAATAAAATCAAAATCAATTTTTTTATAAGTATATTTCTATTTTACGAGAGGTACTCACTTAAAAATCCGCTTACTTTCGCTATGTTTACAGATTACATTCAGTTGTGACAAATGCCCTAGGACTTTTCCAACCCAACAAGCCCTGAATGGGCACCAAAACGCCCATAGAATAGTAAGTCTAGGATTAGTGTGAACCTTGAATGAGTAAAATATATATATATACATATACATTATATATACATATACATATATATATATATATATATATATATATATATATATATATATATATATATATATATATATATAATGTTTAGCGCTATATTTTATTTTTATTTATTTAAATTTAAAAAAATGGTGACAAAAATTATTTTATTTTCTTGACTTTCCTCTGTTAAATGATTTTCACCTTTTAAGATTATGATTTTAAAAGAATTTAATTTTATAAAAATTAAATTATAAGTTATTAATATTATTATTTTTATTATTATTATTATTATTATTATTATTATTATTATTATTATTATTATTATTATTATTATTATGCCATGAGCGCCAATACCTAATGGTATAACCTAATAATGAGCATGAGTCGACTGTGCATTACCTGCAACCAGCCACTCTGATCTTAGGAGCAAGTTCTAATAAAATATGAGGTTCAAAATAAATCACTGCAAAACTTAATAAACACTATTTTAGTATAGAAATTGAGGAGATTTTATAAACAATGAAGAAATGCCTTAAAATTAATATTTGTATCTCTAATTTAAAATGGTCTGTGCTCGAGACCTTTTTTTTTTATTATGTAAATTGCAATTTAATTAAAGGTAAGCTTACTGTATGCATGTCATCAGATGGCGGTGAGCTAACTTCCGACGTCTCTACTGTCCTTCTTATGTCATATTATACACTTTTTCAAAATAGTTGGAAACTGGTTCTTCCTTTTATTATTCTGGAATTCGTTGTATCCGTGATTGCAGCTGCCTGGTGAAATTTGTATTTTCTTGACGATAATAATTGCACTTTCAAACACTTTGTTAGACTTCTTTATGTTTAAAACCCTATTGCTTCTACGTTCAACACTCAAAATTAATTTAATACGGCTGAATCACCTTTTTACTACTTTTCTTTTCCTCAAAAATATGTCTGTTTTGAAGTTCTCTTGACATATATCTTATTAATTCTTTGACATCTTATTTTATTCAAATTTTATACATTTATAACTTTTTCCCTATGCATTTTTCAATTATTACAGTTTACAGTCTTTTCATTCCGAAGATTTTGATATAAGAGATAACCTAATTTTTCAAAATCTTCAGATTATGAAGTGTTCCTTAAATTACCTATTTATACAAAATCTCCTATCTATGTTAATGAACAAAACTATCTAACTAATACATAAAATGTTCGATTTGTTTTACATTTCCTCATTCTAAACATAACATTCATATAAGTTTAATTCGTTACATATAATGTTTTAATGTCCCCATGCTTCTAGGTTTTTTGTTAAAACTTTTTACTTGTTTATTTAATTGCGAATATCATGTCAATATATATAACCCAACAAAAATTACATTAATTCCAAATATTTTTTATATCAACAAGATTAATTACCTACTATTATTCTCTTCAAAGTACCTACCAATAATTCATGTTTGTCCATTGAAAATACTGTTAATAAGTTTTGTTGTTAAGTATAAAATATAATTATCTAGGTATTGAATAAGTACACCTTTCATACATAACAGACATGTAGAAAAAAGTTTAGCTGATGAGCAACATGGTTTTGTAGCCAAAAAATTTATTAATATTAACTTGTTTATAATCACAGTTTCGAAGCATTAGACGAAAAAAAACAACTATTTTCACAGATTTTAGGAAAGCGTTTGATAAAGTAGATCATGACGTGTTATTGAAAAAATTATATAAATTTGGTTTGTCTGCAAAAATGATGTTGCTTTTAAAAAGTTACTTACAAAATAGATGTTTTGTAGTCAAGCACAATGGGAACACTTCTGGTAAATATTATGCAAATTCTGGAGTACCACAAGGATCAAATCTGGGAGAACTATTATTTATATTATTTATTAACGACCTGCCTTCAGTTATCAAATTCTCAAAATGTTTACTTTTTGCAGACGATTTTAAAATTTACAAAAAAACATAAAAAGTTAGAGATTGTATGGGCCTCCAGAAAGATATTGACAGTATATATAAATGGAGTTGTGATTTTAAATGACAATATAATATAAAAAAATGCTTTATAATAACAGTTACTCGGAAAAAGAAGCCCATTGTATTTGACTACAAGATGGATAACGCGAGTTCAAAAAGAACTAACAACGTAAAAGATCTAGGTGTTACGTAAGACTGTCATCTGACATTTTCTGCGCACATGGAAAACATATCCGCATCAGCAAATCTTATGTTGGGTTTTATGATGAGACAAACATCCACTTTCACAAACGTTAGAATAATTACAACCCTGTACTACGTAATTGTAAGAACCAAACTTTAATTTATATCAATAATTTGGCAGTATCAACCTCAAATTTAAATAAATGCAGATATCTATATTTTAAAAAACCGCTGCCCAAGGAATCACTACTTCCACATCCAGATTTTTTATCTAAGTCACTCACAACGAAAAAATTTTGTATATGGAAATAATTGTTTAAATGGGGGTAAATTGGGGTAAATTTGGGGAAAATAGGAAAATCAAGCAGGTAAGAGTCCATAAAATTGGTATTTAGTATATACAAGAGAAGCTGAGGTCTCAAAAAAAATGTTGGCATTAGCCACCCCCATTGCCATCCCCACCCCATTATTAAAGGGGATGAAAAAAAAAATGTGATTTAGGGTGTGTACAAGAACCAGAAACCTCAAAATGTTTTTTACTTCATCCACCCTCCCCCACCACCCCCTACCACCACCCCCACCCCGCTACCGATGTGGGGTATCATTTTATGGGTTTTTGGGGTAGAGGATTTCAAATATTATATTATTAATATTCCATAAACAATTATTTCCATCGACGGAACAAGATGAAAATATAATCTAGTTCTAGATCTCGTTAAAGTACATACGTGTACCAAATTTCAAGTCAATATCTCAAACGGTTCCAGAGTAATCGTGCGCACAAAAAAAGTTACAGACAGACCGACAGACAGAAATTTTTTTAAAAAATTTTGTCGTTACTATACCTACTTCCACTGGATGTGGAAGTAAAATACCATATTAAACCCAACTATCATTTTGTTAGATCTGCTCATTTGCGCGAATTGAATTTAATATAATGTCTCTTGATATGAGACGTAAGGTAGCGATACTCATGTTTTTATATAAAGTTATGAATAGTTTAAGTAATAGCCCGAGCATTTTATAATTAATACCATTTAATGTACCGTCACGATGAACTCGCTGCGCATTAATGGTTAATGTACCAATAGCAATTAACTCCACCCCCACCCCTCTCGTGACCATGCTTCGACTGAATACTTTTATAGATTTAGATTGGACCCTACCTCTTAAAAAGTATTATAGCATTGTGACCACACATTTATGTAATTTGTATGTATAATTGTGATAGTGTACAATGTATATCAATAATGTACTATTTTTCTATATTATGTAATCAGTAATTTACTTACTCATTTATTATCTAAAAATACTATCCTTGTAATTAAGCCGATCAGGCCTGTTTGGATATTGTTCGATAAATAAATCAATAAATAAAATAAAAATCAATTTTTTATAAGTATATTTCTATTTTACCAGATGTGCCCACTTAAAAATTCGCTTAATTTCGCTATTATTACAGGTTACATTCAATTGTGACAAATGCCCTTGCACTTTCCCAACCCAACAAGCTTTGAATGGGCACCAAAACGCCCATAGAACGGTAAGTCTAGGACTAGTATAAACCTTGGATGAGTGAAATATATATATATATATATATATATATATATATATATATAATTAAATAAATTACGTACCTACTATTATTCTGTTCAAGGTACCTACCAATTCATGTTTAAAGTCCATTGAAAGTTAACAAGTTTTGTTGTTAAGTATAAAGTATACTATCTAGGTATTAAACAAAACTTTCATTCATAACATCAAAATCAATTTTTTATAAGTATAAGTATTCTATTGTACGAGAGGTACCAACTTAAAAATCCGCTTACTTTCGCTATGTTTACATCCCTGTCAAAAAAATCTCATCAATCCGTATTGAAAATTATCAAAAATTAATAAGTATCTATGAGAACCTATATGGTCAATAAGTTTCTATAAGAGTTAGGTAAAGTTGCTGTTGAAATTGTTATCAGTTTATATCCGCATTGACCAGCAAAATGAGTCAAGCCATATCCATTTGTTAATCCAAACATTTACTTATACCATATCAATGAGAATTTATGAGCACAGTATCTAATGTAATTCGTGCGGCTTTCCGTGATTAAAAGACAAGTGTTTCTTTAAGAAACGAGCTGCATTAGGTTAGAACAGTTTGGATTTGCAATTGAAGATTACAAATTATAATGTTTGAATAGGGATTTATGAGATCAGTTTCTATGAGTATTAATGTTTTTTTTCAGTAATATATTAAATGTGTTTTCATTTGTTTGAATGGGTAAAGAGAAAGGTCAGTTTTCAACTGCAATTACAAATACAAGTTTAATCGCTTCGAATGGGATTATATGCGATCAATTTCTAAAAGTATTTATGCTGTTTCCCGAATATAGTTATGATGAGATTTAATCAGTAACAAATTGTTAACTACTTGTTGTGATATGGTCGGAAATTCCAAGTACACATTTAGTATTCCTTCAAGAGGATTGATGAGAGCAGTTTCTACGAGTATCTATTTGTTGTTCCTATAGTAAATTATATAAGTCTTTATCAGTACAGATTCGGATTTAATTTAAATATGAAAATTATATCAGAATAAAGCAACCAAATATTTTAAACAGTATCTATTTGTAAATCCAAACATTTACTTATACTATCTCAATGAGAATTTATGAGAACAGTATCTAATGTAAAACGTGCGGCTTTCCGTGGTTAAATGGCAAGAGTTTCTATAAGAAACGAGCTGCATTAGGTTAGAACAGTTTTGATTTGCAATTGAAGATTCAAAATTATAATGTTTGAATAGGGATTTATGAGATCAGTTTCTATGAGTATTAATGTTTTTTTTTCAGTAATATATTAAATGTGTTTTCATTTGTTTGAATAGGTAAAAAGAAAGGTCAGTTTTCAACTGCAATTACAAATACAAGTTTAATCACTTCGAATGGGGTTAGATGCGATCAATTTCTAAAAGTATTTATGCTGTTTTCCGAATATAGTTATGATGAGGTTTAATCAGTAGCAAATTGTTAACTAGTTGTTATGATATGGTCGGAAATTCCAAGTACACATTTAGTATTCCTTCAAGAGGATTGATGAGAGCAGTTTCTACGAGTATCTATTTGTTGTTCCTATAGTAAATTATGTAAGTCTTTATCAGTACAGATTCGGATCTAATTTAAATATGAAAATTATATCAGAATAAAGCAACCAAATATTTTAAACAGTATCTATTTGTAAATCCAAACATTTACTTATACTATCTCAATGAGAATTTATGAGAACAGTATCTAATGTAAAACGTGCGGCTTTTCGTGGTTAAATGGCAAGTGTTTCTATAAGAAACGAGCTGCATTAAGTTAGAACAGTTTTGATTTGCAATTGAAGATTACAAATTATAATGTTTAAATAGGGATTTATGAGATCAGTTTCTATGAGTATTAATGTTTTTTTTCAGTAATATATTAAATGTGTTTTCATTTGTTTGAATGGGTAAAAAGGAAGGTCAGTTTTGAACTGCAATTACAAATATAAGTTTAATCACTTCGAATGGGGTTATATGCGATCAATTTCTAACAGTATATATGCTGTTTTCCGAATATAATTGTGATGAGGTTTGATCCGTAATAAATTGTTCACTACATGTTACGATATGGTCGGAAATTCCAGGTACATATTTAGTATTCCTTCAAGAGGATTAATGAGAGCAGTTTCTACGAGTATTTATTTGTTGTTCCTACAGTAAATTATATAAGTCTTTATAAGTATGCATTCGGATCTAATTTAAATACAAAAATCATATCAGAATGAAACCCCAAATATTTTAAACAGTGTCCACCTGTAAATCCAAGATAATATTGTAATGAGAATCCATCACAACAGTATCTAATGTAACGTGTGCGGTTTTCCGTGGCTAAATTTTAAAATTATTTGCAATAAATAAGCTTTAACGGATTCGAACAGTTTTGCATTTCCAGATGAATAGTTTTAATTGTTAGGGATCTATGAGGTCAGTGTAATGTTTTTTTTTCAATAAAATGTGTTTTTATTGGAAAATAAACATTACACAAAGACACTGATCTCATAGATCCCTATTTAACAATTAAAACTATTCATCTGGAATTGCAAATTAAAACTGTTCAAATCCGTTAAAGCTATTTATTAAAAATACTTTTAAAATTTAGCCACGGAAAGCCGCACGCGTTACATTAGATACTGTTCTGATTGGTTCTCATTAAAATATATCTTTAAATGTTTGGATTTACAAGTGGATACTGTTTAAAATATTTGGTTGTGTCATTCTGATATAATTTTTGTATTTAAAGTAGATCCGAATGCATACTGATAAAGACAAATTTTCTATTGGAACAACAAATACATACTCATAGAAACTGCTATCATCAATCCTTTCGAAGGAATACTAAATATGTACCTGGAATTTCCGACCATATCGTAACATGTGGTGAACAATTTGTTACTGATCAAACCTCATCACAATTATATTCGGAAAATAGCATAAATACTGTTAGAAACTGATCGCATATAACCCCATTCGAAGTGATTAAACTTGTATTTGTAATTGCAGTTGAAAACTGACCTTTCTTTTTACCCATTCAAACAAATGAAAACACATTTAATATACTTATTACTGAAAAAAAAAACATTAATACTCATAGAAACTGATCTCATAAATCCCTATTCAAACATTATAATTTGTAATCTTCAATTGCAAATCAAAACTGTTCTAACCTAATGCAGCTCGTTTCTTATAGAAACACTTGCCATTTAACCACGGAAAGCCGTACGTTTTACATTAGATACTGTTCTCATAAATTCTCATTGAGATAGTATAAGTAAATGTAAAGACTTATATAATTTACTAGAGGAACAACAAATAGATACTCGTAGAAACTGCTCTCATCAATCCTTTTGAAAGAATACTAAATGTGTACTTGGAATTTCCGACCATATCATAACAAGTAGTGAACAATTTGTTACTGATTAAACCTCATCACAATTATATTCGGAAAACAGCATAAATACTTTTAGAAATTAATCGCATATAACCCCATTCAAAGTGATTAAACTTGTATTTGTAATTGCAGTTGAAAACTGACCTTTCTTTTTACCCATTCAAACAAATGAAAACACATTTAATATATTACTGAAATAAAACATTAATACTCATAGAAACTGATCTCATAAATCCCTATTCAAACATTATAATTAGTAATCTTCAATTGCAAGTCAACCTAATGCAGCTCGTTTCTTATAGAAACACTTGCCATTTAACCACGGAAAGCCGCACGTTTTACCTTAGATACTGTTCTCATAAATTCTCATTGATGTGGTATAAGTAAATGTTTGCTGCTCCATTCTGGTAGAAACTGATAGAAATTTCAGCAGCAACTTTACTCCAGGCTCCAGTAGAGGGTGCTGTATACGTGTAGCTAGTTCATATCTAATCTAATGTGACCTAAGGAACTGAAGTGTGTTTGTTAAATTAAAAACAAAGCAGTCTCTTTCACTGCTAACTCATTCATTGCTTCTAGGCTAGAACAAGAACACCCGAGGAAATAAGGACTTTGCAAAATTTTGTGTTTACCACAATATTAGTATTTCTATTTGAAATATGCAATTTAAACTGTACATTTGTCGGCATGCATATCCAAATTAATACTAATAAAAAAGCAAAATGGAAGTTTACAATAAAAATACATCTGTAAAATATACAATTGAAACTGTACATTTGTTGACATGTATATCCACATTAATACTAATAAAAAACAATGTTGAAATTTACAATAAAAACATGTTGATAAATGGTGTGTTACATACGATAGATACTGGAGAAAGGACGGACTGGAACTCTTATGATATTACTTATAGAAAAGTTTAGAATCTCTTTAAAGTTGTATCTGTAATTCCATATGTTTACAGATATAAGGGCCAAAGGTGCATTTGCAGAAACTAAACTGTAGATTTGTTGATGTATATTTCATATAAGTACTCATGAAGGGGCAACATGATAATTCCAAATAGCTCATTCGGAATTACTGTTTCATAACCGATTTAAAACTTAATAAAACAGATAAAATCCTGTCTGTATAATACTAATATACCTGATAGAAACGATAAAACCGCATCACTTTTTTTTTATAAGTTTCTATGTGGAATTTTTGGCAGGGCAGCTTACATTCAATTGTGACAAATGTCCTAGGACTTTCCCAACCCAACAAGCCCTGAATGGACACCAAAACGCCCATAGAACGGTAAGTCTAGAAAAGTAGTATGAACCTTGGATGAGTGAAACATATACATGTACAGGGTGAGTCATGAGGAACTGTACATACTTCTACCGTAAGTAGAGACCTATACGAATACTAAGTGACCATTAAAAAGTGTTTGTTCCCTTTCTTTACTATCATACAGAGTGATTTATGAATTTTGTCCAAAAATTGTTTTGGTCATAACATTTTAACGGTTAATCCGATTTGCCTCATTTTTTACAACAATGTACACTATTGCCTAACAACCATCATACATATCCAAAATTTAAAAAATCCAGGGACGGTTTCAAAGAAATTTGTTGAATTGCTTCGTATACGATTTATGTAAAACTTGATATGAAATTTGTATACATTGCAGAAGAAATTCAACAAAAAAAAAAAAAAGATAAATGTGATAATTATAAAAGATTGTCAAAGTGAAATCCATCTGCGTCAGTACACTTTTCATGTCGGATAGTTAAATGTCTGATAGACTTCCTAATTGTTAGGGGGCCATTTCTGATAATGCTGTAGCAGTTAATAATCCTGTCAATCAGTTCTAGCCATGTATTTATATTTTCCGCATAGACCAACTCTTTTAATCGTCCCCAAATAAAATAATCAACGGGATTGAAGTCAGGGGACCTCGGTGGCCATGACCCTTCATCCTATTCACCGGTTTCCATAAGTGTTATCTAAATGATGACGTACAGCAACCGCAAAATGAGGTGATGCACCATCATGCTGCAATTTAATTCCTCGGATGTCCACATTAGCAAGCAGATTGGGCAAAATATTTTGCAAAAAATTTAAATAAACTTGTCCTGTTAATGAACCATCAAAATAATGAGGACCTAATAGATTGCTATTTATTACTCCAACCCAAGTATTCACAGAGAATCTTTGCTGCAAGCGACATTCGCGAATCGCATCTGGATTTTCTTCTGCCCATACGTGTGAGTTGCGTGAATTGTATATTCCATCTCTCGTGAAAGGCGCTTCATCTGTAACAATGTTCTATACAATCCGAGTCTATTGTTTGCAACCCATCTACAAAATGCTAGACGGTGGATTTCATCTCCGTTGTAACCGTTGTACTAACTGGATGTGATAGGGATGTAAGTTGTTTTTTCGCAACACCCTACTTGCTTTAGATTGGGAAACGTCCAATTGTACACTTAATTTCCTAGTAGTTATTTTAGGATTTTCCTCAACAGCGTTGAGTATGTTTTCTTGCTGAACAGGATTTACATCTCGTTCTGATTTTGCTTCAGGGAATGTACTATTTTGTTTGAGGTAATTAAAAACCGATCCGAATGTTTGATGATTCGGTATTCGACGTCGAGGAAATCGTATCTGGTATTCTCTTGCAGCACTTCTACCATTCCCATTACAATATCCATAACCAAAAATAAGTTAGTATCAACACACCAGTTGTTGATACTAATAACTAAAGACTGACACCTAATGTCAAATTACTGAAACGATTTCAAGCAATGAAAATGTCAAATTGTCACAGACGTCTATGATCTTTATAAATTCAACAATAATAGATGCATAATGTCTGAAAATTAAATAAAATGGAAGTACCTATGTAATAATAGGCACAAAAGAACGTAAATTCGTATGTTGTATTTATTTTAAATTCAATGCTTGCATTTGAATATGATGGCTTTTAAAAATATTTCGAAAAATGTACAGTTTTCGTTAAAATTGCTCTTAAACTGAACATTTAGGTTGGATACTTTAAATGGGGGAAAGTTCGGTAATACAAATTTGACTACTTATTTCTGTCCTTTTTGGAAGCAATTTGACTAATTGGAGAAATCACATATAGAGGCAACTTTTTAGATGAACCACATCAGCCACATTTTTAAGAGCTGACCTGGAAATGGATTAAAATGATGGGACTTATTAAACCTAGGCACGAGTTTTGTAGACATTATTTTTCTTTTAGCTAAATTTTTGTATTAATAAATATTAGTATACATTAAAATATTCCATTTTGCCAAACTTTTCATTTGACTTGAAAATTGATCGTTAATAAAAAATTTGTTGAGAGTGTGACAAATATTTCAAATACTCCGGTTTTACTGCCTATTTGTGTCCTATTCAAATTTCATATCAAGTTTTAGATAAATCATATACAGGGTGAACTATCGTATACGAAGCAATCCAACAAATTTTTTTGAAACCGTCCCTGGGTTTTTTAAATTTTGGATATGTATGATGGTTATTAGACAACAGTGTACATTGTTGGAAAAAATGAGGCAAATCGGTTTAACCGTTAAAATGTTATGACCAAAACAATTTTTGGACAAAATTCAAAAATCACTCTGTATGATTGTAAAGAAAGGAAACAAACACTTTTTAATGGTCACTTGGTATGTCTTAGATGCCTCTACTTACGGTAGAAGTATGTATAGTTCCTCATGACTCACCCTGTATAACCCAACAAGAATTACATTAATTCCAAATATTTTTTACATCAACAAGATTACGTACCTACTATTATTCTGTCCAAAGTACCTGTATTTATTTCACGTTTAAATTTGTCCATTAAAAATATTGTTACTAAGTTTTGTTGTTAAGAATGAAGTATAATATCTAGATATTAAACAAGTACACCACTCATACATAAAATGAAAATCAATTTTTTATAAGTATATTTCTATTTTACGAGAGGTGTCCACTTAAAAATCCGCTTAATCTTGCTCTGTTTACAGATTACATTCAATTGTGACAAATGCCCTAGGGCTTTCCCAACCCAACAAGCCTTGAATGGGCACCAAAACGCTCATAGAACGGTAAGTCTAGTACTAGTATGAACCTTGGATTGGTGAAATATATATAAAAATGTAGAGGGTGTCCCAAACTGATTTAGCCAGACTGTAGTTCGTAAACCATTTGGGATATTTCAGTGGGGCAAAAATACACCTTTTAGCTATGAGGGTGCTTTAAAATTATAGTAAAGAAATGCCACCCTTAAAAATTTAACCCTTAACTCTAAAATTTTAAATGACACCCTGTCTGTTTTTTTACATTTTATTGTTTCTTTTTCAATTCTCTATCCAATTCTTTTCTCCGATTGCCAATCGGTTAATGAATAGCTGAGAAAATTAACATTTAAATCAAGTTAGCCATGACTCGAGAAAACAAAAACAAAACATATCAAGCCCTTGTCAAATTTAACTGTATAAGATAGTGCAATTTAGTTTTTTTTTTGTTCTTACTAGTTTTGCGTTAAAATTACAAGTTTATTTACTATGGAAGAATACGTTGATGTGATTCTTATTTACGGTGAGTGCTTAAAAAATAGAAGGGCTAGAGAGTTATATCGCATTCGTTTTCCTGATCGTCCAATACCAAATGAAAATACATTTGTGAACCTAGAACGCACACGGACATTTTCCGAATGGGAATCGCAATAATTCAAGGACAGTACGTAATGAGGAAAATGTTTTTGCGCATGTAAATTTTAATCCCCATGTAGTTCAGTCAATAAAGGAGGCGTAGAGTGCGTGAGCAGGGACCTAAGAGATTCCTTTAGAAAGTTATTCAGAGTGCTTAGGGAGTGAACATACTGAAAGTCCTGACGTCTAGGAGGTGAGCCGGAGGGGAGGGGGCACAAAGAAAGTCCCACTTTTGGTTTTTTCGCTTATATCTTGAAAACGGTGCATCGCAGGGAAAAATTTTCTTATACCAAATGGAAGCTCATGAAATTCTCTACAACTTTCATTTTATATACTTTTTTCGAATTCGCAACCGTTTTCGAGCTACACGCTCCGGAAAAGTGAAAATTTTCGAAAAACAGATTTTTACCATCCTCAGTAGTGGGTCGTTCTTGCTGAAGTCGTTCTCGTCGTAAACAGGCATTTCCCTTGGTAGTGGAAGCACTCCGCAGAACAGTTCAGCATTGCTTTCCGGTATCCACATTTGCCACTACCACAATCCTTGGTGCAGCGGCGAAATATCGTTTTCAGTAGGACCTCCGGTGCCGGTGGATCTTCTGTTGTAATTGGTACCAGGTTGTCTCCTACTCTTGAGGGGATAACTCATTCCCGAGCCACTGCTGCACTTGGTGGTAGATGCGCCGGCAATTCTGTTTAGCTGCGCTCTCAGTTGGTGGGAGGGAACTGATGTCAGGCTTAATATTTACCACTGACCTCATGAACGACTGGAAGCGGTACTGGTTGAGGGAGGTCTGTCTTGCTGGTGCCCCATACCATTTGAGGAAGCAAATCTTCCCAGCCTCTTCAACCTCGCCTTGAGTGGAGGAGGGGTTGTTAAAGATCACTGCTGCTTCCTTGATGATTTCTGACTTTAAGTACAATTTTGAGAACTCCACCTTGCTTTTCCTTAAAGTTGAAGATGTTATGTCGCAGCTGATAAATGAATGTAAGAACAGGATGTGTTCAAATCCATGCTGCTGCATCTCTTGGGTGGCCAGTGTCATTGTTTTGGTTTTCCCTCGGTCGGGTTTCAGCAGCAGGATGTTTTGGGTGGGAGGAATGGAAGCTATCAAAAGGACAGCGAGGTCCATATCCTCACCAACAACATCCACAGAACTGTGAGTGGATTGTTTCACAGCAGTCTTCACGATAAGGTTTATATGTAGTAAGGAGATGAACTGACTTTTGTTGGTATAGGATTGGACAAAAAATCTTCTTATTTCACAGGTATCGATGTTTTCCATGTCAAATTGATGTCATCTGACCTCCTCAGTCTGTATCGTCGCCTGTTGGCTGAGTTTGCGTATCTATCGTATCAAATACCACAGCGCGACTCATTCCAGGATAGTAGTGGTTGACGTAGATGATATATCCATCACAAATGGTGGCAACGGCAAATTACTCTGTGCTGTAGGAATCCTCCGTCTACTACTATGTTCATCTGAGACAGTTGAGCAGCCTTATCGGTAGGCTCGAACATGGTTACAGAACAGATTTGATTGTCTTCCTCATCCCGCTTTCATTGAACAGTGCCAAGGGAATGTTTGATGAAAAATGTAAGGTAGAAATCTGTTTTTTGAAAATGTTCACTCTCTGAGCATCCTGAACAACTTTCTAATGGAATCGCTTAGGTCACTGCTCACGCACTCTATACTACCCTTTGGGCCATTCGTTGATTGGACTAATGTAGCACTTCGAAAATCATCTGAAGAACTTGGTATAACAAAAAACACAAAGTACCGTTGGACGTATTATACAAGATTTTAAATACCATTATAAAGTTCATCTAGTGCAAGGATTCTATCCAGGTGACAACGGCAGACGCCTGAAATTTATTGCAGGGATATTAGTTAAACTTGAAGACGATCCAAACATTTTATCTAAATTAATGAAGCGAAGTTTCAAAATAATGGTGTCGTTAATAGACATAATTCCAATTATTGGTTTCCTGTTAATCCACATTGGGTGATGGAGACTATATTTCGAAATATGTGGAATGACAATGTTTGGTGTGGGTTTATTGGTCCGTATTTTTATAGAGAAAGATATTTGCAATATCTAGAAAACATTTTACCTCAATGTCTAGAAGAAATACCGTTACTTGAAAGACAACAAATCAAGCGCGGATTTATGGGGGGTAACCCAAGATTCTGTAAACCATCAACTTTTGTTTTAAAATGTTATGATTTTTGGATTTTTGTTAATTTTGGGAAGAAAAAATTTTTGAACGCGGTAATTATTAATTGTGTAAGTCAATAACTTTTATAAAAAAAATTTGAGACGAAAAAATGTTTGTCCTGATCCGCCCTTGAAAGTATTTCTATTTTACGAAAGGTATCCACTTAAAAATCTGCTTATTTTCGCTATATTTACAGCTTACATTCAATAGGACTGTCCCAACCCAACAAGCCCTGAGTGGACACCAAAACGCCCATAGAACGGTAAGTCTAGTACTAGTATGAACCTTGTATGAGTGAATATATATATATATATATATATAAATAACCCAACAAAAATTAAATTAACTCCAAATATTTTTTTATAAACAAGATTACGCATCTACTATGATTATCTCCAAAATACCTACCAATGCATTTCTTTAATTCATATTTGTCCATTGAAAATAGTTTTGATGTTAAGTATAAAATATTATATCTAGGTATTAAACAAGTACACCTTTCATACATAACATCAAAATCAATTTTTGATGAGTAGATACCCACTTAAAAATCCGCTTACTTTCGCTATGTTTACAGCTTACATTCGATTGTGCCAAATGCCCCAGGAGTTTCCCAACCCAACAAGCCCTGAATGGGCACCAAAACGCCCATAGAACGGTAAGTCTACAAGTAGTGTGAACCTTGGATGAGTGAATTATATATACAGAGGGAGGAGAGGGCAGTACTTTACCAACAGATAGAGAACATTGAGGTGACCTTAAATCCCCATACAATAATGGCTAAAGGGGCCCCGTTTTCGAAATACAGAATGTTTTATAATCGTTGGAAGAATTTTCTTTTCGCCATATTAGTATATGGGCCAATAGGGTGGTCCAAAAGTTACTTAATTTTTTATAGAGGGTCTCGATCACCCCAATTCGTTTCCAAATCCAAAAAAATTAAAGCCATTTTTTGACCACCCTAATGGGCCAACTAGCCAAATTAAAGTATTCGGTATAATTTGGGGGTACTAATTTTCCTTCATACCGCAGTTAAATGGGTGTACAGATATAGCAAAAACTATGATTGCCATCTGAAAGTAGAGTTAACAAAAATAGCGGCCAATCAAAGATACTTATTTCTGTCCTTTTTGGAAGCAATTTGACTAATTGGAGAAATCACATATAGAGGCAACTTTTTAGATGAACCACATCAGCCACATTTTTAAGAGCTGACCTGGAAATGGATTAAAATGATGGGACTTATTAAACCTAGGCACGAGTTTTGTAGACATTATTTTTCTTTTAGCTAAATTTTTGTATTAATAAATATTAGTATACATTAAAATATTCCATTTTGCCAAACTTTTCATTTGACTTGAAAATTGATCGTTAATAAAAAATTTGTTGAGAGTGTGACAAATATTTCAAATACTCCGGTTTTACTGCCTATTTGTGTCCTATTCAAATTTCATATCAAGTTTTAGATAAATCATATACAGGGTGAACTATCGTATACGAAGCAATCCAACAAATTTTTTTGAAACCGTCCCTGGGTTTTTTAAATTTTGGATATGTATGATGGTTATTAGACAACAGTGTACATTGTTGGAAAAAATGAGGCAAATCGGTTTAACCGTTAAAATGTTATGACCAAAACAATTTTTGGACAAAATTCAAAAATCACTCTGTATGATTGTAAAGAAAGGAAACAAACACTTTTTAATGGTCACTTGGTATGTCTTAGATGCCTCTACTTACGGTAGAAGTATGTATAGTTCCTCATGACTCACCCTGTATAACCCAACAAGAATTACATTAATTCCAAATATTTTTTACATCAACAAGATTACGTACCTACTATTATTCTGTCCAAAGTACCTGTATTTATTTCACGTTTAAATTTGTCCATTAAAAATATTGTTACTAAGTTTTGTTGTTAAGAATGAAGTATAATATCTAGATATTAAACAAGTACACCACTCATACATAAAATGAAAATCAATTTTTTATAAGTATATTTCTATTTTACGAGAGGTGTCCACTTAAAAATCCGCTTAATCTTGCTCTGTTTACAGATTACATTCAATTGTGACAAATGCCCTAGGGCTTTCCCAACCCAACAAGCCTTGAATGGGCACCAAAACGCTCATAGAACGGTAAGTCTAGTACTAGTATGAACCTTGGATTGGTGAAATATATATAAAAATGTAGAGGGTGTCCCAAACTGATTTAGCCAGACTGTAGTTCGTAAACCATTTGGGATATTTCAGTGGGGCAAAAATACACCTTTTAGCTATGAGGGTGCTTTAAAATTATAGTAAAGAAATGCCACCCTTAAAAATTTAACCCTTAACTCTAAAATTTTAAATGACACCCTGTCTGTTTTTTTACATTTTATTGTTTCTTTTTCAATTCTCTATCCAATTCTTTTCTCCGATTGCCAATCGGTTAATGAATAGCTGAGAAAATTAACATTTAAATCAAGTTAGCCATGACTCGAGAAAACAAAAACAAAACATATCAAGCCCTTGTCAAATTTAACTGTATAAGATAGTGCAATTTAGTTTTTTTTTTGTTCTTACTAGTTTTGCGTTAAAATTACAAGTTTATTTACTATGGAAGAATACGTTGATGTGATTCTTATTTACGGTGAGTGCTTAAAAAATAGAAGGGCTAGAGAGTTATATCGCATTCGTTTTCCTGATCGTCCAATACCAAATGAAAATACATTTGTGAACCTAGAACGCACACGGACATTTTCCGAATGGGAATCGCAATAATTCAAGGACAGTACGTAATGAGGAAAATGTTTTTGCGCATGTAAATTTTAATCCCCATGTAGTTCAGTCAATAAAGGAGGCGTAGAGTGCGTGAGCAGGGACCTAAGAGATTCCTTTAGAAAGTTATTCAGAGTGCTTAGGGAGTGAACATACTGAAAGTCCTGACGTCTAGGAGGTGAGCCGGAGGGGAGGGGGCACAAAGAAAGTCCCACTTTTGGTTTTTTCGCTTATATCTTGAAAACGGTGCATCGCAGGGAAAAATTTTCTTATACCAAATGGAAGCTCATGAAATTCTCTACAACTTTCATTTTATATACTTTTTTCGAATTCGCAACCGTTTTCGAGCTACACGCTCCGGAAAAGTGAAAATTTTCGAAAAACAGATTTTTACCATCCTCAGTAGTGGGTCGTTCTTGCTGAAGTCGTTCTCGTCGTAAACAGGCATTTCCCTTGGTAGTGGAAGCACTCCGCAGAACAGTTCAGCATTGCTTTCCGGTATCCACATTTGCCACTACCACAATCCTTGGTGCAGCGGCGAAATATCGTTTTCAGTAGGACCTCCGGTGCCGGTGGATCTTCTGTTGTAATTGGTACCAGGTTGTCTCCTACTCTTGAGGGGATAACTCATTCCCGAGCCACTGCTGCACTTGGTGGTAGATGCGCCGGCAATTCTGTTTAGCTGCGCTCTCAGTTGGTGGGAGGGAACTGATGTCAGGCTTAATATTTACCACTGACCTCATGAACGACTGGAAGCGGTACTGGTTGAGGGAGGTCTGTCTTGCTGGTGCCCCATACCATTTGAGGAAGCAAATCTTCCCAGCCTCTTCAACCTCGCCTTGAGTGGAGGAGGGGTTGTTAAAGATCACTGCTGCTTCCTTGATGATTTCTGACTTTAAGTACAATTTTGAGAACTCCACCTTGCTTTTCCTTAAAGTTGAAGATGTTATGTCGCAGCTGATAAATGAATGTAAGAACAGGATGTGTTCAAATCCATGCTGCTGCATCTCTTGGGTGGCCAGTGTCATTGTTTTGGTTTTCCCTCGGTCGGGTTTCAGCAGCAGGATGTTTTGGGTGGGAGGAATGGAAGCTATCAAAAGGACAGCGAGGTCCATATCCTCACCAACAACATCCACAGAACTGTGAGTGGATTGTTTCACAGCAGTCTTCACGATAAGGTTTATATGTAGTAAGGAGATGAACTGACTTTTGTTGGTATAGGATTGGACAAAAAATCTTCTTATTTCACAGGTATCGATGTTTTCCATGTCAAATTGATGTCATCTGACCTCCTCAGTCTGTATCGTCGCCTGTTGGCTGAGTTTGCGTATCTATCGTATCAAATACCACAGCGCGACTCATTCCAGGATAGTAGTGGTTGACGTAGATGATATATCCATCACAAATGGTGGCAACGGCAAATTACTCTGTGCTGTAGGAATCCTCCGTCTACTACTATGTTCATCTGAGACAGTTGAGCAGCCTTATCGGTAGGCTCGAACATGGTTACAGAACAGATTTGATTGTCTTCCTCATCCCGCTTTCATTGAACAGTGCCAAGGGAATGTTTGATGAAAAATGTAAGGTAGAAATCTGTTTTTTGAAAATGTTCACTCTCTGAGCATCCTGAACAACTTTCTAATGGAATCGCTTAGGTCACTGCTCACGCACTCTATACTACCCTTTGGGCCATTCGTTGATTGGACTAATGTAGCACTTCGAAAATCATCTGAAGAACTTGGTATAACAAAAAACACAAAGTACCGTTGGACGTATTATACAAGATTTTAAATACCATTATAAAGTTCATCTAGTGCAAGGATTCTATCCAGGTGACAACGGCAGACGCCTGAAATTTATTGCAGGGATATTAGTTAAACTTGAAGACGATCCAAACATTTTATCTAAATTAATGAAGCGAAGTTTCAAAATAATGGTGTCGTTAATAGACATAATTCCAATTATTGGTTTCCTGTTAATCCACATTGGGTGATGGAGACTATATTTCGAAATATGTGGAATGACAATGTTTGGTGTGGGTTTATTGGTCCGTATTTTTATAGAGAAAGATATTTGCAATATCTAGAAAACATTTTACCTCAATGTCTAGAAGAAATACCGTTACTTGAAAGACAACAAATCAAGCGCGGATTTATGGGGGGTAACCCAAGATTCTGTAAACCATCAACTTTTGTTTTAAAATGTTATGATTTTTGGATTTTTGTTAATTTTGGGAAGAAAAAATTTTTGAACGCGGTAATTATTAATTGTGTAAGTCAATAACTTTTATAAAAAAAATTTGAGACGAAAAAATGTTTGTCCTGATCCGCCCTTGAAAGTATTTCTATTTTACGAAAGGTATCCACTTAAAAATCTGCTTATTTTCGCTATATTTACAGCTTACATTCAATAGGACTGTCCCAACCCAACAAGCCCTGAGTGGACACCAAAACGCCCATAGAACGGTAAGTCTAGTACTAGTATGAACCTTGTATGAGTGAATATATATATATATATATATATAAATAACCCAACAAAAATTAAATTAACTCCAAATATTTTTTTATAAACAAGATTACGCATCTACTATGATTATCTCCAAAATACCTACCAATGCATTTCTTTAATTCATATTTGTCCATTGAAAATAGTTTTGATGTTAAGTATAAAATATTATATCTAGGTATTAAACAAGTACACCTTTCATACATAACATCAAAATCAATTTTTGATGAGTAGATACCCACTTAAAAATCCGCTTACTTTCGCTATGTTTACAGCTTACATTCGATTGTGCCAAATGCCCCAGGAGTTTCCCAACCCAACAAGCCCTGAATGGGCACCAAAACGCCCATAGAACGGTAAGTCTACAAGTAGTGTGAACCTTGGATGAGTGAATTATATATACAGAGGGAGGAGAGGGCAGTACTTTACCAACAGATAGAGAACATTGAGGTGACCTTAAATCCCCATACAATAATGGCTAAAGGGGCCCCGTTTTCGAAATACAGAATGTTTTATAATCGTTGGAAGAATTTTCTTTTCGCCATATTAGTATATGGGCCAATAGGGTGGTCCAAAAGTTACTTAATTTTTTATAGAGGGTCTCGATCACCCCAATTCGTTTCCAAATCCAAAAAAATTAAAGCCATTTTTTGACCACCCTAATGGGCCAACTAGCCAAATTAAAGTATTCGGTATAATTTGGGGGTACTAATTTTCCTTCATACCGCAGTTAAATGGGTGTACAGATATAGCAAAAACTATGATTGCCATCTGAAAGTAGAGTTAACAAAAATAGCGGCCAATCAAAGATGGCGAATGTAGACGTTTAAAAAAACGACCGTATCTTTGTAAGGTATTGTCCGATTTCAGTGTTCTTTTTTAAAATGACAGCTTAAATTGTGAACTTTCTGTAAGTTCCCATCAATTTTTTCCCTATAAGCAACCATTAATTAGTAAATCACTGATTAGTGAAAAATGCTTTCATTTTTACAGATAATTTGTTTGTTTATCATAAATTTTCTTAAAACGTAGACGTTTTAGAAAAAAATGTTTCAAACAAATATTATAGCACAAGCGATTAGCTTTAATTCGGCGATAGTAAGTGAGGGATCTGTCACAGTCAAATGTAACCTTAATTAAAGTTAATTTTAAATTCGATTATGAAATTGACCTTTTGTCAAGGAAAAATATAAGACCGACAATAAATAATCAATACCGATATAAGTTTTATAATTTTTAATAATGAAAATTTCATGCAAATTATACAGATTTTAGAAACAATTGTTTATTATTCCTTTTGAAATATTTCTTAACCATATCGTTTCAACTAAACTGTCACAAATCGTCTTCGCTGTCACTACATTCATATGGTTCATCAAAAAATACATCTTCCGCAGTTTCCTCTGGCTCATGCATATTTTCACATTTAGTCAGCTTACACGCGCTGGTACATTTCAACTGATTCATCATACAAGTGCACTATGGTAGTTGGCATGACCTTGCACAAGAACAACTGAAAAGTTTCAAAACTGCTTCAGGTGCGGATGCTCCCGTCATCCAGTTGATGTAGAGTATTCCATCATTGTCTATCATCCATCCATGATCTTCTGTTTCTGGAACTTGAGAATAATTTTCCAGACATCGCTTCCAAATTGCTGCTTGATAGTTTGCGTGCATAGAATGTTGACAAAGACAGTCTTCACATGGAGGAAGTTGTGTTGATTCAACATTACCTTGTCTACTTCGGTATCTTAGGTCATTTATACTCTCTGTTTTGGTATTTTTTGAATACAACTAACATGTCAACTTTTGGATCAAATAGCGCCCATTTCCACTGCCAAGTCGTGCATCACCAAACAGCTTGCTAATGATAGAGAGTAGGTTGCATATTGTATGAAATCCACCCATCGTGTGGGGTGGCACCAAGCAATTTCAACAGCCTTTGCGAAGATAGCCTGATCTAGAACCAATATATTTTTTTTGACCTGTTCGCATTGTTTCAAAATTATACAGTACTATACAGTCCAGAAAATCATTCGGTTACTTCATGGACCGGATTCAACATAACGATTAGAAATAATGTTTCTGTTGAAGCTGACACAGTTGCTTACTTGCCGTGTATAAACAAACCTGCAACAGAAATGTCGACTGTTCATGAAATTTCGAGACAGTGCGAACAAATTAAGTCATAGCTGCAGGTCAAAACAATTATATTGGTTCTAGATCAGGCTATCTTCGCAAAGGCTGTTGAAATTGCTAGTGCCATCCCACACGATTTAGTGACGTGTTCATAATGATGATTTCATACAATATGCAACCTACTCTCTATCATTGGTAAGCTGTTTGGTGATGCGGGACTTAGCGACTTGGCAGTAGCAATGGGCGCTATTTGATCCAAAAGTTGACATGTCAGTTGTATTCAAGAAATACCAAAACAGAGAGCGTAAATGACCTAAGATACCATATTTTCCGAAGTATACAAGGTGATGTTGAATCAACACAACATCCTCCATGTGAAGACTGTCTTTTTCAACATTCTATGCGCATTCAAGCAGTAATTTGGAAGCGGTGTCTGGAAAATTATCCTCAAGTTCCAGAAGCAGAAGATCATGGATGGATTATAGACAATGATGGAATACTCTTCATCAAGTGGATGACGGCAGCACCCGCACCTGAAGCAGTTTTGGAACTTTTCAGTTGTTCTTGTGCAAGGTAATGCCAATTACCATCGTGCACTTGTATGATGAATCAGTTGAAATGTACCGGCGCGTATAAGCTGACTAAATGTGAAAATATGCATGAGCCAGAGGAAACTGCGGAAGATGTATTTTTGATGAACCATATGAATGTAGTGACAGCGAAGACGATTTGTGACAGTTTAGTTGAAACGATATGGTTAAGAAATATTTCAAAGGGAATAATAAACAATTGTTTATAAAATCTGTATAATCTGCATGAATACAAATTTTCATTATTAAAAATTATAAAACTTATATCGGTATTGATTATTATTGTCGGTCATATATTTTTCCGTGACAAAAGGTCAATTTCATACTCGAATTTAAAATTGGCTTTAATTAAGGCTACATTTGACTGTGACTTACTATCACAGTCAAATGTAATTTTATTGTGCTCTTGCCATAACATTTATTTTAAAAGTTATGGCTACTATTTTAATAATCTGTCAAAATCAGTTAGGCATATTGTATTGTAATTAAAGCGTGTCGTCACCACTGTGACTTTTACTGATTACAATATTGTCATATAATAATTCTAAATCATGATGTAAGTGACAGGAAATTAAGTGTAAGGTTAGGTGAACAGTTTTCTAAAGAGCAAACGGTTAACATTGGAGTTCCTCCATCGCCATTGCTATTCATACTATTTGTTAATGACCTAGAGCATTACCTTACCTTAAACAACATTGATTTTAAATTGGTCATATATGCCGACGATGTTTCTATTAACATATCGGCAGAGACACCTGAAGACCTTTGAGTCATGTCATCTAAATTTCTAACATTTTTTCCGAATGGTGCAGCAAAAATAGACTGCTAAGATCTCTTCTCTATATAAGAAAATACACCAACGAAGAATTTTTCTTTAAATACTATAATAAATACCGTAATATCTACAGAAAAGTCATTAAACAAGCTAAAGAAAATCATTACAAATCCAGAATAGAGCGAGCCAATAATGGGGCAAAAGAGATCTGGGCTATTATAAACGAACTCAGAGGTAAGAGCCAACCGAGTGTAACATCGTCTTTAAACCCCAATATTATAAATAACTATTACTGCTCAATCGCAGGCAACCTAATGGAAAACATAATTCCAACAAATGACCCCTTGAGCTACCTTGGAGAAACATACAATCAGAAGACCTTATACCTATATAACACAAACATCGATGAACTTAAAGAAATTATAAACGACATTAAAAATAAAAAGTCGTTTGATCTCGATGAAATCTCTGTAAATATATTCGAAAATCTACCAGACTCTGCTCTTTATATATTAGCATCTCTAATAAACAAATCGTTTGAATCCGGAATATTTCCCTCTTTTTTAAAAACTTCTGTAGTTATCCCACTTTATAAGGGCGGAGAGGTAGATAATCCATCTAACTTCAAACCCATCTCACTAATCCCTACATTAGCAAACATTATCGAAAAATTAGTTAAAAAAAGGGTTGTAGAATTTGTGTCCTCCTGCAACCTACTATTTGGATTTCAAAAGGAAAAAAGTACAAATGATGCAATATTCTCATTTTTAAGTCAGATTTATGCCGAAATCAATAATGGGGAGGCAGCGGCGGCAATTTTCTGCGATTTATCGAAAGCCTTTGACTGTGTCCAGCATGAAATATTGTTACGAAAGCTCGAGCATTATGGTTTTCGAGGCACCACCTTAAAGTGGTTTCAGTCATACCTATCAAACCGTAGCCAAATAGTTAGAAATCCAAATTATTCTAATAAACTAAATATAAAGTATGGGGTGCCCCAAGATTCCGTTCTTGGCCCAATTCTTTTTTATTATATATTAACGACCTGACAAAAATTAATATTGAAGGAAAATTTACTTTATTTGCTGACGACACCACCATATTGTGGCACAATAAAGATGCTAATGTCCTTCAGCAAATGGTATCGGCCGATATAAATAAGGTCAAAGAGTGGTGTGACTCCAATTTGCTTTCT
The DNA here is from genome assembly GCA_936432065.2 of Rutpela maculata. NCBI lineage: Eukaryota > Metazoa > Arthropoda > Insecta > Coleoptera > Cerambycidae > Rutpela > Rutpela maculata. Next base: position 43,318,141 of record OW386291.2, on the reverse strand, counting down.
TTCAACATTAACAAAATAAACATAACTACATTTCATTGCAATTTAACAAACATCCCCCTAGGTAACCATTTTCTAGAAAATAAACCCTGCTCAAAATTTTTTGGACTAAACATTGACTGCAAGTTAAAATTCAACGAGCACATTAAAATACTTAGTAACAAACTAGCATCCGGAACCTACGCTATCAGAGTGATCACAAATGAACTGAGTTATGCAGCTGCTAAGACTGCTTATTTTTCATTAATCGAATCACACCTAAGGTACGGCATTGCCTGCTGGGGAGTATCCAGTAAATATCTTATACAAACAATATTTGTAATTCAAAAACGTGCTATTCGCTACCTGTACAAAACTAGAATTCGGGAATCATGTAAGCCACTGTTCTTGACACATAGAATTCTCACTGTGATATCCATTTACATTCTAGAAACAGTTTGTTTAGTTCATAAGCATAGAAGTAATATCATAAGTACTCCCTCCATACTCGGCAAGTCAATAATGTTGCTCTGCCAATTCCCAGAGCCACCCTAGTCAAAGACTCAATTATTTACAATGGCTATAAGATGTTCAATCACTTACCAAATAATATTAAAGAAATAAGCTCAAATACAAACTTCAGACAGGCGGTTAAAAGCCTGTTAATTGTTAAACCTTATTATAACTTAGACGAGTACTATAATGACACATTGTAACTAGACATTAACTACCTTATTTTATCGTCCTTTTTGACGTTTTATATTAGCTATTTTTATTATTGTATTAAAATTTATATGTAATCTGCGTTTTGTATTTATGTAATGTAGGTGCACTGTGTAAACTATATATGCTATGTACCTGTGCTTATTTACTTTGTTAATGAGAAACTCTTTCTTCTGAACAATAAAGTATATTTTGATTTGATTTGATTTGATTTGAATACACAGAGAACAACATATACATTATTTCAGGCGAGACTTGAACAACCTCAGCTAAACCTTAAAATACACAACTGCCAACTACAAAAATCTTCAAATGTAAAATTTCTAGGTATTATGATTGACGAAAAACTGAATTGAGAGGAAAATATTAGCCTTATAAGTAATAAATTAAATTCAGCCTTTTTTGTAACTAGGAACTTAAAAAATATTTTATCTCATGCCCAGTTAATAAACGTGTACTATAGCCTTGCCTATAGCCACCTCAAATACTTAGTGATCACATAGAGTTTTTATCCAGCAGAAAAGAATTATTCGTTTAATCTCCCCTCTCGGTCGTTTAGAATCATGTAGGTCAACTTTCATAGAAAACATTATTCTAACTCTGTATTAATTTTTGAGGCAGCTACTTTCGTACATGTAAATAAAAGTAAATTTACATTGGAAAGTAATGAAATGAAATTCGTATTGACCACTACAACTTAGCACTTTTTAGGAAAAGTACTTACTATACTTGCGTAACCGTCTACAATAAACTACCACAAAGAAGAAAATCTTATGATAGTATTCACAAATTTAAAAGAAATTTAAAAAAGTTTCTTATAACCAAATTTTTTTATTCATTACGGGAATTTTTTAACCCGAACGAACAGACAGACCTCTTAGTACGTCGGATGGCAGGCTCTAGCGTTCACTAACCCAATACCGAGGTATAACCATACAAAACCTATTTCATTTTATTCAGCAGGTTTTTTTACATAGGAAATCACTTTTGACGACACTCCATTGGTCGAGACTAAAGTTACAAGAAAAAAACAAAAAAAAATGAAAATAACAAAATTCAAATTCAACCACGAATAACTTTCAAACGAAAAAAGATAGAATTATATATATTTTTTAGTTTTATAGTATAAACGATTCTCTTTAATTTGATGTATAATTTATTACAAAAATAATAACTTTAACACTAGAAAATTGACGTTAATTTAGATGTTACACAAATTGTCAATTTTTTTAAAAGCTCTAACTCGTTGTAACTCGCTTATGAATTGAGCTATTCAAATGTGCCAAATCTGCCAAATTTCATAGATTTCATTTTGTCTCAATTAATGCTGGGTCTAGCTCTGTAAATAAAAGCGGTACAGCCTTTTAAACACAACGAAGCGCACTTCGGCGACGGAGTCGCAAGGCTTCCCCTCTCGTTCCCGGTACATCCCGCGTTCGCCATAAACCGCGCAAGGCTATAATCAGCGGCCGTAACAAAAGCTTTACAATAATCTTCCTTTATTGTAAGATGATAAAATTAATAAATCAAATTGGATAATATGATATTAATTGTAATAATCCGCTATATGCTATATATGGAGTCGTACAACGCGGGTGGTGCATTAATAAATGGAAAATAATAGGTATCAGACAGAGATAACTGATTTTCAGATATATCATTGTTAAACTCATGCCAGCTAGTAAAGTTTCTACTTTGCTTCGTAAATTTTAATATTTTCCATAAAGTGTCAGAGGTAACCACATAATCAAAACAGTTATTTGGCATGCTTTCACTAACTCGTAGAGGATCTGAACGATTAGTTGGATTTTTGTACATCTATATTTTTGTTTTCATATAAACTGGAAAGGTTAAAATCAATTAAAATTTATTGGATAGATATTCTTGTGTAAATAGGCCGATCTTTTTTTAAATAATACCATTCCAAGCAGTAATGGGAGTGGGATTCTTACCATCTAGCCTGTCTTAGTTTTGATCAAAATTGTCGATGTCGATGAATGTAATTGTTTTCTTCAGAACTTACTGGAGGAACTCCAGGTGGAATAAAAATGTCGTAGTTTTTACTAATACGTGACTAGCTAAAGATGTTAAATATCTGTATTTCATCGTAGGAATAAAGCATATCAATAAGTTTTTTTCTTCTGACGGCACGATACACATGTAATTATATGTAAAGGATTAAAAAAGTGGTCTATGCTGGTTGTTTTTTTTTTTCACAATTATTAATATAAATTGCATTACTATAGAAATAACGTTTAAATCAAATTTGTCTGTGCCGACGTATTTAGTATTCACGACATAAATATTTATAACAAATCTGAAGCTTCTTGTTTACATTGATGATTATTCTGAATAGTAGTCGTGTTTTTTTACAGTTTTAAAATGTCCACCTATAGCTTCACTTAAGATACTGGCAGCACTTGTGTCTGACAACAAAAATTCATTAGACTTTTTAGCTTTATTATCACTTGAATGAACTGTTGTATTTCCTTTGTGTTCCCAAAACACTTTGTTTGTTTAAATGCTTTCTAGTCTCTTTCTTATATTTCCGCTGCTATAATAATCTAATTCTTCTTCCGTGATTTCTTCAAATATATCGTTAAGGAGTGTTTTTAGAAATGTTAAAATTAAGGATTCTTTTTTGCAAAACAGCAAGTTCAACCTCCCTAAATAAAATGTTTAACGCTACCTTAAATTCATTTTTTCTTTCAGTGGTTCAGTTTGTACACATTTAATTTTTTTTGCTAATATATTTTGCATAACAAATTTTATGATAATTTCCGTCATCCCCAAATAAATCTGAATAAAAGTAAAACCTGCCTTTTATTTCTATGCCACAATGCGTCACTGCAGCTTTAATATATATTTTTTCTAGTTTCCGCACCCGTTCCTGTACAAATTTCTTCTTAAAAATGTTTTTAATTTATTCTTATTTTTTCTGGATTTTCCACAGATCAGACAATGTTATATTATTTTAATCTGATTTTTATCTTCATTATAACCACATGAAGGCTCACTTACATTTTTAATCACTTTACTAATATCAGAGGCAATATGTCTTGTCTCTACTAATATCATTCTTATTACAAAAAGATGTCCGACAAGAATAATGAAATTAGTACCGAAGAGTGTGCAAATAAGTGCCACCACTTTATTTTATAAGAATTTTTTCTTTCATATGCACAATGTATAATAGACCTGATGCCAGTAACAGTTGGTTTTTTACCATTAGATTTTCTCTGCTTTCAGCAATTTCGCAAAAGTAACATGCAGTTTTTTCATTGATAATGTATCTACAATATACATAAACTGTAATAGCCTAAATGTAAATAAAATAATATATACTTATATTAATACTTATCCAGAAAATAATGAGGCCAGCAGCCGATACGTTTCTTGATGGGCCGAGAGCGTAGCGGGGGCGAGAGAGGAAGCCTCGTGTCTTCGTCGTCGTAGTGTGCTTCGTTGTGTTTCAAGGGCTGTAGCGCTTTTAGTTAAAAAATTAGATCTGGCATGAATCGAGACAAAATGAAGCCTATTAAATTTGTCAGTTTTTGGTGAAAGAAAAAATTGAATAGCTCGTTATATAAGCGAGTTATGGCGAGTTAAGAATTTGAGAAATGTTGCTGATTTGTGTATCCTTTTGAATTTTGCCAGTTTTTTATGTTAATTTTTTAATTATTGCAATAAATTATACTTCAAATTAAACAGCAATGTTTACTTGTCAAAACCAGACAAAAATTTTATTTTTATCTGTTTTAGTTCTAAAGTTATATTTGATTAAATATTAAATTTCTAAATTTCTTTTTTTTAGTTTTTTTCTTATATCTTCGGTCTCGACCAATGGAGAGTGTCGTCAATTTTGATTTCCTATGTAAAATAACCTGCTTTAATAAGTAGTGAAGGTCCCATCTGGTTATACTTCAGTATTGGGTAGGTCAAGAAAGAGAAGGCTTTTCGCGCTCTGCCCGACGGGCTATCTTACAATCATAGTTATATCTATATATGTGTGCATATCATCATATCAAAATGTTTTAAAATTAATTGTAACAGATTTTTCTCTTTTATTCCTTTCAGACTTTGAACTTTATATAAATTTTATAGACGCCAAATGTTTTGTTATAGTTTTAGCCTATTACTTTGTTTAACGTATTTATCATTGTAGTCCAAGCAATGGGGGGTTTCTATTCGCAAAAGGTCGGAAAGAAATGAAATTTGGTGGGATGTTAGACATAGGTCCCCTGATAGTACACCTGAGTTTTCAACCTCGGGGGTTGCCGCTAGAGGAGAGGGGGGTGAAAACTCTTTTTGGGAAAACGCTTTTCGGGAAATAGCGCCGTTGTGATAACTGCTATCGAAAAAAAGTTCAAATGAAATATGTAGAGAACAAAATTGTGCACAATTTTTTTTTTTTTTTTTATTAGCCTTTGATAATAAAAAAATGCCCATATCGGAGTATGTAGGGGCGCGCTTCAAAAATTCATACCTTTTATTATATATGACCAAATGTATCAAATCGGGCATCTGCAGACTCAGAGAACATTGCTCTTTAAGAAAAAAAAATATTACAGAATTGTTTGATAGCGATCTGTATTTTAATCTGCGATGAAATTCTGATTTTGTTGAAAATTGCAAATCAACCAACTTTGCCGTAGAGCGGAAACTATTGGTCGTAGACGAAAAATACAAAGACCTAAATTGTGCACAATTTTGTTCTCTACATATTTGCTATTTCCCGAAAAGCGTCGCGACGCAGAGTTCCCCCCCCAAGGTCACAAACTCAGGTGTACTATCAGGGGACCTATGTCTACCATCCCACCAAATTTCGTTTCTTTCCGACATTTGCGAATAGAACCCCTTTTTTTGTACCCACTGCTTGGCCTATTGTGCTTTATTTTATAAATGTGTACTTCCGTCTAATGTATAAGCAATTATTATGTACATATTATGTACTATTTTGACTTGTCCTATCCATTTGTTGGCAAACTGAAGTCAATAAATGTATTATTATTATTATTATTATTACTATTTTTGTCTCCTTTTCTAGGGTATTGTGATAAAGTAATTTGGGTTATCACCAAGAATTACTCCTTTTCAGAGGAACAATTAAGGAAACTTCTGACAATACTGCAAGTCTGTCTGCTTTTTGCATCGCCATTATTATTATTATTATTATCAATATTATCATTCAGTAGAGAATGTGCAAATATGGTTTTTGTCTGTGGATATTGCAATGGCAATACAAAAGCTCCTGAAAGGGAATACATACGTCGATTTGGGAATCAACATGTACTAGATTATAAAACATTCTATAGTGTTTAGACATCTTTCTGAAACTGAAACCGTTCCCTTAATCAAGAACATAGAACGTCCTATGCAATAATCCAGAACAATTCCCAACATTGATTTTCTATAAATGTGTGGCGTGGGATTTTCAATAATTCTCATAGGTGATCATATTTTTGAAGGTCGCGTAAATGGTGAGAATTATTTAGATTTTTTACAAAATATCCTACCAAAGGCCATGGCAGGATAAGATAAGTGCCCGTGCCTTTGCAACGTTTTTGCGTGTGGTTCCTTCCAGTGATATATCTTTGCTTAAGATATTACCACAAAAAGTTTTGACCTCAAAAATTTTATATTTGGGAAACATTTTTTTATTTGAAAATCTGAAAAAAAATTTTTTCTTCATTGAGTGAACCAATTTGTTTGTATTTCACATATATTGGAAATCTACTAGTGACAATTTATTAATGATATTTTCAGGGCATCTTTTCATGAAGAAAAGAAAATTTAATGCTTTTAAATTTTTGAAAAATTTATATACGTTACACGTTAGAGACACCCACCATTTTTTTACTAATTATACACCATACAGTAAGTTACAACATATATTTTTTACAAAACTCTATCGAAAGGGTAACGTAGCCAAATTGGAAAAAATGATGTCAGGAACATAAAAGGATTTTAATACCATGGGAAGAACTTTATAAAGCTTTTGTTTGTTAATTCAGTTTCTTAGTCCTTAATAGTGCAGGCAAATCCAGTTTTGAGTGTGAACTATCTGGGGAAAGCTATTTCTTTACCGAAATGGACAACTTTATTCATGTAGAATGAGGATATAAAAGTCCCGAAAAATCCCAATGTGAGCTAAAGCCACCATTTAGAAAAAATGGCCGCCAGAACCATTTCTTTTAGAAGAACATATCTCAGTAACCGTTGCTCCGATTTTAGGTTTCTTTTTTTTTGTTCTCTTCCCCTTTTTATATACAATCGAAAGTATTATTACATCTTTGGGCATACAATAGAAGATAACTGAAGAAAATAAGACTTGAGTTCTTGGAAATATACAAGGTGTCCAGTTAGTGCTTCCTCGGAAGATTGTGCAAAAACGGGTAACTTTATAAAAAAAATTTTTTAACAAAACTTTCAATGTTTCATCTCTACTACAAAGTGAAATTATTTTCAATTATACAAGGTGTCACAAAAAGGAGTTACACAAGAATGTATAATTTTTTTCAACGGAATACTCTCTAATTTTTTGGCGCCGGTTAAGCCTCCAAGGGTCCTGAATTACACCCTAAATTTTTTTGCCAATCAGATGCAGCGTTGCCAAGTTATAATTTTTTTCCTGTTTTTTTAGAAAATTACAAACATTTTTTTGACTACCATATCTCCGTGATTTATTAATTGTTTTTTCTAAAAATATAGGGTGTTATTCGATAATTATGCATTTACTGAAAAACATTTTTGAAATAAATTATTATTATACCGAGTGTCCAAATTATTTGTTTACATTTCTTTTTATTTAATTATTATTTTTCTCAATTTTTTTAAATGGAATGCCTATATTTTTTACATGGATGAATAAAGCATAAAATTAGCCAAATTCTAATATTATACACTTAATTTTTATTTCAAACCGTTTTTGAGATATGATTATTTCAAATAAGTTTTGCGTAAATCGAGGTGCTTTTTATTTTAGCATTAAAATCTAGTATGGCTTTGGTCTTTTGTTTTGCGTTTGTTTTTCACTCTACGACATTTCTCTAATGTGTTTAAGATTATCGTGATTAAGTTGAATTAATATTGTTAATATTTAAAAATACGAATTATAATTATTGTCAATAAGATTTAATATCTATGGTAAATGTTATGTTATTGGTGAATGTGATGGAAATTGTTTATTGGCATCAAGAATGTATGGTCAAAAATATCCCTATAGAAGATGTCCTGATGTGAGGTCTCTAGAAAATTTGAAAGAACGTTTTAAACGTACTGGAAATTTTGCATATGAAATGTATTGTAATGAAGAAAATGAGCTGGCTATAACTTTAGCGGTAATCGAAAATCCTAAGTGTTCGGGAGTTAAGAAGGGATTTAGAGGTCAGTGAATCTAGTGTTTCCCTATGTTCTCGTAAAAATAAGTTTCACCCCTATCGAGCTCAGCTGCAGCAAGAGCTTTGGGATGTGGATTTAAATCGTAGATTAAATTTTTGCCAGTGGCCTCAAAACCAAATTGGAGAAAATGAAGAATGTTTCAAATTTGTAATGTTCACTTATGAATCAACATTTCCTCGCAACGGATTTGTGAATAGGCACAATTTCCATTATTATGCCAGAGAAAATCCTCATGTTGCATAGAGAAATTAGAATGTAAAGGGAGGAATTGTACATGATTATGTTATTCATCCTCGCTTTTTTGAGGGAAATGTGAATAGAGCAGTATTCTTAGATTTTACGCAAAATACGTTTCCACAAATAATCGAGTATATTCCTGATTACACTACAAATAATATGTGGTTACAACTTAAAGGTGCACCACCACATTTTAGCAGAAATGTTCGTCAGGCCATTAGTAATCAGTTTCCTGAAAGGTGGATAGAAAGAGGAGGTCCAATATTTTAATAAACTGTTAAATAATATCTAATTTATTATTTTATTAAATTATGTTAGGTCTCATTACATGGCCGCCTAAGTCACCCGACCTGATTTCAATGGGTTTTTTCTTTGGGGATTTGTGAAGTCAGACGTTTATAAAGTAGAACCAACGACTCGAGAAGATATGATGGAAAGGATTCGTCGGTGTTTCAATCGTATAAATGTTGATATGTTACACTGTGTAAGGCGCTCATTTATCAAGAAACCTCAGTGTTACCTGAATCAAAATGGTGGATATTTTGAGCAGTTGTTAGGTTAGTTTCAATATCGTGAAAAAAATTATTGCTCAAGAACCGTTCATAAAAGAAAGTGTACGATATCAAAATGTGAGAAATTATAAACGTAAGGTACTCACCCTTTTAAAAAAATTCCATTTAAAAATATTGAGAAGAATATAAAACAAAATATAGATTTTAATGCTAAAATAAAGAGCACCTTAATTTATGCAAAAATTATTTGATATAAACGTTTGAAATAGAAATAAAGAGATATTAAAATGTGAGGAATTGTATATTTTATTCATTCATGTAAAAAAGTATACCTAGGCATTCCATTTAAAAAAAAATTAGAAAAATAATAATTAAATATCAAGAAATGTACGCAAATATTTTGGACACCCGATACACTAAAGATTTATTTCATAAATGTTTTTCAGTAAATAAATACATCATTATCAAACAACATCTCACATTTTTAGAAATAACGATTAATAAATCGCGGAGATGTGCCAGTCAAAAATGTTTGTAAACTACCCAAAAAAAAAACGGAAAAAAATAACTTGGCAAAATATTTTAGGGTGTAATACAGGGCCCTTGAAGGCTTAACTGGCGTTAAGGAAATACAGGCTGTTCTATTTAAAAAAATTATACTTTCTTGTGTGACTCCTTTTTGTGACACCTTGTATAATTGAAAATAATTTTAAGTTGTAGTAGAGACGAAACATTGAAAGTTTTGTTAAGAAATTTTTTTTATAAAGTTAGCCGTTTTGCACAATCTTCCGAGAGAACACTGACTGGACACCTTTTATACCTTAATGTACATTATTAAAAATGATTACAATTTTATATATAAATAACTATCACTCCGTTAATATTTGAGTTAGTAACGTCGGCCAAAAAACAAATGAAAGCTAATTGTGTGCTCTAGAACTTTTATTAAAATTATTTTTTCAAAAATTGACTAGAAATTTCAGTACAAAGGTCTCGAGTTTACAAAAATTTAAATTTTCGTAATATTTAAATTATTTTTTAATTTCCTAAAATCGGAGCAACGGTTACTAAGATATATGATTTTAAAGAAAATGTCTCTGGAGGTCATTTTTTCTAAATGGCGGCTTTAGCTCACGTCGGGATTTTTTGCGACTTAGTGCTTATCCTACATTAATAGAACTATCTATTGCGATAAACAAATAACTGTCCCCAAATAGTTCACGCCAAACCCATTTTACACTGAGATTTGCCTGCTCTATAAGAGATATTTTGATGGTTTATTTTGTTTAATTTTCCGCTCTGAATTAATTTTTTAATATTTATACAAAAGGAATTTATGGAAATAATAATTCGAGATTTTGCCGGAGGCGCCGCGTGTAACGTGTCTTTAATTTTGTTATTTTGAAGTTTATGATATATTATGGGGCCATTCAAAAAATACGTTCGCTTTCAGAGGGGAGGGGAAAGTGTGACAAAATGAACGATAGAAGGGTATATGAAAATTTCTCACAAAAAAAAAATGAAAAACCAGTTATATTTATTATTTCAATTTCGTTCTCTCGTGGCAATTTATTCAACAGAATTTTTTTTCAAGTATAATCGGAGAGGGAAGGTTAGGGTTTTTATTTATTTATTCCTTATGCTGCCAATTACCGAGCAACTTGTTTTATGTTTCAAAATAATTACGGAAGTAATAACAATAATTAAATTGTATATTTAGATCACGTAATATTTTTATCATTATAGTTCGCCAGTCAATATCATAAAAGATAGAGATAAGAAAAAACCAAGCTCACCTAGCAAATTATTTTATCCATACGCGCTACGCGTATATAACCCTAATTTATCAGTCTAATTATAATTATTTTTATTTACGGTTAATTTTTGTTATAAACAATGTACCATCAATGAAGAACCCAAGCAGCAATATTATTAGTTTCTACGTAGTAGTTACCATTAGTGGAACTTTAAAGGTTTTCGCAACTAAGGATTGTTACGTAATGGGAACCATTCTTCTACTAAGCATTCACCAAAATGGGGAATAATAATTACGTAGCAAGTTACTATTCCGGTACTTCTACCGTTACCGTGTTGAAGAATAGGTAAACGGGATGTAACCAAGTAGTAGAAATGACTAACTTCTGGAACAGCTCAGCTGACCGGAATGAGAGCGCAAACTATATATTTGGCTCTCTGTTATTCGAATATCAAATTAATGACTTATTGAGTTTGAGCACATAATATGTCCAAGGCCCAAGTTAAGACGATTATATACAACATGCATAAGCACATATTAATAATAATAATAATAATAATAATAATAATAATAATAATAATACGTTTATTTTCCTTTTAGACAATACAGATTGTATAGGAATCGTCACAACTTGCTTAAAACTAATTAAAATATTCCCTAACAGAATACAGACATCTATTTATGAGATATTCTCTAAGGTCAAATTTAAAATGATCTAGCCGTTTAGCCTCCTTTAAATAGTCTGGTAAACGATTAAAAACTTTAAGACCAATATAGTCTGGACAATCAGAGGATATTTGATACTTGCAGAATGGTATATTAAAATCATTTTTGTTTCTTAGGTTAAAAGAGTGAACCTCTTCAGCAGTATTAAAACAATTTCTGTTAATAAACACGTATACACATAACTCATATATATATAAACCAAATACTGTCAGTATTTTATATTTCTTAAAATAGTCTCTGCACGAATGAGTATTTGGGACTCCCTCTATACATCTTATAATTCGTTTTTGACCTATAAATACACTCGGTGAGAGGGTGGAATTACCCCAGAAACAAATACCATATCTCAACCTGGATCCAACTTGAGCGTGGTATAGATTTATTAGATGCTCCTTACACAGAACTGTTTTTAAATTTCTAAATAAATAAAAAATGGAATTTAATTTGGTTATCACATAGTTGCAATGCTCTTTCCAGTTTAGACATTCATCTAAATTGAAACCCAAAAAACGTACGCTATCAATTTGTTTGAGACGTGTCTCGTTAATATTTAAATTCAAATTTGTACATGGTTTCTGTCTATTGTGGAACCTCATAAAATGCGTTTTTTCGATGTTTAAATGTAGTGTGTTAGACGCATACCAACTGTTTAGCGATTTCAAGACATTATTACTAATCGATTCCCACGTTACATCAGATTTATCTGACAAGATAAGCGATTTATCATCTGCGTACATGATAAAAGATGCCTCTGAGGTTAAAATATCAAGTTCATTAGTATACAATAAAAACAGCACAGGGCCCAAAATGGAGCCCTGTGGAACCCCGGTTTTAACTTCACAACACTCTGAATTAACTCTACTTATTGTCCCTTGCTGACAGAATGTCACACTAACATATTGGCTCCTATCATTCAAAAACGAACGGACCCAATCGAGAGCAACGCCCCTGATACCATAACTTGACAATTTATCAATAAGTTTATTGTGGTTCACACAGTCAAATGCCCTGCTTAGGTCGCAAAAAATCCCAACAGGACATTCACCAGCCTCAATATAGTCAATAACCTTTTTATATAAAGAATGCAGCGCAGTTCCAGTTGACTTAGAGCTACGAAATCCATGTTGATTTTCGGTGAAAATTTTATATTTTTCAAGAAAATTTAACATACGATGTAAATAACAATATTCAAACACCTTCGAAAAACCTGAAGGTACTGTTACAGGTCTATAATTAGCCATGTCCTCGACATCATGTTTTTTGTGTATGGGAACTACTTTCCCCAATTTTAAACATTTTGGAAATGTTCCAGATTGAAACGATAAATTTACTAAATACGTCAAAGGTTCTACAATTGTATCCAGCACTTTTTTTATTAAAAACGTGGGAATTTGATCTGGGCCAGATGATTGTCTATTTTTTAATTTGTTACTTAGTAAATTCATTAATTCTTCAGATAGAAAAGGTTCGAGAAATAAACTGGATTAATTAAATTTAATATCTTCATGTTTATCGTTAATTATATTTTCAACAGAAATTTGCTTAATAATATCGTTAGGGGCTTTTATAAAAAAATCATTGAAATTTGAGGCTATAAGGATAGGATCATTTATCACCACCCCCTCATTTTTTATACGTATATTTTTCACATTCTTATGTTTGTTAGACATTTCCGCTATAACGTTCCATGCAGCATTGCCAGGATTATCGGAATTATTTATTTTGTTCTGGTAGTATTCTTTTTTTGTATTTTTTATCAATGCATTATGCTTAGCTTTTGCGGCTACATAGTCTGGAGTCAAGTTAGAATAAGTATTTTTCAGGTTATGAAGGTCTTTTAGCTTAATGCTTGATACCTTAACCTCATTATTATCCCATTTTTTATCAGCATTATTAGGTTTAGAATATTTACGTTCGGGAAAATATGTATTAAAATGGTACATAAATATTTTATGGAAGCACTCATATGCGTCATCTATATCAGATACATTATAAATTGCAGACCAATTTTCATTTTTGAGGGCAAACTTGAAATTTAAAATGGCATTATCATTGAAACTTCTTCTAAAACTTGAAGTCGATGCATGATTAGCACATGGTTCAAAATTAGACCGAAGTAGCACAGTTCTATGGTCAGATATAATATTGTCAACTACAACTGCCAAACTTTCATCTATTATATTAGTAAAAATATGATCGATTATCGTTGAAGTGATATTTGTTACACGGGTAGGCCACCCCACCATCGGTTTAAGATTAAAGCATATTAATAAATTACATAACCTGTTAAAATCGCTAAAATTCTTACAAGAGTCTATATTAAAATCACCAGTTAAAATAATGTTTACATTTAGTTTAAAAAGCATATTTAAAACGTCAAAAATATTTTCTAGAAATATATTTAAATCCCCACTTGGAGATCTGTAACATGTTAAAACTATAAATGTCTTTGTAGGGTTCCCTAAGATGCAAGACAATGCACATATTTCAATATGTTTTTCTATACAATATTGGTCCAGATCAATTTTACTTATATTTAAATTAGACTTTGAAAATATAGCCACTCCTCCTCCTTTATGGAAAGTTCTACAAAAGTAGGTACTTAATTTAAAATCACTAAAGTGAAACGAATTAATTGAGCATTCATTTGCCCAGGTTTCGGTCAAGCACAAAAAATTTAAATTTATGTAGTCCTTAATGTCAACTTCTAAAAGGTTAGTTTTTTCTGTGTTTAAACTTTGTACATTTAATAACAGAAGATCCGGGTCAAACATTATATTACTGGATTTATCTTCTTCCGTATTTGAAAAAACCTACTTACGCAAGCTCCGGCTGGCCAAATCTTGGGATTCATGGCTTTTTCAAAGTTGTCTTCATAAATTGTGACTTTATATGATAGATATAAATCGGGATATTTAGGAGATATTGATTCACATATTACTTCAGGGAAAACGGGTGCTAACAAATTTTTAAATTCATCGATTGTCGTTTTCAGGTCCACCCTGTATACATGCAGAGTTGCATATTTTGGAACACCTTTTACTGTTGCGTCTGTATTATTTCCAACAATCATTTGCCGTTTACGTCTTTTTTTATAATTAACCTCCTTCCATTGGTCATATTATAAATCATGATGTTTTGCATTTACACTGGGTGTGGATATTAAAACCACCACTTGTTTCTGTAAAATGTTGTCATGATGCTTCGATAAAAAAGACGCCCCCTCGAGAAAATGGTTTTTTCGGAAAAAAAAATTTTTGCAAAAATTATGTGTACAAGCAAAACTGCAAAATTTTTTATGGAAAACGTTTTTTTTTTAAATTTTATATATTATAAAGTAATAATCTATTTATAAAACATATTTGCAAATGACCATAATAAAAAAATATATATATAGAATTATATTTTTCTCTGTGTCAATATAGCGTCTTCATTCAACAACAGAAAAATGGCGATTTTAATTGCAGTCACTTTGTAGTGGCATATATGTCAGCAAAGTATTTGTCACATATTAGAGGTGGTAAAAACCAAAATTATTTCCCTTCAAGTAACATTTCCCATAAAGTAGCAGATGCCACCAACGTTATAGTTGTTGCTACTTTAAAAGTGATGACGGGAACTACAACAATTTCATTGTGTAGTTATATTTACCTAGATGTAGCAAATGGGACAAATGACGCTATAATATCTTGGCAACTATTGCTACCAACTTATTTTCATGTTGGTACAATTGGCAAATACAAGATAGGTAATTTTTTTCTTTTTGTATTGGCAACACGGTAATAACTGTTAAAGTTCGAGAGTTTCTTATCTCACCAGGACCCCTATTCTCCAGTCGAGAGAATGATCATTCCGGGAGAAAGGAAAGAGAAAGAAATAGGAAACATAATGAAATAAAAAGAGAAAAAATACCCCGATTCACTTCTCCTAAGCTGGAGAATAGGGGTCCAGATGAACCATCAGATGGCATTAAAGATGGTGCTGAGTGGATTTTCTTCGCAACAGGTCCGAACTGTTTCGAAAAATACCATCTCTAATGCCATCTGATGGTTCATCTGATGAGATAAGAAACTCTCGGAGTGTCACTGTATGTGATGTGGGATTAAAAATAACAAATATACTTTTACCAAGTACTTTTTATTACCTGATATTATTAATTAAGTTGTTAATGAACTTGTGCAAATAAAATATTTGTTAACATAAGGTGCGTAATAAGAGTTTTCATATTTTAGTGATCAGTTTACATTTAATTTCAACCAGTTCAATTTATCGTACACTACTGCACGTCATATTAATTTAGTACCTACACTTCTATTTTATCAATGCAAAGAAAGAAGACTAGACTGGTCACATTTTCAGATTCAGATTCATATTTATTTAATTATGTTATTTGATTTACAACAATCATTACATTCGTCAATACATTTAGAATACAAACATCAGATAAAATTACATCACAAATATTGTTACATATACATACAAAATAAAATAGTCGTTTATACAGATATGGAACATAAAACTCTATATCAACGAATTGCACTGCAAAAATTCAGTTGTGCTATAGAAAGCTTTTCTGACTAGTAATTCTTTTACTTTTGCCTTATACTCGTTTAGGGTTAATCCCTTGTAGTTATTTGGTAGCTTGTTATAGAATAGAGGACTGTAGTAATTAGTTGCCAACCGAGACTTACGTAGCCTGAAGTAGTCGATTCTAATATCATCTCCGTCTCTGGTCAAATACCGGTGAAAAGTATTATTTCTTTTATAGACATCTTGGTTATTATAGGCATAAACTAGACATTGGTATATAAATCGGAAAGGTACAGTTAAAACCCCAAGTTGAATGAATAAATTTTTTACGTCGTGTCTGTAGTTGATGTTAGCTACGATTCGAAGAGCCCTTCTCTGTAGAGCAAAAATACGCTCCACATGACAAGAATGACCCCAAGTCAGAATGCCATAGCAGCTTAGTGACTGAAAAATTGCATGAAATGTTTGGAGCAATATATTATGCGGTAATATTTTTGACAAGTTTTTGAGTAAAAAGATATTTTTAGAGAGTCTAGTTGCCAGATGAGTGACTTAGTTTTCAAATTTAAGGGTTGGATCAAGATAAATCCCCAGAAATTTAGTTTCAATAGGATTATTTTTATTTGCGATTTGCTTGAGGCTAAAAGTCATGTTGACAGTTTTAGATGCATTTAGTGACATTTTATTGGCAAGGAACCAATTATTTAAATATGTTGTATTTTCTTTGATAACTCTATTCAAGATGTCATAATTCAAATTTGAGTTCACCAAAGTTGTATCATCAAGGATCAACTTATCATTAGGGACCGAGGTATTTATAATTTTTTATATATATTAGGAACAATAAAGGCCCCAGTATAGAGCCCTGGGGCACTCCATGTTTTATATCTTCCCACTCTGATATTGATTTTCTATAAAAAGTTTTTTGTTTTCTTGCACAAAGATAACTACTAATAAGGGCTAAGCTTTTCCCATTTAATCCATAATAAGATAATTTATTTATTAGTATTGAGTGAGATACACAATCGAAGGCCTTCGAGAGATCGCAGAATGTAGAACCCACATAAAACCCCTTCTCGAAGGCCTCCGATATGTACTCCAAAAGATCCGTAATAGCAGAGGTAGTAGATTTATGTAATCGAAACCCATATTGGGCACTTGTAAATAAGTTATTATTTTCAAAATAGTCATAGAGTTGACTTTTTAATAAGTATTCGTATACTTTAGATAGTGCGGGAATTAGTGTTATTGGGCGATGATTACACAGGCCCACAAAAAAGAAAAGTTGTCTGCGCCGGGGTATTGATCATACCTATCCCTTGTATTTTGACCCGCTGAACACGAATCTGACCTTAATTTTTCCCCTATACGTCAGGTTTTTTTTTATAGCAAAAAAGTCTAATATTTATATATTTATTTGCTGTTCAAAGAAAAACCTGACGTGCTGGGGAAAAACTAAGATCAGATTCGTGTTCAGCGGCTCAAAACACAAGGGATAGGTGTGGTCAGTACCCCCGCGCAGATGACTTTTTTTGTGTGAGATTGTGCCACACTGAGTGTGGCACAGTGGCAACCAAAACAAGTGGTCTGCGCGGGGGTGCTGACTACACCTATCCCTTGTATTTTGAGCCGCTGAATACGAATCTGACCTTAGTTTTTCCCCAACACGTCCGGTTTTTTTTTAACAGCAAAAAAAGTCTGTTGAATTGTAATATTTATATATTTATTTGCTGTTAAAAAAAAAACCTGACGTATAGGGGAAAAACTAAGGTCAGATTCGTGTTCAGCGGGTCAAAATACAAGGGATAGGTATGGTCAGTACCCCGGCGCAGACAACTTTTTTTTTTTGTGGGCCTGTGTTATTTATGTCCGTTTTTGATCCTTTTTTATAGATGGGTACCACTTTGTTTAATTTAAAGCAAGAAGGATATATTCCTTTCCTTATGCTGTTCTTTATTAATTTAGTTAGCGGGATTATAAGAATATTTTTGAGCGATTTTATTAATGTTATATTCATATCATAAATATCTTTGCTAGGTTTGGTTTTTATGTTATCGATGGCATCCCTGACCTCTACATAAGTTACCTCTCTAAATTCAAAAAGAAGATTTTTGTCGATTTCTAATTTAGACATATATATTTCATGACTCTGGTTACTATTTGGCAATGATAGTAATGTATTCTCTGCTATATTCGCAAAGAATGTGTTAAAATCATTCGCATCGAGGCTGGACTCTTCATCTATTAATCTAGTGGTGCCCCTGAAAGAATTTACCACATCCCATGAAGACTTTATTTTATTCGTAGAAATTATAATGTAGTTAGAGTAAGCAGCTTTCTTTGTTGAATTTATTTCCTGCCTATATCTGAGTCTGAATTGTTTTAAATATTCAGCCGACTCCGTACTAGGACTATTTTTATGTGCCTCTATAATGAATTTAAGGGTTTCTCTCATCTGTTTTAAGTGGTTATTAAACCAAGTTATGTTTTTATCTTTAAAAGTACTGTTCAAAAGTTAATTTTGTTATTCTTGTTAATTTTTTAGTTAATAAATAAAAATAGAAGGCATAGTTAACAAATGTCAGTAAATAAAATTAATATAAAAGAATCTGTCAAAAACATAGCAACATCAGTTTAAAAAATGTATCTTTCATGAAATATATTGTTAGCACGATTTTCTATTTATCATTTCTGCAAAAGCAGTGGTCCTTCGAAGTTATCATAATTATCATAAATAGTGGAAGCTTACCATCTACGGTAAGAAAGTGCTCTGCTAAACGCAGACTAAAGGTAGCCACACAACAAGTTGGTCCTTCAGCCGGACGAGCATTTTGAGCAATCAAGCCTCAAATTTGCAAAGAAGTACCAGTGAAATCATCGAAGCATTTTATGAAGAATTACTCCATCACATCAGCGGATAGAGACAGCGAATAATAGTTAGCAAGCAACGAAAAATTGATATCAAGCGCTCTGGTCAGAGTCAAGGTTAGTTATTCACAAAATAATTTGCCAGTCTATACTTTTATTTGTGTTAACTCAGTTTCGTGCATTGCCAAATTATCTCAAATTTAAATAAACATTTAAATTGTCAAAATGTCAGAAAAAATTGACATAAAATCTCTTATTCATAAATGTGGTGTTATAAAAGGCCAATCAACCCGATTTATACATTTTTTGGACAATTTCGACGTAAACCAAACAGATTTAAATCAGTTGAAAGATAGGTTAAGCGATTTTAAATCATTATTGGGCAAATTTAGTGATATCCAAACAAACTTGGAAATTTCAGACACTGATACAAATCCTGAAGAACATGATAAAAACAGGGTAGCATTTGAAAGTTCCTACTATTCGGTGTTATCTCGAGCACAGAAAATTTTAGATGAAGTCGCAGGAAAGGAAACGGTGTCGGTAGCCAGTAATCAGCTGTTGGCTATGGAGAATTTAAAGAGACATAAAGTTGCCTCCCATCAATCTTGGAACGTTTGAAGGTTCTTTTCAAAATTGGTTATTTTTTAAGGACACCTTTACTTCTCTCATTCACAACAACAAAAATATTTCTGACATTCAGAAGTTTCATTACTTAAGGTTATCACTAAAAGGTGAAGCGGCACAAGTAATTAGTGCATTAGAAATATCATCAGCAAATTATAACGTGGCTTGGAAGCTGCTCTATGAGCGATTTGAAAATAAAAATTTCCTCATCAATAACCACGTTAAATCTATCTTTAACTTAGCTAATGTCACAAAGGAATCATTTGCTGGCTTAAGGTCATTACTCGATAATCTTACAAAGCACATAAGGGCTTTGCAGGTTTTGAAATTACCTGTAGATCAATGGGATATATTGCTCATTCACTTAGTAACGTCGAAACTTGATTCAAGAACTAGGCGAGAATGGGAGGAAAAGTGCACAGGGCCAGAATTGCCAAAATTTACCGAGTTAGAAGTTTTCCTCAAAAACAAATGTAGACTCTTGGAAAATTTACAATTAAATAACATAGAGGGTAAAATTTCAAACGATCGTGGAAGCAACTCACGTCAAAATTATTCGCATTTCTCAACCGAAAATGTATCATGTGTGTTATGTAAAGAGAATCATGTAATAAACTCTTGTCCAAAGTTCTCCAGTATGTCTATCAGCGGCGGCTGGTGAAATTTCAATATTTTTTTTCTCGTCTGTGGCGCATGGGACCCATACGAAATTTGGGAAATAACATCTAGAGAAGCACTTCTCTAATGACCTCTAAAAAATTTTGAAAAAGCAGTTTGCGAAAAAATGGTCTAGGGACCCCTGTTTACTTTTATTTTTTTTTGTCATATGCATTTGACTTTTCATAAAAATGCATCGACAGATTTTAGAGTTTGTGAAAATATTTTCATTACTAACTGAAATACAATGAACTGAAATTTTGTAATTTACAATTTAACAAATTACAATATTTCAATTCGTTGTATCTCAGTTAGTAATGAAAATATTTTCACAAACTCCAAAATCTGTCGATGCATTTTTATGAAAAGTCAAATGCATATGACAAAAAAAAATAAAAGTAAACAGGGGTCCCTAGACCCAGGGGAGGCTAGCGAATTTTCAAAAATTTTTTCGCAAACTGCTTTTTCAAAATTTTTTAGGGGTCATTAGAGAAGTGCTTCTCTAGATGTTATTTCCCAAGTTTCGTATGGGTCCCATGCGCCACAGACGAGAAAAAAAATATTGAAATTTCACCAGCCGCCACTGATGTCTATTAAGTCACGATGGACAGAGGTCAAGCGTCTGAATTTATGTCACAATTGCTTGAAGGGAAATCACAATATAAAATTCTGCAAATCAATCTCGTGTAAGAAATGCAACAGACGACATCATACGTTACTTCATGATCCAGAATTTTATACAAATTTTCCTCGCAGTAGTTCAGACCAAACAAACGTGAGCAAAATAGACTAACCATGCATTAACAAAAGGTCGGAGAGCGATGCTCTCAACCAAGACACACATGATGATGCCATACCTCAAAAGACACACGCTTTATCTAATCAAGCAAATTACTCTCGTACCTCACAAGTACTCTTATCTACAGCTATTATACAAGTAATAGATCGCAATGGTAAAATTCACGAAGCCAGAGCAATGCTTGACAGCGGCTCACAGTCTAATTTCATAACTAACTCTTTATGCAAGAAATTAAAACTTTCGACTTCAGAAATCTCATATACGATTTTGGGGATCAATCAAAGGTTAAGCAACATAAATGCTCGCTGTCAACTGAAAATACAATCTCGATTGGATAATTATCAAACAACATTATCTTGTCTTGTGTTACCTACAATTACGGATAAGTTGCCATCGGTTTCCTTTGACAAATTTACCTTAAATATTCCCCATAACATACAGCTAGCCGATCCAAAATTCGATCAGGCTGGTGACATCGATATTCTCATTGGGGCTGAAATATTTTGGGATTTGTTGAGCGTGGGGCAAATAAAATTGGGTAAAGCTAAACCTAATTTACAACGAACAAGACTAGGCTGGATAGTTTCGGGATTGTTGAACTTGCCAAACGTAAATCAACAAGTGAATAAAACCGTGTGTCATTTTGTTAGTAGTAATGACATCGATACACAGTTAACTAAATTCTGGGAACTAGAAAACATTGATAATTCAAAAACAATCACAAGTGAAGAACGGGCTTGTGAAACAAATTTTAATGAAAACACGAAACGAAATAAAGATGGTAGGTTTGTTGTAGCGATCCCATTCAAGAAATCCCTTGAACTTCTCGGCGAATCGAGGCAACAAGCTGAAAAACAATTTTACAATCTTGAGCGCCGCCTCCAAAAGAATCCTGAACTTTCACAACTGTATGCCGAGTTCTTAAATGAATATGAACAAATGGGTCATATGGTTAAAGTGACAAATCCCGAGCAAGCAAAAATTAGCTATTATATGCCTCATCACGGCGTTTTTCGAGAGCATTCTGAGACAACGCGATTACGTTGTGTTTTCAACGCTTCAGCGCCAACGTCAACTGGGAAGTCATTAAACGACTTACAGATGATAGGGCCAGTATTACAGAGAGAATTATTTAGCATTCTTTTGAGTTTCCGTATTCATAAATATGTAGTAACTGCCGACATTGCTAAAATGTATTGCTTTTATGTCCTGAGCAAACTCCTCTCCTCAGAATTTTATGGCGTGCTAACCCGTCCATATCCCTGGAAACATACGAGCTACAAACAGTCACATATGGTACCGCTGCAGCTAGTTATCTTGCAATACGATGTTTATTTGAGTTGGCTAATGAGTGTCAACAAGATCAACCAGAAATCTCTGAAATAATTAAATCTGATTTTTATGTGGACGATCTATTAACTGGCGCTGAAAACGTTGAACATGCTGCAAACCTTTCAGTTCAAATACAAAATGTTTTAAGACGGGGCGGTTTCGACTTGCGGAAGTGGCGTGCCAATGACAAACGAGTTATTCAAAATTTAAACGCTCATGATTCCACAAAATTTAACTTTGGTGAAAACGAAAATGCAAAAACGTTAGGTCTAATGTGGTCTTGCGAAACTGACAATTTCACATTCGATATAGACTCAAAACCTAGACCAACGAAGATAACCAAGCGAACAATCTTGTCCGAAGCAGCACAGATTTTCGATCCTCTTGGCATATTAGGTCCATGTACTATAACACCAAAAATAATCTTACAACAACTTTGGCAAGAAAAACTTTCTTGGGACTCAGCTGTACCCTTGCATTTAAACTACAAATGGGTAACCTTTCGGAATCAGTTACACATGCTAAATAAAATTGAAATTCCCAGACGCGTAACATGCGAAAATTATAAAACATTGGAACTGCATGGGTTTGCAGATAGTTCCAAGCAAGCTTACGGGTCATGTATTTACATCAGGAGTACTGATTTCTCTGGCAATATTTGTTGTAAACTTTTATGCGCTAAAACCCGAGTAGCTCCTTTAAAAACTATAACTATTCCCAGGCTAGAGCTCTGCGCAGCTTTATTATTAGCTAGGTTGTTCAACAAAGTACAGAACTCCATGAAACTTAAATTTAATAAATATTACTATTGGAGCGACTCCAAAATAACGCTTTCATGGATAAAATTTTTATGCAGTCGATGGCAAGTCTTCGTGGCTAATCGAATCTCTGAAATTCAGTCTTTAACTTCGCCCGACGACTGGCATTATGTAAACACGACCGAAAACCCAGCGGATTTACTTTCCCGTGGTATTGAGCCCAAACTATTGTTCGACTGTAAGCTATGGTGGAAGGGACCGACATGGCTCTCATTGTCGTCAGACATATGGCCGATAGATAATCCGGAAACACTCGAACCCAAAAATTATCCCGAGGATGTGTTAGTTGAAATGCAAAAGGATAAGAGGGTTGTAGGTGCGGTTGCAATGGAAATATCTTTCATTAAAAATTATTCCGATTTAAACAGATTGATAAGAGTCACAGCTTATTGCTTGCGGTTCAAAAATAATGCCTCATTGGCAAAAAACAGTAGGAACAATGGTCCCTTATTACCCCTTGAAATACAAGACGCATTAAATCGTTTAATTATATCAGTTCAAAAATCGCACTACCAAGAAGAATTGAACAGTTTGCTTAAATCTGGTTCAGTGAATTCAAAAAGCAAGTTGTTTGCTTTAGCTCCGTTCTTAGATGTAGACGGTATATTGAGAGTTGGAGGACGATTGAAAAATTCCAATTTTGACAATTGGAAAAAACATCCCGCCGTACTACCTACTAATCATCATTTATCGTATTTGATAGCAGAACATGAACATAAGCGTCTCTTACATGCGGGTCCGCAACTTTTGCTGGCCTCACTTAGAGATCGATATTGGTTCATATGTGGGCGAAATTTGGTAAAAAAAATTGTACATAAATGTATTCGTTGTTTTCGTTTCAATGCTAAAAATGTTCAAGCTATTATGGCAGACTTACCAAAGACTCGCGTCACTCCATCTCGACCTTTTTTAAACTCCGGCGTGGATTACGCCGGCCCGTTCTTAATTCGAGATAGAAAAACGCGAAATTATAAAACTACCAAGGCATACGTTTGTCTATTCGTCTGCTTCGCAACTAAAGCCGTACACTTAGAGCTGGTGGGCGACCTGACATCCGAATCCTTTTTAGCAACTTTGCGAAGATTTATGGCCCGCAGAGGCAAATGTCTAAACTTATATTCAGACAATGGCACCAACTTTGTTGGAGCTAATGCCGAACTACGTAATTTTTTACTCAAAACTAATGGCCAGATTTCAACTGATTTAAGTCTCGACGGAGTAACGTGGCATTTCATTCCTCCCCGAGCACCGCATTTTGGCGGACTCTGGGAGGCCGGAGTAAAGTCCACAAAATACCATATAAAACGTGTTATCGGTGAGTCTATTTTATGTTTCGAAGAATTCATAACAGTGTTAACGCAGGTAGAAGCGTGTTTAAATTCTCGGCCACTATGCCCGCTATCATGTGATCCTAATGACTCTGAACCATTGACTCCGGCGCATTTCTTGATCGGCGAAGCTATTACTACAATCCCTGATCCAAGTCTGATGGGCA
The DNA here is from genome assembly GCA_936432065.2 of Rutpela maculata. NCBI lineage: Eukaryota > Metazoa > Arthropoda > Insecta > Coleoptera > Cerambycidae > Rutpela > Rutpela maculata. Next base: position 43,293,684 of record OW386291.2, on the reverse strand, counting down.
CACCAGAAACCAGGCTAAATAGATTTCAAAGACTCCAACAAATGACGCAAAATTTTTGGACCAGGTGGTCAAAGGAGTACATAAGCGAACTTCAAGTACGTCAGAAGTGGAAAACTCAACATGTCGAACTATTAAAGAAAGGAGTCCTAGTGCTCATCAAAGAGGAGAACTTACCCCCCCTTAAATGGCATTTGGGTAGAGTACTCGAGTTGCATCCTGGAAGTGATGGCATTACTCGTGTGGTAACGATCAAAACTACGAAAGGCGTATACAAACGAGCAATTTCAAAGATCTGTGTATTACCTTGTGAGGTAGTGTAGTGCTTCGCAATTAAAGAACAATGTCCTTTAAGGCGGGCGCCTTATGTTCAAAAGTTAATTTTGTTATTCTTGTTAATTTTTTAGTTAATAAATAAAAATAGAAGGCATAGTTAACAAATGTCAGTAAATAAAATTAATATAAAAGAATCTGTCAAAAACATAGCAACATCAGTTTAAAAAATGTATCTTTCATGAAATATATTGTTAGCACGATTTTCTATTTATCATTTCTGCAAAAGCAGTGGTCCTTCGAAGTTATCATAATTATCATAAATAGTGGAAGCTTACCATCTACGGTAAGAAAGTGCTCTGCTAAACGCAGACTAAAGGCAGCCACACAACAAGTACTTACTTTCTTGACTATAGGAAAGGCCCTGCTCATTGCATCTGTTAATATGCGAATAAAAGTATCAAACTGAACGTTTACTGAATCTTCTGGGGTTATAAAATTCCAATTCGGTGTCTCTAATTTGGCAATAATATAAGATCTATCACAAATCAATATTTCAAACAATAATGATGTCTAGACAGTTAAGTAATATTCAGAATCTTAAGAGAAGATCACAATCTACCAATAAATTTAATTAATGGTTTTCAGTTCACAAGTGCTGTACCAGAGAGACCTCTGGCTGTACCATATTTATATGCCGCGCAGTGTACACAAACAATGTCTTATGCCGTTATACCGATATTAGCCGTTCCCCATCGACACAATATTTAATAAATTTGGAGTTTTTAATCGGCAAATTCATTTAATATGCTCAGTGGATCACTAACTGAACTATGGGTCAATCCGTGTTTTAAAGACAAGTTTTCTAACTTTCGTGCAGTACACAGTATCACGTATCACTAATATCACTACAAACTGTTATATTTTACGATTACTCTTTTCCTTGTGTTGATGGGAACACTTTTGCACTTGTTGCCAAAGATGATGGTTTTGCTATGGCGAAATAATCTTTCATGTGTGCATCATATTCTGAAGAATCACTATTTCTACTACTTTTTAAATGTTTCTTCAGTTTTCTATAAAACGTGGATGAGTGCTGATAAACTTTATTTCGCTTTTACTGAGCATTCCAGATGCCGCCATTTTATTCAATGCCAATAATTATATAAATTGTCTTAAAAGTGAATATTACTTTATAGTAGGTTTTCAAGGTATATGTAACTTTGTAGTCATTTTCAATTCGTGGGGAGTAGTAAAAATAACTTCAAAACCCCTATGCTCGTAGAAATAACCTCATTTTTGCTCGAGATGTTACTAATAAGTTAGACAACTTTGGAGTTCCAGAAAATTTCCCAACAACGTACCAAGAACTTAAAATTGCACACTTGAAGTTATCGTTACTTTGAAGTGGTCCTTTGGTAACGCTGTGCGGTCGGAAGTACTACCAATTTTCACTTTGCAGTTGAGGAGGCTTCAAAGTAATGGAGAGTAGTATCCGCGACGTTGCAGATTCTGCAGTGTCGAAAGTGTTATAACTATACAATGTCCGAATTCAGTAGAATCTACATAATTGTCACTACAAATACATACCACAAAGTGAATATTTACACACCCCCTTTAATAATGGGGTGAAGGTTGTTAATGGGGGTGGCTAACGCCAAAAAATTTGTTGAGACCTTAGCTTCTCTTATATATACTAACCACCGACTCGGTGGCGCAGTGCTTAAGGTGTTAGGCTTGCGACCACGGGGTCCCGGGTTCGAATCCTGGCTAGGATATGGATGTATAGTGGCGTTTTTCTCGTGTTGCCGAGACGGTAGCAGTGGGCTAGACTGCGGTTGTGTGAGAGACAACACGGTCTAGTCACTCTCCTCTCCTGGGTTCGAGTCTCAGCTGTGGCAGATGGCAATGTCGCAGGGAATGGATGTTGTGATGTTGTCTATGTGTGTGTCCGTCCTGGTTGAGTGGTAGAATAGCCATGGGCTAAACTCCGCCAGGACATTAAAATAAATAAGGCGATAAAAAAAAATTTAAAAAATGCCAATTTTTTGGACTCTTACCTGCTTAATATACCTCTTCCCCGTTTACCCCAATTTACCCCCCAACCCTTCCACGGAATAAAATGAAAATATAATCTAGCTCCAGATTCTGTTAAAGTACATACGTGTACCAAATTTCAAGTCAATATCCTAAACGGTTCCACAAAAAAAGTTACAGACAAATAGTTCGACAGACAGACAGACAGAAATTTTGTTTTCGCTCAAACCTAAAAATCTGGACGTTTCATGACATTCTAAGCTAATTTGAACAATAAAAATTTTCAAAAGTTTTTTTGTCATTACTATACTTCCACTGGATTTGATGTTGCAGACATTAATAGTACAGCAGAGCTTCGCGAATGCATTAACAACGCTTGTGTAGAAATTAGAAATAATCCTGATATAATTAGAAAATCAACTAGAAATATTACTGAGAGAGAAAAAGTATTCAATAGAATGGAGACCACCTTGAAAAGTTATTGTTGTTATGCATTTATTGTTTTAGTTTAGTGGAGTCAAATTGGGATTTTAATGTGAATTGTCCTATGGAAAACAACAAAGAAAAGGAATATGTTCGTTATGAGTTGTGGAACAAAAGTACATAAACTATAATTCTTTCCAATTGTTATTTTTATTTTAAAAAAATTGAAAATTGCAAAATTATGCGTTTTTAAGTGAATTTCTGTGATTTCATAAATAAAGAATAATTTTCACTTATAATATCCCTAGAGCTTAAATTATTTCCGGAAATTTTTTCGAGGTCATGAATATTTTGAAAATTATCCCGAGCCGCAGGCGAGGGATGATTTTCTTAAAATATTCATGAACGAGGAAAAATTTCCGGATATTAATTTAAGTTCGTGGGATATTCGGTAAGAAAATTTCACACCATTATTTTATAAATATTATGCCAAAATTGAACATTTTTATTACGAATGATAAAAATTCATTCATTATAGTGAGCCATGGAATAACAACTGATGGTTAATAAAATACGAAATTTCTTAGTGAAATAACATACCATTCTCCAAGTTTAGTTACATGAACTTTTTATAAATAACTTAAAAACATATTATATTTCTGTTTTTTATTAACTTTGGTCTACTAAAATTGGTGGAACATCATTTATTTTTGATAATTATTCTGAAGTACCCACCTACTTCAAGATTAATATGTTTAATAAAATACGAAATTTCTTAGTGAAATAACATACCATTCTCCAAGTTTAGTTACATGAACTTTTTATAAATAACTTAAAAACATATTATATTTCCGTTTTTTATTAACTTTGATCTACTAAAATTGGTGGAACATCATTTATTTCCGATATTACTTAAATGCGAGCACAGGGAATGTATTCATTCTTGTCGCAGAGACAATAATTAACAACTTCTAGGCGGCCATGGGATAATGAAAGGTAACAAGATAGTAATGGCTAATCATAACAAAATTTGATTATCAGCCATAAGAATAAAGTGCACGAGCATATAGCACAAAAATGGCTCTAGGTTCTAAAACACATTAATTTGTGTACTTATAATATCCTCGTGAATATCCTCTTTTGCGTCGCCAAATAAATTTAATTCTAAAAGCACTCCAACTCCCGCGTCTTTACTTTGACATTTTAATTGACAGAAAAATTTCCACTTATTAATTTGACAGAATGTAAAAAATTTCCGGAAATTTTTTGGGTTTTCATGGTAACTTAACAAAAACAAGCCTATGATTGGTTAAAAAATGTGGTGTGAAATTTTCAATTTTGGAAAAATATAGCTTTTACAAAGTAAAATCACCGCTTAAAATTTCAAATCTAAATGATTATTAAAACGGGTCAAATATACAATTGTTGCTAAAATTTTGCACCCTTTTGAAATCCTGCCATCAAATCCGAGAAATGTGTACGATGGCTCAAATTGTAGCTTTTTATAAGTACTTTAAGATCACGAAGGAAAATTTTTCAAAATTTAAACCGTTTTTATTGCATTTGTTTATAATTTCCGAAATTTTAGTAATAAACAAATTCAAATAACTCTCTGGTTTTTTATGAAATCAAAATCGGTAAAGATTTATAAAAGTAGATTAAATAAGCCATCTTTCAAAAAAAAATTTAATGCTCTGCCTGCTTTTGGAGCTGAGATACGTTGATTTTTGCGTTTCGATCACTTATAAATAAACAAATTGATATTTCATCTTGAAATTCGGAATGATTATTACCCAGTGCTTATACTTTTGTCCCAGCTAGTTGAAAATAATTTAGAACTAGATTTTTCAAAATTGCATCTAATAAAACGTCTTTGAAATCATATCATAATTCGCGGTTGAAAGGTAATATTTCCTTCTCCCACTCATCGTATTTCGCAAACTAAGTAACTAAGACAACAAACACAATATCTCTCTCGATTTTCACCTTACCGAGATATGTATTTTTAATTAATCGTCTCCTTTCGCAAATTTTGATTATTTCATTTAATTTAACGTGAAATAATTTGTTTAATTTTTTTTCGAAATTGCAGTGAATTTTTAATTTCTTTATTTTTGTTTTATTGGAATGTTCTTTCTTTTAAATGTTGTTTGTTTAGCTTTTGTTTGTATAAAAAAGAGAATAATAACAATTTAATTTATATACCGTGTTTTCTATTAGTTTTCTTTTGAATATTTCGAAATCTATGGAAATCAGCAAAAGAAAACGTTTTACAACAAAAGTACATAAACTATAATTTATTCCAAATGTTATTATTATTAAAAAAAATTAAATATAGCAAAATTAGACGTTTTTAAACCAACGATTGCTGTTTCAAAAATAATGGATTTTCAATGAAATTTAAGAAGAATGTGATTCTTATAGAGTAAAATCACCATTTAAAATTTTAGATCAATATATTTATTAAAACGGCTAAAAAAAGCAATTGGGGTATGAAAGTGAGAATGATTATCTGTTTGATAGTGGTGCGAGTAATTATACAAATTCTACACGGAGTGACGATAGAATGTATGCAATATTAAATTACAATTCTTAAATTATACAAAAAGGGCCATTTTTAATAATTTTGAATGTTGTTTCATAAGTCTAGTTTTATTCTAAATTTTATTGCAAGCGATTTGGATTTTTATTTTTTGTGATGTGATTACTAGTACCGAAAATAGAAAGACTTTAATGCTGGAACATTAATTATTTAAATTCATATGAAGCAACGATAAGATGTAATCCAAAACTTCTCATTGCATATTATTACATCGAAAATAAGCTAAAACAGTACAATTCCTGTAGCAGAAGAATCCTATAATTACCTTTTTTTATCCTTAATTTGACTCCAAACAATAACTTGTAACAGAAATTAATTAGTTTTTTTTCTATAGATTATTTTTGTGCTCAATTAAACATAGATGCATTTATTTTATTTATCTTTGTGTCTTTGAAAATTATATTTTCTATAATTAGTTTGACTTAACATTGTAAGTATTAATTCTTGAAAACTATATTAAAAATAAGATATTTTTAATGAATTACAAAATTATCTTAGCAATTTTTGTCTTTTACGTGAATTTTCATAATAATTATTATCGTCACTACATCACTCCGTGTAAAATCTGTATCATCACTCGCACCACTATCAAACAGATAATCATTCTCACTTTCATACTCACAATTGCTTTTTTTAGCCGTTTTAATAAAATTTTAAATGGTGATTGTACTCTATAAGAATCACATTCTTCTTAAATTTAATTGAAAATCCATTATTTTTGAAAGAACAATCATTGGTTTAAAAACGTCTAATTTTGCTATATTTAATTTTTTTTTTAATAATAATAACATTTGGAATAAATTATAGTTTATGTACTTTTGTTGTAAAACGTTTTCTTTTGCAGATTTCCATAGGACCTATAAATTTCGAAATATTCGAAGAAAACTAATAAAAAACACGGTATATAAATTAAATTGTTATTGTTCTCTTTTTTTATATAAACAAAAGCTAAACAAACAACATTTAAAAGAAAGAACATTCCAATAAAACAAAAATAAAGAAATTAAAAATTCACTGCAATTTCAAAAAAAAATTAAACAAATTATTTCACGTTAAATTAAATGAAATAATAAAAATTTGCGAAAAGAGACGATTAATTAAAAATATATAATAATAATAATAATATTTATTTGTCCAATAGATCATTTTACATGATATAGGATAAGTCTAAAAACATTAAAATGTAACTATTTAAATTGGTATTAAATAATAAATTAAGTTAAAAGTCATCAGTAAAATATTCGTTCAAAGAATAATAAGATTTTTCCCTCAGTTTGGACTTGATCTTATTTTTAAATTCCTTATCACTAAGTCCTTTGTAAAGGTTTGGCAATTTATTAATCGCCTTTATAGCCACGTACTTGGGGCTCTTTTCATATAATGTTAAATGATGGGTAGGAATTACTAGGGTAGTTGAGTTTCTGGTGTTGTAATTATGATTATAGTTAAGGGTGTTCAGATTACTTAATTCGGACTTTGCATAGAGTAATAAATTCATTAGAAATATGCTATGGAGTGGTAGAATTCCCAATTGTTTGAAAATGTTCCTACAGCTAGTTCTTATATCTCGGTAAGGTGAAAATCGAGAGAGATATTGCGTTAGTTATCTTAGTTACCTAGTTTGCGAAATACGATGAGTGGGAGAGGGAAATATTACCTATCAACCGCGAATTATGATATGATTTCAAAGACGTTTTATTAGATGCAATTTTGAAAAATGTAGTTCTAAATTATTTTCAACTAGCTGGGACAAAAATATAAGCACTGGGGAATAATCAGCCCGAATTTTAAGATGGAATATCAATTTGTGTAATTATAAGTGATCGAAATGCAAAAACCAACGTATCTCAGCTCCAAATGCAAGCAGAGCATTAATTTTTTTTTTTTGAAAGATGGATTATTTAATCTACTTTCATAAGTCGTTTACCGATTTTGATTTCATAAAGAAACCATAGAGTTATTTGAATTTGTTTATTATTAAAATTTCGAAAATTATAAACAAATGCAATAAAAATGGTTTAAATTTTGAAAAAAAATTTTTCCTTTGTGATCTTAAAGTACTTATAAAAAGCTACAATTTGAGCCGTCGTACACATTTCTCGGATGTGATGGCATGATTTCACAAGGGTGCAAAGTTTTAGCAACAATTGTATATTTGACCCGTTTTAATAATCATTTAGATTTGAAATTTTAAGCGTACTTTGTAAGAGCTATACTTTTCCAAAATTTCATTGAAAATTATCCTTTATTTTTGAAATAACAGCAATTCGTTTAAAAACGCATAATTTTGCAATATACAATTTTTTTTAAATAATAGTAACAATTGGAAAGAATTATAGTTTATGTACTTTTGTTCCACAACTCATAACGAACATTTTCCTTCTCTTTGTTGTTTTCCATAGGACTTATAGATTTCGAGATATTCAAAGATAACCGATGAAAAACACGGTATAAAAAATTAAATTGTTTAAATAAACAATACGCCGACCTCGCAGAAACTGCAAAACTGAACTGTGAACTTAAGTTGATTCCCTGAATACGTTGAAACAAAAACTGCCCTGACCAGACAATTCACATTGCGAATTTGTCAGTCCTAATTTGACTTCACTAGTTTAATTACTTATTATTATCTTATATCTAAAAGTGATTAATGAAATCCGTTAATATCTGCACCCGTCCTCTATTTTTTATTTTTTTTTTTCTACTCCCATACTTTAATTCGTTTAATAGACATTCTCTATCTGCACTTTAATGAGATTCATTAAGATACAGATTTTTCATTAAGATACAAGTTTATAACTAATAGAAACGCGACACACAGCAATATTCTGTCAATATCAACTATTACCTTGAACATCTACAGATCTAAAATTTATCAATTTTGACAAGCCATTTGTCATGTCATGTTTACCTAGAAATTTCAGAAATAAAGTGTTAATTTGCTATTTCATTATGACTGGTCATAGAAAAAATAATGTATGCAACTCACATTTAATGGCAATTAAGACACTCGGATTCATTATGACATTATGTCTTAATAGCTATCATTAAATGGTCGTTGCATAATGTACTATTATGACATTAAACAACTTATACAGAAGTTTAAGAATTGTCGGCATTACAAAGTGAATATTTTTGTTAATTTAACACTAAGATAAATTTTCAAGTTCTAACTGTCTCGAATTTTTTTGATATTGGCTGTATGACAAACTTGTTGAATAAGATGCGCAGGAAAAAAAGCATGGTATTTTATTTAGTTTTTCCATATCGAAACAGACCTACAAAATATTGCTATGCAGGGTGTTGATTTTAAGATATTCGAAATTGTTAATTTCTTATAAAGATTTTCGATTTCGATTTTGTTTGACATGGAATTTTGTCAAGTAAAACAAGTGAAATACATCCCACACAGCACAAAGACATCCCCAGGACATATTAAGGATGTCATCTTTGAATATGTGGGATATCCTGGGCAAATCAAATAAATCAAATAACTTCAGGTTGTTCATAGGAGAGTCAAGTAAGACAGCCCGAGCATTCCCCATGACCTCCTGAGGATAGCCTATGCTAATATCCTGAGGTGTAGGGTCATTTTTTGGACCTTTGGTACACCTGTTTACGGATATATGGGATATCCTGAGCTAATCCTATAATCTCATCAGAACAGTCTGCACGGAAAAATTAATTGTTTTCTCATATATAAACAAAGAAATTAATTCTTCGTGTAAAACAAATACTTTTGTTTCAAGAGATTATTCACTTATATCAAAATAGGCGTGTAATAAAATAATTTGTCCCAGATATACCTCGGCCGGTATACCATGGGGTTCTGTGTTCAGCCCGCTATTGTTTAACATATACACATTAGATATACATCAGCTATGGTCGCCTAATATCACATGTATACAATACGCCGATGATTGGTGCATTTACTCGAAACACGAATCAGTGCAAACGAGAATTAAAACATATAATGTATAATCTAAATTTATGGACGTCCTCTGTGGGATTGACGATTTCTTATGAGAAATGCGCAGTAAGTTTCAATAGTTTTTTTTTTAATTTTTCGGATTTCTCCCCTCTGGTCATTTAAATTTTTTTTTATTTCTCTTCTTTGCTCCTCAAAAATTTTTCGGATTTCTCTCTTCCGTTCATCAAAAAACTTTTTAAATTTTTCGGATTTCTCCCCTTCGCTTATAAATTGTTTTTTTTTTTTTGGATTTCTACCCTCCGCCCATCAAAAATTTTTGGGGTGGTTTCTGCCCCCGCTCATCGATTTTTAAAAAAAGGCCCTTTTTCTCCATGGCTCTGTTAGTTACTACACCCCCCCCCCCCCAGTGTGCTGGTCTAGAACTGCCCTTGCTCATCTTATAATTATCTAGGAATTTTCCTGGACAGGAAACTACTCATATAGGGTATAACGAAACGTGTGAAAAAGGAACAAATTTCTTAAAAATGTTATGCAAAATTTTGTGAGGAGCTGACCAGTTGGTCTCGTTAATTTTTTGTAAGGCATACATAGGATCCATTACACAGGTCTGCGAGTAAAGGTAATTTCCGAAGTAATTTTTCGCCCTGAATCCGAATCTGGCCTCAGAATTGGCCTATCACGTCAGGATTTTGATATATTTGAGGTTAAGTACTTAAAAAAATGGCTTTTTTTGGCAACTTTTGAGATTATCAAAAAATTTTTCAGCTTATTTTTAATAGATACATCATTTAGTAACATCCTTCCTCTTTAAAATAAGCTTTCGAACGGTCATCTACGATGCTTCCTCGCAAAGTTATAGCCATTTTAAGGTGACATGAATTTGAAACCATGATCCCATAGAGCCCAACAATCCTAATCAAACGACTCTAAGCGAATCAAGATTTAACACAACAGAAGGGATAACTCAACAATCTTAAACAAATGACTCTAGACGAATCAAGATTGTTGAGTTGTAGGGTATCATGGTTTCAAATTCATGTCACCTTAAAATAGCTATAACTTTGCGAGGAAATATCATAGATGACTGTTCGAAAGCTTATTTAAAAGAGGAAGGATGGTACTAAATGATGTAAGTATTTATTAGAAATAAGCTGAAAAAAATTTTGAGTTCTATACATAATCTCAAATGTTGCCAAAAAAGCAATTTTTGAAGTACTTAACCTCAAATATTTCAAAATCCTGACGTGATGGGCCAATTCTGAGGCCAGATTCGGATTCAGCGCGAAAAATTACTTTGGAAGTGACCCCCATCTGCTCAACAACAGAACCTCGCAGACCTGCTTTATCGATTACGGATCAATTTTGTATGGTTCTGCATGTAAATCCAGATTAAAAAAGATCGACACCATTCGGCATAAAGCTTTAACAATTTCAAGCGGTCTGATGATGTCAACTCCGAATGAAGTTACTCTAATCGAAAATTTAGAACCACCATTATCCGTCGGAAGAAAATATTAGCAAGTAATATGTTAGCAAGTAAATATGTTATAAAGCAAAACGTTCGTTGCAATGAAATGTTTGTAAGAATTATATCAATCTAACCTCCCAAAACCTAAGTACTGCATATTTCTCAAAGAAAAACTCGCCGCCGCTATATATTTTTTATTTAGTTTTCAAAATCCCGTCCAGGAACTGTTAAATTTAAACTTTAGAGAAATAACTAGTATCGTTTATGTACCGAATTACGAAGATAGTCACAAAATTTGTTACAGGGACATCTGAGGCAAACATCCAGACCATCTATTTACCCATCTATACAGATGGTTCAAAATCTGAGAAATATACACCTGTGTTGTATATATCCCACACATCAAAATAGAAAGATCGTATATTATGCATCCACATAGTACGATTCTTAGCGCGGAAGCATTTGCAGTCTTACATGCTCTAAAGCATATTGTCGAACGGAATATACAAAATGCAATCATATGTACAGATTCTCTGTCTGTAATTCAGGGGTTAAGTGGAAGAGCAGGGGGTACATTTAGTACCCATCTGAACTTCGCCCCGGTTGTAATACCAATAAAGTCGATTTATTATTATTATTATTATTATTATTATTATTAATTATCATCAAATTTAAACAAGGCGAATAGTGTGAATACGTTTATTATAGAAATTATGTCTCTGCTGGCAAAAATTTATCAGGAAAATTATAACATTCAGTTTTTATGGGTGAAGGGGCATAGTGGTATCACTGATAATGAGGGAGCTGATACATAGCAAAAAATCACAGAGATTTCCAATGCCAATACACACAGAAATATAATCCTTCAGATGTGCTTCACATCGTTAAGAGTAACTTAAATATTAAATGGAATGAAGCTTGGAAAATATATGGATCACGAAGCAAGACAGTGTACTTCAAAATACATAACACCGTCCCTAAGCACGTATAGTATGAAAATAGTCAAGCAAACAGAAAGATGATAGCTGCAATTGCGAGGCTCAAATCAAATCAAGGAAGATTTCCTGCGCATTTACATAAAATAGGCGTTCGGCAATGTCCTAATTGGATATGTGGAGAATATGGAGATCTGAATCATATATTTTTTAACTGTAGAATCAACCAAACGCATATTGAATGGCTTCCCAATGAACTAAGAAGAAAATAAATAATAGACCCTATGTGGCTTCCGTCTATATTAATTACAACAATTTATTTTCATATTGGTCGTAGAGTTCTTGAATAAAATTAATGTAAAAATATAAGTAGCATATCAACTGGGGTAATTCTTAGCTTAGCTTCTTTTTTCCCACCGTCTAACCTGTGTTTAGTAATAACCTAGTTAACCGTGGTCTACCTGTGTATGTCTAAAAACGCCCTGAATGCCCTGGGCAAGAACAATATCTCCCTTGTCTTAAATCCTGATAGTTGCTCTGGTCTTAAGTTCAAGTTTTGTTGTGGTTAGGGAAATAGGTCTAACAGAAACAAAAATAATAAAAAATATATATATACAGTGTGTTTCACTTCTCGTGAATACACCCCTGTATCTTTTTTATTTGTGACCGAATTCATTTCAAATTTTTATCAGCCATACAACTCCATAAGACGACTTATTCAACACATAAATTCCGCTTAGATCTAAAACGCCGGCCTACTGCGATAAAAAGAATATCGCTATTTTCGAGAAATCATAGTAGGCTTAGAGATAGACAAAAATTTTGTTAATAAAAGTTGTTCGGAATCACTTGATATGCCCTCCTGTAAAATTTTGTGAAAATCGGAATATTTAAAACAAAAATTTTTGTTTCACTTCTCGTGAAGACACCCCTGTATCTTTTTTATTTGTGACCGAATTCATTTCAAATTTTTATCAGCCATACAACTCCATAAGACGACTTTATTCAACACACAAATTCCGCTTAGATCTAAAACGCCGGTCTACTGCGATAAAAAGAATATCGCTATTTTCGAGAAATCATAGTAGGCTTAGAGATAGACAAAAATTTTGTTAATAAAAGTTGTTCGGAATCACTTGATATGCCCCTTTGTAAAATTTTGTGAAAATCGGAATATTTAAAAAAAAATGTTTTGTTCCACTTCTCGTGTATTTTTTTTATTTGTGGCCGAATTCATTTCAAATTTTCATCAGCCATACAACTCCATAGGGCGATTTTATCTAACACCTAAAGATAACTTTTTCCAACAAATGAAAGTTGTGTTAGTTGTGAACAAAAATCAGCATTTAATAAAACGCTAAAAGGGACACTTTTTATTATTACACTATTACACATCAACTTAAATGTAATATTGTTTTCTTTTTTTCAATGGTTTTATAATACTTGGAAATCTGTATGTATGTATGATGTATGAATGAATCAAATTTATCCACCTCCCGTTATCCAATCGAGCTGATATTTTGCATACACGTGCAATTAAATAATAAATAATTTCAATAATAGTGTATGACTTTCATTTGCTGTAAAAAGTTCTCTTTATGTGTTAGATAGAATCGTCTCATGGAGTTCTATAACTGATGAAAATTTGAATTTCAAAAATGAATTCGACTACAAATAAAAAAGGTACAAGTGTGTCTTCACGAGAAGTGAAAGAAAAAATATATTTTTTTAAATAATCCGATTTTCACAAAATTTTACAGGGGGGGCATATCTAGTGGTTCTAAACAACTTTCAGTAACAAAATTTTCTCTCTAAGCCCACTATGATTTCTCGAAAATAGCGATTTTCTTTTTATCGCAGTAGGCCGGCGTTTTAGACATACCTAGTGTAAGGCGATGTTTACATAAAAATGCTGAGAAAGCGCCAGCCACATCACCCGAGCAATGTGTATGTTATGGTTAGGAACGGCCCACGCTTGGGATAAGAGAAATATATAATAAAGCACGTATATAGAAATATAATATATAAAATATAAAAGGACAGTTAGAAGTTATTCTTTCAACTAGGAACATGTATTAATATTATCGGATTATAATATAGTGTCATATAGTGGCATCTAATAAATAAATCTTGTGTACTTGTTATTGTTTATTATAAACAAGTTATTACAGTGCAGCGGTGGGATAGCAACGCTCTATCCGAAGTGACTAATACAGGGTGATAGAAGTGTAATTATTATAGAGTGGACCAAAAAAAAAATTGAAGTGTAATTATTATAGAGTGGACCAAAAAAAAAAAGAAGTGTAATTGTTATAGAGTGACCCAAAAAAAAATACCTAATAGAGATTTAGCTGTTTTGTTTTTGTAACAAAACATGAGTAAAAGGAAACGGAGGCATAGTTCGAGTAGCTCTACTAGTTCTACGAGTAGCAGCTCTAGCTCTTCATCTAGTAGTGGTCCTACAGGACGATATAGAAGGAAAACAAAGAAACATAGGAAAACTGTAAGTACAACACCACATAAAAATATACGGGAAGCTTCTAAAAATTATAGACAAAAGTCAGTAAGCCCCAAATCGCGTAGTACAGCTGCTGATAAAGATTCCGCAGAACAAATTCAGGTGGAAATACATAATACCAGTGACAAATCGACAAACCAGAATCCAACTCGTTTGGAAAACGCAGAAAAGAACGTGTCACAATCCAGGGAAGGTTTGAGTGGCGCACGCGATGTAGACGCTACACGCGGTCGAAATGATGGAAGGACCTCAACGAATAGCGGAGTTTGGAATAGAATCGAAAACATTCCAGATGAAATTGTTACAGAGAATTCACGCTCTGATATTAATGCAAACGAAAGCGAATCTCAGCAGCGAATCAAACAGCTAGAAGCTTTAGTCGACCAATTGTTACATCATGATGACAGAAGCATTGTACGTGTATCTATCAAACCGGACTGCATTCCAGAATTTTCTCCTGGAAAACACAGCGAAAGTTGTAGTAAATGGTTAGGAAAAATTGACCAGTTAGCTCAAATAAATAGATGGGACGAAAAGACCACAGTTTATCACATGCAGTCTAGACTAACTGGCCTAGCCAAAACATGGTACAACAGTTTGGATAGTTATAAACACACTTGGGACGAGTGGAAACAGTTACTCATTGAGGCGTTTCCCGATCACTACGATTTCCCTACGGCCATAAGAAAACTTATTCGCCGTGTTAAGTTTTCTGATGAAAGCTGGACTGAATACTATTTTGGCAAGATGCAGCTGCTTCGTCAATGTGAAATAACAGGAAAGAATGCTGTAGCTATGCTGATAGATGGTATTCAGGATGCGGCCATCCAGTCAGGTGCCAAAGTGGGTAGGTACCAAACACCAGAGGAAATGTATAAGGATTATTTGGCAACACTGACTGTCTCCAGAGAACGTGAACGTCTTCCTAAACAAGATTCTATGAGAAAGGTGGAAAAACGGCAGGAAAAATTAGACAAATTGGATCGAAAACATACTGTTAAAAGAGGCAAGTGCTATAATTGTAAACAATATGGACATTTCCAAGCAGAATGCACTAAACCACGGCTGGAATGTACAATTTGCAAAAAACTGGGTCATTCATCGGAGATTTGCTTCAAAAACAAATCCAGATCTCATAAGACTTTATTTTGTGAAACAAATACAGAAAGCAATGGCTATTACGTCACGTGTTCAATTAATGGGCACGAGATTCAAGGCTTTGTAGACTCTGGATGTGAGGTATTTCTCATACGAGAGACCAACGCTCGTAAAATGGGAATAAAATGGTCAGAGAGTGACATATGTTTAAATGGTTATGGCGGGAGCACATCAAAAGTTCTTGGGTCAGCCAACGTTCATATGCAGGTCGATCTGTTTCAGGCTGAAGTGCCTATTTTAATTGTCCCAGATCATCTACAGTCCATGTCGGTTTTAATTGGAAGGTCTATATTAAACAGAACTAATGCTGTTACTGTTATTCGTGACGGTAATGCAAGGTTTTTCGAAGCTGGAATGGCAGAGCTACCCCAACTCGATAGTTTGCCACCAAAGAAAATAACCTTACGGGCAAAAGAAAACATCGAAATACCAGCAAATAACATTGGCATAGTCCAATGCTCGATTGACGATAAGTACAATGGTGACATCTTTATAGATTTGAGAAAATCTCTGCAATATATGAGGGAATCTATAGTACCAAGATGTGTTACATCGACTTCGGATGCAAGAGTTCCTATTTTCAATATATCAGAGAACACCATCTGTGTTTCGCAAAACCAAGTTATTGCCAGAGGAGTCCCTTGTGTGCAGGACGATACACAGGTGAGTGTAAGAAAAATTGATATAATAAAGTTGTCAAAATTTTCTGTAGAAGACCTGAAGGGTCGAGTCACTGAAAATATATCTGATAGTGACAAAAATAAACTTCTGTTGCTACTCAATAAATATCGTGATTGTTTTGCTCAAAGTATACATGAAATAGGGGAAATTAAAAATGTACAAATGTCTATTAATTTAACTGATGGTAAGCCGGTGACTTATAGACCTTATCGTCTTTCTGTTCACGAACGGGAGAAGGTGCGCGATATCATAAACGAATTAACATCGGCTGGAATTATTCGGGAATCTCAATCACCGTACTCCAGTCCCATCATTCTTGTTAAGAAAAAGAACGGCGAAACAAGAATGTGTGTGGATTATCGTGCAATGAATGCAAAGACTGTGAAGGATTGTTTTCCCTTACCACGCGTAGACGAACACCTTGAAACCTTGAAAGGGTGCAAATATTTTACTACGCTTGACATGGCCAGTGGATATCACCAAATTAAAATGGCAGAAGACTCAACGCATAAGACAGCATTCGTCACGCCAGACGGGCAGTATGAGTATCTGCGTATGCCATTTGGGTTGGTAAACGCTCCAGCGATGTTTCAAAGGACAATAAACCGGATACTAGATTCGATGAGATTCTCGACAGCCCTTGCCTATATGGATGATATACTTGTCCCGTCACCTAGTTTTGAATCTGGGTTAATAGCTCTTGCAGATGTACTCGAGAAATTTCGAAATGCTGGGGTTACATTACGCATGGCAAAATGTCAGTTTTTCCAAAATCAAATAGACTACCTTGGTCATGAAATTAGCGCTGGTGGCATTCGACCGGGCTCTATGAAAATCAAAGCAGTTGAAAGATTTCCTGTTCCTACAAATGCTCACCAGGTTCGACAGTTCGTAGGATTGTGCAGCTACTTTCGAAAGTATGTGAAGAATTTTGCTCAAGTTGCACGACCACTGACATCCTTAACGAAGAAGGATGCCAGTTTCGAATGGGGAGAGGCACAGAGTATAGCTTTCGAAAAACTCAAACAATTGTTGACAGAGCGACCAGTCTTGGCTATTTATGATCCCAAACTACATACAGAACTGCATACGGATGCCTCGAAACTCGGTTTCGGCGGTATTTTGCTGCAAAAACAAGGTGACGGTAGACTAAGGCCTGTTATGTACTATAGCAGACAAACCACAAAAGAGGAGCAGCGATACCATTCGTATGAATTAGAAACACTAGCGGTGGTAAATTCTTTACAGAGATTTCGCGTATACTTACTAGGACTAAAGTTCAAGATAGTTACAGACTGTAATGCTCTGAGGACAGCAATGACGAAACGAGACCTAATTCCTAGAATCGGCAGGTGGTGGCTGATCACCCAAGAGTTTAATTTTGAGGTTGAGTATCGTCCAGGGTCAAGAATGGCTCATGTAGACGCACTGAGTCGTAACCCTGTCGAAGTTGCTAAAGATACACGAGAAATCGATATCCTACAGGTAGATATAACTGATGAAGACTGGGTGTTGGCAACTCAGATGAAAGACGAACGGTGTAAATATTTGATCGAAATACTTTCGAGAAAACCACAAGATCACGAGGAACGGCACATTCATAAAGATTTTGAACTAAAGAATAGCAGACTATATAAGAAAACGACGAACGGGCTCAAATGGTATGTCCCTAAAGCTGCTCGACGTGCAGTCACTGTGTATCACCACGATAATGCGGGACACTTTGCAGTTGAGAGGACCTTAACAAATATAGGAAATAACTATTGGTTCCCTAGGATGAGAAAATATGTAAGCCGCTATATCTCAGCTTGTCTAGCATGTGCGTACAACAAAGCACCAAGTGGAAAGAAAGAAGGTTTTCTACATCCAATCCCGAAGGTAATAATCCCGATGGACACAATCCACTTGGATCATTTGGGACCCTTTGTGAAAAGTACACGGGGCAACGCCTATCTAATTATGGTAATAGATGCTTTTACGAAATTTTTGTTTGTAAAACCAGTGAAAAGCACCAAGGCCAGGCCAGTGAAACAATTCTTGGAAGACGTTTTTCAGACATTTGGCGTGCCCAGGCGGATTATTTGTGACAGAGGCTCTTCTTTCACAAGCAAAAGTTTTGGAATATTTACCAAAGAGCTTGGTATTCAAGTTGTGTTGAATGCTACCGCAACACCACGGGCTAACGGACAAATAGAACGTTATAATCGGACCATATTGGCTTCAATTTCAGCCGCACACGAGGACGAGAGGAAATGGGACAATGTGATAAGTTCTATTGTCTATAGTATAAATTCCTCAGTAAATAATGCGACGGGAAAAAGTCCCTACGAGCTCCTATTCGGATACAAGCCTAGGGGAATGAACGATTCATTCTTAAGTGGGGCTGTAGCCGAAGACCAAGTGAACAGCGATATCCAAAAGACGAGAGATGAAGCTGGAAAACGAATCCAGAAGGCTCAAGATAGGCAAAAGGCTTATTTTGATGCGAAACGAAAGAAACGCCATGAGTACAAAGTGGGAGATCTTGTAGTTCTACGACGGGCAAATCTTGCAAACGACGGCAAGAGTACCAAATTGATGCCTAAGTATAACGGCCCATACATAATAAAAGAAGTACTCAACCACGACAGGTATGTAGTAGAAGATTTACCTGGCTCACGACGTGCACGTAAGAAATATCAAGGTATCAGTTCGGTCGACCGGATGAAGCCATTCACGGCTGCTTGTGAAAGCAGTAGTACGGACTCAGAGTCAAACGCTGAGAATGAAACTGTTACTAAGTAAAAGACGACTATTCTGAGGAGTAGTAGTAGTAGTATTTCACCCAGACGCAAACACTGAGGTGAACTTGTCAAAAGAAACTTGCAGAGGGACTACGGATGAAGTGGGTGTCTGGCCAACGCCCACATCATCTTTAGTTCACTCTCTCTTCTCATGTTGCTATTAATAGTAAAATAGTAAGTATGTTTATTTGTTAATTTCAGGGCAAGGTTACCCGAGGTTTTCCGGGACGGAAAAGTGGTAGCATGGCCGACTGTAAGGCGATGTTTACATAAAAATGCTGAGAAAGCGCCAGCCACATCACCCGAGCAATGTGTATGTTATGGTTAGGAACGGCCCACGCTTGGGATAAGAGAAATATATAATAAAGCACGTATATAGAAATATAATATATAAAATATAAAAGGACAGTTAGAAGTTATTCTTTCAACTAGGAACATGTATTAATATTATCGGATTATAATATAGTGTCATATAGTGGCATCTAATAAATAAATCTTGTGTACTTGTTATTGTTTATTATAAACAAGTTATTACACTAGGTGCCATTTATGTGTTGAGTAAAGTGATCTTATGAAGTTGTATAAAAACTTGAAATGATGGCTGATAAAAATTTGAAATGAATTCGGTCACAAATAAAGAAGATACAGGGGTGTCTTCACGAGAAGTGAAACAAAAATTTTTTTTTTGAAAATATTCCGATTTTCACAAAATTTTACAGGGAGGCATGTCAAGTGATTCCGAACAACTTTTATTAACAAAATATTTGTCTACCTCTAAGCCTACTAGGATTTCTCGAAAATTGCTATTTTCTTTTTATCGCAGTGGGCCGGCGTTTTAGATCTAGGCGGCATTTATGTGTTAAAATAAAATCGTCTTATGGGGTTGTATGGCTGATAAAAATTTGAAATGAATTCGGTCACAAATAAAAAAGATACAGGGGTGTCTTCACGAGAAGTGAAACAATTTTTTTTTTCAAATATTCCGATTTTCACAAAATTTTACAGAGGGGCATATCAAGTGATTTCGAACAACTTTTTGTTAACAAAATTTTTGTCTATCTCTAAGCCTACTATGATTTCTCGAAAATTGCTATTTTCTTTTTACCGCAGTAGGCCGGCGTTTGAGATCCAGGCGGCATTTGTGTGTTGAATAAAGTCGCCTTATGGAGTTGTATGGCTGATAAAAATTTGAAATGAATTTGGTCACAAATAAAAAAGATACAGGGGTGTCTTCACGAGAAGTGAAACAAAAATTTTTTTTTGAAAATATTCCGATTTTCACAAAATTTTATAGGGGGGCATATGAGGTGATTCCAAACAACTTTCATTAACAAAATTTTTGTCTATCTAAGCCTACTATGATTTCTCGAAAATTGCTATTTTCTTTTTATCGCAGTAGGCCGGCGTTTTAGAACTAGGCGGCATTTATGTGTTGAATAAAGTCGTCTTATAGAGTTGTGTGGCTGATAAAAATTTGAAATGAATTCGGTCACAAATAAAAAAGATACAGAGGTCCCAAGCAGCAATTTTAGTAGTTTCTACGTAATAGTTGCCATTAGGGGAACTTTAAAGGTTTCCGCAACTAAGGACTGTTACGTAATGGGAACCATGCTTCTACCAAGTATTCACCAAAATGGGGAATAATAATTACGTAGCAAATTACTATTCCGGTACTTCTACCATTACCGTGTTGAAGACTAGGTTATTACGTAAACGGGATGTAACCAAGTAGTAGAAATGACTAACTTTTGGAACAGCTCAGCTGACCGAAATGAGAGCGCAAACGATATATTTGGCTCTCTGTTATTCGAATAGCAAATTAATGACTTATTGAGTTTGAGCACATGATATGTCTAAGGTCCAAGTTAAGGTGATTATATACAACATGCATAAGCATATATTATAAATCATGATGTTTTGCGTTTACCCTGGGTGTGGATATTAAAACCACCACTTGTTTTCTGTAAAATGTTATCATGATGCTTCGATAAAAAAGACGCCCCCGTGAGAAAATGGTTTTTTCGGAAAAAAATGTTTTTGCAAAAATTATGTGTACAAGCAAAACTGCAACATTTTTTATGGAAAACGTTTTTTTTTTAAATTTTATGTATTATAAAGTAATAATCTATTTATAAAACATATTTGTAAATGGCCATAATAAAAAAAATTTTTTATTGAATTATATTTTTATCTGTGTCAATATGGCGTCTTCATTCAACAACAGAAAAATGGCAATTTTAATTGCAGTAACTTAGAGGTTGCAAAAACCAAAATTATTTCCCTACTGGTTACATTTGCCATAAAGTAGCAGATGCCACCAACGTTACAGTTGTTGCTAGTTTAAAAGTGGTGACGGGAACTACAACAATTTCACTGTGTAGTTATATTTACCTAGATGTAGGAAATGGGACCAATGACGGTATAAGATCTTGGTAACTATTGCTATCAACTTATCTTCATGTTGGTACAATTGGCAGATACGAGATAGGTAATTTTTTTTTTATTGGCAACACGGTGATAACTGTTAAAGTGTCACTATGTGTGATGGGGACAAGGACACGAATGTAGGTTAAAAATAACAATTATTATATTTTTACCAAGTACTTTTTATTATCTGATATTAAGTTGTTAATAAATTTGTGCAAATAAAATATTTGTTTTTTAACTGAAAACGATGTACAATGTATGTCTCGTAAATATATTTGTCAACGTAACGTGTGTAATAATAATGGAAAAAAACCGCTGCCCAAGGAATCACTACTTCCACATCCAGATTCTCTATCCAAGTCACTCACAACGAAAAAATTTTGTATGTGAAAATAATTGTTTATGGAAGTATAATAATATAATATTTGAAATCCTCTACCCCAAAAACCCATAAAACGATACCCCACATCGGTAGTGGGGTGGGGGTGGTAATAGGGGGGGTGGTAGTGGGGGTGGATGAAGTGAAAAAATATTTTGAGGTTTCTGGTTTCTGTACATACACTAAATCACAATTTTTTTTCATCCTCTTTAATAAGGAGGTGGGGGTGGTAATGGGGGTGGCTAATGCCAAATTTTTTTTTCAGACCTTAGCTTCTCTTGTATATACTAAATACTAATTTCATGGACTTTTACCTGCTTGATTTACCCATTTACCCCAAATTTACCCCAATTTACCCCCCAACCCTTCGACGGAACAAGATGAAAATATAATCTAGTTCTAGATCTCGTTAAAGTACATATGTGTACCAAATTTTAAGTCAATGTCTTAAACGGTTCCAGAGTAAACGTGCGCACAAAAAAAAGTTACAGACCGATAGACAGACCGACAGACCGACAGACAGACAGAAAATTTTTTTTCGCTCAAACTTAAAATCTCGACGTTTCATGACATTTTAAGCCTATTTGGACAATAAAAATTTTTAAAAATTTTTTTGTCGTTACTATACTTCCACTGGACGTGGAAGTAATACATGAGTTTTCATATTTTAGTAATCAGTTTACATTTAATTTCATTCAAAAATAGTAAGTATTTATTTGAATAGGAAAATCCTAATATACAAATTCACTTTTCTAATGTAATTACAAAGAATCATAATTTATACATAAATAAATAATACACGCACTTACACACTCAGACTAATACATATACAAATAAATTTAAAAAATAACGAGGAAAAAATACCTATATAAAACAAGTGGAGTTAATCAATCGACTTTATATAGCTTACAATTTTACGTTTGAATACAGGTAGAGATAGATTCCTTTCATCCTCTGGCAACTTGTTATATTGATCGAGGCCTTTATATAACATAATTTTCCTAGATTTTGCCTTGGTATATAAAATTTGTTGTTATTTCTTGTGTGGTGTTGATGTATTTGGTTTGCATAAAATATAAACTTATTTAAATACTTGGGTATTGTTATTTAAAATTTTGAAAATAAATACCATAGCCATGGAAAGCAATCTATCTTTTACAGACAGTCACTGAAGAGAAGAAAGCATATGTTGGATTGAGGTATATCGGCTGCATTTCAAAATCACTCTCATTCCTCTATTCTGTAGTTTTTGAAGGGAAGTTATTTTATTTAAATCGAAGGAATATAATATACTGGCACAGTAATCGAAATGAGGTTGGATAATGGTGTTGTAAACTGTTATTTTTGTCGTCACTCATAACTTTTGAGATATTCTAGAAAATAAATATAGTTTTTTTGCTATTTTTTTTTTTTGTATATATATTCAGTTCAATTTATTGTACACCAACAATGTCTTATGCCGTTTATACCGAAATTGTCCGTTTCCCATCGACACAAAATATTTATTAAATTTGGAGGTTTTAATCGGCAAATTCATTTAATATGCTCAGTGGATCACTAACTGAACTATGGGTCAATCTGTGTTTTAAAGACAAGTTGTAACTTTCGTGCAGTACACAGTATCACTAATATCAGTGCAGACTGTTATAGTTTTCGATTACTTTTCTCCGTGTTGATGGAAACACTTTTGCACTTGTTGCCAAAGATGATGGTTTTGCTGTGGCGAAATAATAATCTTTCATGTTTGCATCATATTCTGAAGAATCACTATTTCTCTACTACTGTTTAACTGTTTTTTCAGTATTTAATAAAACGTGGATGAGTGCCGATAAACTTTATTTCGCTTTTACTGAGCATTTCAGATGCCGCCATTTTATTCAATGCCAATAATTATATAAATTGTCTTAAAAGTTAATATTACTCTTTAGTAGATTTTCAAGGTATAAGTAACTTTTAAGTCATTTTCAATTAGTGGGGAGTAGTAAAAATAACTTCAAAGCCCCTTTGTTCGTAGAAGTAACCTCATTTTTACTCGAGATGTCACTAACAAGTTAGACTACTTTGAAGTGGTCCTTTGGTAAAGCTGTGCAGTCGGCATTACTACCAATTTTCACTTTGCAGTTGAGGATGCTTCAAAGTAATGCAGAGTAGTATCCGCGTCGTTGCAGATTCCGCAGCAGTTACTTGAAAGTGTTATAACTATACAATGCCTAAATTCAGTAGAATCTACATAATTGTCACTACAAATGCATACCACAAAGTGAATATTAGCCTGAAGTCGCAAAATTAGTAACAGTTATGTCATTCCTACTATATTAAAGTTCCGATGCCTCAGATGCCAGTTCCCATCACTTTGAATGCTGCTTGGGGTGTCTTCACGAGAAGTGAAACAAATTTTTTTTTTTTTAAATATTCCGATTTTCACAAAATTTTACAGGGTGGCATATCAAGTGATACCGAACAACTTTTATTAACAACATTTTTGTCTATCTCTAAGCCTACTATGATTTCTCGAAAATTGCTATTTGCTTTTTATCGCAGTAGGCCGGCGTTTTAGATCTAGGCGGCATTTCTGTGTTGAATAAAGTCGTCTTATGGAGTTCTATGGCTGATAATAATTTGAAATGAATTCGACCACAAATAAAAAAAGATACAGGGGTGTCTTCATGAGAAGTGAAACACACTGTATATATGTAGAATACAATACACATACCTGGCTAAAGAACTAGTTTCCAAGGCCAGAAATTCAGAGGAAAAAAAATTGTTTCAAGAAATAAAAAGCCTGTTGTAAATAAATTTATTTATTTAATACTTCTTTACACTACAATAGAGGTGATTAATTACTTATGTAACTACCAATTTCTGAATATTGGCGGGAATCGCCAGTATCATCAGTACAGAGCAGATTACATGAAAAATTATGTGTGATGATGTATGATGATAATGATGTATTACAGTGGAGCATTTACATTTTGATTTCCCATGCGAATTTCCCGGCGAATACACTGACCAGTCGTAAGACTAAGTCAGTGACTTAGCAGATCCATCTACTAATCTTTAACGTGAACTTGGAAAATGTCAATTAATATTCGATTAATTCTACCACTGTTTTCAACATTAAGTCGCATTTCGCCTGACGTTTGTGTGTTTGCTAGGATTCATGTCCTCGATAGATATAGTTGGAGTATCATTAAATAATTTTGCCTTGGATGTCTTGTTGATATTTCTAGTACATCGTACAGGACTTATCCGGGATATTCTAATCCGGAATGTTTTTAGGACCAAATCATCATTTTGAGATATCCTAAGGATATATATTAAGAATGATGGTTCCTAAACTGGATTTAACAGGATTTAATTAGGACGTCCTGAGGATATATCGTACTGTGTGAGATGTACCAAGTATTATACACAAGGTGGTTCAGAAGTAATGGCCAAAGAAATATTTGACCAAAATCAACAAGACGCCCTGTATCTTAGTAAGGAAGGATGATGGATGCATTAATGATGGGTAATTTGGAACCGCCAAAGTGTCCTCTATCCACAGTTGCATGTACATTTAACTTCGAAACACCTTGTATAATATATACAGACATTTATATTTCATATTTGAGTTCAGCATCTTATGAGGGGATTTCTGTACGTTTTTTTCTATTTTTATTATTTATTATTAAACATTTTTGTCTGGTTATAATAATATACATATTTGATTAAATCAAATAGGCATAACACACTCTTACCATGTAGATTTTTTTTCTAATAAGTGCAACTAAAGAATTCACAAAGATGTATTTGTCCTGTGATAAATGGTACAATATAATCAACAATTGTTTACTTGAGACTGAAGCTACCGATTATAGTCTACTTTATCTGAAAACTGCAAAAAGGAAGTCTGATAAATTGCTGATATTTAATAATCTCATTATTTTCAGTCCTTTTTGTCTCTTGTAACGGACTGTTGTGTTGATAATAGGGGTTGTTTAACTTGGTGAATTATTTGACAGAATATAAGTGGTAAGTAAACTATTTTTTATGAAAAAAAATTTTGATTTAACAATTTACATAAAAGTTTTAATTCCATCAATAATTTTTACAGTATATGCGTAGATAGACTTTTATTTTACAAATTACTTACAATGTTTACAATATTACCTATATGCATAACTCTATAATAATTAAACTATTTGAATCGATAGTAGCTGCTAGTGGTACTCTAAATTAAATTAAAAAAAACAATTCACAGATATTAGATAAAATTAGATCGAGCAGGTCATTGATCTGATATGTTTTTTAAAACAAAAGTATTTGTACTAAAATAATAATACTGACTTGGGATGTTAAGATGCTATAAATAATATATAATTTAACTGAGCATTCAGAGATTCAGCTAATGTCGATTTTATCCACTTTAACTATACCACAAAGTATATCGGTTCTTTTGAGCATTTTACTGGTTACAAATTGCAATTACACAAGATTTTTATCTGCTCAATAAATTCTCACTAGCGGAAATTTCGAAAGAATATTCTTAAAATTAAAATAAATGATAATGCAAAATTTTACCACATTAATTTTTGATTTGCTTATTTAACAAATAAACATTAAAAAAAACAGTTTTTTTAAATATCTCAATATCTTCACTATTTTCTACGAAGCATTGCCGTATTCTGTCGCGCATTTCTCGCATTTTTTAGCCACCGAAAAAAAAAACCGCTGCCGAAGCAATCACTACATCCACATCCAGATTCTCTATCCAAGTCACTTCCATCGAAAAAACTTTGTATGTGGAAATAATTGTTTATGGAACTTTAATAATATAATATTTGAAATCCTCTACCCCAAAAACACATAAAACAATACCCCGCATCGGTAGTGGGGTGGGGGTGGT
The DNA here is from genome assembly GCA_936432065.2 of Rutpela maculata. Taxonomy (NCBI): domain Eukaryota; kingdom Metazoa; phylum Arthropoda; class Insecta; order Coleoptera; family Cerambycidae; genus Rutpela; species Rutpela maculata. The sequence goes on along the minus strand of OW386291.2, from coordinate 43,267,184 downwards.
GATAGGAGGGTGGTAGTGGGGGTGGATGAAGTAAAAAAAATTTGAGGTTTCTGGTTCTTGTACATACACTAAATCACATTTTTTTTTTTCATCCCCTTTAATAATGGGGTGGGGGTGGTAATGGGGGTGGCTAATGCCAAAAATTTTTTTGAGACCTTAGCTTCTCTCGTATATACTAAATACCAATTTTATGGACTCTCACCTGCTTGGTTTACCCAAATTTACCCCAATTTACCCCCCAATTTACCCCCCAACCCTTCGACGGAACAAGATGAAAATAATCTAGTTCCAGATCTCGAAAATAATCTAGTTCCAGATCTCGTTAAAGTACATGTGTGTACCAAATTTTAAGTAAATATCTTAAACGGTTCCAGAGTAAACGTGCGCACAAATAAAAGTTACAGACAGACCGACAGGCAGAAATTTTTTTTTTCGGTCAAACTTAAAATCTCGACGTTTCATGACATTTTAAGCCTATATGAACAATAAAACTTTTGAAAAAATTTTTTGTCGTTACTACTTCCACTGGATGTGGAAGTAATTAATTTCTGAATTCAACCCGTTGGTATATATTTTTTATATATATTCAATTATTAATTGGTAGTTAAGGAGTAGCTGATACCTAATCTGTTGACAAAAGTTAAAAATTCAAAATTTCGAATCCAGTATGCCATAATTGCATAGTTATAACAGATTTGCATGGCACACGAATCGTGCTACAGAGAAAGGAACTTACGGATATTAAATTTCGGTCAAATTGTCTGAAGTTTTAATATGTAGATTTCGGCTTCCTGATCAAGAGCTCTCATAAGCCCAACTTGATCCTACATCTATTTTCCCGGATACAGCTCAAGAAATGTACAAGAGGTCAATTTAAAAAAAAATCCAATTCATGATATTTTTTAATACATTTAATATTGTGATACTTTCTAATAACTCTTTATAATATTTTGCACTAAAGAGATTTATTGTTGTAATAGAAATAACGTAGAAAAAACAGAAAATTTGTAAAATATCGGATATTCTACTTAAAAATAACAAGTGAAAAAATATTCGGTTAAATTGGCTAAAACTTTTTTTACATAATGTTTATGTTTTCCTGATCAAAGAACTCTTATTGAAAAATTTTCGGAAATGGCTCCTTTGACCTCTGATATCCCATCAATAAATTAAAAGTTCGAGAAGATACCTACAGAATTATACAAGAATTTATAATTTATAATAATTTAACTGGTAACTCGACGTATTCCTGTCAAGGGGTGTTAGAGGAACTAATTTGCAATCATTTCAATATGCAAAAGTTTTTAGTTTTCGAGATATTTCAATTTCTCACTTTTTGAAAAACCCCAAAGCATATTCAAAATTAAATTTAAAAATTACCGCTATTCATATTCCTGATTTTCGTACTTAGATAACTCTTCAACAATGCATTACTAACAGTAAAATGTCGAAAAATATCCAATGGTCCAAAGATGCAACAAGTAAAAAATTTTTTTTATTTCTGCTACAATGACGGCAATTTATATTAAAAAATCATTAATACAATAATCTTACAAGTAATGTAAATAACATATCTTTTTTATTAGCTTTCCAGCGAGGTAAAATGTTATGAAAAAAAAAAACTAGTTCCATGAAAAAGTTGAATAGCAGGTGAGCAGGTAGAGCACGTTCAGTGTTTAATATTTTAGAGAGAGTGCCATTTACCTGCTTTTAACGGTACCACCAGTAGTTACAGGGGCGGCTTAAGGGCCGGGCAACCCGGGCGGCTGCCCGGGGCGCCAAATTGAGGGTAAAGGAGGGGCGGGCGTTAGAGGGCAAAAATTTTTTTGGATTTCTAATAGTACTTCCTTCATGAGGCGATAAATTTTTTTTCAGATTTCTAATAGCATCCGCCTGTGAGGCGATAATTTTTTTCGGATTTTTATTTGCCCCGTCCCCCTCCCACCTTGAGGCGATAAAACTTTAGTATGAAGTACGTCCGTCCGTGATGACCTCAGGAGAGGGCGCCAAAAAGTGCTCCCGCCCGGGTGGAAAATTTACCTTGAGCCGCCCCTGAGTAGTTAAATACTTCGACAAGCTTCGTGATTAGTAGGGGCTGTCCTTTGACATTATGTCAAAAATCCAGTGTTGCCAATTGGCAGTCTGACCATTGGTTCACGTAGTCTTGTTTTAAGATTCGATCGCCGCACAGTGGTGCTTTTATTGAACAGGCGTCAAAAGTCGATAACCTAGCCAATTTTCGATAAAGATTTACGAAATTTGGTAGAGTTAAGTATTTGGATATAGTGGAGTCAATAGAGGCTGAAAATATGCATTATTTAGGAATAATTACGGGAAGCTTCGATTTTCCTAAAACCTTTTGATATCACTTTTACATAAAAAGCTTAAAATAAAAAGTTATAAACATATAATCCTGAAGAAATTGTTCATTAATTATTTAAACAAAAAGAAACTTTTTTAACAAAATTATTATAAGTATAAAATTTTAAAGCAATTTAATTCAAATTGACATAGAAGGGGGTTTTTGAGGTCGCTGAAACAGATTATGATGTCAAAAAAAGGTAATTCAAAATGGCTGATCCGATATGGTCGACTTCCATCAAGCAATAAAATAATGCAGAACATTATTCAATTAAAAACACAATTTAAACATGCACATAAAAACTTAAAGTGAAGCTGAAATAACGTGATATTGTACATAGCATTACAAGATGATCTGTGAAAAAGTGCCCAAACTATTTTTACAATGCTCTGCGGACACACACACAGAGCAGCGTGCGAGGCAGGTGATGCGTACTGCTTGACGCGAAGATGTTGTTTTACTTTCAATCTCTTTCTATTAGGTAGTCAAGCATTATAATTTGACTCATGGCCCTGTTCCACGTGAATATTTTTAATATGTTTTCGATATTTTAAACAGGATAAAAATTATAGAAACAATCTACATTGAGGCGATTTGCCGAAAAGGTATGATTTTTTCAATATTTCGTGAAAAGTATAATAGGTTTATATACCGGGTGACACAGGAGATATGTAACACTCCGTAGCATGTTTATTTAAAAAGATATTATTTTGAAATTTGGTAGACTTATATAATGCGTGATTGTCCTTTTTACTTCCACATCCAGTGGATGTATAGTAACGACAAAAAAAATTTTAAAAATTTTTATTGTTCAAATAGGCTTAGAATGTCTCTGAAACGTTGAGATTTCAAGTTTGAGCGAAAAAAAATTCTGTCTGTCGGTCTGTGTCGGTCTGTAATTTTTTTGTGCGCACGTTTACTCTGGAACGGTTTGAGATACTGACTTGAAATTTGGTACACATATGTACTTTGACGAGATCTAGAACTAGATTATATTTTCATCTTGTTCCGTCGAAGGGTTGGGGGGTAAATTGGGGTAAATTTGGAGTAAACAGGTAAATCAAGCAGGTAAGAGTTCATAAAATTGATATTTAGTATGGACAAGAGAAGCTAAGGTCTCAAAAAAAATTTTGGCATTAGCCACCCCCATTACCACCCCCACCTCATTTTTAAAGGGGATGAAAAAAAAATGTGATTTAGTGTGTGTACAAGAACCAAAAACCTCAAAATATTTTTTTACTTTATCCACCCCCCACTCTGACCTCCTGTCAATACCCCCACCCCACTACCGATTTGGGGTATCGTTTTATAGGTTTTTGGGGTAGAGGATTTCAAATATTATATTATTAAAGTTCCATAAACAATTATTTCCAGATACAAAATTTTTTCGTTGTGTGACTTGGATAGAAAATCCGGATGTGGAAGTAGTGATTCCTTGGGCAGCGGTTTTTTTAGTACAAATACGAAATTTTTTCCACTTTCAGTTTCACCGGAAGTGACATCTACTTCGTTATTTTAAATGGCACTCTGTATATATTTTTTTCCTATCTGATTCTACTTAAATTTCTCTTTTCAACTGTGTATAGCAAAATGGCATTCGTTTTTAAAATGGTTGCTGAAAATCATTTTATTGCATTAAGTCAAGTTGGCTATAGGATGAAATGTAGCGGTAATTAATGCTTAATGTGCAGCGATATCAAAAGAACCCTGGTACACAATTTTGTGTTTCATATTTATTTTGTTCTAATCAGTAGCCGAAGAGACTTTGTAGAATTTTTATATTAAAGAAAAATCTCTAGACTAAATCCCCGAAATCATAAAAACTAAGATAGAAACACTAATTTTAAATTTGACCCATTTGTAAAATATTTATTAATCTTTCACTTTTACCCAATACAATTCATTATTATATCTGATTTTACTTGGTTTTAAGTAAAATTGTTTTCGAAGAATCTCAAAATGTTGGCCATTATTTTCCCTGCAGGGTCGAATTCTTGTAACAGTACCTCTAAGCACATTTTCTAACTACAATTTAGTAATCTCATTTATTGCTAACCTAACTCTCATATCCAAGTCTTCCCTATTTTACAGTGGAGTTTTATAAACTATTTCCTTGAGAAGGCCCAATATGAAAAAATCAGGTGGCGTAAGATCCGGTGACCTCGGGGGCCATCTAATTGGTAAAAGTGAAATATGAATAAATATTTTACAAATAGATAAAATTTAAAATTAGTGTTTCTGTCTTAGTTTTTATGATTTCGGGGATTTAGTCTAGAGATTTTTCTTTAATATAAAACTTGTACAAACTCTCTTCGGCTACTGATTAGAACAAACAAATATGAAACACAAAATTGTGTACTAGTGTTCTTTTGATGTCACAGCACACGTAGCATTAATTACCGCTACATTTCATACCATAGCCAACTTGACTTAATGCATGCAATTAAATGGTTTTCAGTAGCCATTTAGAAACGAATGCCATTTTGCTATACATAGTTGAAAAGAGAAATTTAAGAAGAATCAGATAGGAAAAAAGATATATACAGGGTGCAATTTAAAATAACAAAGTAGATGTCACGTCTAGTGAAACCAGAAGTGGAAAAATGTTCTTGTTTGTACTATAAAAAGGACAATCACACATTATATAAGTCTACCAAATTTCAAAATAATATCTTTTTAAATAAATATGCTACGGGGTGTTACATATCTCCTGTGTCACCCGGTATATTCCAAAATTTTTTCATCATCAGATTTACTTATTGAGGTCCTAATATAAACATATGCTGCATAGGTAAGCTAAATAATTTTTTTATAAAAGTTAACGTTTATTTTACCCATAATTTCACGAATTTTAGAGCAAAAATATTTTTTTTTATTTTCGTAAAAAAGGGGGTCAATTTATTTTTTAAGGTAAATCCCCTTGAAGCATCTTAAAATACACATTTCAAGCTTTAAAAATCGCACCTACAGAGATCTAATACCATGATTTAAACCAGAGAAATAGGTGGTTAATGTTAGTTATATATATCAAATTTTATCATTTTCTCAAAATTTTGAAATTTTGTGTACATCTTCAAAAATGAAATTTTTAGATTTTTTTCACTCATCGGATCTTTTTATACATTACTTCAAGAGTAAAATGTGAAAGACCCAAGTTTTTATCTTTAAATTGTTAGAAATGGAAGGGCTTTTACCTATTTCATAGCAAATCTCTTTACGTTCCAACTTCATATTATGTACTATTCCTACATACATTCATCTTTATATTTGAAAATATGATAATCCAATAGCTACATGTTTCTTCTTCCATTTAAGCAGGGGCGGCTTAAGGGCCGGGCAACCCGGGCGGCTGCCCGGGGCGCCGACTCAGAGGGGAGCCAAACTGAGGGGGATTTTTTTTTATGTACCATTTTTAATTCAACAGTAGTTAGTTCTCTTACGAAAATACCAGTTTTCAGTATCAGAATCGAATAGAATAGACTTTATTCATCAAATTAAGTTACACACACTACAGGTTATGAAATTTCAGACTAATCAAGTGTCACACACTGTAATCAAGTATACAAATACACGCGAGCATACATTCACACAGTCTGTCATTTACGTAATATCGTAATTAATGTAAATGAAGATATAAAACAATAAATTTAAAAGTTAAGTTGAAAGCACTACATAGTAAAATAATAATTTCTAAAGCTCTCAATATTATCAAATATTCTAACGAGGTGATTTGAACAGATAATTCCTTAATATGTCGGTGAATTCTGGCCTATTGCTAAACGTGAAAAATATAATCGTAAGCTATTACCAGTACGGGCATGATAGTTCTGCATTATTATTTTAGATATACAATGCATTATTTTTTTTATGTCTAAAGAAATCAGGTATATACAGAGACATGTCAACGTCTGTACCTACTTGTTGGATTTGCTCTACACAATATCAAATTATCTTTTTCTGCAGTATAAATATTTTGTGCGTGTGGGCTGAATTTCCCCGAAATATTAATAATATGTAAGTGTTGATTGTACTAGACCATAACAGGACAATTTTAGTAGGTAATAAGTGAGATTGTCTGGCGAAGTTGTCTAATAACAAAATAAATGGTGCTTAATTTCGAAACTAAATTGTCCAAATGCTGTTCCCAAATTAGTTTTTGATCGATGGTGACACCTAAAAATGTTGTTGCAGTAACTTGTTCTATTAATTTTTGATCTATTTTCATTAGGGACTATAATGGTAGCATACTTTTTTGTTGAATTAACGTAAATAATGATCTTTTTTTGTCTCATGTACAAGTCTGTCATTAATGCACCAGTGATTAGCCCATTTGCACACAGATTTGAGGTGAGTATACTCAGTTGGTGAAATTTTCTTTGGATATAATTTGATTTGTGTCGTCAGCATAAAAATCATTGGTATGTGATATAAGTACTTGTTCAGGATCACTAGTGTATTATATATGCCAAATATGAACTTACTATTCCATTCCTTTACAAAGCAACAACCGAAAGAAATTTTGGCAAAAATACATAACATCCTGGTGTTCTCTATCTGCCATTAAACATGCCCGTTTCCTCGCGAAACACCCTGTATAAAAAAACCATACAAACGGGTTGAATTGGGAACCTCCTCCTTTTTTAATTTTTCTTTTTCGATTAAAAACATGAAATGCAAAAATGTGGGCTCTTGAGGGCATAAAGATGAACAGACTGTCATCAAAGACTGACTTTCTGACCATTTAGCCCAAAACAGCTAATCTATTTAAAATCTCTAAATTAAATATTTCCATAATAGAGGTTACTGTTTCACTTAATAAAAGAAAGTAAATGAACAAAATAAAATATCAATTATCATTATTTATAAAATACTGCGTACTCATAATTATAAAGATATTATCTTGTCATATTTGCAACTAACTATAATATCTTCCATTTAAATTAAAAAAATCAATGTGTGTGGTCCATAATTAATATCGATCAGTTAAGTATCACATGTCTGAAGCAAATGAGTTTATATAATTTAATAGTCAATGATTTATTTATTGATAATATTATAGTCCGGGAGTCAGAGACACATTTTTGGCACTTATTAAGGCTGATTTTTCACTTATGTAGTAGTTTATTGCGTGTACGTACATACATAAAACGGTGGTCAGTTGGCGCATCCGCGGTGGGGGAAGCTATGAGAACGCCACCCACGCGTAAAAGAAAATATTGAAATAAAAACATACCATCAAAGTTGATATTTTGTGTGCCGTTTAATAATGTTAAAAAGTAATAAAAAATTATAGTCAGCTGTTAAAATGGCGGTGGATAATGCGTCCGCTGCCAATATAAATATATTGATTAAAAGTATCCCAAGGAACAATTTAAAATTCATTTGGCCTTGAGGAGGTTTTAAAAGAGGTTTGTCAGGGTTAGGAAATAGTCATGTGCTTTATTGATGTTGTAGTTAAGGCCTTCTAGGCTTCAAGTATACTTGCTCTTAATAGTAAGTTTTAAAGCATTCTGTAAGACCTAATTATAAAGCTAATTTGCTTCTAGGATAATATGTATATTATGAACGTCTTAAATTCCATTTAGATTTAAAGAGGCTTTAAATTATTCTTTATGGTTTTAACATATTTGCAATAAATGCATTTTAAATCCTTTTTAAAACTAGACATTTTCAATGCCTATTAGTACTTATTAAAGGCCATTAGAAAACTAGACTCTTAAAACATCCTTGATAAATGTTGTGATGAAACCGTTATGAAGAAAAAAAGGCCTCTATAAATCTAAAAGGCAAATTTTAATTCCATAAAACACTTTCCAAAACCTCAATAAAACATTTATTAAAAAAATAATAAACAATATGTCTGCTCTAAGTGTCGTTGATGCATGTGTGTGTGTTAATTAAAAGCATTTCACGACTTACTGATGTGTAATTAAGTCTTTTTTGGAAAGGTGGAAGAAAATAAAAAAGAGTGGCCATTTTAAAAGGACTGTTAAAACACACACACATACAAATTATTTTGAGGTTAAGTTTTAAGTTTTTTGTATCAAATGTCAACATCCCAAACGTTTTATTACAGCTTTTCTCAAGTCCATGTGATCTTCGCCAAGTGCATTTGCATTTTTGTAAGGAAGGGATTATTTGTGATAGTATACAAAAAGACTAAAAGGGCTTCATTTAGAGTAAATGTTCTAGGTCATTACCATTATTAGAATATATAGTTTAATGAGAGGACCAGTGTTGCCAGATCAAAATTTTAAAAGTTATCAAACGACGCTTTAAAAAGTTACTAAATTTTACTAAAATTTCACTAGATTTGAAATTAATTTTCAAAAGTTGCAGTGTCTGTAAGACACGTAATTTTCTTGAGCTCTCTGAGCACAGCATAGCTTTGAGCGTCCTCTATCTGATTATTTTGTTGCCAGACTTCGTACTCTGTATTGTATTAAATGGTTTGTAACTAGAAAGTACTGTTTGTCTACGAGACGCTAGAGGGCAACGAGCCCAGGCTATTCGATTGTAGCGATTCACGGTCAATAAACTATACGGTTACCTCAATTAGCAGCTTTTAGACGAGAGAGACGCGCGGAGCGGGGAAGAATCTACAGCCTACGTCAGCTGTAGACACTACAGGCATCTTTGTCTGTGTCTTTTGCACGGAAATCAGATCCCAGCAAACACAAAAATTGCGGCCCTTTAATGGGCCATGGTAGCGATCAATGGCTTTCTTATGGCATAGGCTAACCTTTTGTGGCCCATAATAAATTATATGCAGGTGTACCATAGCTTCATGTTTTTATGAATTGCCACATAATAACCAGAAATGGTTAATTGTTGTGCAACCATAAGAAATGCTCCTTCAGTTTATACGTTGATGGTACTTTTATGGTAATATGCAGGCTAATATTTTAAATGATTACGCGCATGCGCATTTCACATAATAAAGACCTCATACATATCACCATAAATACTTCTTTTAGCATCCGAAATAACGGTCACTAAGATAGCTCAGTTGGTCAGAGAGTCAGTACGTAATACGGACAACGGAGACATGCAGGTTCGAACCCCACCGACCGCAATTATTAAAGGTAAGTAAAAATGTATTTAATAACTTAATAAACATTATAATTTGCAGGCAACCCTTGTGAGAATAATTGGAGTTATGGTAAACAATATTAAATATATAAATAAAATATACGGATGATAACAAACAAATTCATAGTCAATATTTATGCATTAATTATTTCATTTTTATCAAGTAAAGTACCTACATGTCTAAGTTGTACTTTTTCGTAAAAGGCGTCCTGAATAATATATATCTATATAAAAAGTAGGATGTCCATATATCGTTCTTTATGGATGTATAAATATTATTGTAGACTGTTGGCAAATTGAAGGATGGCCAGCTGCTGGCCGATGGGACATTTCGCCAATGGTCCGCTTGTGGCTCCCCATAAAAGTGCCAATTATGATAATGCTGACGACAGTGCGCGTGACCATTTATGTGCCAATTATGAGTGTTTGCTGGGATATGTCTGTCTCTTTCATTCGATTCTCCGCTCCGCGCGTCTCTCTCGTCTAAGAGCTGCTGATCGAGGTAACCGTAGAGTTTATTGACCGTGGTAGCGATTAACGTGAACAGTTCTGTATTAAATGGATCGCAATTCGAATTTAATGTTTGTCTACCTACCAGTAGAGGGCAATAAATTGGATGATTCAAAAATCATTAAAAATGGGTATTTTCATAAAAGTTTTCACTAAATCACTACATTTTAAAAAATCACCAGATCTAGTGAAATTTCACTAGACCTGGCAACACTGGAGAGGACTGTAAAATGACAATTGACGATTTGCATGAAAGAAAGTTTGGTAAAAAGTGTCATGGCGCACAGTATAATGGTATCACTGTAATTCACTGCACATGTTGACCAACTCGTCTAATTTCCAAACTTTGCAACAATTAAATACCTATAATATAATAATCATAACATTGTTTTCATTATCTTTAATGTTAAATCTACTTCCATTGAATATAAATCATCTTTATTAAGTTGTTTCGTAGTCTACAATATTTAAAAAGTGTCGAATTATGCAATTTGTCAATCACTGCTGCCAACTCTTCTAATAAACTGAGAGCTGGAAACAGTGTTTGACAAATTGCATAATTCGACATTTTTTAAATATTGTAGACTACGAAACAACCCAATAAAGACTATTTATATTCAATGGAAGCAGGTTTAACATTAAAGATAATGAAAACGATGTTATGATTATTATATTATAGGTATTTAATTGTTGCAAAGTTTGGAAATTAGACGAGTTGGTCAACATGTGCAGTGAATTACAGTGATACCATTATACTGTGCGCCATGACACTTTTTACTAAACTTTCTTTCATGCAAATCGTCAATTAGGTTTTTAGTTGGCCGGCCATGTTTTTCTTGTTATATAAAAATATTCAAGGTCAATCTCACAATTATAATTATCAATAATTATCACTTTTTCGTTAGCAAATTAAGGAAGAATTACAAGAAACGACTAAAAATTACCGTGGGAACCGAGAAGCAGCCCACTTTTTTAAATTTGCTGATTACGTGTGTCTATGCAAATTTTGTATGGATATTAAAATCATTATTATTTCTGAGGGGCTCTTGTTTTTTGGGCCTTTCTTACGTAGTTTTAACGATAAACTGCCGTTGGTTTTAATTTTTTTGTCATACCTGATGGCTTTTTATTACCTTTTATCGGCCTTAGAGAGGTGGTTATAGTGCTCTACGCTTTATACATTTCAAATTCTATTTTATCTTCAATAAGTCTGATGGTGTGTTTGCTTAAATCAGTTTAGAAAAAATAAATGCAATAATAAAATTATTTGGATTCCTTCGTGGACATTCTTATAGCTTCTCAGTTCTAATATGGTTTTAAAAACCAGTTTTAAGGTAGCCTTCTAGGTGTTTTCTAGAAATGCAGGAAGCTAATAGAAAAGCTTCTGACAGCTTTAAAGTAGGTTTTAAGAAAGGTTTTTAAACGGCCCGAACAAGGTTTTCAAGAGCAGCTAAGGAGTTTTATGATGGAATTTAAAAAGGCCTTAACAACCTTCATAAGGGTGAGCCCCTTTAGTCTACAAGTCGCTTTATGATGGTATTAAGGATATTGTTACAGCAAAATAGATTTTTCAAGGCATTTTATAAATAGTTTTATAGCACCCTTGTATACATTTAAGAAACTAAAATTGTTCCTTGGGATGTATAATGTATTTGACGAAAAATTGAGTCAGCTGATGGTAAGAAGGAGGAAAGGTCATCTAGAGGACGTCCGTTGCGGCACATATGATGGACGTTCAGTGTGGTATTCGCTGGTATGTATTATGTATACATATCTCGGAAACGTGTTAAAGAAAAAGCGGTATGGAAATATTATCATTTATTACAGAAATATAATATTTAAATCAACGGACACGAAATTGTCGTCCATTCCGTACAATTTAAAAGTAAATCCCATGATAAATGTCCGGAGGACGTCCAGTTTATGTCTGTGGATGTCAGTACATTAAATGGACATAAAACGGACGTCCGTCGGACATCGTGTGCTATAAAGAACGTACTGTTATTTTGCAAAAATCTCCCACACATGTTGCAATCCCCAACCATCTTTTAATAAACCACAAATAAGTGTATTATTTCATTATCCCCAATCCACCCCTGTTATTTACGTCATGAAGCCCAAGAATCCTACGTCTGGTAATAAAAGGGCATTTTTTAAACTTTCTCCTAAGTTTCTATACTTAAATATTACTATTTATAAAAAAAATAGAGCCCCTCCCCTTCCCCTCAAATAAAAAAATCTAGCGAGATCCCTGTTCTTAGTAACCAATGGAATATTAGAATCCCATTTTATTTACCACCCTAATGTAACAACGGGTCTATCTACACTGTTTCTTTAATCTGTGCTACCTACTTAACATAATCCTTTTAATGCCCGACAATTTGATATTTGACAAAGAACTTTTGTGTTAGTTATTTGTTATTTGCTTATTAGTTCAGTAATATAACGATTTATATCGGACAAAATTCAAGTTTTAAAAGTTGGTAGAACTGTCAAGGGTAGCATAAGAATTAATGAACCGAAAAGTTCCCACCTCTAAATAGTGTGCTTCATCCTCTAGGACGTCGTTTCCACCTCCATTTTGATGTTTTCTAGATTATCTCGGGAACGATGCACTTTTTGATAAAAATACCTATATACAAAATTATTCCTTATAAAATTTTCTATCAAAAACGTTTCTACAATTTTTTTCATAAAATTAATAGCACCATGGGAAATGAGGCGCGCACATAAGGGTTGGTTCCAGTCAACACAATAAATTGTAATCTTTACTATAATCTACTTTAAACTGCAATGCTTAACGCAAGAGTAGTAGCTACTAAACTCCACTTGAAATTATAATAAATGTAGCGCTTCCACCTTCTCGCAATTTTTAAAGAAGCGAGAATATTGTGTGAATGTAGGTGGCACTTGTTGCCGTGCCACCTCGAGGGTAAAGTAATTGTCCCATTTTTTGTACGTGGTGCCCTTTGTATATCTAATCCACTAATTATCAGAAGGTTACCTGCTTTAATTAATCTTCGTCGTTTTCCATAGATTCGACATTAATGCATGCTTGTCCGTGACAATGGTAACACATTGTCGAACAACGTAAGCCTGCTCTTCTGCAACTGCCCCTGTTTTCGCACTCTAATTTGCATAAACAAGAAATTTGTGTTAAAACAGATTCGGGGTTCTTTTGTTGGGATTAATATACCGCCGACTTTTTTCCATCCCCAATCAGTAGCTTCTAGCGTAACGTTTTTCCATGTTTGAATTTGGTAAAAACGCGATATGTGTGTTGCCGAGCAACAGCAGAAGTTGGTAGTAGTTTTGATAACGTTACAGTATTGTTCGCTTTACCAAGTTTGTTAAAAATCATGAATCTGTGTATACATCTAGACTTCTTTCTGCGTAGGTACAGTTGTATAAAGCTAGAACAAATCGCTCTCCTACGTCTACAATTTCTTCATGACTAGCTTTTTCATTATTAAAAGTTTGCACGATGTCTTTTAAGTCATCTCTTTTATTAAGCACATTGATTGCATTAAACTTTCCTTGTGCCTGTGCAAATAATATTGTTTCTTTACAGTTTTTAAAAAAGTTAAGGATTGTATCTCGTGAACTGTAAATCCTTTTGCTGGTATTACCTTGTTTTTCTTTTAAAAATGTAATGTCTTTGTCGGAGACAGAAAGAGCAATAAAAAGGACTAGCAGGTCAATATCAAATCAAATCAAATCAAATATGCTTTATTGTCTAAAAAATACAAAAGATTTTTATTGACAAAGCCAGTCCTTAATCTGTGTATAAAAACAAAACATCCTAGTATAAAATACAAACATAATGACACAAAAACCTTTATTTTTGTATAAAACAGGGACTTAGTCTAAAGAAACAAACAATAAAATCAAATATATAAAGTCAATCAAATGTGTCCTGAAAGAATTCATCGACTGAATAGTAAGTTTTAGTAAGTAACAATTTCTTTAATTCTTTTCTAAATTTAATTTCGTTGATAATTCGCCTCAAATTTATAGGAAGATGATTAAATATTTTTTTGCTGTTATATAAGATAGAATTCTTTGCCTGAGCTGATGATGGAATGGGGAGAAGGATGTTATGAGTACGACGTGTGTAGTGAACTGGGTTAGCGTTTATCTCATGTACAATTTTTTTATGCATGAGGCATGCAGTCTCAAAAATAAAAATACATGTAAGTGTCATAATTCCATGTTTCAAAAGCAGGTCCCTTACATTAGCCTTACTCATATATTTTATAGCCCTTTTTTGCAGAACAAAGATTTTATTAAATAAATATTGTGAACAACAACCCCAGAAACAAATGCCATAACGCAAATGAGAATCTATAAGTGCGAAATATGCATTTCTGGCTTAGTCTAATTTTAATTCATTTGATACTACTCTAATTGCATAACAATTCGCAGCTAATTTTTTACTTAATATTGAGACATGGTTTTCGAATTTTAATTTGTTATCAACATGCAAGCCCAGAAACCTACTTTCAGTTTGATTTTTAACAATTTGGTCTTCCAAGTATACCTCATTTAGGTTGCACTTAAATGTAATAATGTTAGTTTTAGGCACATTAAAGGATAACACATTAGCTCTTTAATCATTTCTAAATCAGTGCTTACAATCTCATGGAGTTCATCAATGAATTTTTTTTTTTTTTAATCGCCTTATTTATATTAATGTCCTGGCGGAGTTTAGCCGTAGGCTATTCTACCACTCAACCAGGACGGACACATACACATAGACAATATCACAACACCCATTCCCTGCTACATTGCCATCTGCCGCAGCTGAGACTCGAACTCAGGAGAGGAGAGCGACTAGATTGTGTTGTCTCTCACACAACGGCAATTTAGTTCACTGCTACCATCTCGGCTACACATCCATACCCTAGCCAGGATTCGAACCTGGGACCCCGTGGTCGCAATCTTAACACCTTAAGCACTGCGCCACCGAGCCGGTGTCATGCCAGAGTATCGTGGTGTCGTCAGCAAAAAAAGTGAAATTTGCTTTAATTTTAACAGATACCAGATCATTGAAATATATTAGAAATAGTAGTGGCCCAAGGACGGAACCTTGTGGCACACCAGTATTCACTTCCATTTGTTTTGAAACATTACCATTAAAAATAACTTTTTGATTACGCCCAGATAAATATGACTGGAACCAATCCAGCGTTTTACCTCTAAACCCGTATGTTTCTAGTTTCATCAACAGTATTCCGTGGTTCACGCAATCAAATGCTTTAGTCAAATCACAGAACACTGCTGCGGCCACCTCTCCATCATTAAGCTGAAGATATAGTTTCTCTAAAAAAGCGAATATAGCATCATTTGGTTCCTTGCAGCATGAAAACCAAACTGTTCTGCACAAAGTATCTTATTTCGATGCAAGAAATCTAAAATTCGTTTCTTGACCAATTTTTCGACTATTTTTGCTAACGTAAGGAGCAATGATACTGGCCTATCATTAGAGGGCGATTCACGACCTCCACTTCTATCTTTATCTTGCTCTACGACAACAGCCGTGTCGCACTTATAACATTTTCGATAGCAGTTTGTACTATTAATAGATCGGTATCATCCGCAGCAACGAACACCTCAATTCCTTCATTACTAAATTTTTTCACTAGTTCTGCACTCAAACGTTCTCTGTTAAACAAATTACTAAGAAACTTCTGCTGAGTTTCAGAAACAACATCAAATATAATTTCAGGACAGGTTTTTTGTAGTACCCGCCTTTGTCGCTTTAGGCTCTTCGTGCTGCTTGCATTATCCAAATAACGATCGAACATGACAGTTATAGTTGAAACATTCGCAATAGTGATAGACGTGATAGACGTACCGCCCATGTAGGCAGTGTTGTTTAATTATAGGTTTGTTTTGGTTTTGAGGAATAGCAGTCAGAAACAGTCCTCGGATGTCAGGCGCATGCGCCATTATTAAAAGGTGATCACCTTTTGCTAACTGCGCATGTGCCTGACATCCGAGGACTGTCTCTGACTGCTATATCTGAAAACCAAACCAAAACAAGCCTTTTATCTCCACCCCGACACGACAGTGTAAGCTCGACTACTGTCAAGAATTCAAATAACAGCCTAACAGATTACTCCTACACGCTACGTCAGATGTCGACATTCAATGACCGATATCGGGAGATCTACTTGCCCCCTATTATTCCTCTCACCCCACATAACGTCCCTCAATACGGCACACTATTGCGATTATTTCAGCTATACTCTATTACTATAAGGTTTTCTTATGTAACTAACGTAAGCGTTGTAAACGTTATTAAATTTTCCTTTTTTTGGCCATATTACGTGGCGAAGCAAGTATCCTTCATCCAGGGGCGTAGCGAGCCAACTTTTTTAGGTTATTTTTCAAAGTTGCCAACTTCATAAGACTTAAAAAGCCAACTCTGTAAATAATTAATAATAATTCCTCCACAAAAAATTGATGAGCGGGGAGGAGAAAAATTTTTCAATAAAAGTTGTCAACTTACATCTCGAATTACGTCTCGAAATTTCCAAGCTTACCCAACTTTTGCTAAGTTTCGCCGAAATAAAAGTTGATGAGCGGGGAGGAGAAAATCTAATCTAAAAAATTTTTCACTAAACATTGCGAACTTGGGTCTGAAATTTCCAGTTTTTGTCCAACTTTTGCCAAGTCTGACATACCCTCCCCCTTCGCTATGCCCCTGCCTCCATCGATCACATACTTACTCACTACTTTCGAAAATATGGTCTCGTTCTGGAACAGTATTAATAATCTGTTATAAAGTTGCCTTGTTAGTTTTCCTCATTAGGCCATTATCATCGAAAAGGGAAAAAGGTACCGAAGCCAGTTCAAAACTAAAGCACATTTTTAACCCCAGACTCGAGTGAACTGTGCAAATAATTCTTTAAAAATTGCGGTATTTTTTAGGGTAGAGAGAGTGGAAGCGCTACATTTATTATAATTGTAAGTGGAGCTTAGTAGCTACTGCTTTTGCGTTAAGGATTGAACTTCAAAGTAGATTATAGTAAAGTATGTATGTATAAATTGTAATTTATTATGTTAACTGGAACTAACCCTTATGTGGGCACATTATTTCCCACGGTACTATTAATATTATGAAAAACATTGAAGAGACGTTTTTGATAGAGAATTTTATAAGGGTATTTTTATCAAAAAGTGCACCGTTCCCGAGATAATCTAGAAAACATCAAAATGAGGGTGGAAACAACGTCCTAGGGGATGAAGCACACTATTTTATCCAATATATCACAATATTAACTGTTATATTACTGAACTATATGGGATATAAATGACATACAACTCCATTTATTTCTTAAATTAATTTAAATATGAGAATAATGTTTTGATAGACATAATGTTTTCAGAAGCGGCAGTGACAAAACGATGTGGATCCAAACTGCCCTAATTATCACCTTAATCAAACTATCGCAAGAAACATGTGAAATGCGTAAGAACTCATATACCTTCTATTCCACGGAAAGAATCCTGTACTTATACATGGTGTGCATGGACATAACTCCTGATTATGATTTGCGCAGCGAAATTTTAACTGTGATGAACAATTCTACTACCCACTACATCGAGGTGTCCAACAGTAGCATTCCGGAGATAAACCAGGATCTTTTCCTCTCCTTAAATTTAACCGAACTTAGGATACGACAAGACAACATACAAATTATACAAGAAAGGGCCTTTGAAAATTCCAATATTTCAACGCTCATTTTAGAAGATAATCAAATTATAAAAATCAAACAGAGATGTTTTAATTCGTCTTTAATTTATGTATTAAGTTTGAAAAATAATTCGTTAAGCAACATTTTAGCAAATAGTTTTGTGGGGTTAATTGCCTTAAGAAAATTAAATCTGCAAAGTAATAGAATTGTTGATATTCAACCAGAGTCCTTTGATCAACTGACCAGTCTTGAAGAATTAAATTTATCTTGTAACAAATTAAACAGTATACCTTCAGGTCTATTTAAAGCATTAACGCTTTTGCGAACAATTTATTTAAATAACAACTTCTTTAAAGCATTTAGCGCAGATATATTTTCACAATGTAAGGTTTTGCAGTACTTGAATATTCAAAATAATTATCTAACAAACGTAGATGCTCACTTATACCCTTCTTCCATTTTAAGTATAAACGCTAGTGAAAACCATTTAACTTCTTTTAATTTTTCAAATTTATTATTCCTAGACACTGTTGATTTAAGTTATAACAAGTTAACGAATACCAAGGATTGTCTAAATAATTTGCCTTATCTAAAATTTTTATATTTAAACTACAATTACTTAGGATACTCTATTTTGAATGAATCTTTTCAACATTTGAATAATTTAACTGTTATCGAAATTGATAAAAATAATTTAAAACAATTCGATTTTAAAATCTTCAGCAACTTAGAAATACTCAGGGGTGTATCGTTAGCTGAAAATTATTTAACCAGTTTAGATTTTTCCAATTTTGTAACTCATCTCCTCTTACTTAATTTGACCAATAATTTATTATACGAGGTGAAAAATTTGTCCAAACTTAGAGATTTAACAAAATTAGAACTTAGTAATAACAATTTTCAAGAAATCGATTATAATATGTTTGAAAATATGTCCAGTTTAAGAAGTATCTGGCTACACAACAACTCAATAACCACTCTTGAATTGGGGTGCTTCAGAGACTTGAAGGCTCTAACGCAACTCAATCTAAGCTACAACAAAATTACTAAAGTAATACCTGGAGTGTTTAGTGGTCTTAAGGACCTCAGTGATTTAGATATTAGTCATAATAATTTGTCTAATTTTGACGAGGATATTTTCCACAGTACCACTCGTCTGAAATATTTGAATATCGCTGATAATCATTTAAGTAGTACTAATATTAAACGAATATTATCACATGTGCCATGGTTAAGAGAAATAAATTTGAATGGAAACAACTGGTCTTGCATATCGCTAGTTAATATTATACGGGAAAACAAGTTTGTCGTTTTGACCCATGGTAAATCATACAACGTCAGCAATGTGTTTGGTATAGCTTGTAACACTACTGATGATGGTGTTCATTATGACAATAGCCAATATTTAATAGATATGTCAAAATTATTGAATTTCACCAAGAGTTATACTAAAGATATCTCTTATAAAATGAGTGTAAATAACGCAATTTTAATTATATCGTTAATATTATTTCTTGTGCGGATAATTTATCTTAAATATTCTTCTTATATTGCTGCACACAGACAATTTGTTTATAAGCCTGCTACAGGTGAACAGGAAATGCAACTTATATGATTAGTGTATAGGATTAAACATTGAGTGCTATTAATTTGATGTATTTTATTTAATTATATGTTTTTGCAAATTTAGGATTTATTTAATTTATTTTAAGTTAACATTGTAAGATGTAGATTAAAGAGCACAAATATTTGTGAAATTGTTTATTATTTAAAGATTCCTTTGAGCAAGTACCTTTTGAAAATATACACTTTGCTATCTTATATGTAAAAATGTTTCTTGTTTAAACAAATATGATTTATTTTAATACTAATGATACCATTCACCACATATATTTAGTCCACCAGTGTATCTTATACAGTTTTGTTTGAGTTAGGCACTTTGGTAAGTACTTAATTTTAAAAAAGTAGAATATTGTTACGTGTTTACGCCCCTTTTGCGAACACCCTGTATCGTGGATCCGGAAATTACAACACCAGGGTAATACTAAACACTAATTTATTAACTTACGTACTAATTACAACAAGTAATTACTTCACTCATTCAGTCCACCACAAAAAGTTGCAATCCGATGATTTTTTTAATGAGTTTGTGAAAGTGTATAGAATAATATCCTGAAAATTGTACATTCCGCTCGGATGCAAAACATAAAAAAAAGTGAAAAAAACATTTTTTTAATCAATTTTTTAAAAATTTTTAAATCAAGTCAGGCTAGAAAAAAACAAAAAATACGGGTTAGTAGACCACTTGTTTCTGAACAAAAAATGTTCTAATAAAATTTATCGGTTTTCCCGGAAAAAAATAGTGAAGTAACTTTGTCACTCTGCTCGGCCAAGCGCACGGTTAAATGCATACTACGGAAACTATAAAAATTCTTAGCAGTTCTCACAAGTAAAATACAGCTTTTTTCTCTTTCTGATTACACATTTTTAACATTTTTCTTAGTAACTAAGAGAATAAATAGTGTTATATTCAAAACAATCAAAGATATTTTCATAGTTATAAGGATAAGATCGTGACAATCGCAATTTCTTATCATGATGTGATTAATCATATTTTCGAAAAAATGCATAAAAGTAAACGAATTTGTGTTTGAACATTCGAAAAGTATACATTTTTTTCTGAAATAGTGATATTTTATTTTTTCCAGTGGGTTAATCTTTCGGCAAGTTACAGCCTCCATTATATATATATTTATCAAGAAAATCATCAAGCAATTAAATTAAAATGATTTGAAATGTACTTTTTTTTAATCCACGTTACTACAACTTAATAAACCATAATATTCATGAAGTGTACATACTTTTTAAAAGTTCTCAATGAAGAAAGAATTTTTTTGAAGGGCTTTTATTTTTTTTTCTATATCTTTTATTGCGACGATTGAGTTCGGGCGTGATAATATATATAAGTATATTTTTCCCATTCATCCTTTGCTTGTTGTGTTTAAAACAAAAAAGCATCAGAGAGCTACAATTTCCATCTTTTAAATGAACCAACACTCATATAGATTGAACAAATTCTGATTTAGTGACATGTAATTCAGTGCGTCGCGCGTCGGTGTCACAGTCATGCGTATTCAAGCTCGTACTCGCATGGATCTCGCTCCGAGTTATAACGTTACACTTGGTTATTTTTTTCCGGGAAACCGTGGCTTTAGCAATAAATTTTGTTAGCATATTTTTTGTTCATAAATACGTGATCTATCCATCTGTATTTTTTATTTTTCCTAACTTGACTTAATTTCAAAATTTTGAAAAAAATGGATGAAAAAAAATTTTTTTCACTTTTTTTTATGTTGTGCATCCGAGCGAAATGTAAACTTTTCAGGATATTATTCTACACACTTTCACGAACTCATAAAAAAGTTTACACAGTTTGCAACTTTTTGTGGGTAAATACCTTCATCGACTGGGCTATGTATCTCGATTCACTATCTGTACTAAACACGGCTTCCCCATTCCTTTATATAGTCCTAGGTAGTTCGTTCTGAAACATTCTCCATACTCCAGTAAGTGTCACCAGTTCTCTAGATGTTTCCAGATGCCTGGGTTTTGACACCGCGCGTGTCATTTATGGGACGATAGCCAAACCAACCAACTTAATTTTCTGTCACGGATAAATGGAACTTAGAGGAAACTTCCAGAGATGTCTACAGAGGTATTAAGCTTATCACAATAGACCTTTTCATCGTAAGGGCGCGCGTGTGCTGCCACTATGTTTGTTTGCGGGAATTATGAAATGTTCGGACACTTGGTTGTCAAAATGGCTGGACCGATATCAGTTTTCCACATTAATTTAGACTAAAGTGTGATTGACGGTGCAAAATTAGTACACAACATTGTGGAAGAGCACACTTGTGCTCAATTAAGGCGCTAGCTCAAGTATCCTGGCCGTAAAATGACTGGAAGCAAGAATAAAGAACTGGTTGCAAGGTTAGAATTGAACTATGAACTTATCAGTTTATATACGAGTGCATTAAAAGAAAACAAATGTGTTTAGTCTACAATATGCTTAATAACATTCTTCGTGCAGTAATTGATAATGCAGTAAAAATATTTTCTGTTTTTTTATGAAAATGTAGGGTCAAAAATGCAATTGAAAATGAGGTTTTTTGTCGATCCTTCTGTGGATAAAGCTGGCTGCTTTTTTTTCCAATTTTTTCAAGCACGTAAACTATACGATATGGCACTACCTATTTTCAAAAAATTGGTAACAGATTCATCATTATTTGTTTAAAAAACGTCGAGTTCCGCCATATTTCTTCGGACAGTTTTCGCATGTCAATATTGGATTTGACATAAACATTAGGTTTTTTAACCAAATAATGATGAATCTGTTACCAATTTTCTGAAAATAGGTAGTGCCATATCCAGGGTTGCCAATCTGCGGGGAATTCCCCAAACTACGGGGAATTTGAAGCTCATTGGGGAATATTTGGGGAGAGCCGTTGTGAGGGGAAAATGCGGGGATTTTCGAATAAATACCATCAACTTAAGGCAAGACATATGCGCGTTTGTCGAGAAAAATATATACCTTGACCTTATGTGATACGGTGATTGGGCAGCGGCAGCATCGAATCGCGCGTGAGTCCTTGCTTGTGTGCGTGGGTGTAGGCGTGGGCCCGAGTGGGCCGTGCCGTGACTGCGAATGCGTATGCCCTTGACAGCTTAATTTTACAGTTGCAGTGTTGCGAGATGGTCGTTGCTCGTATTTCTTACTCTTCTTAACAGTCTTAACCGAGTTAGACACCAGACACCGTGGTGGCGTTAATGGCTACTCGAGAAGGTATTATAAGAGAAGGAGGAAGCTTGCGATTCGTTCCTTCCAACAAAATGTTAAATAAAAAAATATGGACTGATACAAAATAACTCTTTTTTTATATTTTTCTTAATAAACATTGTACTATGTCTGCTTTTTATTAGATTTCTCTTTTATTATTTGTGGGGAATAGGTTACTAAAATTCTCCGACTTTGGGGAAGCTTGGCAACGTCTGTGGGTATTTTTGAACGCAGCCATTGGCAACCCTGGCCATATCGTATAGTTTACCTATTTGAAAAAAATAGAAAAAGGGAGTCAGCTTTATCCACAGAAGGATCGACAAAAAACCTCATTTTCAATTGCATTTTTGACCTTACATTTTCGTAAAAAACAGAAAATATTTTTACTGCATTATCAATTACTGCACGAAGAATGTTATTAAGCATATTGTAGACTAAACACATTTGTTTTCTTTTAATGCACTTGTATGTAAATTGATAAGTTGATAGTTGAATTCTAACCTTGCAACCAGTTCTTTATTCTTGCTTCCAGCGTTGAGTGAAAAGTTATACCAAGAGGCGCAACCGTGTACTTGAAATCGTAGCCACCACAGGGTCTGATATAAAATACGGCGCCACCGGCATTGAGGTCTACGATCTTAGTCAGTTGCACAAACATCAGTTAGGTTGATGGCAGGCACTTGTATGGTTCGCGTCGCGTGAATCGTCGCTTTTGATAAACAAGAAGATTTGCCTCTGCGCCAGAGACGGCTCTCATATAGACAATATTTAACTGCAAACACCTACTGAAACATTCAGAAAAACGACGAAATGGTGAAATATTCATCATGGCCGCAGCAACATTGTATTTTTAAATTTAACCTAAAAACGGTAATAATTCTTACAAAAACATGTAATGCATACCTAGCAAATAAAAAACAATTTTGAATCAAACACATATAATACCTTTCTGTTCTGTTTAGTGTGTGGAGTGTTTATGTTTATTTTCATAACAATTAAATATAAACCCACCCAGGTAGCAAGGTGACGTCATTATGACGTCTTTTAAAGGTGATTTTTCGTCGCCGACGTCATTGTCCCAATAAATGACGTACCAGAGACGTGATATTTATAACGTACTTCTGACGTCAAATACACGTTTCTTTTAGGTCATTATTTTGACGTTATTAATAAATGACGTACCAGAGACGTGATATTTAATACGTACTTCTGACGTCATCATGAAGACGTCAAATACACGTTTCTTTTAGGTCATTATTTTGACGTGAAATTAATCATTATAAAATAAAAATAAATAGAAGTATTTAGTGACTAGTTCAATTTTTGCCACATAGTAATAATAATTTTGTTTTACTATTTCTAACTAGGTATACAGCTTTTAAACATATTTAAATAAATATGTTCAATGGTTCAGTGAGTTAAGTGTTAGGTTGCGACAAGCAGCTAACATGCTGCTGAAAGCACACATGGCCCGTGCCACGGCGTATTACGACAAGTGGAAGATTCGGATCAACGCCGAGAAGTCCGAGTTGATCCTCTTCACGCGCCGGTTCACAGAGAACCGCATATTAACGCCAATTTCGATCGGGGGACAGCAAATTCCAATCAAACGGTGCGTGAAGTATCTGGGGGTTAACTTGGACAAACGACTGACGTTTAACATACATATTAACGAAACAATACGCAAGGTCTACTCCATGTCCAGGATTCTGTACCCGCTCCTGGTCAGGGGTAGCGGACTTAACAGGACAAATAAGAAACTGTTGTACACGATGGTGATCAGGCCGGCCATCACATACGCGGCGCCGGTGTGGTGCAGCATTCCGGCCACGACAATGCGAAAACTTCGAGTTCTCGAACACAAATTTTTGCGCCTCATTTCTGATTCCGGCAGATACACCTCCCTCAGAGATCTATACGCACGATGTCACGACATAACCCCACTAGCGGACTACGTCCAAGAAATCTCCCAGAAATTCTACACCTTCAAGCTGGGCGATAGTCCGCTAACCAGCAACATAACTCAAATCAGAATGCATAATGCCCCATTCCAGATCAAACACCCCCTACCATACCAGGCGTTGCCTATCTTCCGGCAACCTTTTCCCTAGCCATACTTTCCTATACCACAACCTACCATTCCCCCACCTTTGATCTTTCCTCAACTTTATCTTTCCAATCCTCTCTATTCTCTTTCTGTATGTTCTATTTTTGTTCTTTTTTTATTCTTTTTGTTCTTTTTGTCACCAAAAATTCCATTTTGGCCGATAAACCTTTAAAAATTCAAACATTTTAAACCCCATTCTCTTTAAACCACATATTCCTGGCGTCAGGGAGACCACCAGGTCGGCAGTTCTCGTACGGGTTTTTTTCGTTTAGCTTTTCACCCGAGTCAACAGCCAAAGTTTATTCAGTGTTACAACCAGCAACTAGTTCTAAGTTTTATATGCATTAGTTTTAGGCCTTTGTGGGCAACATTTTCAAATGTATTATTAATTTTAAATCCACGCTAGGTGGGTAGGAATTTTAATTGTTCCTTTTTTTGTAATTGTCGCCAAGCCGAGCCGAACCTACCCCGCTCAGCCCTACAATCACCACGGCGCTGCGCACCGTGGTTGTCTGGCTGGCTCCGAGGCAGGTTTCGGGGAGGCGCATATGTATATATGAACATTAATAAATTTTATTTGTTTTTGTTTGTTTGTGTGTTAGGTTGCGAGGCAAAAGGTTCGCGGTTCGATCCCTGCACGTTCCGTTTTTTTTTTTTCGTCAAAAACTTTATTAATAATTGTGGAAAAATATTATAATGAGAGGTTTGCATCCCTTATCGCAAAATTCACTGATTACCAATACGTCATATTGGCGTCATATATATAACGTCATTGGGCTGTGACATTGTGCCGTCATTTTTACGTCATGCTGAAGGTGAAATTGACGTAATTAATGCCGAAAAAACGACGTCATAATGACGGCACCTTGCTGCCTGGGCAATGAGCTGCTGGCAACATAAAACATTTTTTTCCCAGTAAAATAAACCATTTTTATATAATATTAAATAATACATAACAAAGAAAATTAAGGATTAATGGTATAAAAGTTCCATGTACCATGTGCATCACATATGCGCACAACGTGATAAAGTGAATTTTATTACTTTCACATCCAGTGGAAGTATAGTAACGGCAAAAAATTAAAAAAAAAAAATGTCATTGTTCAAATAGGCTTAGAATGTCATGAGACGTCGAGATTTTAAATTTGAGCGAAAAAAATTTCTGTCTGTCTGTCGGTGTGTCTGTAACTTTTTTTTGCGCACGTTTACTCTGGAACCGTTTAAGATATTGACTTGAAATTTGATACATGTATGTATTTTAACGAGAACTGGAACTAGATTATATTTTCATCTTATTCCGTTGAAGGGTAAATTGGGATAAAGGGGGGTAAAATTGGTATTTAGTATATATAAGAAAAGGTAAGGTCTCAAAACATTACTCCCATTACCACCCCCACCCCACTATTAAAGGGTGATGGAAAGGTCTCAACATATTTTTTACTTCATTTGCCCCCTCTACCACCCCCTTCCACCACCACTGCCGATGTGACATATCGTTTTATAGGTTTTTGGAGTAGGCGATTTCAAATATTATGTTATTAAAGTTTCATAAATAATTTTCACATAGTGGAGTGCAATTTTTTTCTTCTTTGTGAGAGACTTGAGAAAACGTGGATGTGAGAAAATGTGGATGTGGAATTTTAAGGTTTATAAACTGGTTGCTAAATTGATACCAATGTTTCAAGGATAGAGCAACTCGTCCTTGCGTGTGTATCTAGCTTCTACGATTTTCAATTAAAATACCATGCAACCTGTTCGGTGTTTCTATTATTTTCTTTATTCTTTAATAAGTGGGTTATCTCGAGTAGTATATAGATGCGCAGTGGATTTCCTCGAGTACTATGGATGCGCGGTGGCTTTCCTCGAGTACTATAGATGCGCAGTAGGTTACTCCAAGTAATATGGATGCGCAGTAGATTTCCTCGAATAAAATGGATGCGCAATGGGTTACCTTGAGTAGTATGGATGCGCAGTGGGTTTTCACGAGTGAAATAGATGCGCAGTAGGTTACCTCAAGTAGTATGGATGCGCATTGGGTTTCCTCGAGTAACATGGATGCGCAGTGGGTTACCTGGAGTAGTTTGGATGCGAAGTTGGTCATCTCGGGTGGTATGGCTGCGTAGTAGGTTTCCTCGAGTATAATGGATGCGCAGTGGCTTTCCTTGAGTAGGTACTGTTCATGCGCAGTAGTTTACCTATACGGATACGGAGTGGGCTTCCTCGAGTAAAATGGAGGCGCAGTGGGTTACCTCGAACAGTATAGATGCGTTTCCTCAAAGAAAGTGCTTGAAGTAGATTACTTCCACCGTGTAGTCCAGGCACATTATGATTGTTTATATTTTTGTCATGCCATTTTTTACGTATTGCTCCCACTTTCAGTATAAGTGTAGTAATTTTGAAAACATTTATTCAAATAGGCTTAGAATGTTATATGTCGAGATTTTAAGTTGAAGCAAAAAATAATGTCTATCGCGTCAGTCTGTGACATTTTGAGTGCACGATTACTCTGGGACCATTTAAGACTTGAAAATTGGTACACATATGTATTTTAACGCGATCTGGAATTAGGTTATATTTTGACCCTATTTCGGTAAAGGGTTGAGTGGTAAATTGGGATAAATGGGGGTAAATAGGTAAATTAAGCAAGTAAGAGTCCATAAAATTTGGTATTTATTTTATTATTATATAAAAGAAGTGAAGGTCTTAGAAAAATTTTTGGCACTAACTACCCCCATTATCACCCCCACGCGATTATTAAAGGGGGTGAAAAAAATTGTGATTTAGTGTGTACAGGAACCAAAAGCCTCAAAAAATTTTCCACTTCAACCGCCCGTGTATCACCTCCTACCACCACCCCAACCCCCTCTATCGATGTGGCATACCATTTTTTGGGTTTTGGGGTAGACGATTTTATTTAGAAAATTTCATAAACAATTATTTCCACATGGTGGAGTGCAAATATAGTATTTTCGTTGTGAGAGACTTGGATAGGAAATCTGGATGTGGAAGTAGTGATTCCTTGGGCTGCGGTTTTCATTTTAAAATGTTAAAACCGCTGCCCAAGGAATCACTACTTCCACATCCTGATGTTCTATCCAAGTCACTCAAAACGAAAAATATTTTGATACTATATTTGCACTCTACTATGTGGGGAATAATTGTTTATAGAACTTTAATTATATAATATTTGAAATCGCCTACCCCAAAAACTCATAAAGCGATATGCCACATCGGTAGTGGGGGTAGGGGTGGATGAAGTAAAAAAATATTGTTTGAAGCCTTTGGTTCTTGTACACACACTAACTCACAATTTTATTTTTCCCTCCCTTTAATAATGAGAGTGATAATGGTTAATTTTTTTGAGACCTTGACTTCTCTTGTATTTACTAAATACCAATTTTTGTCGTTGTTATACTTCCACTGGA
Source organism: Rutpela maculata (assembly GCA_936432065.2). Lineage (NCBI taxonomy): Eukaryota > Metazoa > Arthropoda > Insecta > Coleoptera > Cerambycidae > Rutpela > Rutpela maculata. The sequence continues at coordinate 43,239,148 of OW386291.2, read as the reverse complement.
TGTGGAATTAAAAGGCATATTGACATTTTATGATGAAACTGTTATTTTTAAGATATCACAAAATTATCCATTTTGCACCTTTCTTAACCATCTTCACCCTAGTAAATTTTGAATATGTTTTAGATGATATTTTCCATTACTACTGCCGCAAAAATATTACATGTTGCAATATTTTTCGGGTTTACACCATTCCTTTCTTTAATTCTGCTGAACTGTAATAACCAATTTGTACAAAAATATTTTTTTATCCTCTCCCAAATATATGCTACTGCAGTGATGGGTTCATTAAAAGTTATTTATTTGTTTATAGGTTTTCTCTGTAATTGCTTTTTTTTAATAATTAAAACGAAAAAGCGATTTCATTGGGAAAAAAGGTAATAATTAGTAAACATAATAAAGTTTAATTAACTTAATTTGAATATCTGCGGAAAGACTGGTTAATTTTTTTTTTTTTTTATTACAAGTAGGTATTACTTTTCCGAGAGCAAAGTTTTCGAGGCGTAAAGTATCACACAAATGGTATACTTCTGAAATCTCTTGCATTTATCTTCTGGTACTAGCAAAAAAAATATTTTAGTGCGATTTCATTGAGTTCGATGGTAACAGTATTTGTGAATATTTCAAGACCTCCCAATTTGCTTACACGATTATAAAAAAGTATATTGAAATTACGAAGAAGGTATTTTTTGACTTACACAGCAAGAACGGTAATAAGTATAACGAAAATGCACTTTTTATAAGGCATCGAATTTTTTACAAAAAAGTCCTTGAGAGCATATTTTTATCCATTCTAGCTAACATGCCAAAGGCGCCCGAACGCAAACCTCATAGTAACTGTTTTTCGCGCTGTTCTCCAAGCAGCCCGTTAAAGCAGTTAAATATTATTTGTCCAATGAGAATTTGTGGTCGATTTTTTTATTTATGAATTTCTGATCGCTCTACACGATGGCGTCCTTCATTTTTCTTAAATATGCATTTTTAATGCAAAAAACATTAAAAAAATCGTACATTTGGACTTTTCCACCCCTTGTAGGAAGTAATCGATTGATTTTAAAAAATGCTCTTTTAATGTGTCAGCGGAAATCGATTTAAAAAACCGCTGCCCAAGAAATCACTACTTCCACATCCAGATTTTCAATCCAAGTCACTCACAACGAAAAAATTTTGTATGTGGAAATAATTGCTTATGGAACTTTAATAATATAATATTTGAAATCCTCTACCCCAAAAACCTATAAAACGATACTGGGGGTGGATGAAGTAAAAAAATATTTTGAGGTTTCTGGTTCTTGTACACACACACTAAATCACAATTTTTTTTCATCCCCTTTAATAATGGGATGGGGGTGGTAATGGGGGTGGCTAATGCCAAAAATTTTTTTGAGACCTTAGCTTCTCTTTAATATACTAAATACTAATTTTCCGGACTCTTACCTGCTAAATTTACCTATTTACCCCAAATTTACCCCAATTTACCCCCAACCCTTCGATGGAACAAGATGAAAATATAATCTAGTTCCAGATTACGTTAAAATACATACGTGTACCAAATTTCAAGTCAATATCTTAAACGGTTCCAGAGTAAACGTGCGCACAAAAAAAAGTTACAGACCGACAGACAGACAGAAATATTTTTTTTCGCTCAAACTTAAAATCTCGACGTTTCATGACATTCTAAGCCTATTTGAACAATAAAAATTTTTAAAAATTTTTTTGTCGTTACTATACTACTACTGGATGTGGAAGTAAAATAATATTTAAAAATTGTTATAAACAGTTTATAAAAAATGCATTCTAGTAGTCGATGAGGCTTAAAGATATAAAATCAAGCTCAATTTTCTTTCTTAAAAAAATGTATTTATTGTTGACATATCATTTTGTTTTTATTTATCGCATATAAACAATTAATATTAGGACCGAAAAGTGTAATTTTTCATTTTCATCGATTTTTATATAACTGGAACTTACCGCATATTTTTATTAATTAGTGTTTTTTTCTGTACAATTGTACATAGATTTCAATAACACAAAGAATGTTTAACTATTTTTTTATTTTATTTCAACATTTTTTCCATTATTAATATTATGCATATAGTATAAAAAACAGTTTTAAACAGAAGTTACTCATTATGTTTTGTGTAATGTAAATTTGACTATTAGCATCGCCGTTTTCTTAATTTTTTGTTTGTTAATTGAGTCGGCGCACGCCAGTGCCACTTGCAAAGTAGCGTAAAAAACAGTCATTTTTATGCTTACACGTGACCACCTGTAGCTCAAAAACTATAGTAGATAAGAATATGCCCTCGCGGACTTGTTTGTAGAAAATTCCATGTTGTACAAAAAAAAGTATTCGTATTTATTACCATTCTCGCTACGCAAGCGCTGAAAGATCAAAAACACCATCCTCGACATTTGCATATTCTTTTTTCTAATTATTGTAAAATATTGGGAGGTCTTAAACGTACTCATAAATACTATTCCATGGAGCTGAACCGAATAGCAAAATAAAATATTTTTAATTTATCACATTTTTATAAATTTCAGAAATTCAAAATTGCACAAAAATCTCAAAAGATACATTTTTTGAACCCCAAATGGGTGTTTTATTGTGGAGCGTTACATATTTTAATTCGCACTCCGTATTATTCGTTTACTCGTACTAAACATAACGCCCCAGGTAGCAAAGGCACGTGAAAATGACGTGAAAAAATGGTCAGTAAGTGACGAGAAATGACGAGTTAGATGACGTAAATGAAACGCGAAAATGACTTCCTAATGTCTCAGATGAAGGACGTCTTATGCTAGACGATAATTTGACGTCTTTTTCAAGTTGTATTTACGTCAATTAAACGAAATTAAACGGGTTCTAGGAGGTCTCCGTTTTCCAATATATGATGGGTTACAAGATGAGCTGCTATGCAGATGATAGACAATTAATTGGTTAAGCACTCACTGTCATTCTCCCTTACCCACTGGTTTTATCATAAAACCAGTGAGTACTTATAACCCATTAAACAGATAGCATAAAACTTATATGCTGCCTCAGCCTAGCTACAGAATAAATGATCCTTAACACCTGATTGTTATAAAATTCATCCAAATAAATCGATGTTCCCTGAAAGAATTTGAACATTGCAATGTTGCAATCGATGTTATTTATTTTCTCGCCAATATTCTTGGCTAGAGATGTCGGTCTCGGATGTCTGGGGTCGGGCAGGACTATTGCCCTTTACCCCAGTACATCGCTGTAGACCGGGGACCGGCCTCGTGCAGGGCGGGCGAACTTACTTTGCGTCGGCCCCACTCACAAATGTGAGCGGTGCAGACGATTTCGGTCCACCTCCCTGGGTCCTGGCTCGTTGGACCTTGCTGGCTAAGGCCTCTTCTAGCGTTCTTCTTTCTTCGTCTTCTGTTCTTCGCCAGCTTGTTTGCCCCCCGGGGGGTAGTCATCGGTCTGTTGGGTGTTTTGGGTTTGTGACGGGAGTGACTGCCGGTACACAAGATGCCAAGAGGCATCCTGTCATCCGGATCATCGGTAGGGTAAGGATGAGCTGTGTAGCTCGAGGAAGGGCAGACCTAACTGCTTTGGTAGCATTTTTGGTCTGCCCGGAGCTAGAGGGACTACAGGTACTGGACGGTTGTTTGTCCGGTACCCGCAGGGTCTTGGGTGGGTGGTTGGGTGATCGTCATGTCTCTTCCGTGGGGGTGGAACAGCGGGTGGTGGTATGCTTCTCATACTCACCCGTTATCCAGGAGCTGCACCTTCGGCCGCTTGTGCCTCGGAGCATCTGCTGGGTATTTATTTTCTATAACTTCATAAGAGTATAAATAAGATAAAGTATGAGTAATTATTGACAGTGGTGTGTATGTGGCGCCATCTAGAAATAATTTCTGCAACAAACTACGTGGTAAGCAAGCACATTTTATGCATCAATATAGATGAGTAGAAAAACGTTAAAAAAACCTCACCGTCTACCATTTATTTCACCTGTAGATTTAGAATGTTTGTAATCCGATAAAATATAAATAAATTTAACACCGAAAAATGACGATAATATGACGTGATTTGTAACACGTCATTATAATATCATTTATGAGACGTCATTATGTCATCATTTTTAGTCCACTGACGTCTTTCTGATCAGTATCACCAGATTTTGACGTCATTATAACGTACCCTTGCTACCTGGGGCCGCGCTGGCCGTCGGCCGCTTTTGCTCGAGGACAAGGAACAATTGCAATTTAGAACAAAACACGATTGTTACAGCGCATAACGTGGCGACTTAAAAGATGAAATCCGACAATAATTGGTAGTTAAAGGTTTCTCTTGTTTTTGAATTTTAAGTGAAACTAGTGAAAGAATTATTTATCTGAGATTTTTGTTTGTAAGTTTTTATTAATAAATTTGTCCTAACAGTAGTAACTTGTAAATGTTTTTTATCAGGGCGACAAGCAACTTTTTGCTACAGGTGCCAAATGCCCTGACGCCGGCACTAATTGCGCTGGTCTACAACCTGCGTCGAGAATTATAACTTTTAATAAATATATTATGTACCCTCGTTCGCTGGATATCAACGTCCAGTGTTTCTATTCGCGGTTCGCGCAAAATAACACCGCGCGGTGGCACCACAAGTCAACGAACAATATGTGGATAGGGACGAGCGGGAAGCGTGATGAGTGAGATGAACATATAGGAACCGTTTTGGCCGTATAGTTGCACATCTTATAGACTCTCCAATCAACGCTTCCAGTCATTTTACGGCCAGGATACTTGAGCTAGCGCCTTAATTGAGCACAGGTGTGTTCTTCCACAATGTTGTGTACTAATTTTGCACCGTCAATCACACTTTTGTCTAATTTAATGTGGAAAAATGATACCGGTCCAGTCATTTTGACAACCAAGTGTCCGAACATTTCATAGTTCCCGCAAACAAACATAGAGGCAGCACATGCGCGCGCTTATGATGAAAAGGTCTATATTACCGAACTAATAAGCAGAGATGGGTAAAGAAAACTTTCCAGTGAAAGTTCCCGCTAATAAGAGAATGTGAGCTGGGTTTAGGTCGTCGTGAGACAGGTTAGTCTTACCCTACCGATGACTCATCGTTGCGATAGTAATCCTTTCCAATGAAAGCTCCTAGGCAATTCTCGGGACTTTCCGGAACGAAGTTTTGATAAAAATGAAAGTTTCCAATAAAATATTTGATTATTCCGAAAAGGACCCCGCACATCACAAGTGGAAATGCGGTATCGGTTAAATTCGTCCATATTTTGATATGTTGCTCTACTGGCGGAGTAGATCAAAAGTCTCATATGCCCAAGTCCCAAAAACACCCTTCTATCCCTTCTCACACCCTCTAAAGTGGTAAAAAGCGTTGGAGTAGATGATATCCCTACAATAATATTTTATACTTTCAACAGTTACAAAAAATTCAGTCAAAGAATTTGATTTATATTTTGACACCATTCCACCTTCCTATCCTTTTCCACGGCTTACGGAGGATGTAATAGTAATTTGCGTTACAAGACTGGAAAAAGGTGTTTTGCAGGTCGACCCAGGGCGAACCACAGGTGAGTCCTTGAAGCTTAGGGAGATCTGCAAAACACTGTTTTTCGGCTGTGTAACGTAATTTTTTTTTTTTTTTTCGGCCAACTGTCATACAAAATCAATTTTGTATTATTTTTTTAATACATCTTCTTACAAATACAACGACAAACAATAATAACTAATTAAATAAAATATTTTTACGACCGACACTATTATACAACTTCAATTTCTGCTTGTAACGCTTCAAAATCTGAATCCATATTTTCCATAACTTGTGAATTGACTTTTAAAAACTCGTAAAAGTCTAGTGTATTTATCTATTTGACACTTATCTCAACAATTAACACAAATTCGTTTCCATGGTAACGAGAATAGAGGGATCGGAAGAGCTTTTGCCGATTTCTAATGCCACTTTCCGGTCTACCCGGGAAAACGTTAATTTTTGGCGGATAATTTCTCCAGAAAAAGTGTACTTTCTGGTCGGCCGAAAAAAAGTACCGAAATAATCATCTTACATGTCAAAAGTTGGAAAGTATGACATTTCTACTTCATTCGACAACTGAACTGAAATGTGACATTTCAGGTTGGAAAGTGACATAAGTGACATTTCAGGTTGAAAAGTAGCCACGTTCTTACCAGTTTTCGGGTTGGAAAGTGAGCCAACCTGACAAAAAAAATGCAAGGTTAATTGTCGAGTGAGTTAAGGCGCGTCGTGGTTGTCTGGCTGGCTCCGGGCCAAATTCCGGGGAGGCACATACATGTACCTCTAATTTTAATAAACTTGTTATTGCTTGCTTGCGTTGTCCTACAAGTCACGAGGCCGGCGGTTCGAACCCTGCTCAGCCCGTTTTTTTTTGAAATAATTGTGAAAAAATTTTGATGTTTTTTTAATGGTAATAATTGCTTATAAAACCGATATACGAATATATTTTTTCCAATTTTAGGTCTGTTTTAGACCAATAACTATTGTAGATGACGCGATATTATATCTTTTCAGTTTTTCTCCAACAGAAGGTTTGTATAAGTACCTCAACTATAAAATCTTAAAACAGTTGACTCCTGACTTCCCCTCTCCGCTCATCAAATTTGAGATGAGAAAAAATTTTGCTTCTGATTTCAACTATAATTATAGTCTTTAAGTAGGTAGTAGCATGTGTAACTTCAGTGGCCGAGTAAGTTAAACCGTTGACTTACAAATCAGAAGGTTGGACACGCGGCGGTTCGACCCCTACCGACGACAATTGGTAAAGGTAAGTAAAATAAAATGAATTTAATAATTTAATAAACAAAATATAATTTGCAGGCAACCCTTGTGAGAAAAAATTGGTAAACAATATTAGATAATTAGATATGTTAATGTAAATAAAATATACGGATGGCTAGCAAACAAATTCATAGGACAATACTTATTTATGCATTAATTACTTCATTTTTATCAAGCAGACTACTAACTAGTCACGTCATTTTCACGTGCCTTTGCTACCTGGGAAAACATACCTGAGATGTTCTAGGAACATTTAAAAGACTCCACTTTGTAATGTGCATGGCACATTCTATGGTAAGGAGTTTCATGTTGTGAGAACATTCTCAGAATATTGAAACGTTCCGAGCAAACATTCTGTGCACATTTTTAGAATATTTCTGTGCTGTGTGGGTCTATACTAATACTTTTAAGATAAATACTATGTTTTATATATCATTATCAGTTTAGTTCGGTAAACACTTCAAAACACTCATTATTGGAGAACTAATCAAAACAACTACTCTCCTAGATAATACTGACGGAGTATTGAATTATATGATAGGATTATCGTAGCGTTTTAAAGGAAAAACTATATTGAGAATACTTAAATCATTTATTGGGATTCAGTCATTCACAACAATTACCTTACATTTCTATTTCATCTCTAGAAAAGTTAAACACATTTTTTTGAGCTCGCTAGTTCTATTATCGTGACCAACCCACACAGCACAGAAAGATTCTAAGAATGTGCACAGAATGTTTGCTCGGAACGTTTCAATATTCTGAGAATGTTCTCACAACATGAAAATCATTACCATAGAATGTGCCATGCGCATTACAAAGTGGAGTCTTTTAAATGTTCCTAGAACATCTCAGGTTTTTCCAGGTAGCAAAGGCACGTGAAAATGACGTGACTGGTTAGTAGTCTACTTGATAAAAATGAAGTAATTAATGCATAAATAAGTATTGTCCTATGAATTTGTTTGTTAGCCATCCGTATATTTTATTTACATTAACATGTCTAATATTGTTTACCATCACTCCAATTTGTTCTCACAAGGGTTGCCTGCAAATTATAATGTTTATTAAGTTATTAAATTCATTTTTACTTACCTATACCAATTGCGGTCGGTAGGGACCGAACCTGCATGTCTCCGTTGTCCGTATTACAGTACTGACTCTTCTACCAACTGGGCTATCTTAGTGACCGTGCTAAAAGCAGTATTTATGGTGATATGTATGAAGTTTTTATTATGTAATATTGAATTTCTAGCCTTATTTAAAATATATGAAAATCTTTCAGGTTCTCTTTTTTTTCTCTATTTTTTATGTGTTTCCAAACCTGAATTTTTCGAGTTACTAGTATTTTTATTTATCTATAATTATTAAGAAGAATTTATTTAATTTAATTAAACTGTCACCAGTGTCACCTGAGAAGTACGAGTAGTTGTTGAACAATGTAATTATTACATTAATTCGGTGGCGGCTCGTTAAAGAATATGTTTTCCCCAGACCTCGAAATTGAAGAACAGAGAGGGAGAAAAATCCGAAAAAAAAAATTTTCCTCATCTCAAATTTGATATGCGGGGGGGGGGGGGGGGGAGAGACAGGAGTCAAAACTAGTTTAAGAATTAAAGTTTTAAGGTACTTCCACAAACCTGGGAAACGTGTTGGAGAAAAAACGGTAAAGGTATAATATTGTCATCTACAACATAAATAGAATATTTAATGGTCTAAAACAGACCTAAAATTGAAAAAAAGTACGTTCGTACATCGGTTTTATAAGCAATTATTACCTTAAAAAAAGACAACTAAAATTTTTTTCGCAATTATTTTAACAAAAAAAAAAACGGAATAAGCAGGGGTCGAACCCCCGATCACATGACTTGCAAACAAAAAGATATATTATTCTTCATTTAAGTACAACTATGTGCCTTACCGGATCCTGGCCCGGAGCCAACCAAACAACCATGGCACGTAGTATCATGGTGAATGTAAGGTTGGACGGGGCAGGTCCGGTTCGGCTTAACGGTTAACGGGGAGATTAGCTCTCCTGTTTGTTGTAAACAAACTTAAAAACTAATAATAATATTAAAAATTGCTGTCTACGCAGAGACCTAAAGCTAATTAAAATTAACACAACACTTGGCAAAGCACTTACAAAATTTGGGTTGTTGACTCGGGTAAAAATCTAAACGAAAAAACCCGTACGAGAACTGTTGCCCTGGTGATCTCCTTGCCTCCAGGAAGATATGATAAAGCAAAAAGTATCGTTTAAAATGTTATAATTTTCAAGAATTTTCTGGGCCTAAAAAGAATTTACGAACTAAGTGACAAAAAGAACAAAAAGAAAAACAACAGAAGCATAAAAATGAACAAATAGAAAAGGAAAGAGGGAATTGAAGATAAATTTTGGGAAAGATGATAGGATAGGGTTTTATAGAGGTTATGGTAGGGGAAGATTTGGCTAAGTTGCCGGAAAATAGGCAACGCCTGGTATGATAGAGGGTGTCTCAGATTGAATAATATTGCATTATGCTGTCTGATTTAGGTTATGTTGCGGTGTAAAATTTTTGGGAGATTTCCTGGACGTAGTCCGCTAGTGGGGTTATGTCGTGGCAACGTGCATAGAGATAGATCTCTGAGGGAGGTGTACCTATCAGAGTCTGCAATGAGGCGCATAAATTTGTGTTCTAGAACTTTAAGTTTGCGCATTGTTGTGGCCGGTATGCTGCACCATGCCGGCGCCGCGTATGTGATTGCCGGCCTGATCACCATGGTGTACAACAGTTTTTTATTATTTCTGTTAAGTCCGCTACCTCTGACCAGGAGCGGGTACAGACTGCGGGTACAGACTCCTGGTCATGAAGTAGACCTTACGTACTGTCTCGTTGATGTGGGTGTCAAACGTCAGTCGTTTGTCTAAGTTAACCCCCAGATACTTCACGCACCGTTTAATAGGAATTTCTCTACACCTGATCGAAATTGGCGTTAAAATCCGATTTTCGGTGAGTCGGCGCGTGAAGAGGATCGCCTCAGACTTCTCGGCGTTGATCCGAATCTTCCACTTGTCGTAATATGCCGTGGCACGGACCATGTGTGCTTTAAGAAGCATGTTCGCTGCCTGCGCGTTATGTGAGTGCGCGTACATGGCTGTTTCGTCGGCGTACTTGGCAAGCTTCGTATTTGGAGACTCTGGGAAGTCGGAGACGTACAAGTTGTACAGCTTTGGTGACAGGCACGACTCCTCTGGGGGACACCCGCGCGAATGTCCCGCCGTGCTGATAGTTTGTTATTCACCCTGACCTACAGCGATCTACCCGTCAGGAAAGAGTGAATAAGTTTGGTTATGTATGTGGGGAAGTCCAGCGTATTTAGTTTGTAAAGTAGGCCCGGGATCCAGACGGTATCAAACGCCTTCTCAATATCGAGGAGCACCATGGCGGTGCTCTTCCCGAGATTGTACTGTATAACAACATCATTCACGGTCCTGACGACCTGCTGCACAGTGCTCCTGCTCCGCCTGAAGCCGAATTGGCACTCGTCGTCGATGTAAAGTTCATCCTGAACAGCGTCTAGTCTGATCAGGATGACCTTCTCCATCAACTTGGAGATCGTCGACAGCAACGAGATTGGCCGATAACTGTCGACGAGCTTCGCGTTTTTGTTCGGCTTCAAGATTGGCACGACCACGGCGCATTTCCACTGGCTAGGCCAGTGTTGCAGCCGCAGGATCGCGTTAACGATATACCCCAGGTAGTAGGGTGACGTCATTATGACGTCTTTTAAAGGTGATTTTTCGTCGCCGACGTCATTGTCCCAATAAATGACGTACCAGAGACGTGATATTTATAACGTACTTCTGACGTCATCATGAAAACGTCAAATACACGTTTCTTTTAGGTCATTATTTTGTCGTCATTAATAAATGACGTACCAGAGACGTGATATTTAAAACGTACTTCTGACGTCATCATGAAGACGTCAAATACACGTTTCTTTTAGGTCATTATTTTGACGTCATTAAAATGACGTGAAATAAATCATTATAAAATAAAAATAAATGGAAGTATTTAGTGACTAGTTCAATTTTCGCCACATAGTAATAATAATTTTGTTTTACTATTTCTAACTAGGTATACAGCTTTTAAACATATTTAAATAAATATGTTCAATGGTTCAGTGAGTTAAATGTTAGGTTGTGAGTCAAAAGGTCCGCGGTTCAATCCCTGCACATTCCGGTTTTTTTTTCGTCAAAAACTTTATTAATAATTGTGGAAAAATATTATAATGAGAGGTTTGCATCCCTTGTCGCAAAATTCACTGATTACCAATACGTCATATTGGCGTTATATGTTTGACGTCATTGGGCTGTGACATTGTGCCGTCTTTTTCACGTCATTTTTACGTCATGCTGAAGGTGAAATTGACGTAATTAATGCCGAAAAGCGACGTCATAATGACGGCGCCTTGTTGCCTGGGACGTAAACTGCACGATACCTTTTCTCGGGAGATATTTGACTAGTCTATAATCGATGCCGTCTTTCCCCGGAGCTTTGTTATTCGGTAGCGTCCGGATAATGCCAGCCACTTCCGAGGGCTTGGCCATGACATTTAAGAACTCACGTCTCGTCAATTGGACGTCATTGCCAATTAATTCGTTTATGTCGTTTTCTATGCGGTCATGCTCAATGTTATTTGGTATGTTCATGTTATGTACGTTTTGAAATTGGTCAGCTAAGTCGTTCGCCTTCTGCGAGTCCGTCCGTTTGGTTTTGTCAAGGCGGGTATGATCTCCCGCGTATTTTTCATTGCCCTCGACATTTTCCACAGCAAGTTGTCATGAGGATTCAGCGCTTCCAGCCTATCCCGCCATTTCCGGTTTTTTGCGGTGTTTATGGTGGTCCTGATCTGTCGTTGCAGCCTGCTCATCTCAGCCTTGGCGTTGATATCGCGATTTCGCTGCCAAAGCCGTCTCAGTCGGTTTTTCTTCCGAATGTCTTGTACGACCGCTGTGTCGAGTCGGTATCTGTACGGATCAATTGTTATCGTTGTGGCAACACTCTGTTTGGCGTCCTGCAGCATCCTTATTGTGAACTCGCGCACCACATTTTTCAGATCGGCGGCTGTGGTGATTGTTTGTAAGTGTTAAGTTCGTGTTTACATGTGACTTGTAGAGACGCCAGTCGGCGTCCCTATAGGAAATGACTTTGCGTGTCGTATCTTCCCTCGACATATTTTCCAACTCTAAGAGGATGGAATTGTGATCGGATGTGAGTTCCTCCAGCGCCACCGGCGGCGTGGAGTTCCTCACACCCTTGTTGACCACTATGTCGAGGGTGATAGGTGTTGTACCTACCGTTATCCGGAAAAAGCGTGGGATCGTCCGGATACTGCAACACGACATTACGGTTATTGACATAATCGTACAGAGTGTTGCCGTTTGCGTTGTTGCGATGGCAGTTCCATGCGCGATGTCGTGCGTTACGGTCGCCTATGAGCAAGCAGCTCGGACTTGCGTTCAGAAAATTCTCAAGACAACCCGCCGTGAAGCCGTTCGAGGGCGGATTTTATGCGGCAACAATGCTCATGCCGCCATCTAGCGTCACACACACGTTCTCCACGGACGTATTCCGCAGAGTATGGTGCGTGTGCGCAATGTTGGACTTTATGAGCACGGCCACACCGCCTCCTCTGTTAATGTTTACCCCATCTTTTTGTATAGTCGTATACCCCCGGACGCGTAGCTTATCCCGTCGAGTAAGTTTCGTCTCATTCAGAAGCATAATGTCGATTTTGTGCCTCATTAAATAGTTTATTAAAAAAGGAATTTTATTACCTATACCATTAGCGTTCCATGAAGAAACTTGGAGCCTAAAGGGCATCTACGGGGAGACCTTGAAAAAAGGACAACACCACCTGAAATTTGCTTAAGGACTACGTTCGTCGATTAACTCGTTCATCCGAGTCAACATGAGATCGAGATTTACAAGAGAGGCCAGCCTCTCCGTCTGTTCGCCGACTTGGAGAAGCTTCGCCATGCTTGAATCCACGTTCAATGATGACTGGCTAGCTCGTTGGTTGCGATGACGGTGGTAGTGGTCTCTCGTTAGTTCCTGGTTGTTGCCTCGGCTGTTGCTGTGACCACTGACTCCCCTGTCAAAAAAATCTCATCAATCCGTATTGAAAATTATCAAAAATTAATAAGTATCTATGAGAACCTATATGGTCAATAAGTTTCTATAAGAGTTAGGTAAAGTTGCTGTTGAAATTTTTATCAGTTTATATCCGCATTGACCAGCAAAATGAGTCAAGCCATATCCATTTGTTAATCCAAACATTTACTTATACCATATCAATGAGAATTTATGAGCACAGTATCTAATGTAATTCGTGCGGCTTTCCGTGATTAAAAGACAAGTGTTTCTTTAAGAAAAGAGCTGCATTAGGTTAGAACAGTTTGGATTTGCAATTGAAGATTACAAATTATAATGTTTGAATAGGGATTTATGAGATCAGTTTCTATGAGTATTAATGTTTTTTTTTCAGTAATATATTAAATGTGTTTTCATTTGTTTGAATGGGTAAAAAGAAAGGTCAGTTTTCAACTGCAATTACAAATACAAGTTTAATCGCTTCGAATGGGATTATATGCGATCAATTTCTAAAAGTATTTATGCTGTTTTCCGAATATAGTTATGATGAGGTTTAATCAGTAACAAATTGTTAACTACTTGTTATGATATGGTCGGAAATTCCAAGTACACATTTAGTATTCCTTCAAGAGGATTGATGAGAGCAGTTTCTACGAGTATCTATTTGTTGTTCCTATAGTAAATTATATAAGTCTTTATCAGTACAGATTCGGATTTAATTTAAATATGAAAATTATATCAGAATAAAGCAACCAAATATTTTAAACAGTATCTATTTGTAAATCCACACATTTACTTATACTATCTCAATGAGAATTTATGGGAACAGTATCTAATGTAAAACGTGCGGCTTTCCGTGGTTAAATGGCAAGAGTTTCTATAAGAAACGAGCTGCATTAGGTTAGAACAGTTTTGATTTGCAATTGAGATTCAAAATTATAATGTTTGAATAGGGATTTATGAGATCAGTTTCTATGAGTATTAATGTTTTTTTTTCAGTAATATATTAAATGTGTTTTCATTTGTTTGAATAGGTAAAAAGAAAGGTCAGTTTTCAACTGCAATTACAAATACAAGTTTAATCACTTCGAATGGGGTTAGATGCGATCAATTTCTCAAAGTATTTATGCTGTTTTCCGGATATAATTGTGAAGAGGTTTAATCAGTAACAAATTGTTCACTACATGTTAGGATATGGTCGGAAATTCCAAGTCCACATTTGGTATTCCTTCAAGAGGGTTGATGAGAGTAGTTTCTACGAGTATCTATTTGTTGTTCCTCTAGTAAATTATACAAGTCTTTATCAGTACAGATTCGGATTTAATTTAAATATGAAAATTATATCAGAATAAAGCAACCAAATATTTTAAACAGTATCTATTTGTAAATCCACACATTTACTTATACTATCTCAATGAGAATTTATGGGAACAGTATCTAATGTAAAACGTGCGGCTTTCCGTGGTTAAATGGCAAGAGTTTCTATAAGAAACGAGCTGCATTAGGTTAGAACAGTTTTGATTTGCAATTGAGATTCAAAATTATAATGTTTGAATAGGGATTTATGAGATCAGTTTCTATGAGTATTAATGTTTTTTTTTCAGTAATATATTAAATGTGTTTTCATTTGTTTGAATGGGTAAAAAGAAAGGTCAGTTTTCAACTGCAATTACAAATACAAGTTTAATCACTTCGAATGGGGTTATATGCGATCAATTTCTAAAAGTATTTATGCTGTTTTCCGGATATAATTGTGAAGAGGTTTAATCAGTAACAAATTGTTCACTACATGTTATGATATGGTCGGAAATTCCAAGTACACATTTGGTATTCCTTCAAGAGGATTGATGAGAGCAGTTTCTACGAGTATCTATTTGTTGTTCCTCTAGTAAATTATATAAGTCTTTATCAGTAAAGATTCGGATCTAATTTAAATATGAAAATTTATATCAGAATAAAGCAACCAAATATTTTAAACAGTATCTATTTGTAAATCCAGACATTTACTTATACTATCTCAATGAGAATTTATGATAACAGTATCTAATGTAAAACGTGCGGCTTTTCGTGGTTAAATGGCAAGTGTTTCTATAAGAAACGAGCTGCATTAGGTTAGAATAGTTTTGATTTGCAATTGAAGATTACAAATTATAATGTTTAAATAGGGATTTATGAGATCAGTTTCTATGAGTATTAATGTTTTTTTTCAGTAATATATTAAATGTGTTTTCATTTGTTTGAATGGGTAAAAAGGAAGGTCAGTTTTGAACTGCAGTTACAAATATAAGTTTAATCACTTCGAATGGGGTTATATGCGATCAATTTCTAACAGTATTTATGCTGTTTTCCGAATATAATTGTGATGAGGTTTGATCCGTAACAAATTGTTCACTACATGTTACGATATGGTCGGAAATTCCAGGTACATATTTAGTATTCCTTCAAGAGGATTAATGAGAGCAGTTTCTACGAGTATTTATTTGTTGTTCCTACAGTAAATTATATAAGTCTTTATCAGTATGCATTCGGATCTAATTTAAATACAAAAATCATATCAGAATGAAACCCCAAAGATAATATTATAATGAGAATCCATCACTATCTAATGTAACGTGTGCGGTTTTCCGTGGCTAAATTTTAAAATTATTTGCAATAAATAAGCTTTAACGGATTCGAACAGTTTTGCATTTCCAGATGAATAGTTTTAATTGTTAGGGATCTATGAGGTCAGTGTAATGTTTTTTCTTTCAATAAAATGTGTTTTTATTGGAAAATAGACATTACACAAAGACACTGATCTCATAGATCCCTATTTAACAATTAAAACTATTCATCTGGAATTGCAAATTAAAACTGTTCAAATCCGTTAAAGCTATTTATTAAAAATACTTTTAAAATTTAGCCACGGAAAGCCGCACGCGTTACATTAGATACTGTTCTGATTGGTTCTCATTAAAATATATCTTTAAATGTTTGGATTTACAAGTGGATACTGTTTAAAATATTTGTTTGTGTCATTCTGATATAATTTTTGTATTTAAAGTAGATCCGAATGCATACTGATAAAGACAAATTTTCTATTGGAACAACAAATACATACTCATTGAAACTGCTATCATCAATCCTTTCGAAGGAATACTAAATATGTACCTGGAATTTCCGACCATATCGTAACATGTGGTGAACAATTTGTTACTGATCAAACCTCATCACAATTATATTCGGAAAACAGCATAAATACTGTTAGAAACTGATCGCATATAACCCCATTCGAAGTGATTAAACTTGTATTTGTAATTGCAGTTGAAAACTGACCTTTCTTTTTACCCATTCAAACAAATGAAAACACATTTAATCTACTTATTACTGAAAAAAAAAACATTAATACTCATAGAAACTGATCTCATAAATCCCTATTCAAACATTATAATTTGTAATCTTCAATTGCAAATCAAAACTGTTCTAACCTAATGCAGCTCGTTTCTTATAGAAACTCTTGCCATTTAACCACGGAAAGCCGCACGTTTTACATTAGATACTGTTCTCATAAATTCTCATTGAGATAGTATAAGTAATGGTCTGGATTTACATATGGATACTATTTAAAATATTTAGTTGCTTTATTCTGATATAATTTTCATATTTAAATTAGATCCGAATGCATACTGATTAAGACTTATATAATTTACTATTGGCACAACAAATACATACTCGTAGAAACTGCTATCATCAATCCTTTCGAAGTAATACTAAATATGTACCTGGAATTTCCACACGTAACATGTAGTGAACAATTTGTTACTGATCAAACCTCATCACAATTATATTCGGAAAACAGCATAAATACTGTTAGAAATTGATCGCATATAATCCCATTCGAAGTGGTTAAACTTGTATTTGTAATTGCAGTTGAAAACTATCCTTTCTTTTTACCCATTCAAACAAATGAAAACCCATTTAATATATTACTGAAAAAAAAACATTAATACTCATAGAAACTGATCTCATAAATCCCTATTCAAACATTATAATTTGTAATCTTCAATTGCAAATCAAAACTGTTCTAACCAAATGCAGCTCGTTTCATATAGAAACTCTTGCCATTTAACCACGGAAAGCCGCACGTTTTACATTAGATACTGTCCTCATAAATTCTCATTGAGATAGTATAAGTAAATGTCTGGATTTACAAATAGATACTGTTTAAAATATTTGGTTGCTTTATTCTGATATAATTTTCATATTTAAATTAGATCCGAATGCATACTGATAAAGACTTATATAATTTACTATTGGTACAACAAATACATACTCGTAGAAGCTGCTATCATCAATCCTTTCGAAGTAATACTAAATATGTACCTGGAATTTCCGACCATATCATAACATGTAGTGAACAATTTGTTACTGATCAAACCTCATCACAATTATATTCGGAAAACAGTATAAATACTGTTAGAAATTGATCGCATATAACCCCATTCGAACTGATTAAATTTGTATTTGTAATTTCAGTTGGAAACTGACCTTTCTTTTTACCCATTCAAACATATGAAAACACATTTAATATATTACTGAAAAAAACATTAATACTCATAGAAACTGATCTCATAAATCCCTATTCAAACATTATAATTTGTAATCTTCAATTGCAAATCAAAACTGTTCTAACCTAATGCAGCTCGTTTCTTATAGAAACACTTGCCATTTAACCACGGAAAGCCGTACGTTTTACATTAGATACTGTCCTCATAAATTCTCATTGAGATAGTATAAGTAAATGTAAAGACTTATATAATTTACTAGAGGAACAACAAATAGATACTCGTAGAAACTGCTCACATCAATCCTTTTGAAGGAATACTAAATGTGTACTTGGAATTTCCGACCATATCATAACAAGTAGTGAACAATTTGTTACTGATTAAACCTCATCACAATTATATTCGGAAAACAGCATAAATACTTTTAGAAATTAATCGCATATAACCCCATTCAAAGTGATTAAACTTGTATTTGTAATTGCAGTTGAAAACTGACCTTTCTTTTTACCCATTCAAACAAATGAAAACACATTTAATATATTACTGAAAAAAAAAACATTAATACTCATAGAAACTGATCTCATAAATCCCTATTCAAACATTATAATTAGTAATCTTCAATTGCAAGTCAACCTAATGCAGCTCGTTTCTTATAGAAACACTTGCCATTTAACCACGGAAAGCCGCACGTTTTACCTTAGATACTGTTCTCATAAATTCTCATTGATGTGGTATAAGTAAATGTTTGCTGCTCCATTCTGGTAGAAACTGATAGAAATTTCAGCAGCAACTTTACTCCAGGCTCCAGTAGAGGGAGCTGTATACGTGTAGCTAATTCATATCTAATTTAATGTGACCTAAGGAACTGAAGTGTGTTTGTTAAATTAAAAACAAAACAGTCTCTTTCACTGCTAACTCATTCATTGCTTCTAGGCTAGAACAAGAACACCCGAGGAAATAAGGACTAGTGATGCAGATATTCGGATGATTTCGGTACTCGGATTACACGGAATCGGATGACAAGAATATTCGGATTAATCATCCGATGTCGAATTAAATTTTCACTATAGGTGATATCGCGATTTTTCAATCACTCTGTCAACAGTAATTGCGATCGTGGGTAAAGCGAATGCAAGTGACACTGTTGTTAGTAATTTTTCTCCCCAGATCTCAGAATCGATGAGCGGGGGGGAGAAATCTAAAAAACATTTTATCATCCAAGTGCACGATTGACAGTTGTTTTTTGTTTTGTACTTAAAATTAATCCGAGTATATTTTATTCGGATGAAATTTTAATACTCGGAATCAAGCGAGTATTTCGATACTCGGATTAACCGAGTATTTTAATTCGAATTCGCCCAACACTAATAAGGACTTTGCAGAATTTTGTGTTTACCACAATATTAGTATTTCTATTTGAAATATGAAATTTAAACTGTACATTTGTCGGCATGCATATCCAAATTAATACTAATAAAAAAGCAAAATGGAAGTTTACAATAAAAATACATCTGTAAAATATACAATTGAAACTGTACATTTGTTGACATGTATATCCACATTAATACCAATAAAAAACAATGTTGAAATTTACAATAAAAACATGTTGATAAATGATGTGTTACATACGATAGATACTGGAGAAAGGACGGACTGCAACTCTTATGATATTAGTTATAGAAAAATTTAGAATCTCTTTAAAGTTGTATCTGTAATTCCATATGTTTACAGATATAAGGGCAAGGGTGCATTTGCAGAAACTAAACTGTAGATTTGTTGATGTATATTTCATATAAGTACTCATGAAAGGGCAACATGATAATTCCAAATAGCTCATTCGGAATTACTGTTTCATAACCGATTTAAAACTTAATTAAACAGATAAAATCCTGTCTGTATAATACTAATATAACTTATAGGAACGATAAAACCGCATCACTTTTTTTTTTATAAGTTTCTATGTGGAATTTTTGGCAGGGTCATCTTGGCCCATTCCGCCCATACATTGGTCCTTGGAGATGGTGCCGCCACGTACCTAGTTTGGGGTGGAGATGGTACTCTTCCTGCTCGTTGTTCAATCATTTCGGTTTTACGCCTGTACACCCTACAGGTCACGCTATTTGCGGAGTGGTCCTCCCCGCAATTGACACATTTCGCTGGTTGGTTTCGTGCCTTGTCACACTCTTTAGTTAAGTACCCATCGGCACACTTCAGGCAGTTGGGGGCTGCGTGACAGTTCGAGGTAGCGTGCCCCCACTGCTGGCACCGGTGGCACTGTATAATTCCTTTTGTGTTTACTTGTCGCTCCCAGTAAACTGCTGTGTGGTGAAGGCACCTGACCTTGACCTGTAGCTCCTTCAGTGTGACCTCATTATTCGTAATTATCATGTACGTGGGGTTTCTGGTGCCCTTGAGAGTGTACAGGTTTCTGACTCTTATGTTATGTGTTGTTTTTAATTCTTCCATAATATCGTCCACCTCCACCTCATGATGGAACCCCCTAAGGACGAAGGAGTGGCTTTTTTCATCCCTAGGGGTGTATGTGTGGTATTCCACTTGGCCTTCCTCTAGGTACTTGTTTATAGTGTTCCAATCATTCCTATTCTCCATCTGGAGCGTGGTCGACGATGCCTTAACTCACTTGACCAATAACCTCTCTGAAATTCTTTATTTAAAGACATTATAGTTAGAACACGCAACGACTAGATTTTGCTTTTTAATATATTTGAATCTATTTTTATTATTAACATATACCTGCACAAATAAACTCGAATCTTTGCAAACTCTTTCGAATGTAAATTATTTTGGATATATTTAGTAGTGTATTAGTCATTATTCTCTTAGTAGTTATTCAAATATTACGGAAATATTTGATCAAAAATGTTTCATGAATATTCCAAACTAGATAAAAATATTTATGGAGGTTCTAGGAATATTTCAGGTATATATTCTGTTTACAGAATATTGTCACTTAATGAGAATATTCTGGAAATATTCTGTGCTGTGTGGGAAATTGAGGCACCAATATACAGAAAGTTGGTAATATCATATTAAATAAAAAAGTGTGTAAGTTGTGATTTGCTTAGTATACCCAAATAATATTTTCTAAGCATGATGAAAGCAAATAAATAAAAAATATTTTATTATTCATTATTTTTTCTTTCCATATTTCTCTCTTTAGATTTTTTAATATCCCCTTCACTTTTTTCCTGTCTTAAAATTTTATAGAGATTCTATATAAACATGATTAACACAATCGAAGGTTTTGATTTTTGGAAATAGATGTTATTCGTCAAATTAGTCAATTGTATGGAAATTTCCCTCAGATTTTACTTAGGACAAGTAAAAGATTTATTGGTCTTAGATCATTAAAACCCGTGCAGCTATTTATTAAATATAATATATTTAGAGATGCGAAGATGTCAAATACAATTGTATAATACAACTGTATTATATATTTTTTATGTATGGTGTAAAATGTTTTAATATCACAGGTATAAAATTACCTGTCAAACAGAGGACCCCCACCTTTTTATTTGAAGTTATGCGCATGATTGGTGGTGTAAAAATACCGCATTTTATATTTTGTTGTATATTACCTCGTATAATACAGTTTAGAGATTATATTTTATTTAAATATTGGCGAAAAATTTTAAATTTTAAAATTTCTCGCCAATATTTAAACAAAATACAATCCTCTAAATTGTATTATACGAGGTATTATACATCAAAATATAAAATACGGTGTTTTTGCACCACTAAGTATATGAATAAATGAATAACAGCCAAAAAAATTAGGGAATTTGCGAAGTTTGTAAATTTGCACGCCAATGGGTCTACTGTCTTTATTATTGAACGCAGCAATATCAAGCATTTTTTCGCGAGATTACCACAACTAACTATAGTAAGGTGTAAAAGAGATGGCTATACATACATAACCAATCCACATTTTAATTGTATATAGCCATCTCTTTTACACCTTACCACAGTTAGTTGTAGTAAGCTCGCGAAAAAATGCCTATCGTATAAGCACAGATATATACGTGCAAGGACTGTAACAGTCCTTGATATACGTGTAAGTGTAACATTTGACACATGATTTGACACCGTGAACGCATTCTAACTGTTTGATTTCTGTGTCCCCTCCCAAATAGCGACGTCTGTTAAAAATTGTAAAAAGATTTGACATTGACATTTGTG
Source organism: Rutpela maculata (assembly GCA_936432065.2). Classification (NCBI taxonomy): domain Eukaryota; kingdom Metazoa; phylum Arthropoda; class Insecta; order Coleoptera; family Cerambycidae; genus Rutpela; species Rutpela maculata. The sequence continues at coordinate 43,217,458 of OW386291.2, read as the reverse complement.
ACACTAGTGGTGGTGATTCGTGTAAAATGGCTGAATTACTGTCTGTGCCGTTGAAAAAACCAAGTGAGGTTGATATTGTGAAACCATTGAAAAATTTGATTCAGTCAAGGTACAGTACAGCAGACAAACCTGAAGACTGTTCAGAAGCGATAAACGAATTTGCAAAGCTTAGAAATAATGCTATTTGGAAGGCATTTGAGAAATATGAGAGTTCACTGGAAATTATTTATGGGTATGATTCATACATTAATTGTAATTTCATCAAAATAACCGCCTTATTATCATATCCCTTTTAGATATTATGACCAAATAGTCGCTCTAGAAAGCAAAATACCCGCTCAAGAATTGCAAGTACCATTTAAGTGGAAAGATGCCTTCGATAAAGGAAATATTTTTGGAACCAGGATGAGCTTAAGTACGTTAAAAATGTTGGTGACAAGAAAAAAGGACAATAATCAATTTGTAATCTATTTTTAGCTATTTCTTCACTGGGTTATGAGAAAGTTTGTGTCTTATTCAACATAGCTGCATTGCAGAGTGGGTTAGCAGCTACACAAAGCATTGAAAGTGATGATGGTCTCAAATTGGCAGCCAAATTATTACAGGTAAATAAGTAAATAAAATAGTTATTATAACAAATTTAACGATTATAGTACAGATTATACCTAACTACAAACTATCTATTATATTATACCCATTTGACCTGGGATAAGTTTTCATTGTTTTTATTGTTTGGAGGAGATTAATATAATCATTTTTAACACGTTGACTGCCATCTCGGTCTATATGACCCAGGTTTTTATTGTTTATGAGGCCAACTCGGTCCATAAGACCGAGTACTTATATTTGCACTGTGGGCCGACTCGGTCTATAAGACCGAGTCATGTTTTTGGGATCTCTGGATCTTCTGGATCTTTTCGGGATCTCGGAATTTCCCAGCGACTCGGTCCAGCACACTTCTATCGTTATAAATAGACCGAGATGGCATAGTAAAGGACCGAGACCTTTTTTGACTTTTTTTTGGCAGTTTTTTTTTTCAAAATATTATGTGTCAATTCATTAACCGATGATATTCATGGCCTGGGGGATATTTTATTTGATTAAAACGTTGCTACCGGTTGGTGCCTTATGAGAAATTTGTTTTAACCCGTATGGCAGTCAACGTGTTAAGCATTATATACTTATAAGAAAAGCTTCAGTAAGGGTACATTGTCAATTATTGAATAATGAAACTTCAGCATTGTTTATGTCCACCTTCATTGGATGAGATATATTCTTTACTATTTGTTTCTTCACACTTGCTTCTTTAATTAAGTCTTATTTAGATATTTTATTTCATTTGACTACTTAATAGCCCAGTCACTTTATACATGAACCTCTAAAAAATAGAACTTAAGATTTTCCAATGGGATTCTCTTAATTTTGGCGTCACAAATAATTTCTCAAAAGTCCATAAAGCCAACTGAATGGCTACAATAGTTACAGCAGGTCAAATGTCAAGAAAATCGGTTTTTCTCAAATGTCTCTTAAATCATCGGTTTTACGTTAATTTTGGTTATAAAATTTGTTCGTGAGATAAATCTACATACAGAATTTATGTAGAACCAATAGTTTTTGAGATTATTAAGAAAACTGGGACATTGTGCTGCATTCGTTTCCGCACCTCCTTTGAGGTAGAATGCAAAGTGCATTTTTTTTACATGGTGTCCCCTATAGGCCTAATCAAGTGGGTTACAAGTTATATTATTGTGATGTGTTGCCCTATCAAATCAAATCAAATCAGATTTATTTCATATTTAAAATACAATTTCTTCTTGACACTCGTTTCCGTGTTCAGCCGGACATCCGTTAGCCAAGGCTCCGCGGCAGTTGAAGGGCTGGGCAGGAACGAGGTCGAGACAGAATAAAATAAATTAACACAATTACCCTACTCCTACCTACCTAGTAGGTTCATTAGGGAAGTAAAATAGTCTTATGTCTTACGACTTAACATAACTGAAAAATGTAACAAAAAATATAAATAATTGTAGAAAAAGCACATGCACTATTTTAAATTTGCATTGTTGAGACAGGAAATCAACTCACTGAAAATACCTGCTGTAGATAATGACACGTAAAAAGAGAAAGGCTATGCCATGCCGTTGAACTTTTTGTAATTATTAAGTTTTGGTACCAAATGTTTTTGAAATTTTAATAATTATATGTTTTATAAGTTTTCAAATTTGGAATAATAATTTAGAAACAAAAATAAATAGGGGATAAAAACAAAAACTAAATAAAAAAAAAAAAAAAAAAAAAAGTTGAGAAAAGTGAGAGAGATTGGGTAATCAGTTTAGTTTTAGTACAAGAATGGGTGGCTACAAGGGCTGTCGAAAAATGGGCAGCGCCTGGTATGGTAATTTGTGTTTAATCCGAAACGGTGCATTATGCTCTCTTATTCGTGTAATGTTGTTGTTGTTTGTGTGTTGCCCTATAATGAATTCAATTAATGCAGATGTATTTGCACCTACTCGAGAAAGAACCTACCAGAAGTTAGTTCTAAAGTGACATCTGGAATTATCTAGAGAATGGTGGCGTCATCACAGAACAATCGAGATCTGTCATTTTTAGGTATAAAAGACCAGTAGTTCAGAAAGTACAAAAAGCCTTGAAGTTGATGGACAAGTGAGGTTAAGAGTACAAAGTGATAAACATTGTTATTTTTAGTCAGTAAAGTGCATTTAAGTAAATAATCAGTATTGTGAAGTAACCAGTAAATTATTAAATAAAGTGTGTTAGTGGACAATCTCTTGTTATAATTTTTGGAACCCACGGAATTTGCGAGGGTGGTTTCCTAGGGGTGGAAACACGTTACAAATTGGTGTCAGAAGCGTAATTTTATGACAAGAGGAGCTCTGAAGTTGTGCTGGAGTGTTCGAGAAATATTCTCGAGGGTTAGTGCAAACACGGAGGACTAATTTACTGGACATTGTTCGAGGGTTAGGGTTATTTTCGAACAGGAAAATAGTGTTAAGTGCATTTTTGAGACATTGTAGAACATTTTATTAGGACATTAGTGTGATAATTAAATCCTTTGAACTGAGAAGTGATAGACACTGAAAAAGACTCATTTGTGTTAGTGCGTGAAAATTACTAGAACTTTTCTATTTGGACATTAGTGGAGATTATTAAATTCTCTTAACTGGATAGTGACAAAAGACTCTGGATAAGACTTTTTCGTGCCGTTTCGAGATTTTTCTGGAAAGTTCCATTACCGATATTGACGTGGCAGTTAAATTTATTTTATTTTAACATAATCGTATGCCCATTACAACAAGAGGCATGGCTACGGAGAAACAAATGAAGGACCTACTTGCGGAATTTACGAGGATGATGGCAGAGCAGCGCCAGGAAGAAAAAGAAGAACAAGAAAGGAGACGTCAGGAAGACAAAGAAGAACAGGAGAAAAGACGTCAAGAGGAAGAAAGACGACGTCAAGAGGAGAAGGAAGAACAAGAAAAGCAACGTCAAGAAGAAAAAGAAGAGCAAGAAAGAAGACGTCAAGAAGAGAGAGACGAATTAAAGAAAATGATGGAAAATCTGGAAATAAGACGCCAAGAGGAAAAAGAAGAACAAGAAAAACGCCAGGAAGAATTAAGGAAAATTCTGAGCGATCAAATAAAAACACAACAGGACGCAATCATTTCTGCCAATGAAGAACTAAAGAGTAAAATCAAGGAGGAAGTAAGCGAAGTCAAAATTGGAGGTAAATGAAGTTAAAGAAAAAGTAAACAAGTTCGAAGAAGAAGTCAAAGGAGAAATAGACCGGCTTAAACGACAGTTGAGAGATAGAGGAAGCCAGCAGGTGGTATCATCAGGTCAGCGACTAAAACCTCCTTCTTTTGACGGCCAAAGTTCCTGGACGACGTACAAGAGGCAGTTTGAGGCAGCAGCGTGTGCGAACAACTGGGATAATGAGGAAAAGGCCATGGCATTAGTTCTAGCGCTAAGGGGCCAAGCTTCAGAGTTACTCCAAACCATCCCAGTTGAGAAACAAAGGGACTTCAAAGTCTTGGAAGCTGCATTAGACTTGAGGTATGGCGATCAACACCTTGCCCAATTATATCAGGCTCAGTTGAAATCCCGGATGCAAAAAGCTGGGGAAAGTTTACAAGAATTTGAAGCTGAGATAGAGAAACTGGCACACCTGGCGTATCCGAGTGCACCTAGAGAATTTCAGGAACAATTAGCCGTAGGGGCCTTTTTAGATGGCATAAGGGACGAAGAGGTCAGGCGAGTTTTGAGGCTGACGAGACACCAAAGTAGTAGCGAAGCTTTGGTGCGTGCACTCGAAGTAGAAGCAGCTTACAGGGATACGCCAAGGTCGAGAGTGCGAGCTGTGACTCTCGAAGAATCGCTACCAGAAATGAACCAGAACCCCATGTTGACTGAGATGCAGAAAATGTTTACCAAACTATTCGATAAATTAGATGATCTCAGGGAGCAGAGAAAACAACAAAATAAACGAAAGCCGAGTGGAGGTATTAAATGTTACAACTGCGGCAAGGTGGGACATATGAAACGAGACTGTCAACAGCAGAACTTGGAGAGTCGAGTAAATGCTGTGAATGTTGAAGAGTGGCCCCAGAGAAATAAAGATTTCCCAGCTTAGAGAAATTTCGAATAGTCTGTTGTTACAAGGCTATGTGAATGGAAGAAAATGTTTGTTTACCATCGACACAGGTACTATGTCATCAATAGTACGGCCAGGATTTATATCGGGCATAAAGATTAAGAAGAGGCACAATGGAGAAGTAGACCTGGGTTTGCAGATTGGACAATTAAGGTTTGACCACCAGGTCATCGTGGCTGACATCATGGATGACTTCATTTTGGGATTCACTTACGGTCGTAGATGGGCTTTTGAGGAGAGCATGGGAAAGCCCAGATGGGAAGCAGGTTGCCAATACACAAGAAGGGATCAACAGACATATTAGGAAACTTTTTCAACCTATTTCAATAATACCTATTTTCGGGAAAATATTCGAAAAAGCCCTAAAAAAACGAATTACCGAATATTTCGAAAATTTCAAACTGTTTAACCTACGACAGTTTGGTTTCCGAAAGTCATATTCTACAGTTATGGCTATACAATGCCTCACTGACATTATAAATCAAGGCTACGCGGAAGGTGGGCATACCGCGTCTCTGTTCTGTGATCTGTCAAAGGCATTTGACTGTGTCTCCCCTAGCATTTTACTTGAAAAACTGTTACACTACAAGTTTAGCACAAAGAGCATAAAGCTAATCAAGTCTTACCTGGAAAATAGAACCCAGCTTGTAACTGTAGACAGAATAAATTCTAACGTACTGCCCGTGAGTTATGGCGTACCACAGGGATCAGTGCTGGGGCCAGTGCTATTTCTGATATACATAAATGACCTTGGTCGTACTGATCCTAGCACTGATGTAATATTGTTTGCAGACGACACAACCGTTGTGAGAACCAACAATAACTTAAATGTTTTGCAGTCAATGCTGAGGGAGTCGCAGTCAGGTATAACTGATTGGTTTACAGCAAACCAGTTAAAGTTAAATAATGACAAGACACAAAAAATTATATTCTCCTTACGAGACATAAGTTCAGTTATTAATCCCGAATGTGTTCGCTTTCTTGGCGTATACCTTGATCCAAAGATGACATGGTCCCATCACACAGACTACATAGCAAAAAAATTAACCACTAATATATATCTTCTACGTAATCTTTCAAAAACTGTTTCACAGCCTGTACTTGTGGCAGCTTACCACGCAGTGATACAGTCAATAATCTCATATGCACTGCTTATATGGGGGCATGCGGCTTCAGCGGCAAGAATATTTGCGCTACAGAGACGGGCCATAAGAATAATAGATGGACTAAAATATCGGGATGAGTGTGGACCCAGTTTTGCTAAATTCAATATTTTAACAGTACCTTGTTTATATTTATATCAGTGCCTTGTTCACGTAAAAACCAATGAGAGCAGTTACACTCGACACAGTATCCTACACACTCATGGAACAAGAAAAAATCAAAATATTCAGTTGAATTACCACAGACTTACAAAGACAAGAAACGGAGCCAATTATTATGGTCCTAAAGCGTTTAACCTCCTCCCCAATAAAATCAAAGAACTTCCTACTACAGCATTTAAAAAAGTTATAAAAGGTTACCTCAACAGGAAAGCATTTTATTCCATTGATGACTATTACAGCAACGATTTCTGTGATATGAAGGTATAACTATTGGCTTGTATTTTAAATATTTCTCTCATATTGATTTTTCATATAGATTTTGAATATGTAATCTTTTCTTATGTTACATGTAAAATGACATATATTTTATAGAAATTTTAATATGTATTGTTTGTGACATGTACATTGTGTTATGTTAACATACATTATTTTGTTTTATAAACCATTTTACCATTGTATTTTGTATTTTGACGTGTGTAAACACTTTTGTGTATTTAACACCAATAAATTATTCTTATTCATGCGTCTAGTGATTCCCAGATGTCGTGTACCAGAAGTACTCCAGGAAGCGCATAATGAAACATCCAGCAGATACTTCGGCATAAACAAGACATTGAGTAGAGCACGGGAACAGTTCTATTGGGTTAATAGTCGCCAGGATGTGGAGGCTTGGTGTCGCAAGTGTAAGAATTGTGCTGCCCGTGGGAAACCATTTTCCATGAGCAACTACAGAAATGGAAGTCGAGAACAGCCGAAGAATGACCGAGAGCAGATGACCAAAGCTAGTAACTGATTGAAGTCTCGTTATGATCAGAATGCCAGTACAGGGGGATTCAAGGCGGGAGATCTGGTTTGGCTGTACAACCCACAGCGGAAGGAATGGAGACCCCCGAAACTTCAACCTCCTTGGGATGGACCGTATACTGTTATTACCCGAATTAATGATGTCGTCTATCGGATTCAACGAAACAAAAAGTCCAAGATGAAGAACGTACACTTGGATAGACTGGCGAAGTATGTGAAAGAGGCTGAATTGCCTGACCGGGATGTTCAGGCTTAAGGAGGGGGCAGTGTGATGTGTTGCCACCCCTGGAATGAATTCAATTAATTCAGATGTATCGGCACCTACTCGAGAAAGAACCTACCAGAAGTTAGTTCTAAAGTGACATCTGGAATTATCTAGAGAATGGTGGCGTCATCACAGAACAATCGAGATCTGTCATTTTTAGGTATAAAAGACCAGTAGTTCAGAAAGTACAAAAAGCTTTGAAGTTAATGGACAAGTGAGGTTAAGAGTACAAAGTGATAAACATTGTTATTTTTAGTCAGTAAAGTGCATTTAAGTAAATAATCAGTATTGTGAAGTAACCAGTAAATTATTAAATAAACTGTGTTAGTGGACAACCTCTTGTTATAATTTTTGGAACCCACGGAATTTGCGAGGGTGGTTTCCTAGGGGTGGAAACACGTTACATTATTATTTTGTTGGTAATGGTTCGTCTTTCTTTCGTCTATCCCTTCTATTTCCACTTCTTCAATATTTTCATCTTCGTCAACAACCATCTCAGTGGAAAATAACGAAATGAGTTCGTCTTCATCATCATTGAACTCAGATTCAACGGTTGTATCCTCGGACATCGTATTGAGACACGACTGGCTCCGACAAGTGTCACACATTATGGAACATGGCAATCCTATTTTTCTGCATCCACAATTGTTGCCACAACCTTTTGTGCAATTGCAGAAAATAGAATTGAGAAGTTCATCTGGTGCAGGAGGAATCAGAGTAGTTGTTGGCTCTAATAAATTATTGTTTAAAGTCCAGCCCCATTGCTGAGGGTTTAAATCTTTTCCCATCCAAGTTTGAACCTGGTAATATAACCCTGAATAGATGAGTATCTGCTAATGCGGGTGGAAGTGACGACAATTGCACAGGCTTATTTATTAGCAAATTTTTCGAACAGTTTTTTATTTTGAATGCCGCCAATGCTTCCTATAAATCTGTTTTTTTTTAAAATGTCTTAAATGCATTTATTTTTCCTTTTCGAAATAAAACAATGGAATGTTAGAAAGCTACTAATAAAAGCCCTTACAATTATTATTATGAAGTGTCCATTTCAAGGACATCTCAGACAGAAATTATGCGGGTATATGTGCATAAATGATGTTCCTCTGTATTCATAGGTCTTGTTATCTATATACAACACTCTACGTATATAATAGTGGCGTACGCACTTTGCTCCGAAGTTTCTCAGACCAATATCTCGAAAACTATTTGTTCTACGTAAATTTTGTATAGAACCTTTTTTATGCATATTTATCTCACGAACAAATTTTATAATAGCCAAAATTAACGTAAAACCGATGACTTACGAGATATTTGAGAGAAACCGATTTTCTTGACATTTGACCTGCTGTAACTATTGTAGCCGTCCAGTTGGCTTTATGAAATTATTTGTGGCACCAAAATAAAGAGAATCCCATTGGAAAATCTTAGGTTGGATTTTTTTAGAGGTTTGGCCTTTTTTATGTATAAAGTAACTGGGTTATAAAAATAACCTGATTATACTCTAGATTAAAATAACAATAATAGATGTTTATCTTGCAGACCTATGCTAAGTAAAAAAAAGTACTTATGTACAATTACTTTTCGAAAAATGTATTTAATAGACAATTTCTTAAACGTTTTTCTAAAAAAAAGGAAATTGTAAGTTAATAATTATATATTAAAAAAATTAAAATTCGCTACACTATGTTGCTTCTCATATGTTAAACAATATCCCATTTTTGTCATAATGTTCTGTTTCATGGCAGAATATTAAATACTGTGCACCTACTGACATTACAAGAAGTAAAAAATAGCTTTAAGTATAGTATTTATTTATTTATTGAATATACGGATAACTCCATTTTACATTAAATTTGTTGTCAATAGATACAATATAAAAAATGAATAACAAATACAAACACTTATATAAAATCAATTTACACACACATGTACAGGTATGAATAGAATTTAAATAATTATAGTATAACATCACGAATTTACACAATGGTACAATACATTGAGACTACCTAGGAACTTCCAGTGATCTAACCTGATTTTTAAAGACTGTAAGACTGACCGATGCATCTAGTTTAAAAAAGTCAAAGTTACGTTGCATTCGGGTCAAAGGGCTATATAAGCCATAGTTGGTAGGGTATACATAGAAGAGTTACGAGTACGATGACAAGTATTAAAATTTATCAAACCAAGAAGATTGTCGCAATCGATATTATTGGTTAATAACTTAAACAAAAATAGCAGGTCTTGGTGAAACCTACGTATCTCCAAGGATTTAAGGTTTGACATATTAGAAATATCAGTATATGTAAAGTGGTCGTTAGGTAAGCCTAACTTAAATGCACAGTTTCGCAAAAATTTATTTGTACCTTTTCAATGTCATTTTTATGTGAATAGTAATAAGGCGACCAAACAGCAGAGGCATACTCTAATCAGACCGGACAAGGGAACAGTACAGTATCTTAAATGTGTCATATGAGAAGTCTTTACTATATCTACTTATAAAGCCCAAATTTTTAAATCCTTTTTGTGTTAAAGTGTTAATATGACTACTGAATGTCACGTGTCTATCAAATATGACACCAAGGTCTTTGATTTCAGTAACATTTGTTAGAACAACATTGTTTATATTATATTCATAGACTAATATGTCTCTTGATTTTGTAAAACTTATACTAAAACATTTGTTTATATTTAATTCAATACCGTTCAGTCTTGACCAATTATACAGGCTGTTAATATCCTGTTGAAGCAAGTGACAATCTTCAGGATTAAGGACCGTCCTAAATATTTTTAAATCATCAGCGAACATGAGAGATTTAGAGTCGCGAATTATATTTGGTATATCGTTGACAAAAAGATTAAACAGTAATGGACCACAATAAGAGCCTTGTGGTACTCCCGAATAAGCAGATATAGTATAAGATATGTAGTTGTTAATTCGCACACACTGAGTCCGATCTGATAGAAAACTATTTAACCAGACTAAAATATGGTGACCAAATCCAAAAGACTTCAATTTCTCCAACAAGAGTACATGATTTACTCTATCGAATGCCTTCGAAAAATCAGTATAAATACTGTCGACTTGGAGTCGATTTTCAAAGGCATTCAATAGGTAATGTTGATAGGTAAGAAGATTAGTGACGGTTGAACGACCCTGTCGAAATCCATGCTGTTCATTGCTAATTATATGTTTGCATTCCCAGGATAACTGGGATTTAACAAGTGAGTCGAAAATTTTTGGTATTGCCGACTGAACTGTTATGCCCCTATAATTTGTCACATCTCCTCTATCACCTGACTTATAGATGGGTGTTACAAATGTGTTTTTCCAAAAATCAGGGAAGATACCTGTGTCCAGAGATAAATTAAATAAAAAATATAATGGCTTACAAAGTGTACATACACAGGATTTTAGTAGAAACGATGGTATTCTGTCAGGCCCAAAAGATAATTTGCATTTACAGTTACTTATGCATTCATATATTTTGCTTAGTTGAATATTGAGCCTATTTATATTAACATAATTGCAATTTTTATATTCAGGCACAATATACTCTTTCTTAGCATACACAGTGGAAAAATGATCGGCAAAGAGGTTCACTATTTCAATACCATTTTCACGGACATTACCATCCAAATACATACTACTAGGGTAACTTTTAGTTTTCCTAGTATTGTTCAAGTGTCTCCAAAATAAGGAGGGATCATTGTAAATTTTGCCTTCTATATTAAACATATAATTTATAATAGTCATTTAGAATTCCTGTTTCTTTGTATTTTTTATGAGCGCATTTCTTATCAATTACTAATGCTTTTAACTCGGCAGAAAACCATATTGGAAAGTTAGTGCTCCTAAAACATTTAACTGGAACAAACAACTCAACAGCACTATATATAATGTTATAAAATTGCTCAGTAGCTATGTTAACATCTGATCGATTCAATTCAGTATCCCAATCAACACTGGCTAAGTAATTGTTTAAGGAAAAAGTGTCAGCATTTTTGTAGTCATAGTAATAAACCTCATATTTTAGATCATCGTCCACTGTGTTTACTGTAACATCAAGAGAATAGGATATATGATGATGACTATTTTCTAATAGCTTGTCAACAGCCCAAGTAACATTAAGATTGTTTTTATTAGAAAACAGTAGATCTAAAAAGACCCCATTATCATTAGGAACATTATTAACTTGAAACAAATTTAGGAAGCTGAACTACGTGTCGCTATAATAACACCACCTCCACGAGTTTTGTCACTTGAATGGCTATTGCGATCAGTTCTATATATATCATATCCAAAAAAGCCCAATTCACTATTGCTGATGTCATTGGTTAACCAGGTCTCAATGATAACTATAATATCATAATTGCACAGAGCAATTGATTGTCTAAGTTCAGCTAGCTTTGTTCGAATACCACCCGCATTTTGGAAATAACATTTTAAACTTTTTATTCTTTTTTTGACTGATTTCTTTCCTTTACAATACGAGGTGTACCATTATGGAACCGTATTGTAAATTATTTATTTTTCAAATTTAACTTCAAGGGGGTACGTAACCCTTTGAAGCTATTAGAGTCAAATAGGTTACACATATGAACCCTAATTGGCGTGTATACTGGGCACTGCAGACTAAATGACCACCTACACAGACTTGGATTAGCCAACTGACAAATATATAGTGGAGTTAATATAAATTTTGAATGGAATTGTTTCGCTGACTCTTCTAAAATTTTAACAATTTATTTTTCAACACTAAAATTTTGTGCTATTTTCCTTATTATCTCCAGTTCTGGTAATAAAAATATCAAATTGTTCGCAATTAAATTTTGAATAAGACTGGGCCTATGAAAAAACTTTTCGATAGTTCGTTAATTTATAAACAAATAATCACCAATTAACAATTTACGAAATATAACTTAATAATGCATCAATTTTCACGATAATTGGTGAAACTGTCCTTTATTGGACTAAACCTTTGTGCCAAATTTTAGCGCAAAATATTCAGCCAATTATAATTTCGAAATTTCCATTGCTTATTTTTTAAGGTACACTTTCGTTGCAAGCGACAAAGACAGGTGATAAGCAACTGAGATAAGAGACCGACCTCATTCGCAACATGTGACAAATCAGTGCGTTAAGATCGTTTGCTGGTGACTGACGTGATATTACAATGTCCCCAAGCAACAAAATTATTTAATAACTTATATTATTAGATGAATATGAAGGTCTGTTTTTGTACTATTTATATAAAAAATGTAAAAGGGTACTAATAAACCTCTTATTTGACAATCGAAAAAAGAAGGGATATCTTAAGTTGTCAATATCAACATTGAAATGCTAATGAAAGAATATTGCAGGTTAAATACAAAACAATTTTAATTTAATTTTTGTTACATGCTTAATTGAAAAAAAAATAACTGGAACAGTAATTTCAGCTGAGGAGCACCTTTTTAATTCACTAATTGTATTAAAATTTCATCTTCTTGATAAGAAAAAGCATTCAACTTTGACCGAGTTGAAGTTACTTTTAGTTTTTCACGGAAGAAGCCATTGCTTTTTGGGCAAAACAAACTATTAAACACTTAGCAACAACCACACTACTGCTTCAGAAGAAGCGAGAGACAAGGCGTGACAACCATTGAGCTGCGTGTTGGTGCCACACGCTTCGAACGGAGTCGCATTGAATTTCATTGTACCGGTGTTGTCTCTGCCGCCTCTCTCTGTCTCCTGGTGCTGTCGCTGTCGCTTGTTGAGAAAGTCTACCTTTAAATACATCGACTCATAGGAGGGCAATTCTTTTTTTAAAATATAGAGTATTTTACAATAGTTTTAAAATTATATCCTCATTTGAACCGTTTTTTTTTAAGTTTATTTATTATTTTCAACATTATAGTTAAGAACAAATTCAAATAACTGGATTTTTTATCAAAGCAAAAATGGCCAACAAGTTACGAAAACAGATGAAATATCTAACATTTTTCTAAAAAAAAAAATTAATGATCTACTTGCATTTGGGGTCGAGATACCTTAGTTCTTGCGTTTAAGGCACATAAATAAATTTGGACTGGTTCTTAAATGCTTATATTTTTGTTTCTGCTATTTGGAAATAATCCTAATACTTCCACATCCAGTGGAAGTACAGTACCTAACGACAAAAAATTTTTTATCGTTCATATAGGCTTAAAATGTCATGAAACGTCGAGATGTTAAGTTTGAGCGAAAAAAAAAATTCTGTTTGTCTGTCCGTCTGTCTGTCGGTCTATCTGTAACTTTTTTGTGCGCCCATTTACTCTGGAACCGTTTAAGATATTGACTTGAAATTTGGTACACATATGTACTTTAACGAGATCTGGAACTACATTATATTTTCATCTTGTTCCGTCAAAGGGTTGGGGGGTAAATTGGGGTAAATTTGGGGTAAATGGGTAAATCAAGCAGGCAAGAGTCCATAAAATTGGTATTTAGTATATACAAGAGAAGCTAAGATCTCAAAAAAATTTTTGGCATTAGCCTATTATTAAAGGGGATGAAAAAAAATTGTGATTTAGTGTATGTACAAGAACCAGAAACCTCAAAATATTTTTTTACTTCATCCACCCTCACTACCGAGGTGGGGGTATCGTTTTATGGGTTTTTGGTGTAGAGGATTTCAAATATTATATTATTAAAGTTCCATAAATAATTATTTCCATATACATAGTTGATTTGTAAAACTATAATATAACATATTTGGCGATTTTTATAACTATAATTTTGAAAATTATAGACAAATAAAAAAAAAAGGTTTAAATGAAGATATACATTTTTTTCTATTAATACCATTGTAAAATGCATGTAAAAACCTACATTTTGAAAAAGAAATTGTCCTCCTATGAGTCGATTCACTTAACAAGTTCGTTGCGCATGACTCTCATGAGTGTCGGTCCCGTCCTTAGTGCAGTGCGCACGACTCTCATGTAAGCCAGGCTTAGTACATTAAATGCATTTCGAGTGTATGAAAAAGATATAAAATAGCGTTACTGTTTTTCATGTTGGTGTACCCAACATTAGAACTGGTAACCGGATATCAGTGCTTAGACGGCTTTGGCCGACATGGCCCTTTTGACCCTAATTTTTATAATTATAGTTTCATTGAACATATTTGGATTGAATTTCGCCGGGATTTTACCAGGCTTATCAAAAAAACTATGTCAGCATTGGGGTCAAATATAGAGCAGCAGTCAACGTGTTAAACAATAAACGATGGAAATTTCGAAACTATGATAGGTTTTTAGCCATTTGAATATATAGGGTGTCCCATAAGTAATGGTACATAGAGCAATGGCACGTAAAAATAATGCGATTTAACCAAACTTACCTTGGTCCAATAGTTGATATTAACAGAGATACAGGGTGTCCAAGTTAAATTTTTGTTTGAGTTTTTTTTAAATAATTTTAAAAATTGAAATATTTTAACAAAATTTGGTGATTTGGGATTTTGTGAGAAAAGTGATTCAAATCTATTCATACTTTTGCTGTTATTCGTAGAGGGCGCTACCTACGGTAGTTTGCGTGTCGTTTATATGTCGTATATTTTTGGCAATTTTTTAAAAATATTTTTTAAATAAAAATTTAATGATCTTTTCAAAATTTTTCCCGATTACTGGTAACAAGGTAATGGGTCGGTAGTTGGTTACATTAAAGTGATCAAGATTTTTCTTTGGTACTGTAATCACATTACCCTGTTTCCATTCTGGAGGAAAAAATGAGTTCAGTAAGCAGTAGTTGTATATTCGCATTATATCTTCGTGTATATCTGCGTTTAGTTTTTTTAATATACCGTATGATATATTGTCATATCCGGGTGTAGTGTTCTTTTTTGTTACGGTTGCAGCATAGTACTCAGCTGCATCTATCGGAGGGATATCTTCAAAATGCCTTTCTTCGAAATATAAGTTGTACCAATCATCGACTTCATTCTGGTGATTTGCGTCAAAGTTGACATTTTCACTAAATTGGTATGATTTTTTAAAATGATTTACAAATGTGTCTGCAATTTCCTGATCTGCTATTAATGTTGTTAAAAATATGTGAATTTTGTTGTTCTTGAAGGGCATTGTGCAGTGTACGGTTTCGTTTAATGGGTTATTTAAATGGGGTGGATTTGCTTTTCCCATTTTGAGATGTTTATCACTTTGAATTAAACTACCTCCTCTTATATTTGTGTTCACAACGTTACCATTTTTTTGAATTGTAATCCAGTCCTTATAATTAGTTGATGTACTTATTGCAGTTTTGGTTTCCACAAACATGTTGCATTTGATATCGTTATGTTCTGCATAGTAATTTATTAAATGTTTTTTAGAGTTGTAACTGTTGATGTTGGCATAAAGTATTTTAATTTTAGACATCCCGGTGAATTTGAATACCTTCGCTTGGCTCTGTGGGTGTATCATTGTTTTCAGAATTCAGATCAAACATGAGTATGTAAAGACGATTTCCTAGAAATGTGTTAATGGTGTTAATGTTGTATTGATCAATAAACCTCTTTTGTAGCTTAGCCAATAGTTCCTGACGGTTATTTTTAGGTTTATTTATCTTATTTGTATAAGTGTCAATAATATGGTCATGGATTGTGTTCACTGAATGAATTCTGCTGCTTCTTGTAACTTTTTTGTCCAGGTCAGCTGATTTTTTGTTTATAGAGCGAATTTTAACATTCGGTATTCCATCGATGGGTTTGGTAGGCCTTTGTGGACATTTTATGGACCAAGCAACGTGTTCTGTAGAACCACATGCTTTACAAGTAGGTGGAAGATTGGTTTTACACTTAATGTCTTTATGGTCTCCGTGGCATTTTGAGCATTTTATTGGAGTGTTATACTGGTCAGTGGTATGTGTAAACATGGAACATTTTGCACACAGGACTGGTAGAGGTTCGGGTGGGTGGCTGGGGTAAACCGCAAAATGCCTGCATTTGTAATATACTCCTTCATTAATTAGTTTTTCGTATGATCTTACGTCGCCTGTGATTATTCGTATAAATAATGAGGGATTGTTGGTTCTTTTTGATATTATAATACAATAACGGTGTACTATGTTGCTGTTAAGTAAGATTTCACTTATTTCTTTTTCTTTTATATCTATGTCCACCTGAGATATAACCGCAGAATATGATTGTGTTGTTGATGTTTGGTGTGTTGTAGTTTGTGGAATAGTACTCTCCTCAAAAGTTGAGATTTCCTTATCTTTTTTCAGGTGATCCAGTGCCTTTACTATGTGTTCTTTTGTGTTGTCTGACTTAATAATAAAACCTTTCCTTGTTTGTATTATGATGTCTTGATGTCAGGAGCTGTAGCATAATAGACAGTTTTATATTTTTTACGAAAAATGTTTTGCATAGCAGCAGATATATTTTTTGGTCTGTTTTGATTTGTGTTGTGTAGTTATTTTGGGGTGTACTAGACGTTTCCATCCTATCATCTGTATTTTGTAAGGTTTTATTCTGTTGTATTGGCTGTTTAAAAATAGGTGCATTAATTGTTTGTTTTGAAGTCCCAGATTGAGGCAAGCTGGCAATGGCTTTTTTACGTTGTGATAATGTTTTTAGTCTCCTGCTTCTTTTTTTTCCAGTTTTTATTCTCCAAGTCCTTATCTGTTGATTTTTCAGTCTCACTTTCACCAATTGAACTCTCCGCGCGCTTCTTCTTGGGACATTTTCGCGGTGAAAAAGCCCTCAAAGTCGGCGGCGGAAACAGTCTTTATTGTGTTGAGGCATTTAATTTTATATAGAAATGTCTTTCCATCACTTTTAAATGTTTATAATCACTATTAAATCAATTTAATGAATCCACTATCTGACAGCTCTTTACTATTCAGAGTGGCGCGCGTGAATGTATTTCATAATATTTACAGTAGATTGGGGGAAACTGGTTCCTTTCATCTCAAACGAGATACCGTGGGACGCCCAAAAAGTATTACTGTGGAACAGGAGGAGGAAATCTTGGTCCGTGTTGCAGAAAGCCCAAAAATAAGTATGGCTGCTGCTACTGGAGTAATCGATTTCAAGGATTTTTCATCAAGAGAAGCTTTATCTGTACCATTTTACGCCTGTTCAAAATATGCTGGAGGCCGATCTTCCGGCCAGCTTACAGTTTGCTCGTTCCTGTCGTACCCAACGAAATAGAGATCCAATGTTTTTAAATAGTGTTGTTTACGGACGAAGCCACCTTTACACGTAGAGGTGTATTTAACTTTAGAAACAAACATGCGTGGGACATAGAAAATCCACACTTAGTAGCCGAACGCCACTTTCAACCTGAATTTAAAATAAACATTTGGTGTGGAATTTTAGATGATTATTTTTTTGGACCGTATGAGTTATCACCTAATTTAAACGGTGCATTATACTTAAATTTTCTACAAACTCAGCCAGACGAGTTCTTGGATGATGTACCACTATATTTAAGACAAAATATGTTTTTTATGCAAGAAGGAGCTCCACAGTATTTTTTTATACCGGTGAGAAACTACCTAAATACAAATTTTCCTGGTCGCTGGATAGGCCGTGGGAGCAGTATGCCTTGGCCTGCGCGGAGTCCTGATTTTAATCCGTTGGATTTTTGCATATGGAGGTACATGAAATCTCTTGTGTATCAAGAAGCAATAAATAATCAAGAAGAATTATTGCAGAAAATTAGAAATGCAATCGAATTATTTCAAAACGAACACCTATTATTTAAAATAAGGCGGTAGTTTAATAAGGCATCGTCAAATGTATTGAAGTAAAAGGAAATCACTTCGAACATTTGTTACCGAACACAGATCTCTTTTTTTATTAATGATTGTTATTTATTTACTTTTTAAATGAAATTTGTATTTGAATAAAAACTGTTTTTCAAATTTTAAGTTTATTATTTGAAAGTCATTGTTCTTCGTACTTTTTTAATAGTGTTGGAATATAATAAATTTTAAAAAAATGAAAAAAGAAAAGTTAATTTTATATCGTTTGCTCCACCATCAATTATTTCTGTAAATTAAACAATAATGATATTTTATTTAATTTAAATGGGTCGCATTGAATACTTTAAAGCCAAATATCTCGAAAATGGTTACTCGTAGCGATATTTAGAAGGTACACCTTTTTTATGTAGAAATGACAGAAAAATAATTATTTTTATTTAAAAAAAAATTTTTTAAATTCGTCAAAAATATATGACATAAACGACACGCAAACTACCGTAAGTGGCGCTCTCTACAAATGACAGCAAAAATATGAATAGATTTGAATCCCTCGCCTCAAAAAATCCCCAATCACCAAGTTTTAAAATATTTCGATTTTTAAAAGAAACTATTTACAAAAAACCAAAACAAAAATTTATCTTTGACACCCTGAATATCTGTTAATATCAACTTTTCGACTAAGGTAAGTTTGGTTAAATCGTAATATTTTTACGTAAGGAATCTGCCATTGTTCTATGTACCATTACTTATGGGACACCCTGTATATATTGCACTAAAATTTGGCACGAACGTTTAGTTCAATAAAGGGCATAGTTTCACAACTTTCCTTAAAATTGATGCATTATTACGTTATAATTACTTTCTTAGAACTCGGTGAACAGAGTATAGTTATTATTTGTTATTATGACAAATGAAAATATGCCAAAATTAAGGCTTCTTTTTTTTACATTATCACCAGATCTTCGAGCTTATCTGGCTTATGCTGGATGGTAAGTTTCATTCAATCATATTGAATATGAATTGAAATACAAATTCATAATCAAATTAGATACTTTATAAGTGTTGCATGTTATTGTATCAATTCTACTTCTCAAAAATATCCTTAATTTATAGCATAAACTGCAAAATAAATAACAAACTTAACTACATAACTTATCTGATTAGTTATTTTAACAAGAATTATTAACTGAGATTGGGACCCCAGTATCAGTAATGTGCTAGTCATAATAATAACCTTGTAACTCTACAGTGTACATCATCAGGTCAAATATTAACTGTCTGAATCATATTACAGTTGAAAATCTGATACAATTTGCACAAAATAACATTGTTTTGCATCGTTTACATATTCTTTACATTAAAATGCAAATTTTTAACCACCATTTAGTGTATAATTAGTATATAACCGAAATATATTGACACCTGTCTAATGTTATTATTTAAAACTTTGAACATTTACATGTTCAGTGTTTAAAATACTTCTATATCCTAATATGTAATACCAATAAAAAGAAATTTATTTGTGTACCCATTTATTGTAACTCAAGTTTGTTGCTCTTTTACCTCTAGTCATGACTCGTTTGGTAAAAATCACTTGTTGTCATATAAGGAATGAATCATGTGTTTCCGTCCAAAAGCATACAATAAAAAATTACAGGATGTTAATTATATTGGATTAACCATTATGCAATAGGTAATAATTCTCGCTACAGTCATTTTTTGAAGTCAAAAACCTAAAATAATGTTTGTTCCATCAGCCATGACAAAAAAATAAAATGTTAATCTAATCTAAGACAAATAGGTTTTTATGTTGATAATAAACATTCAACATCATAGAGAAATGTAAATAAGTCAAATAACAAGTAATATACAGGGTGTTGAAAATAATATGAAAACCTCGTAAGAGTAGATTTCTTACCAAAATTAAGGGTAATATTTTATATATAAACTAAATTTTAGAACAGTCTACTCCGGCTGCTAATCCTCTCCAAAAGGGATAGTAAAAAGTGACCTTTTTTGTCTGCTGAAGCTAATGGAATAAAATTTGAAAATGACTTTGTACTTTGAAATTTTATACGTACTTTTTGAATGAGTTAAATAAACAACTTCTAATGACTTCAGTCAGTACTTTAAACAGATAAGTTTAAAACAATTATATGTAAAAAAAACTTTTTAATAACAAGCTTTTATTATTATTTAGGTGTACTAATACGAAAAAATTAAAATTAATTGTCTTAAAAGCTTGTCATGTGCGAGAAGTTCATACAGGCATTAATTTTGTTTGACAGATATTGTAAGTACTGTTGTGAGCAAAAAAATGGGACAACTATTTTTTTCTAATGTAAATCTGTCTCTATTTGCAAACTTGCAATGAATTTTGACAAATAACTGACAATGTCACAAAAATTAAAGTTAGATGTACACAACTAGATTTTAGCAAAAATACGAATAAGACTTGTCCCATTTTTTTGCGCACAACAGTACATACACTAAATCCCAATTTTATGGACTCTTGCTTGCTTTATCTATTTCCCCCTTATACCCTTCAATGGAATAAGATCAAATTATAATCCAGAGTAATTGTACGTACAAAGAAAAATTATAGACAGAGACAGAATTCTTTTTTTGCTCATAGTTAAAATTTCGACGTTTCATGACATTCTAAGCCTATTCGACCAAAAAAAAAAATCTATAATTTTTTTAACTGTTACTATGCTTCCACAGTGTGGAGGTAATAGTTATTAGTTTAACTAAGCAGCAAAATGGTAGATTGGCTACCGCGGTTGATAAATAATTATTAGAAAAGAAGTATGTTTCATGTTTTAAATTCGCCCAGTAAGCATTTTTTTCGTTTTGAATGGCCCCTAATTAAAAAACAATATTCTTCAATTCCCCTGCAATTCAATTATTGAATTATGAAACTTGATACACTGTATTCGAAAGTCACCTGATGTGCGGCAGCTTTAAGAATTAATTTTGATGACCAAAAATTTGACATTGTTTCTATTTTTGTTTTAGAATATTTTTATTATCGTGTGAGAAAATCTTGAACTAAACAAATAGAACAAAACTTAATTTTATTAGACCAGTAAAAATTGTTCTCGCATGTTTTTAAAAACTTTTAACCGTATTGAGTACTTAGACGAGCACAAGGCAGCACAGGGCAGCTTTGATTATTATACATAGTAGAATAATTAATTTTACGTAGTAACAAACTTGGAGGTTTGCTAAAAAAAAATTGAATTTTTCTTTTGTGAAAGAGTACTGCAATTAGTTGTTATGATATAGAGAAAGTTTTATCGAATATTACCAAAGACAAAAAAAAATTAATGTAGGTCAGACATTTGAATTGATATTACACGGAAACCTTTACATATTGCGCTATGTCACTTCGTGAGATTGTAATATGCAAAAATATATCACCATAGCCGGCGAATCTCAAATTTCTTTTTTTTTTTTAATTCAGTCAATGTGAGACTACCAACCATATATTTTTTAAGGCGATTTTTGTTTTAGTTATATCCATATGTTGTTCTCTTATCCAACATTTTCATTTACTGCTTTCAGCAAGCTTCAGGAATCTTCAATCACTTGAAATCCACTGTAATGCTTTCAATCCAGCAAGATCCAACTCCAGATTTGAACCCGGACACATTAGGAGCTTTATCTCAATTGATGTTGGCACAGGCTCAGCAAATTTTTGTCCACAAGGCAATTCACGGTGAGGAAATATTTTTTGTATAAAATAACTTTGAAATAATATTTATTTGTTGGCCGTGGATAGGATTCCGCAAGTTATGGATCTCTGTCAAATGTGCTACTGTTTCGCAAGGTTCGCATCTGCATAATTTGTTGCTTTGCATAATCTCAAAAATACCATTTATAAAAATGTACAGTCAAGTACCTATATTTTAACATTGGAAAAGATATACAAATTCTAAGATAAGTATTATAAACCCAGGGGTCATACTTGTCATAAAATCCTAAAATGTCATAAAATATGCAAAATGTCCTAAAATTGTCATAAAATCGTTCTCTTGTCATAAAAATCATAAAAAAAAATTTGTTTCCTTACCATTTTCAACCACGCCTAAAATTGTTAAACCAATTTAAAATTTAATGCAATTCAAAACATTTAAAATTTGGCGAGTTCTTAAAAGAATTTCGTTTGATTTGGATTCTTTTGCGCAAAATGTGCATTTCTTCTTTAAATATAGCCCAGGTAAATAAATTATACTTACGATTCATTTTGTAAATATTTGGTTTGTCTCCTATACTTAATCGAAATTTAATCTTAGTAGTCCAGTCAATGAAAGAGTTGTAGAGAACATTTAGGAGGGGAGAATTTTCCTCTTCAAGCATGTGTTGGAGGTAGTTAGGAGGTAAAGTCCCCGCCCCTATCCCAGCTGCTTCAAGGGGAGAGGGAGGAGGAAAGGTTCCTTTTTTCGATTCTTCGCTTATAACTCGGAAACAATGCGTCATACGGAAAAAGGTAATCTATGCAAAATTAAACGTAATTAAATTTCCCACAAGAATGTTTATATTAATTTTCTTCCTATGTGTTATAGTTTACGAGATACTCGCCAGCGAAAATCGATAATTAATAAAAAAAATCAATTATATACCTTGAATATTTCTATCAAAGCGGTTTACCATGGTCTGCTAATAAATCACAGTCACAAAACAATCTTTATTTTACAACACTGGACGTATTTACTAACGTAATATTTTGTCAAAATCTATACATTTCCTTTCATTTTCAATAAAAAACTATTAATAAGATAAATATAGCTTCTAGTTCATTTTTAAGGCATTAAAACTCAAATTTTGTGTCATAAAATGTCATAAAAAAAAAATTTTAATGCAGGGGAAGGAGGCCTGTAAACCTTAAAAAAAGAATAAAAACTCTAATAAAATAACAAATCAGTTTATAAAAGGTCTACAAGTCTGAAATTTAACAAAATTACTAAATATCTGACTGTTAATTTTACCTAATGATATGCTCGTAAAACAGGGAAAACCGACCTTACCTGACCTACTGTAACCTTATAGAACTATACAATAAAAAAAAAGTGACAGCGATCAAGATTGAATCCGTAACATTATTAACCAGAATTAGCCACCTTACATTCTGATTTATCTAACTCAAAACTGATAAAACTTTAATGGGCTCATTTAATGAATTTCATTTGGTAGTTGTTACTTCTTGTGGATAAAGTATTACTTAAAAATAGGCGATATTGAAAATTTCAGATAAATCCAATCTGTGGTTTTCGAAATATACGACTTTTAAAGAGGAAATGTGAAGAGCGATGTGACGTAACATCGTGACGTAACATCGTGACGTCATTTAATAGGAAACGGAACGGTCGCGCAACATATAAACGGTCATGCATTGCGCTTGAGATAGTCGAGTCTTTCTGAGTTTTCTGTGCGTTAAATTAGATAATATCTATTATTTTTTGTGGCGATTAAGAAAAATGTATGAAGCGAACTTTAATAAAGCAGACTCTTCGAATCTTTCAAATCATGAGCTCATGTGCCATTTTTATATGGACATTGCCCATTAATTTATAATACATTTAGTTTTCCATGTCTTTTTCGATCTAAAAATAAAACAGTATTTTAGATTTTTTTCATTGCTGGCATTAAAGAATTTAATTTAAAAAAATGAATAAAAGGGGTAATAATTACTTAACAAATAGGTTTAATAACAGTATATTATAAACAACCATAAGAAATTTGCAACTTTTCCCTACAATCAAGATTTAATAGTCATTTAAAATATATTTACGCTATACCCTATATAACAGCTCAGTGCTGAAATATGATATAGCTTTTGTCTCTAATATTTTTAAACCAAATGGAAAATTATAAAAACTTATAAAAATTGCTAGAATTTTAAATTATGTTTTACATTTAAGTTTCAAAAATACTGCATTTAATAATAAATAATTCAACATATAGATATTTATATTAAAATGGTCCTCACAAACATAATAAGTTGATTTAGTAATAAGCCTTTTCTTTTTATAGTTTGTTGCCCTTTCTTTCGCATTTTTAAATCTCTAGGAACAGTAATAAATGTTTTAGTGGGTGTTTTTACCGTCACTATTATTCATTGTTAACATAAATCGGTGAAAATAGTTGATAAACCGAAATTTTTCACAAACACGCCTAAGTTTTAACACACACTGCTTGAATTATCAATTTGTAATATTATGAAACAAAAATAACGCTCTGTAGCTAGCCGCTTTTCTCGACAAGGCGGTTGCGGTCCACGTTTATGATTTTTTTTAGACAATTTACAGGTTTCAGATAATTCTAGTTTTTTGCACAGTCTTAGAATTTTAAGATCTTTCCGATAATCAAATAAAAAAAAAGTGCTAAATGAGCCCATTCAAGGTATAATACCTGATTTTGACAACTGTCCAGATCTTTAACATATTCGCTAAAATTCTGCAACTCACAGGAACGTATTACAAATTGATGGAGTTCCTCAATTTGCCGGAAATACTAATATTCCGAAACTTTGAAGTGATGTAAAGCAACAAAATAACCTTGCGGAACTGTAGCACATTCAATAAACATCTGCAAGTTGCAGAATCCTATCCACGGTCAATATCTAAACAAGTTTTTCATTGTTTCTTTCCAAAATGAATGTGCATATTTTGAAAATAACAAATATATAAGCTTTTCTACATTTTGAAAGCGTTTATATTCATTGGTTTCATTGCCATTTATTATTGTTTTAGATAACATGAAAGACTCAATTATAGCTAAACTAGCCTCCCAATGTGAGGATTTATATGCAGAATGTTTGAAAATATTCCAAAGGGAAAATTTGAGACCAATTTGGGACAAAGACTGGATACCTATAGTGAGTACAATTGATACTTCCTACGTTGTTTGTAAAAATACGTTAGATCATAACTTATATTGTTTAAATATATTTATATTCTGATTTTTCCTATTAATGTTAGGTATGATACTATTACGCTTATGCACATTTTATCAACTGAGTTAGCACATCACTGGGAAATTCGTTTCAATTATATGATAATCATGCTAATATAATAGGGTTTTCCCAGAAAAAAAATTATTGCTGAAATACTTAATTCACGTAAAAAAATGATTTATGGCATATTTATTATCTTTTTAATTTTACTAATAGTAGCAAAAAAAAAACTTAAAGTTTGAAAAATATTGGGTTCATTTTAAACAGCCATAAATTAGCGCGTTGTGACGTCAACACCCTGAAATCCAATAAAAAGTCGGCATAAGATAGCCGTGAAAAATTTAAAACATAACCTCTATTTATTGACAGCACTTTTTAATTATTATGAGTTGTAATGGATTATCAAAATGCCTAAAAAAGCTTGTTTTGTACCTTTGTGTAATAATACTAGTGAAAATGCTCCCTCAATATTATTTTTGACATAGTACCACTCAATATTGAAAGACGAAAAAAGTGGTTTTCTGCTGTAAAATCTAAACAAATATTTCATCTGGGAAAAGATTTGTTATAAAAATTCATCATTTCAAAGTCTACTTTAGGTAAATTATCAGCAGCACCTTTAACGTATCCCTCTTCCACTTTACTCCTTTTGATCGTAGAATTAATAAAACATAAACCAGAAACTGATAAAATATTTTCACTCCAAACAATCCAAATATCAAAATATAAATAAAGTTTTAGGTTAATCATCTGATGTGAACTGTCAATGCAGACGCGGGTGAAGGTTAAGCCTAAACTACAAAATATCAATGTCCGACGCTTTTACGAATAACTTGTGTGGTATTTATCTGGATTCTGATTGGCCAATATTTATAAGTCCACTGCTTTAGACCAATCACAGTACAAACAATAAAAGAGGAAATTCGGAGGAGTTTTAGAGGAAAGCTTCCTTTAACACACAGTTAGGATCTATTACCAATTAATTATATCCATAATCTCATTGGTTTTCCGGGCAGATACGTCATTTTGGCGCGTAAAAATGCCCGTTTTAAAAAGTCCTGAAATTATCAGCAAGTTGTTTTAACGATATTTTCTTAGAAGTAATTCTTATTAAAGAAGTAAATTGTTGTAAATTAATAGAATGTTTTATTATATCATTTTCACGACATAAAATGTAAAAATAAAATTAGTGGGAAAACCCTATTGGTGAAATGTGCTTGATGTCTCTGATACATCAGTAGGTAGTATGTGTAAAAAAACTTTAGAGAACTATTATGATGTCTTTGAAGAATAATCTACACAGCTTAATCTTTAGATTGCAGGAAAGCAGGCTGCTCTTGGAGCTGTTGCTGAACTATACCAGAGTTTGGTGTGCAAAGCCAATAAAAGTATTGGTGAGGAAATTGCTCGGCTACAGGTAAGCACTCTTAAGCTTCATGCACGTTACTTGAGCTGGGTATCTAGTTGCTGTCTCTTGACTCGCCGGGTTTGTAATTAAACTGTCTGTATTGATTCTTTAGTTGATCGGTGATTGGACTATTCATTAAAAATGAGGGGCGAGTTTATTGTAGCAAGTGCAAATTTTATTAATGGAAAACTAACGTAAAAAATTAGCAAAACCTCTGACTAATATCTAATCACAACATTTTAAAAAGGATAAATATATAATTGTATAAAGTGTGTCCCCGGATTAGGGTGCACCGAAAAAATAAGTAATTTTACTTTTTTTTTTTTAATTAATTACTCCTGGGTAATGAAAAGTACTGCCTGCTCATTAGGTATGTGTTAAATTTTCAGCCCTTGAAATGAAGGATTTGAGGTGCCCCACCCACCCTTCACTGACCCTAAAAAACATACATACATTTTTTTAATTACTTGATTTTTAATGTTTTTGTTAACCTATGAAAAGCCCTACCTGAAAGCTTTATTTCTTTAGTGAACCATTTACAAGCCCCCAAAGCGTTTTATGTTCAAATCAAACCAAATCAAATATGCTTTATTGTCTAAAAAATACAAAAGATTTTTATTGACAAAGCCAGTCTTAATCTATGTATAAAAACATCCTAGTATAAAATACAAACACAATGACACAAAACAAACGTTTATTTTTGTATAAAACGGGGACTGCGTCTAAAGAAACAAACAGTAAAATCATATAAAGTCAATCGAATGTGTCCTGAAAGTATTCATCGACTGAATAGTAAGCTTTACTAAGTAACAATTTTTTTTACTTATTTTCTAAATTTAACTTCGGTCACAATGAGCAAAATGCATAAATTTTTTTGACATCACCGAATAATAGATCACTAAAAAGCCTTATTTTCTATGTATTTTTTATTTTTTTTTTTATCGGAATTAAAGGATAAAAAAATAATTTAGTTTCGCTGAGAATTTAGACACGTTCAAACGAAGCAAGTTTCCCGCCATTTGCGTGTGACGTCATCCGGCATTTAGCATTGGCAATGTTTATTAGTATTATTTTCAACAGATATTTAATCTATGTACTTAGTGGTGGCAAACTATTTAATATAAAAAAGTTATATAATCTGAGACGAAAAACAATAGTTAATGTTGATAAAAATATTAAAATAATGCATTATGTTTACATATTCTGAGGTTAGGTATCTAAATCTAACTGCAGTAAAAGGATAAAAGTGAGCGTAAACAAATTTATTGTTACGAACAATGAATGATGCATCCTTGTCGCTTTTCCACCTCCAATTTCTGCACTGATATAATCGGTATTATTACCAAAAAATTACTCATCATAAACACGTCGATTTTCGGCAAATTGTCACTTTGAGCTTGCACAAAGTCGCTGTTCGTCATTTTTACCACTTAGATAAATTAATACACTAATAATTTTTACAAAAATAAACAAATCGATATTTAAAGGTCAGCAGACTAAAATTTAACATTTAATTAACACACAATTTAATATTTCAGCACTAGCAGATGTAAACTGTCAAAGCTATCAAACTTGTCACTTGTCTCCGTACTTTTCTAAATTTACCGCTGGGTGGATAAAATACGAAGCTGATTGGCTGTATTTTTCAAATTAGCCAATCATATAATGTTATTTCTTACTGATGCGCTCCACCGGTGAATTTAGAAATCTGCGGTTTATGGATGAAACTAAAACGTTATGCCAGATGACATCAGTACCGTTTATAGTCACGTGGTTTTGTTCCGATAAAATTTGAATTTTAAAATGATTTTTTTTAACAAAATAACTTTTTTTATAGTTTCCTTTTATTATATACTCGGCTTATATAATATGTATAATGAAAAAATAATAAATTAATGCATTTTTAAAATTCATGCATCTTGCTCATTCTCCTCAAATTTATAGGAAGACGATTGAATATTTTTTTACTGTTATATAAGATAGAATTCTTTGTCTGAGCTGATGATGGAATGGGGAGAAGGATGTTATGAGTACGACGTGTGAAGTGAACTGGGTTAGCGTTTATCTCATGTCTAAATTTTTTATGCATGAGACATGCAGTCTCAAAAATAAAAATACATGCAAGTGTCATAATTCCATGTTTCAAAAACAGCGGTTTACACCGGTCTCTTACATTAGCCTTACTTATATATTTTATAGCCCTTTTTTGCAGAACGAATATTTTACTAAATAAATATTGTGAACAACAATCAGATGAGTTTGAGAAGCAGAAGGGGAGCAAGTGTCCTGACACTTGCTCCCCTTCTGCTGCTCAAACTCATCTGATTACGTAGATTTAATTGACTGGAATAAAAACGAACGGTCATTGCGATATTTCTAATTCATCAGAATCTGAAGGCGAAGATACGGTAGCATTTTGTCGTTCACTTCGTTGTCTTCATCTGGGATTCTATTTTGTTTCAAAAATTTTCTCTTCATACATTCATCTTCAAATTGTTTCCTCTTCTCTCTCAACTGTTTGATGCCTTTACGATCAATATTTCCAATAATCATTTTTCATTCAGTTCATTGATCAGTTATAAATTCTCTTTCTTGAATAGGAATTCTTTTATCTTTAGCGCAAGAGCAAAATACAAATTTTTCTCTTACACGCAGCTATATCAAATATTTTTCTGATTCTTCGATAAAAGCTGCTATTTTTTCTTTATAGCCGCTGTAGCTAGATCGTTTCTTATAGTGCTTGAGTAAACCTCAGTACTTTTTATCCTATCGATGATTTGCTGCTCGGATATGACCAAAACTGATGCTTTAAACCAAACTTCCTCCACTCCTCTTGCCACAATTTTAGATATTTCTGTAATTGTTCCTCATTTTCAGTAGAAGTCCTCGTGTCATATCTCGTACAATAATATTCATTAATAATGCATTTATAAGTTGTCAAGATGGTCTTAATAAAATTTTGGGGATACCAAAAATCGGACAAAGGCAGTTTGTCCGATTTGACAAAGACTTCTTAGAAGAAGACTGAGTTTGTTTTTCGGCCATTGCAGTTAACATGGACTTAAGATAGATGGTATTAATGAATTATTTCTGAAAACAAAAACATAATTTTATGAAAAATATGAAATGAAATTTGGGGGGGTTGTCTTTACATTTTGCAACTTTGTAACAAGTGGGTATATTCTTTGTTTATATTTATATTCATGTGTATTCGAGTAAATAGCTTAAATTGAGAATAGCTTTTATACTTACATTAATTATTATTTACTCAACGGGTAAAAGAAATTAGATAATGATGTTCTCACAAGTTTCTTGAATTACACCTCAAAATTGCCAAGGCGACGCTATGACTTTACTATGGACCAGACAAAATTTAGGTTATGTTTTTAGCGTCGGTAAAGTAGATTTCGCATAACCAACCTGCCAATTATAGTAAACTGGTGTGTTGTCTATCAGACCTATTATGCTGTGTTGGTTGTCACTTAGGTACAGATGTTTTCTAAAATGATCCAATTAGTACAGTAACAAAAGGTTTTAACTTCAGAATAATGTCATATTGAACGGATTTCGTTCATTTTTGGCAGTATAATAGTAAATGCTTCACAGAAAAGTTTCTATATTGTGCGGGGGCTTGCTAAGTTATACGGGGTGCCACCCCCTCAGGGGATGGCACTTAGAAATACATATATTTATTGGAGCTGAAATAGAATCAAATTTTAAGAAGAAAAGGTTCTATGCAATTTTTCACATAAATTGATAATTTTTAAGTTATAACGACTTCAAAATTGCGATTTTAGCTTTAAAAAAAATGCATTTCCAAACGGCTTTCGTCAAGTATCTTGAAAAGTATTACTTTATCGAAAAAATGTTAGTGTTTCGAAATTACCATTAAAGTTCAAAATGCATTTTTTTCTAAAGCAAGTGCTTTAAATCAGCAAAATAATTTGAGCATCTAGGTAATGCTACATTTTAACGAAAAACTGTACTTGAGATAATGTTTTTAAATTACTGGCTAATTAGAGTAACAAAATGGCGACCTTTTTATATAAAAAAATATAAATACGCATATTTTTCCATCATAACTTCTTTATTTCTTATGCTGCAGGAACGAGTAAAAAATAATTTGAAAGCGCAATTAATTGTCTTAAATTTCATTTCTTAGCATGCGAGACCTAGGTGTCACAATTTCTGAGATATTTAACATTTAAACTGCATTTTTCGTCTTATAAACGTTTGGACGCCATTTGTAAACTTTCATATCTCCGAAACTATTAAATCTATGTAAATAAATAAACAAACGAAATTCATTATCAGTTTATGAGCTTTATTTTTGGTCTCTACCCGTTTTTCAATAAAACTAATATTTATTGAGATATTTGGAAGAGGAAAAAGAAATACGTTTTATCGAAAATACCTTTATAGTTTAAACTGTATTTTTTTCTAAAGCAAGTGCTGTATACAAACCAAAAAATTTGAGCATCTACGTCATGCTATATATTAATGAGAAACAGTGTTTGAAATTCCCTTTTTTTATTTACTGGCTAATTACAATAACAAAATGGCGACGTTGTTAATAAAAAAATGTGTAGACGCACATTACTTCGGTCATAACTTCTTTGTTTTTTATGCTACAGAAACAAATAAAAAAACAGTTGAAAGCTTAATTAATAACTTATTATTCTACCCCTGACGTAGGTGTCACAGTTCCTGAGATATTTAACTCTCACTCGAAATAATTATCTTATGAACACTTGGATGCCAAATGTAAACTTAAATATCTCCGAAATTATTAATTCCACATCCCAGTTTGTACTTTCTGTAACATTTTTTTGATAAAGTATTACTTTTCGAACTTGACCTGACCTACCTACCCTACCTGACTCGATACTTGATGAAAGCCATTTTTAAGTACCTTTTTTTAAAGCTAAAATCGCAATTTTGAAGTCGTTATAACTCAAAAACTATCAATTTATGTGAAAAATTGCAGAGAATCTTTTCTTCTTAAAATTTGATTTTTCTTCAGCTCCAATGAATATATATTCTTTTAAGTGCCACCGCCAAGTGGGGGTGGCATCCACCCCCTATAAATTAGCAAGCTAGCACAATATAGAAACTTTTCAGTGAAGCATTTACTATTATACTGCCAAAAATTAACGAAATCCGTTCAATATGACATTATTCCAAAGTTTTGCATAGGTACTGTACTAAATTTTCAAGTTCCGTGGGGCACCCGTTAACATTGTTCAAATTCATTTTATTTTTTGTATTCTCAGAAAGGACATTGATCCACAACTTTTCCAGACCCAGGCTTTCATATATATAATTTTTTTTTTTTTTTTTTCGGTGTACCCTACCCCGGATTGAGTTTACGACAGGTGTAATATACAGTCTTAATCTGCTTGACATAAAACGCTGAATATTTTATTGGACAGATTAAAAGCCCTAATAAACAAACTGCGAAAATATTGATTGTACCTGTTCAAAATTATTACATTATTATTGTTTGTAACAACAATAATAAATTATTTTAAATAAATTCATTATGCACACGTGCAGCTTTCTCTTTGTACGCCACTGACGGCTTTTTATAAACAAATAATATACCAATCGATAGAAAAAATAATGGTATTTATTTTTTATATCTTGTAGAATTTTGATTTATTGGGCCGTTTTAGAGGTATAGCCAAACATGTGTCGTTGGAAGGCTCCTCATCTTTTTTTTTGCTGTGGGGCCTTAAAAAAAAGAAAATAGCAAAAAGCAAAAGGAGGGTCTTATGTAAAATTTTATACTCTATCGAATGGCGCCAAGATCATTCCTCTAGCTCCTATCATTTTTGAGAAAAAAAAAATATATAGGCAGATACAGGTAGCTCCTTGGAGGGGGGGCAGGGGGAGCAGACATGATTTTTTGGGGTGGGTTTGTTCGAAAATCTACTTATTTTGACTAGTTCTATTCATGGTTAAAAGGATTTGCTGCTACTCAAAAGTAGAAATATCAAAACACCTAATTCACTAAGAAATAACTCGTTTTTTGATTATAATGACCTCTTGAGTAGGACATTTTTTGACAGCTTTGAGATTTTGAAACATCAGTATATCGTCATTAATTTTATATCAAATTCAGCTTGTACCAACGAAACCCTCCACGGAAGTCACAATAAGCGTATTAATGCACTCTACTATTAATCAAATTTCTTAAATAAAAAAAAAATGAAAAATTAGTTTCTCTATAGTATTGAAATACTTAATTTGAAAATGTAAGACCACTTGTTTCAGAAAGAAATCTAGTTTGATTTCAGATAAAACTTTGTTCCTGTATACATTATAAAAAAAATACTTAGTTGGTATTCCTAATATAATTGTTTTTACTTAGCGTGCCACAGAACTCTTTAAAGCTGCACAAACTCGTTCCGGAAGAGCTATGTTTGAGAATTTGGCATCTAAGGCAGACAGGAATCTAGCCGAAGCTAAGAAAGATAATGATTTTATTTACCACGAAAGAATTCCTGACATTAAGGCTGTTGATCCCATAGGAAAAGCACAACCAGCAAAAGTATTGCAACTTGCACATCCTATGAGCCAGAACTTTAGAGGTGATAACTTATTAGGACATTATTGGTGAATATTTTATAAAAATAAGGTTTTATTGTTTTCAGATTTATTCGATGAATTGGTACCGGTGGCAGTTCAC
The DNA here is from genome assembly GCA_936432065.2 of Rutpela maculata. NCBI lineage: Eukaryota > Metazoa > Arthropoda > Insecta > Coleoptera > Cerambycidae > Rutpela > Rutpela maculata. Next base: position 43,184,609 of record OW386291.2, on the reverse strand, counting down.
CAAGCCATGGCTTCATATGATCTGAGAAAAACAGAAATTGTCAACACTGAAATCACCAGATTAAGAGAGGCGTCACAACTTCTTAACGGATTATTAGCCAGTCTGAACTTACCAGCTGCTATCGAGGTTACTGACGGTGGAAGTGGAGTACCGCCATCTATTTTAGAAAAAGCCAACACAGTGAGTTCCCTGGGTGGAATAACTGAGCTAGAGAGGATAATTACGGAACTGCCCGAATTGCTCAAAAGGAATCAAGATATTTTAGATGAGGTAAGGACCATAATCATTGATAATTTTTTTATTCGGTTGTTGAAAATTCCGATAATTCTAATCAGATTGAAAGGTTGTGAATACTAATTGTAATAATGGCAATTAAAATGTGGACTTGTCCGAAGACACAGGCTGCCACATATAGTACAGTCGAATTGATTTAATTCAATTTTCTCAGCAACAACATTCCACTAGAAATTTTATTATTGGTACTCGCAAATTAGTTTAAGGAACACTGAATAGGAGAAATAATTTATAAAGCAATAATATTTGAGATGCGTACTCTAGATAGGGTTAGAAATAGAGGTCTAGATGGGGTTAGAAATAAAGCTGGTTTTTCACTTTTATCTTATAAACCGTTCGTCGGAAGAGAAAAAAGTATAAGAAATAAAAAATTTGTTGTTAAATTCTGCATAAAAAATGTCCTATTAACCTTGTAGCTTATCCTCACCTATTTCGCGCTAACAGCGTCCGAACAGAGTAGTTGGAGCGCAAGGTGACAATCAATCCTATTCGAAGTTTCACAGCGAATATCTTATCTCTGAATGATATTTTCAATAAATTAAAAAAGCAAACAAAAAAAAAATTCATTCGTATGCATATTTCTCGTTAAAGCAACCTGTTTTAAGATATTCGCTGTGTATAATAAACTACCTTCAAAATAGAGCCCAAGCGGTGGATTGTAATGGGGAGAGGTCTTCGACGATGTTAGTAAGTGCAGGAGTGCCTCAAGGGTCTATACTGGGCCCACTTCTGTTTCTTTTGTATGTGAATGATTTTTCTACATAAAATGTGGTAAATACTATACAATACGCCGACGACACCACCCTTTATAGTACAGTGACAGATTTAGGTGAACTAAATGAAATTAATTCCTCTGCTCAAACACGTGCAGAAAATTGGTTTGCTGCTAACAGATTATCGCTTAACAAAAATAAAACAATATGTTTAAACTTTACGTTGAAAAATTGCCTAAACAATGAGTCCACTAAATTCCTAGGTATAATCCTGGACAAAAGTTTAACATGGAAGGACCATATAAGTATGCAAGTTAGTAAATTATCAAGCTGTCTTTTTGTTATGTAAAATTGCCATATACGTTCCAATAGAAATAAGTAAAATAACATACATCGGACTTTTTCAACCGCAATTAACCTATGGTGTTCTCATTTGGGGAAATTCGACAGAATGGACTAGGATATTTTTATTGCAGAAAATGGCAATTATTAATTTTAACATTCCCGGCACTATACATATATCATTGTCTAGTTTATATAAAGAAAAATGTACAACAGTTTCAGAAGCAAAGCGCCATACATAAACATCTGACTATATAGCCATAAAAATGCATAACCACCTGCCAAACAAAATAAAGGAGTTATCATTCACTAAATTTAAAATAGAGATCAAAGAATTACTCACCACTTTAGTATCATACTGTATCAAAGACTTTTTCGATAAAATATTTGAGAACACATAAGAAGTCAATTATAAAAAAAAATGTGCAGTATCTAATGCGTCTGAGCTCCATTCTTATTCTTTTAAACTTTACATACAAAGCTTTGATTTTATTTATCAGTTTTTAAATTACTATTGTTTCATTATTTTTTACATCTTTGTAATTGTAATTTATAACTAGTAAGTGCACATGTAAAATTTAGAATATTTTGTCCGTTTGTTGTAAGATATTACATGTATTTACACTTCTATGTACCTTAAACTCTTGACAATGCTAAAACTAATGTAGTTATTCAGTAAATAAAGCAGTTTATTATTATTATTATTATTATTAAACTTAGAATAGAATCGATTTTTACCTGTGCGCTCCAAACTACACCTATGTTCCGACGCTGTTAGCGCGAAATAGGTGAGGATAAGCTACAAGGATAATAGGACATTCTTTATGCAGAATTTAACGACAAATTTTTTATTTCCTATACTTTTTTTCTCTTCCGACGAACGGTTTACAAGATAAAAGTGGAAAACCAACTTTAAGTCCCCGTTAGGGGTGGTTTTTTTGCAAAAACAGGGACGTTCTTCCTCTAAATTGAGGGGGAACTTTTCGGGTATCTATTTCTAGCTCTATCTAGAGTACGCATCTCAAATATTATTACTTTATAAATTAGTAGTAGTACAAAGCTTTATTGGAAATTCCAATTGGCTAACGACCTAAGTCTTCCAGCCTGTGTACATTATATTATATTTACAATACTTATTACTTTTTAAATTATTTCTTTTAAAATGTCTAATTTGGGTGGACTATGTTGATTCTTATGTATTATAACCTCCTGATTACAAAAAAATATTTGCGGCCAAAGCTTATTGAGCTTATTGTTTGAAGATTGCCCAGCATGTGTGAGCTGATCCTCGGTTGCTGTAATTAAGGTGGTGTTATCTCAAGTTAGAAATGTTAATTCTGCCTATAGCTCTTCCACCCTTCCAGTCCCCAACACACGTCGCATCATATGCCCACTATAGATGTTGGTGATAGAACACAGCCCTGTCTGATGCCTTTGCCAACATTATTTTTTCGAAGTTAGTGTTGTCTACTGTCACCAAAGCAAAGTTTTATTCATACCGTCGGCATATAATAAAGACATCTGGTTTTATTATTCATTTGGGTATCCCCATCTACAATAGTATACCTCAAAGTTTATTCCATTCCACATTGTCAATAGCCTGATGGTAGTCTACGAAGAAAAGGTACATACATAGTATTCTTTTGCATTCTCGATAAGTTGTCGCAAATTCAGCATTTGCTCTCTAGTACCGCTTCCTTTAACAAAGCCTACTTGCCTGCTAAAACATAATGCTGTAGTCTGGATTGAAGAATATACAGCATTATTTTGCTGGTGTGTGATATTAATGCCAGCAACTGTAGTTATCGCAGACGTCTGTCGCTGCCTTCTTATGCAGTGGTACGAAGATTGAGGTTCTCCATTCATTGGGTCAGATTCCTGTCTCCCACATTTTTTTTAAGTATTCTGTGTTATAAAAGCTCCCTATTTTGCCTTTTTTTTTCAATTTGTAATTTCACACATTGTCATACATTACTTTTTTGATATTTGCAAAATCCCATACAAAATATTTTTTATTGTAATTATTATCGCACATTCGAAAAAAAATGCAATAAGTAAAAAGCGCATTTTACTGGAGAACAAAAACTACATTTTAAAATTCTTAAAAGTTAATAGCACACATTCTATTGTATCTAAATGATTATAAGTTATACTAGTCTGAAGACAATTATACTACAATAAACTTTATTACTATTTTCTTTGGAGGGAGGTTATTGTTTATATTTATGATTTTTATCTTATTCCTAAAAATTTTGAATTATTACATTTTTTCTTGGAATATGCATTATGGTCTGTTAACTTACTGTTTAAATAAATGATTATCGTCAAATTTCAAAATGTTCTGAATATTACTATTAATAAATTATCTATTATCTAGAAATCAGCTTCCCTCTAAAAAAAATTAATGGCTGTTATCGAAAACATAAATTTCCACTTACCCCAGAAATCACTGTAGCTAAAAACCGAGTTTCACTCTTTGCTGACTTGAGGAGGCAGTATACCGAATTTAAAGATTCCTTTACAACGGCTAATAAGGAATACCAGAACTTATTATTACGTGCCAAACGAGCAGCCAACGATAGGCAAATTAAAGACTCTAAAAATAAAGGTAAAACGATGTGGAACATAATAAACAAAGAGTCTGGTCGACGTAAAAAGCAAAGCACTGCCATTCAAATTGAAGAGAATGGAAAATTATTAGATTAGTTTTAATAAGTATTTCGTATCTGCAGCAAAGAACCTTACCAGTCCCTTACCTGAGAATGTAGACACAGATTTTATTAACTCATGCATACCGTATGCCAATGCTTCTATGTTTTTACGTCCTGTCACTTGTGAGGAAATCAACTCTTTTATCCTAAGGTTAAAAAACTCTAACACTTTTGGAACAGATGAAATATCAAATTCACTTCTAAAAAAAATTGCACCCTTTGTGGTTGCACCATTGACATACCTAATTAATTTATCTATTGAGAAATGAGTATATCCTTCGAGACTAAAACTTTCCAATGTAATACCTCTTTACAAAAAAGGTGAACCCAGTCTACTTGCGAATTATCGAGCGATATCTCTTAGCCCTAGCGTGTCTAAGGTCTATGAGTTAGTAATCAATACTCAAATTATAAATTATTTCACAATTAACAGGTTTTTGTCACCATGGCTTCACACTAAATAAAAGTCTTGATACTGCTTTGGGTGAATTTGTAAATGAAATCGTTTCGGCCTTGGACAAATCACAGGTTGCTTTAGGTTTATTTGTTGATTTTTCTAAGGCTTTCGATTGCATTGATCATGAGATATTATTAACGAAATTAGAAAGATATGGTGTGAGAGGCGTGGCTCTTGAATGGTTTTCGTCATATTTGTCTGGACGCTCACTGCAAGTTAAATGTAACAACCAAACATCAGATTTGAGGACTGTAGATATTGGTGTACCACAGGTCTATTTTAGGACCATCTTTCTTTTTAATTTATATTAACGACATGCTCCAATATTTACAGGATTCCTCAAGTTTGGTGGTCTCCTACGCTGACGACACTAATTTCCTAATAAAAAGCAATAATTTGACCTCTGCTGAAAATTGTGTCAGTAATATTTTTGCCAAAATTAATGAATGGGTAGTAAAGAACAAGTTATGTATTAACGGTGATAGAACTACTTGTATAATTTCTAAAACATCACAATCTAGTTTAGATAATAGACAAACTATAACACTTAGTGAAACTTACAAAGTTGATTACAGCTATAAAACAAAAATGCTAGGCCTGACTATTGACTGTAACCTTACGTGGACTAATCATATCGAAGTTTTATGTAACAAATTATCTAAAACCTGTTATGCCTTAAAATGATCGCTATTCATTGTAGTCCATCGATTGTTAGACAGTTCTACTTGGGATGTTTTCACAGTGCATTAAAATATGCTATTGCGCATTGGGGTAAATCCACCTATTCATTTAAAGTATTTACACTACAGAAATGTGCAATACGCATTCTTGCTTATTTGATTCCTGTAGGGAGGCTTTCAAGTCACTAAAAATTTTGACTGTTCCATGTATTTATATATATATGAAATTGTCTGTTATGCATATAAAAACATGAGCATGTTTGTAAATATCAATCCACGTTATTATAACACTAGAAATAAATACTATCTTCTACCTCATAAACATGAAACATCATTATATCAAAAAAATATTTATTTTAATGCATGTAAATTTTTTAATGCATTGCCCCCTGCTGTTAAAAAAATACCCAACATAGGCAGATTTAAATTAGTAGTAAGAAATCTGCTAATCAACAAAGCATACTATAATGGATGAATTTATAAACACTCTCGAGGATATGTTAATTTCTATAACTAATAAATATACAAAACACATTATAGCTGTTTGTGGAGACTTTAACTTAGACCTACAAACCCCATTTGAAAAAGATGTGAAAACTTTCAAGTATCTGATGACATCATTCAACCTAACACCCACCACTGATAAACCAACAAGAATATCAGGAAAAACAATTGATAATGTATTTTTAAATGTGCCAAACTGTGAAAGTAGCGTGGATAAGAATGGATTTAGTGACCATTTTGGTTTACACACCAGTATCCCTGTGAATTATATACATAAATATAAAAAGGAAAAAGTAATGAGAAGACTTATCACAGAGGATAAAAGTCACTTATTTAAAGAGTACATCACAAGTATTGATTGGAACCAGATAATTGTCGAGGCAGATCCAAATACCAGCACAACAATGCTTTTAACTACAATTAAAGATAGTCTGGATGAAGTGTATCCCAAGAAAATGTATAACGCTAATACACACGAACATAAAACTTGGATAAACTCTGAAATAAAAATGAAAAGCAAAATAAAACGTCAAATGTATGATGAAATGTTATCAGGAAAAATAACAAAAGAAACGTATAAGCAATTCTGTAGGGAACTAAAAATATTAATTAATGACGCCAAGAAAGAAACATACTCAAATTACATCATCAATTCAAATAATAAAATCAAAGCAACCTGGGATCTGGTAAAGGAAATCACTGGAAAAGAAAAGAATGAAAAATTTGAAATTGAAAACCTTGGACATCAATACAATAAAACCAAAAAAGAAATTTTAGATGATGTAAATAGCTACTTCATAAATATATGTGAAGACATCAATGCAAATAACCAAAAAACTTTTGATCATGTTCCCAAGAATAACCGCACCATGTTTCTGTATGATACAACTCCTACGGAAATTTTTAACATAATACATACACTAAAAGACACGGCAGCTGTGGGAGCAGATGAAATACCAACTAAATTGATTAAGCTTTGTGCACTAGAGCTCTCACAACCACTCTCACAAATAATAAATATATGCTTTCAAAAAGGAATTTTTCCTGATGAACTAAAGAAAAGTGTTGTTAGGCCGATACATAAAAAAGGTAGTAAGGAAGAAATCTCAAATTATAGACCAATAACTCTCATCTCAGTAATAGCGAAAATTTTTGAAAAGGCACTACTAAACAGGATGCTAGATTTTATAGATAGGAATAAAATAATTACAGAAATGCAGAGTGCTTACATTAAGGGAAGAACAACTATAAGAGCAGTGTATATAGCGATATGTGAGATTTTGGAAGCGATAAGCCATAAGGAAAAAGTTGTTTCTTTATTTATGGATCTGTCAAAAGCTTTTGACAGTGTTGATCACATAACACTCTTAGAAAAGCTAGAAATAATGGGGTTTAGAGGAAATATTTACCATATTCTTGAATCGTATCTAAACAACAGAAGGCAGTGTGTAATGGTAATGGATGCAGGGATGGAAATTAAATCTGATTGGGAAATACCAAGAAAAGGAGTCCCACAAGGTTCCATTCTGGGTCCAATTTTATTTTTATTATATACAAACGATTTACCTAATATTGTTAATCATGTAATAAATCTCTTTGCAGATGATAACTCGCTCATCATAAGGGCTAAATCTGAGGAAGAGTTAAAAACCGAAATCAATAGTACAATTAAGACAATGGATAATTGGTACATAGGGAATAACCTGAAGAACAATATTGAAAAAATGCACCTAATGAAATTTACCTTAAGGGCAGAAGATCCTTTTACATTAACTTATGACAACCAAACCCTTACGACCACTCAGCACAATAAGTTCCTAGGTATTGAAATTGACTCACAATTAAATTGGAAAGAACACGTACATTATCTCGCTAGCAAAGTAAGTTCATTTACATATGCGTTACGTGTCATAGCAAATTCCGTAAATCAGGCAGCAGCATTATCGGCATATTATTCGTATGTAAACTCCAGAATAAAATATGGAATCGTTTTTTGGGGAAACTCTGTTGACTCATCTAGAATTTTCAAACTCCAAAAATCTTGCGTTAGAAGTATTTTCCACCTAAAAAGAAGAGAGACCTGTAGTCAAATATTTAAAGAGAAAACATACTTACCGTACCATGTTTGTATATATATGAATGTGCATGCTTCGTCAAAGAACATTACCAAGAATTCTTTAGCAGATATGAAACCAGCCATATGTTTAATACTAGAGGTTGTGCAAGATCAGTGTTACGTCAGCCCCAAACGAATTTCACCCAAGTACAGCGTAATGTAGTAACGCAGGTGATAAAGGTTTACAACAAAATACCACAAGAATATCAGAACCTATCAAGAAAAAATTTTAAAGTAAAGCTGAAAACTTATTTATGTGAAAAGTCATTTTACTGTGTTTCAGAATATTTTACCCATCATTTTGATCCGTCATTGTAAAGTAATGTTTTTATTTAAATGTAACTATTATTTTATATAATTTTAATGTACTATTTTTTATACACTTTTTTTTGTATGTAAAGTAATGTAATGTTTATACCAATTTTTACTTACCAAGACTTCATGTTCTTTTTGACTTGTTCTACACCGTTTTATGGTATTATTGAATAAAGGTTATTATTATTATTATTATTATTATTATTATTATTATTATTATTATTATTATTATTAATGCTGAAGAATTTTTATTAGATAAGACGTAATCTCTTTATTTCTATAAATATCTATCTGTTTTACATCTTTTATATTTATTATACCGTGCGTGTAGCCGAACGCTAGGCATAGGGAGTAAAATTACAACATCGCGCGTGCCAGCTGGCTAAAATGAAATAACAGGCTGGAATGCTCTGCTCGACGGAGGAATTTACGGCAGCTATGTTGTCATATCTATCGCGCTACGTGGATGCACGCACGGTATGTATATTTGTATTTGTTAATGACAGCGATTCCTAAACATATATATACCTGTATATGTGTGTTTTCTGAATCAATAAATGGTATTATTATTATTATTGTTTGTGATCTAGGTCAATGACCTACCACATGTTATGCCGGTATTTTCAGTTCTGTTTGCCGACGACACTACGTTTGCAGAGCGACTAGACGATATAGGGGACAAAAATATTGATAAAACAAAAACAAACATAGATCAATCACTAGATTGGTTTAATGCAAACAAACTTTGTCTTATGAAAAAAACGAACACACTAATGTTCTCTACCCAAAAACCCACCTCTGAAGTAGTGAAATCACTAGGTATAATTCTAGACTCTAAATTAACATGGCAGGCACATATTGACAATCTGTGTACCATTTTGTCAAAAAAAGTTTATGTGATTAGACAAATAAGAATGAGAATTAATACAGATGCTGCAATCATGACATACCATGCCCTATTTCGTAGTGCAATGACTTATGGCCTAATAAATTCAGAAAGTTTTTATTGTTCAAAAGAGGGCAATCAGAGCAATAGTAGATGTAAACCAAATGGTTAGTTGTAAGCCTTGGTCCAGCAAACTTAACATTCTAACGTTTCCGTCGGCAATAATTTACTGTAACTTGATACACATAAAGGAGCACATTAATAACTTTACAAAAATTTGTAATACACATGATTATAATACTCGTGCAAGGAACGATATACGAATACCCAATCAAAGAAAATAACTAATTTAGGAATAACACTGTTCAATTCCCTCCCAGATTCTCTGAAAGAACTGCCTCTAAAACATTTCAAAACTAAATTAAAAAATCACCTGTTAGCCAGTGCCTACTATGATATTTCCGATTTTAATTATTTATAAAATTACTGATATGTCATAATATATTGTGTCTATGTTGTTTTATATTGGACGATATTAGGACTAGATTAATAACTATGTTTATGTTGTTTTTTTTTATATGTACATTTTGTAACTGACTTGATCAATAAAGTGATTCTATTCTATTCTATTATTATTATTATTATTATTAATTACCATTAAGCTATCTAAAACATTAATTAGACTAATTAATTTGATTGATTTTATTTCAGACCGATAGAATGTTAAACGAGGAAAAATCGGCGGACGATGCCTTACGACAGCAATTTAAAGAGAGGTGGACTACAACTCCATCCGATAAACTCACAGAAATGTTTAGATCTAATGCTGCCAAATATCGACAAATAATCAATAACGCTGTTCAAGCTGATAAAGTTGTTCGTGATAAGTTTGAAACTCACAAGCGTGGCATGGAAATACTAAGCAACGGTCCAGGTGCCATAGACTCTGCTCTTCCCAGTGGCAGCCCTGGTAGTGTTGAAGATTCATCTGCTGTTGGCACGTTACGACAGTTAATGGAAGAGGTAAGTTTTTTTTTATGAGATTTGATTTCTAGTTTTGGAGTACTGTACGTTTTTAAACATAAAAAGTAGACAAATTTTTAAAATTGAAGTACGAATTATAAATGTTTACTTTTTACTAACCTTTGCCTGCTGTTGTCTTTGCACCTGGGAATTAAAGGGGCAAATGCCCATTTACACTATTTTGATAAAATGTCTGTTTAAAGGCTATAGTCGGTTAAGATGGGCGAATTTGCTCCAGCACTGGTGGTGTTAATTTTTTTTTTTTTGCTTGTATTGTAATCAATATCACTTTTTTGCCAAATTTCAGCCCTTAATATTAAACCATTTTCGAGTTGTTGCAAACCCCAGGTAACGTGTCGAAACGGAGACCTTCGGGGCGAGCACTCGTAGCTCTATTGTAAGATCATTTGTTCAAGAAGAAGAAAGAAGAGATGTTCAAAAGAGATGCCTCGTTTTCCTTCCCTGTACTATAGCTTTATATGAGAAAATATCTAGCTTGCAAACATAAACAGAAATAAAACTAGTGTTTGACTTTTTATCAACTCTTACGATTTGTTATAATACAAACTTTCAAAAGAAAGGAAATGTAAACAGTAAATTTAAGTGCAAATAATTTATCTAAAATTAAATGTTAAAACTGATTGTTTTCTCCGTACTATGAAATTTCCCGTCGGATCTTTAGCGCACAGGTAAATATATATAATCAAGTTCACAACTAGAACCCAATACGATTGGAATGCAATGCATAGACAAACATCAATCAAAAGAAAAAAAATATAGTGTTAGCACTAGTACTTAACGTCTGATATCCTCGTCTAGGGTTCCCTCTAGAACACACACTAGTCGATTATATGGTAAATTCTATGTGCGGCACTTTAGTTTCACAAATTTTTCTAACTTGAATCGGTTTATTTAAATTAATTTAACCCGTCACTAATCCCACAATTGTTTCGTGAAAATTATGTTTTATTCTTAATTTAATTTTTACTTCTACTCCACGTTTCAAACTATCTTATTCTCTTTACCGTCTCCTCGTCATCTATATCCATCCCCGGCTTCTTTCGGGCGGGGCAGTCACACCTACATTTCTCGGTTCTCACCGAGTTGCAAAAATGTTTAATTCACTCACACTAATCCAACAATTGTTTCATGAAAATTATATGTTTTATTCTTAATTTAATTTTCATTTCTACTCCACTCTTCAAACTATCTTATTCCTCTTGACCGTCTCCCCGGCTCCTTTCGGGCGGGGCGGTCACACCTACATTTCTCGGTTCTCACCGAGCTGCAAAAATGTTATTGCTTTTAATCAGCTTCGTTACTTTGTATACTTACTACTTTGTAATTTCTGATTGATTGACATGCCATCCACCAATTTGCTAATTTAATATTTAATTTATGCAGGGGGTGAGTTTGTCAGAGTAAAAAAAAAATCGAAAATTTTCGTAAATAGTTTTTATCTATTCAACGGCATAACCAATTCAAATAAAATTTTAACCAATTATAGATATGGAATAAATTGGAACAGAATCTGATAACATGAAAATTAAAAGAAAATCATGAATTTTTCTAGATTTTTTTTAACCCTTGTAAAGTTTCGGCACAACTACCAAATTTTTTTTGTAGAATCTTGGAATGGTTTTCTACCACATATAATTTTTCTAAATCGATGAAAAATGTCCTTTTTTATTTTTTTAAATTATGATACGCTGATGCTAAAATTAAAATATTTTTTTTGTAGCATCTTGAGATAGTATTTTGTAATACCTAATTTTTTTAAATCAATATTATTTATGTGGAGTCCGAAAAAAAATGTCTTTACCCGTACTAACTGAGTGCATGCCTAGCTTCTAGTTGGCATCCTATCGCCATCATTTGCAACGTTGTCAAAGATCAGAGATAAAAGAGTTCAAAAAGTTCAAGAAGAAGAAAGAAGAGATGTTCAAAAGAGATGCCTCGTTTTCCTTCCCTGTACTATAGCTTTATATGAGAAAATATCTAGCTTGCAAACATAAACAGAAATAAAACTAGTGTTTGACTTTTTATCAACTCTTACGATTTGTTATAATACAAACTTTCAAAAGAAAGGAAATGTAAACAGTAAATTTAAGTGCAAATAATTTATCTAAAATTAAATGTTAAAACTGATTGTTTTCTCCGTACTATGAAATTTCCCGTCGGATCTTTAGCGCACAGGTAAATATATATAATCAAGTTCACAACTAGAACCCAATACGATTGGAATGCAATGCATAGACAAACATCAATCAAAAGAAAAAAAATATAGTGTTAGCACTAGTACTTAACGTCTGATATCCTCGTCTAGGGTTCCCTCTAGAACACACACTAGTCGATTATATGGTAAATTCTATGTGCGGCACTTTAGTTTCACAAATTTTTCTAACTTGAATCGGTTTATTTAAATTAATTTAACCCGTCACTAATCCCACAATTGTTTCGTGAAAATTATGTTTTATTCTTAATTTAATTTTTACTTCTACTCCACGTTTCAAACTATCTTATTCTCTTTACCGTCTCCTCGTCATCTATATCCATCCCCGGCTTCTTTCGGGCGGGGCAGTCACACCTACATTTCTCGGTTCTCACCGAGTTGCAAAAATGTTTAATTCACTCACACTAATCCAACAATTGTTTCATGAAAATTATATGTTTTATTCTTAATTTAATTTTCATTTCTACTCCACTCTTCAAACTATCTTATTCCTCTTTACCGTCTCCCCGGCTCCTTTCGGGCGGGGCGGTCACACCTACATTTCTCGGTTCTCACCGAGCTGCAAAAATGTTATTGCTTTTAATCAGCTTCGTTACTTTGTATACTTACTACTTTGTAATTTCTGATTGATTGACATGCCATCCACCAATTTGCTAATTTGATATTTAATTTATGCAGGGGGTGAGTTTGTCAGAGTAAAAAAAAAATCGAAAATTTTCGTAAATAGTTTTTATCTATTCAACGGCATAACCAATTCAAATAAAATTTTAACCAATTATAGATATGGAATAAATTGGAACAGAATCTGATAACATGAAAATTAAAAGAAAATCATGAATTTTTCTAGATTTTTTTTAACCCTTGTAAAGTTTCGGCACAACTACCAAATTTTTTTTGTAGAATCTTGGAATGGTTTTCTACCACATATAATTTTTCTAAATCGATGAAAAATGTCCTTTTTTATTTTTTTAAATTATGATACGCTGATGCTAAAATTAAAATATTTTTTTTGTAGCATCTTGAGATAGTATTTTGTAATACCTAATTTTTTTAAATCAATATTATTTATGTGGAGTCCGAAAAAAAATGTCTTTACCCGTACTAACTGAGTGCATGCCTAGCTTCTAGTTGGCATCCTATCGCCATCATTTGCAACGTTGTCAAAGATCAGAGATAAAAGCCATTTAAAGCCGGGAATTTTGAATTGGTCAAACGTAATAACGTTGAGCAATTGGGAAATGTAGAGAAAATGGTGGCAGTTTGGCAACACCGCAGGTTGTTTCGGTTAATTCTTAGCTGTGTTGTGCCTGGTTGGTATTATCCATTTATCATGAAATAATATTTTCATGCGTTTTAAGAGCATAAACTCTTGTTGACAAACTCGAATTGACCTGACTAGCAATGATAAAGTCCGACAATTCCAACATTTTAAGTCTATTAATACGCACTCTTAACTTGAAGTATTAGAAAATAATGCACTGAGAAAACAGTTTCAGTCAAACGGCAATACTGAATTTGTCTCCACTAGAAGAAAACGATTTTTCTGTAGCACTAAAATGCTAGTTTTGCTAGTTTACATCAGACGATACTATAGCAATGTTACAGCAACTATAGTAGAAAAATTCATTTTCTTGCAACACATGCTATATATTTGTGAAATTCTAAAGTATTAAGTGGTAATACAGGGTGGACCATTAATAATAGGCCATAGTTCAAGGATGGATTCTTTGGACGAAAATATGAGGATACAACCAAACATGCCTTAGTAAATTGTTGCTGTGGAAAAAGATACAGGGTGTTAAAATTGTAATTTTTTTTTCTTTTTTTTGCAATATCTCAACTACTTCTTCCAATTTGGAAAGGAAACATTTTTTAAGCTAAAAAACAATAAGTATTACATCACGCTAGCCCGTGGAGGACGCCTCATGAGCTATGCCTGATGATGAATTTTTTATCTCTCTTTTTTTTGGCACTTTTGACTAGAAAATCTCATGCAGGATAGATAGATAGATAGATACTTTATTAGTGTTAAAATTCACAAAAGTGTTTACACACGTCAAAACATTTGCTAAATAAGCTAAGTAATGTAACAATAGTAAGTATGGTTAAAATATATAAGACTAAACATTATAGTTAAAATCGATTATTAACAACAAAGTGTACAACGTGGATAAAATAAGTAGTAATAAGGTAAAATATATCAATAGATTAGTAAAATACATAAAAATAACATGACAATTTGATGTAAAACTCTGGGACAGAGAATCAAATACAATATGAACATACTTAAATAATTAATACACATTTAAGGGTTTATTCCACATATTTTATGTACTATGGAAATTATGAGTCGGAGTTATTTAAGAATAATGCATCAGTACATATAAAGTACATTATCTAAAAATGATGTAGATCCATAAATTCACGTATACTATAAAAAGCTTTATCAAGTAAGTATTGTTTTATTTTCGTCTTGAACTGTTTGATATTAAGAGACTTTACTTCAGGTGGTAATATATTGAAGAATTGAATTCCTAAATAGCCCGTTCCATTTCTAGTTTTGCTTAGGCGTAAGAAATTGTTGTTTAAGTTATCTTTTATTCTGGTGTTATATGAATGTATTTGGCTTCTAAGGCAAAATGAGTCCTCATTATTTTTTATATATAAGAGGCACTGAAATATGTAAGTACATGGTACTGTCATAATTTTTAATTTAATAAACTGTTCTTTACAATCATCTCTAAATCTTAGACCGGAAATTATGCGTATCGCTTTTCGTTGGGCAGAAAACACGTCAGTGGATGATGTAGCATGCCCCCAGACTAGGATGGCATATGATATAGTGGAGTGGATGAGGCTGTGGTATGCAGTTGTTAGGATATTTTGAGATACTTTTCCAACTAGATTTCGAAGCAGATATGAATATTTTGAGATTTTATTACAGATATACATGGTATGATTTTCCCATGACAATTTGGGGTCTAAATTAACTCCAAGGAATTTTATAAAGTCTGGGTTGTTTATTTCTGTTAGATTGCGCAAACTAAATACCATGGTCTCGGTCTTTGATGCATTTAAGCATAAATTATTTGAGGCAAACCAGTTTTGGGCATCTAGTTCGATGTTTGGCACATCATTTAGTAAAACCTCAATATCGGTGTTGGAAATAGTTAGATTTGTGTCATCAGCAAACAATATGGCCAGAATATTATCTGTAAGTGCCTTAGGGAAATCATTTTTATAAATTAAGAAAAGTATAGGCCCTAGGACGGTTCCTTGAGGAACACCATGTTGTAATTTTAGCGACTGAGACTTAACACCGTCGTATACAACAAATTGTTGTCTATTATTCAAGTAGGAACTTAGAAGAGATCTACTTTCCTCAGTAAAGCCGTAATAATTTAATTTATGGATAAGTTTATCATGGGAGACGCAATCAAATGCCTTAGTGAGATCTAAAAATTGAGAAGATATATATTTTCTATCCTCAAATCCAGTGTTTATCATAGATGTTAATTTGTCAATAGCTAGTGTAGTAGAATATTTATTTCGAAAGCCATATTGATTAGAATTGAGAAGGTTATTTGATTCTAGATATATCGTCAACTGATTTTTTAGTACAACCTCATATATTTTAGCTACACACGGTATAACAGATATTGGTCTGTGGTTTGACGGATCATCGATGTTATTTTTCTTATAAACAGGCACTACTTTGGATATCTTTAGGCAATCAGGGAACACGTTCATAGATATGCATATGTTTATTAGAATAGTAAGGGGAATTAAAATAGAATGCATTATACCCTTTATAATTCCTATTGAAATATAGGCATCTTTACTTTTTTTGTTTTTAAGATTTGTAATTATCTCGGCAATTTCTTGATAAGATACTTGAGTAAAGTAAAGGAGTCATTTCTACGTAAAAAATATATGTGCTTGATAGAACTTGATCATTCCAACCGTTTTCGTTTTCGAGAAAACTGCTGTATAGATCTCAAATACACTCTGAAAACAAACCCAATTTGAAAAGGAAAAATTGCATTTATTTAAAAGTGTGTTTTGGTGACGTCTTAGTTCTGCCAAAATGTCAAACTAATGAAATTGTACGTAAATGACAGAACTAAGACGTCACCAAAGCACACTTCTCAATAAATGCAATTTTTCCTTTTCAAATTGGGTTTGTTTTCAGACTGTTTTTGAGATCTATACGGCAGTTTTCTCGAAAACGGTTGGAATGGGCTCATTTAATGAATTTTATTTAGTAACTGTTACTTCTTGTGGATAAAGTATTATTTAAAATTAGGCAATGTTGAAAATTTCAGAGGAATCCGATATGTGGTTCTCGAAATATATGCTTCTAAAGAGCACGGTACGACCAATATCGTGACGTCAGAGGATAGGCAAAGAAACGGTCGCACAACACATCAAAGCTCGTGCATTCCGCTTGAGATCTCCGAGTCTCTCTCCGTGCGACTAGCGGATTGCTATCAAGTGACGTCGCGGCCGAGATTCGAGAAGGCATGTGCTCCATGTTTATAATTTTTTTTAGACGAGTTAGAGGTCTCACAAAATTCTAGTTTTTTGCACAGGGTCTTAGAATTATAAGATCTTTACGATAATCAAATAAAAAAAAGTGCTAAATGAGCCCATTATCAAGTTCTCTCAAGTGTTTTTTACATAGAAAGGACTCTTGCATGAGATTTTCTAGTCAAGAGTGCCACTACGTTTCGTAAAAAGAAGAGAGAAAAAAAATTCATCATCAGGCATAGCTCATGAGGCACTCTCCACGAGCGAGCGTGATGTAATACATAAATTATTGTTTCTTAGCTTAAAAAACGTTTCCTTACCAAATTGGAAGAAGATCGTCAAGAGGTAGTTGAGATATTGCAGAAAAAAAAAGAAAAACAAATTACAATTTTAACACCCTGTATCTTTTTCCACAGCAACAATTTACTAAGGTATGTTTGGTTATATCCTCATATTTTGGTCCAAAGAATCTACCCTTGAACTATGGCCTATTATTAATGGTACACCGTGTATGTTGTTAAGTGATTACCCCCTTTCGTAAACATAGAACATGGCACAATGTATATATAAGAGTATTTGAGGTTAGAAACTTTATTTCAGATTTTTTATTAAAAAAAAATTAAGGACTTCTAAGTATTAAAGGACTTGACTTTTCATCATTTCAGAATTTTTTTTTAAATTGATGAATTTTTTTAAATAATAATTTCTTCTGATGTTGATTTAAAAAATTTAGGGATTATAGAATACTATTCCAAGATGCTACAAAAAAATATATGATAATTTTAGCATCAGCATATCATAATTTAAAAAAATCAAAAAGAACATTTTATTTTTTCAAGTACCAAGTACCCATTTGATCGCTTTAGAAAAATTATATGTGGTAAAAGGCCATTCCAAGATTCTACAAAAAAAATTTGGTAGTTAGAGGTTAAAAATATCCAGAAAATTCATGATTTTTTTTTTTAATGTTCTCATCAGATTCTGTTCCAATTTAATCCACGTTTATGTTCTGGTACTATCTATAATTGGTTAAAATTTTATTTGAATCAGTTATATCGTTTAATAGATAAAAATTATTTTCAAAAATGTTCGATTTTTTTTACTCGAAAACGGTTTAATATTAAGGGCTGAAATTTGCCAAAATTGTAAGTGATATTGATAACAATCCAAGCAAAAAAAAATGAGCACCATCCGTGCGGGGGCAAATTCACCCATCTTATCCGATTATAGCCTTTAATGAAATATTCAGTATTTACTTAATTCTGATGTATTTGTGATAATAATTTACTGATAAATTAACAAATTCAGGAAGAGTATAATTTGCCATAATTAATAGCCACTTGCAACACTACCTGGAATACTCCTAAATGTGCCTTGTAAAACTGGATCACGTCACGATGTATTAAATAGGTGGTCCAACATACGGCACTTTCCTATTATAATAATGGCTTCATACGTGCATGGTTTCTATTTAGTTTAGTAGATGACTTGAGCTATAAAGCCCTACAATTACCTGGGAATGTGCATGGTATAACTAACATAACCTCAAATTTTAAGGTTTTTTTCGTTTATTCTCATTTTTAATGTTTGTATAGGCATTTTTAGCTTGGAGCCATACTGGCTCCAAGCAAATATTTAAAAATTCACGCAAATAATTTTTCAATATTGTTGAGTAATAAAAATAGACTGCTAATTATAGGTTAGATTCCTAACCTGCAAAAATTGTCTTATTTTATTGTGACAAACTATTTAAAACTTCATAAACATTACGTTGAGCTAGATTTTGGTTGAAAGTACAGGGACCAGGCAGAAATTTTAATAATAGCTACGTAATACGTGTCAATCTTAAGAAATACATATTTTTGAGCTTACCTGTGACATCACGTGCAGTTGCCCCATGCTGCATGTAGTGTTGCATATATGGGGCCCACCATTTGGTTTTTAATTTAGCTATTTAACGTCAGATGTCACTGGACTCTTGTTTCACTGAACACAAACGAAAAGCCGGAAATGTATGCAACACTGTATGCACGTATATACAGAACTGCAAAATTATCTTTCTATGCGTAAATAACGACGGATCTTATTGCTCCTGCCATCTATTACATTTTGTACAAAGTAAGCACTTATGAAGCCACTGTCTGGGCTCTTGTCGCATCACCTATTTAATACACCCTGGATCACGTATATGAAAATACGTTTATAGAACTCCAGGTATAAATAACACACCTCAGACAATGCAGTATTTTTGGTTTAAACAGTGGTTTTAATTGCTTTTGATTTTACAACCATCGCTGATTGTACATTCCGTCTCATTTGCAGGACTGATATGTGTATTTTTTTAGGTTGAAACAATAAAAGCTGAAAGGGAGTCAATAGAATCTGAGCTGAAAAGCGCAACAACTGACATGAAAGATAAATTCCTGGCCGCTCTAGCTAAAGATGGTGCCATAAATGAAGCTGCCCTCTCATTTGAAACTCTTGGTCAAACTTATGGAAGTCTTCAGAAACAGGTTGCAGAAAGCATTGAAAAACAAGGCCCATTGATTGAAAAGATTAAGGTTAGTCGCAAATAGAATTAATAACAATGTTTATTTCTCTATTTCAATGCATAATTAGATGTATACACCAGTATACAGGGTGCACCAATAAAAACTCCAAGGCGTAATATTTCTGAAATTAATATAGATATTTGAGTTCTGCAAAAGCCAATTGCTAGAATGTGTAAATAGCTTCAGTTTTAGATACAAATCGTTTTTTAATAGAGAGAGAGAGAGAGAGAGAGAGAGAATATGGTAAGATGTAAATGACGTTGTGCTGCAAAGGAATTTTTCGATGAGAGGCACTTTGAAATAGAGGGCATTTAATTTTCAATCAAACTTTGTTGTATAAAATATTTTCGAAAATGCAACCGTTTTCGAGATATTTGAATTTAAATGTTTTATTTTTTTGAAAATGAAATTTGTGTAACTATTTCAAAATCAATTTTAGATGATAGGTTACTGGAAACTTTCTTCATGGAAAGTTAATGCAAATCATGCTATAAAGCAAAATTTACAACTTTCGGTTTAACCGAAACTGACTGCCTTTAGACTTTTAAATGGGACACTGTATTTTATCACAAAATATCGAAGAAAATAACAATACAATAAAACATAAAAAAAAAATTTAATGCAACTTAGTTCCTTATACACCTGATTTTTTAAGTAACCCCACAAGTAAAATGTAACGGATTCACGTCAGGAGATCTAGCGGGCCACGCGAGTACTCCGTTTGTACCTATACATCTTCCTGGATAAGTATAGTGAAGATAATTACTGACATTGTTGCTATTATGTGAACCTGCACCATCTTGAATTTGTAAAGTATTGTGACGTGTTTCCACCCTTAGGAAACCGCCCTTACAAAATCCGTGGGTTCCAAAAATTATAACAAGAGATAACCACTAACACACTTATTAAATAACTTACTGGATACTTCACAATACTATTATTAACTTAAATACACTTTTACTGACTAAAAATAACCTTTAACAATGTTTATTGCTTGATATTTACACTTTGTAGTCTTAACCTCACTTGTCAATTCAAAACTTCAACTTCCCGCCGAGAGAGAATACAGCCTTTTATACCCTCTATCGATTGCTTTCGGTACTTTCTAGAAACGACGCAAGCATTATCTAGAAGTTTCTATCCTTTTCTCCTATGTTCCAAAACATGTCTACCAGTGTTTCACAGATGTATTTAGTGTTGCCTACCATCAAGGGGTGTATCGTAACACTGCCCCCTCCTTAAGCCTGATCGTCCTGGTCAGGCAATTTAGAATCATCAATGTATTTTGCCAGTCTATCCAAATGTACGATCTTCATCTTGGACTTTTTGCTTCGTTGAATCCGATAAACGACATCATTAATTCAGGTAATCACTGTATACGGTCCATCCCAAGGCGGTTGCAGTTTTGGGGATCTCCAGTCCTTCCGCTGTGGGTTGTACAGCCAAACCAGATCCCCGGTACTGGCATTCTGATCGTAACGAGCCTTCAGTCGGTCACTAGCTTTGGTCATCTGCTCTCGGTCATTCTTCGGCGGTTCTCAACTTTCATTTCTGTAGTTGCTCATGGAAAATGGTTCCCCACTGGCAGCACAATTCTTACACTTGCGACACCAGGCCTCCACATCCTGGCGACTATTAACCCAATAGAACCATTCCCGTGCTTTATTCAATGTCTTGTTTACGCCAAAGTGTCTGCTGGACGTTCCATTATGCGCTTCCTGGAGTACTTCTGGACACGACACCTGGGAATCACTAGACGCATGGCAACTGCTTCCCATCCGGGCTTTCCCATGCTCTCCTTAAAAGCCCATCTACGACCGTAAGTGTATCCCATTGTGGCCATAAAGCCTTCAGCCCCACTTCTTTGTTGAAAACATTCTTCCATACTGAACGCATTCCCCCTTCTTTTGCTCTCAACATGGGTCTAATTTCTACATTGCTCAATTGCTTTTGCCTCAGACATTCCTTCGTACAACTGTCTGGAAGATCGACCTTGACGGTGTTGGCTTCAATCATGTCCGGCAATTTTTCCACCTGAAGGTAGCGCTTGCAATCTTCCTTGTCTGGTTTTCTAGATAATGCAGGAGTTTTGACTGCCTGCGTTGTCAATAGCCTTGTTTTCTGACATTGGTCATTGGACATGAATTTAATAATTTGCACTAATGTCCAAATAGAGAAGTTCTAGAAATGTTCGCGCACTAACAACACAAATGAGTCTTTCTCTGTGTCTCTATCACTTCTCAATTTAAAGGATTTAATTATTATCACTAATGTCCTAATAAAATGTTCTACAATGTCTCAAAAATGCACTTAACACTATTTTCCTCTTCGAAAATAACCCTTGAATGATGTCCAGTAAATTAGTCCTCTGTGTTAGCACTAACCCTCGAAAATACTTCTCGAACACTTCAGACCTCCTCTTGTCATAAAATTCCGCTTCCTGACACCAAATGTGACGTGTTTCCACCCCTAGGAAACCGCCCTTACAAAATCCATGGGTTCTAAAAATTATAACAAGAAATAACCACTAACACACTTTATTAAATAACTTACTGGATACTTCACAATACTATTATTGACTTAAATACACTTTTACTGACTAAAAATAACCTTTAAAAGTGTTTATTGCTTCATATTTACACTTTGTAGTCTTAACCTCACTTGTCAATTCAAAACTTCAACTTCATGCCAAGAGAGAATACAGCCTTTTATACCCTCTATTGATTGCTTCCGGAACTTTCTAGAAACGACGCAAGCGTTATCTAGAAGTTTCTATCCTTTTCTCCAGTGTTGCAAAACATGTCTACCAGTATTTCACAAATGTATTTAGTGTTGCCTACCATCAACAGGTATATTCGTAACATTATCTAATAGCAAAGGTAAATCGTTTTGT
Organism: Rutpela maculata; assembly: GCA_936432065.2. NCBI lineage: Eukaryota > Metazoa > Arthropoda > Insecta > Coleoptera > Cerambycidae > Rutpela > Rutpela maculata. Next base: position 43,162,360 of record OW386291.2, on the reverse strand, counting down.
AAAAACTGTAAGTAGCAATCGCCATTTAAATTTCCTTCATACAGATATGGTCCAGCTATAAATTTATTTGCAATGCCACACCAAAAATGTACCTCAAATCTGGTTTGTATTCACTTAGGATTTCCTTGAGTATCAACAGTTATGTCTGGTTATAACTCCATTATTATGGAATCGAGATGGCCGTGCCACATAATTTGTTCCAATAAATTAGGATTTATCTCTAAAAGAATTAAAAATTGTGTCAAAATATCTAGCCTGGTCTTAAGTGATGGAGCAAATGAACTTTATATGAGAAAAATTTATTATTTTTAAAAATTCTTCTACACGAAGTTTCAGAAACGTTAGTTACTACATTTAACTGGTGTAGTGACGTGTAGAAATTATTTCTTATTGTTTCTAATACTACTGCTGTGTAGCTTTTTTTCTCCTTAAGGTTTTTGGTTTTTTAAAACTTCCATTATTACTAAATTATCACATAAACTTACAATTGTCTTACAATGAGGCTTTGGTCTCTCAGGAAAACGTCTTCCATATAAGACTACAGCTGCAGAAGCATTTTTACGGCATTCTCCGTAAATTAAAATTACATTAGTCTAGGTTTGTATGTAAACCCATTTTTCATTACAATTTAACCAACACAGGACACAAAAATTACATTCACAACAGTTGACATTGGAAATTGAATATAAAACACCAAATCAGAGAACTTACTTCTATTTGTACATTTGTTAAAATAAAATATATTTTAAATTTTACTTTTTTACTTTCCCCTTAAAGGAACCCTCCATCCAAGTCTATTTTTAATAGCATTTACCTATATTTTTTTAAACAAAATTATCCGATTCGGGTGTATAATAAATTCTATATCGAAAAAATATTAAAATATACACATTTTAAATGGAAAAATACGATTTTCCTATGCGTGCCCAGATTAGGGCAACAATATACAGAAAGTAGGTGAATTCGTAATAAATAAAAAAAGTGTGAAGTTGTGATTTGCTTAATACCTAAATAATTTTCTCTAATCATGATAAAAGCAAATAAATAAAAAATAATTAGTTTTATTCATCCATGTTTAGAATTCCCCAAAGTATATATTAAAAAGTTGTTTATAAGAATGAAGATTTTTTATTCCATTAAATACACAAATCGGAATTTGAAAACTACTAAAACCGTCAAAAAAAGTAAACAGAAAAGTTAAAATTTTGTCACATTTATAAATAAAAATCTTTTTTGTAAAACATGTTTGTTTAATTTATAAAATTATAAACAAAAAAATATTAAAATAGAATAAATTGTCATATTATGTACAATATATTATTCTAAAATATACGTAGAACGAAATAAAACTTATATAGTTTTATGATTTTCACAAATTTATTATATATTTTTACAAATATATAATTACATGACAATTGTTTCGCCAACACAGTGGCTTCTTCAGATGTGAGTACTAGACTAAAATTACGATACCTAACAGGGTGTATAAATGGGGAACAGAGGGTAATAAAATTTTAATTATACCCAAATGAAAGATTACTCAGGTATGCAATGTTACTAGGAAAGATTTATAATAATAAATATCCGTATTGGTGTTCATTATTGTTTGAAAAAATTAATTTAGGAACATGTTAAACAACAGCGAATTATTAGTTTCTTTCTGATCGTTTAAAATTATGTCTGACTTTTTCAGTTTATTGATTTCTAATGATTCTAATAATGTAAATTTTAAAGTTTTCATTGATCTCATGATTTTCTTCTAAAAGGTGGTTCGCATAAGTAGAATTTGTATTTCTGTTATTAAAACTAGATATATGTTCATTAATTCTATTTTTGAATTTTCTCCCTGTTTGTCATATATATATATATTTTAGGGCAAGTACCACATGTTAGCTTATAGACTCCTGAATGGTGTTCTTTCTTTGTTTTGTCTTTATTGTTTTTTATTAGTTTGCCGAGAGAATTGTATGTTTTATATGCGATATTGATATTCTGTTTTCTTAAATTTCTTGCGACTAATTCTGTAGGAGTTCCGATATAAGTGAGGCTTTTATATTTTAAAGTGTTTTTATGAATAGGATGTACAAGGTTTATAGCTTTTTTGAATGATTTTGAAGTAACTATATTATCTATCATTTTAGGGTTATAGCCATTATTTAGAGCAATTTGTTTTATAATACTTAATTCTTTGTTGTAGTTTTCTTCGGACATAGAGATATTAATTAATCTATGAACCATGCTATTTGTAGGCTGCTTGTTTATGTTTGGAGGGGTGAGTAGATGTGTTATGTATTGTGGTATCTGTATGTGATGATTTATGATATACTGAAAATTCGTGTAAATTATTCTTTTTAGTGATAGTTAAGTCTAGGAAGTTTATGCTGTTTTCTTTTTCTATTTCTATTGTAAATTTTATGTTAGGGTGTAAACTGTTAATATATTCTAAGAATATTTTTAACTGTCTTCCTGTTCCGGTAAAACAAGCTAACATCGTCTACATATTATATACTGGCACCATGAATTCTCTTTTATTCACTTCAATGGTTTTCAATATTTTTCGGCAGATATTTATGAAGATGAAAATGAGAACGATGACGCTCGAGAATCTGAGGAAAATCTAGATTTGGAAGAACATTCAGATAGCACTTCCGAAGAGGAAGATAATTTAGAATACAGCAGTGAGAGTGATTCAGATGAGAATTGATTTGTTTTATTCGTATTGAATGTGCAAAAATTATTTAATCCTCACTATTCTCAATCAGTAATTGCAATCTCTAAGTATTCTCTAATATGTATGTCTAATATTTCATACAAATATGATTTTCTTTCAAGTTTCATACGTTAACTGGGGTATTAAAGATACCATAGGTGAGCACCTGGAAGCTGCGGTACACTTATAAGGCCTAGCTGACAGGTTTTGTCCCATGGTATTGTCAGCTGACAATTTTTAATAGTTTTTTTATATCGCAAACTATTATATATATGAATTTCAGCTTTGTTGAAATAACGAATTTTCACGTTTTTCGTACATATTGACTAGGGCAGCTGACAACCTTCGCCCCCTACCCTATGCAGCTGACACATTTTTTTTTTTTTCATTTATATTGCATAAATAAACTATTTATAGTTTTGTAGCTTTGTTGGATTGACGCAAAAAAAAAATTATTTTACCAAATGCGCAGCCTCCCACGCTCTTAGTCTCCACGGCCGAGCCAACTGACACTTATTTTAGTTGTTTTTCGAATGAAAACTAACATTTAAAAAACAAAGTAGTCGTGTTGAAATGACGCATAAAATATTTGACGCCATCTCCCAGACTATTAAAGCTTATGACAATTTCATATTTTATATTTAATTGATCTACTCTAGAACTTCTAGAACACATCTTGAATTATCCCGAGTCGCTCTAGCCAGTATAAAAATGTTCATAAACAATCAGTTGGATTTTTTTGTATTTCACAATGTGTTGATTTTTTGTTTAATTTTTTTTTTAACAGGAAGCACATGCACAGTTTGTATCTGAAAGGGGTTCAACGGCAGGTGGTAGAGAAAGTATGATGTGCTCCCTTGCTTCTGCTCATGATGCATTTAGAGACCTTCGAAACAATTTGCAGGAGGGAACAAAATTCTACAATGATTTAACTCAAGTAAGTATTCATTTATCGTATTATGTTCTACGTAACACAACATTGATTATTTTGTTTTAGATGTTGGTAACATTCCAAAACAAAGTATCAGATTTTTGTTTTGCAAGGAAAACAGAAAAAGAAGAATTGCTTAAGGATCTTACCCAAGAGAGCAGTAGGCAGGCACCGCCGCAAGCTCCTAGTACACCAAGTTATTATAATTCAGGTAAAAAAATTATCTATTAAATCTAAGAAGTGTCGTAAATTAGCTAATTTATTAGTAAATATGGTGATCAAATTCAAGTCGAGACATAAACAGATTTCTCATTGTTCTCATATAAATTTCTAATAGTAAGAATTATTTTTTTTTATAATCATCTTTTACTTTAATTCATTAGAATTAGACATAATTAATATTATTTATTAGTCTAATAAATATTTTGCACGATAAAATGAATCTTCTTAGTCCCGGAGGTCTGGAATGGTACACAGATGGATCGAAGACTCGGGAGGGAACCGGTGCTGGTGTACATGGATACAAGCCAAGGGCTCGTATATCGGCGCCACTTGATAAGTATCCTAGTATATTTCAGGCTGAGATATATGCCATTTTACTGTGTCCAAACGAAAACCTCAAAAGAGGTTTCGTCAATAAGCACATTTATTCTATTTGTAATCTGTTTAAATCTTCAGTAGTGGTTATTTTAGAAAACGATTTAATATCGTCTGCAAATAAATAAAAGGGAACCTACCATTAGTAGAACGCTCATGGATGTCATTGATGAATATATTAAATAGCAAGGGTCCCAGATGAGAGCCTTGTGGTACACCTGACGTAACTTGAATTTCTTTTCATTTGAAATTGTTAACTCGAACAATCTTTGTCCGATCAAGTAAATAGCTTTCAACCCATTTCAAACGAGAACCATTTATTTCCACCAAATTCAACTTGTTGAACAAAGACTGATGATTGACTCTATCGAAGGCCTTTGCGAAATCTGTTGCAATCTTCAGTAGTGGTTAGTTTAGAAAACGATTTAATATCGTCGGCAAATAAGAGGGAACTACCATTAGTAGAACACTCATGGATGTCATTGATGAATATATTAAACGGCAAGGGTCCCAGATGAGAGCCTTGTGGTACACCTGACGTAACTTGAATTTCTTTTCATTTGAAATTGTTAACTCGAACAATCTTTGTCCGATCAAGTAAGTAGCTTTCAACCCATTTCAAAGAGAACCATTTATCCCCACCAAATTCAACTTATTGAACAAAGACTGATAGTTGACTCTATTGAAGGCCTTTGCGAAATCTGTATAGACAAGACTAGGCTGTGGCACAGTATTGGGCTCAGGCCTCCGGAATAAGGCAGTCGAGGCTTCATATAAAGGGGCCTTCGTCTGACTCTACCGTAAAGTGACTGCTTGGGCTCGATAGAGACGATTGAGACGGATGGTAGGTCTGATAATAGGACACTGTTCTCTGAACAAGCACCTGCATACAATGCAGTTGATGATCCTACTTGTCGGATGTGTGAAGTGGGGAATGAAACCATCACTCATATTTTATGCCATTGTGCACCAGGGCCGGTTCTAGACATTTTTCAAGTATAAGGAGACGATATTCTGGCGCCCCCATATCAATGACAATAAAACTGTAGAAACTTGTAATTGAGAAAAATTCTGCAAAAAATTATTACAATTGCAATTTTCTTCAATACATATCCATAATTTCTCCAAGTCTATTTTAGTAAGGAAAGGGTGTTCGTTCAGTGTTTGGCGCCTCTTTCAGTTGGGGCCTTCTGTGACCGCGTAGTTCGCAGGATTCAAGATCCAACCCTGTTGTGCACAAATGGGAGCAGAAGGCAGTTTCTACAGCCGGAGGAACTATGGGATCTACCCTGGAAAGGATTACTCTCCTTCATGGTCTTTTCTAAATGTCGCAAATGTACAATGGGCCGATAGACCTGAATACTGCAGATCTTCAGATCTGCTCGCGTTTCTAATAATTAAAAAAATAATATTTTAAACAATTGTTATTTTTTTCCTAGAACCAAAGAAAGAGGATACACCAGCAACTCCAAGTGGACCTTCGACCCCAAGTAGTGCACCTCATCAAGTACCGTCGTCTTTACCATATCCGGTATATGTTCAAGGAATGCCAGTACCATATGGAGCTTCCAGTAGTGCTCCTTATCCATCATATGCTCCACCTCCAATGCCACAAGGATACAATCCATATGGCACCATGCCTTATCCAAGTAAGTTGATATATTTTTTTATCTTGTGGTGTAAACTTGAATGAAGTGACATTGTGCATAACTTGTAAAACTTCTTCCGAACTTGAGAAAAAAACTGATACATTCTGTATAAGTTACATATATATATTCAGTATATTTGTATGAAAATATTTTTGTAACATCTGGAATTAAAAATTAGCAGTCTCAATTTTTTTTTGTGCCTCACAGATTTCTGACAAGTTTAAGGTTTGAAAATTGAAAGATTTTCTTTCTAAGCTATCTATTTATAATATTTCAGAAATGGAAGCTATAGTAGGTTCCGTATGTAATTCAGCAATATAAAAAAGCTTGCAAAAAAGTGTAAAGGACACCGATTGCTTTTGTTTAGTGTACCGCCGGCATTAGATCGTCCAGTACACAGGACCGGACTCAAAATGTATTTTTTGTTTCAAACAATGAATTAAAGGATTTGAATACTAGTACAGAAAACGAAGACCGAAAAATCCCTCAATTCGGAAATAAATAGTGCTCAACGGATTATTATTTTAAGTTGTAGGGTTGACCCTTAAGAGTAACATACCAAAAGTCCCCAGCCGTGGGCCTTGTGCGTTAGGCAGGAGGGGGGTGGAAAGGGTCGATTTGGTGGTTTTTCATTATTATCTCGAAAACTAAGCATCCTAGCGAAAAGGTCATTCTATTCAAAATGAAAGTAAATTAAATTGTCTACAAAAAAAGATCCTATTCATTTTTTCGCTAGGAGCAGTAGTTAAGGGCGTACGTTAGTTTGAAAATGCGAATAGCTGGAAAAACTGTATATTGTGGGAGGTAATGCTTAACAAGTAGAAAATTTTATAATGTTACAAGTATTTACAAGGCCATATTAAGTAATTGGTCGAGTTCATCGACAAGATCATCATCATCGTCATCGCCGTTGATGCTGACGATTGGAGGACCTTTGCGGCACCCGCAATGGCCCCCGCAACCAATTGTGCACCCGCAAAATATGTTATTTAGGACGGATTCTGGCGCAACTGAGTCCGTGCTTGTGACGGGGGTAAGGAAGCCATCCGACCCCCTCATCCATCCCCAAGCAGTTGGCTCCTGCTGCTGATCTCCATATAGCCATTGCTGAATCTGCAAATAATAATTCGTCCTTTGTAGTTTAAAAAAATGTGACACAATCTTGCCTAAGCACAATACAAAACATAAGTTAATGTAAACAAGCATATATTGATACAAACCTGCAAATGAACTCTAGGGGAGTGTTGGCGAGCAGCCCCTCTGGTGGGTGGAAGTGCCGCAAAATCAGGCTTTGGCTTTGTCCAGACTTTAACAAAGGCCTGGCGTCGTACCCGGTTCAGGTCTGCTCCTTGTTGGACCTGGTACAATAAAAAAAGAAAGCTGCTCTCCTGCATCAGCTACCATGTCCTGTGTTGCTGAGGGATCACAGAAGACTTTGTAGATGTCTGTGACCTGCTCCTGGGTCTTCCCTTGCTCTTCTGTTGCTCCACTCGTTCAGCCGTTGGGATACTACCTCCGCTATTCACAACAAGAGCAAGGGAGGTGTGGTGAAAGCATTTTTGAAGGCCGAGGAGAAGGTCACAGAAAGCTGCAAAGTCTTCTGTGATGCCTCAGCAACACAGGACATGGTAGCTGATGCAGGAGAGCAGCTTTTTTGGCATTGTACCAGGCCCCACAAGGAGCAGACCTGAACCGGGTACGACCCCAGGCCTTTGTTAAAGCCTCGATAAAGCCAAAGCCTGATTTTGCAGCACTTCCACCCACCAGAGGGGCTGCTTGCCAACACTCCCTTAGAGTTCATTTGCAGGTTTATATCAATATATCCTTGTTTACATTAACTTGTTTTGTATTTGCTTAGACAAGATTGTGTCACATTTTTTTAAACTACAAAGGACGAATTATTGTTTGCAGATTCAGCAATGGCTATATGAAGATCAGAAGCAGGAGCCAACTGCTTGGGGATGGATGAGGGGGTCGGATGGCTTCCTTACCCCCGTCACAAGCACGGACTCAGTTGCGCCAGAATCCGTCCTAAATAACATATTTTGCGGGTGTACAACTGGTTGCGGGGGCCGTTGCGGGTGGCGCAAAGCAGGCATACCCTGCTCGCTTTTGTGCAGCAGTTGCCGCGCTTCGTGTACCAACGGCCCTCCAATCGTCAGCATCAACGACGATGATGATGATCTTGTCGATGAACTCGACCAATTACTTAATATGGCCTTGTAACTACTTGTAATATTATAAAATTTTCTACTTGTTAAGCATTATCTCCCACAATACACAGTTTTTCCAGCTATTCGCATTTTCAAACTCACGTATGCCCTTAACTACTGCTCCTAGCGAAAAAATGAATAGGATCTTTTTTGTAGACAATTTAATTTACTTTCATTTTGAATAGAATGACCTTTTCGCTAGGATGCTTAGTTTTCGAGATAATAATGAAAAACCTACAAACCGACCCTTTCCACCCCCCTCCCGCCTAACGCACAAGGCCCACGGCTGGGGACTTTTGGTATGTTACTCCTAAGGGTCAACCCTACAACTTAAAATAATAATCCGTTGAGCACTATTTATTTCCGAATTAATGTCTTCGTTTCTTGGCCTATACTCGTCAATTGTATTAATAACAAATAGAGAGTAATTATATAAAATACAATTAAATCCATGTTTTTATGCTCATCTTAGCAAAAAACAAAAACTGGTGTTCTTTTAAGAAAACTTTTAATGACATAATTTTTTAACAGTGAATAATACAATATCTAATATCAGAAATGTGAAATAAGTTTGTTTACAAAAACGTACACAAACTTCAATGATACTTACCAGTTTTTCTTATTGCCCAGCAAGGACCAACGAGCAAGTATAAGAATATCCCTTGCCAGGATAGAATGGTGACAAAATTGTTAATTAGGGAGTAAAAGGTGTAAAAAACGCATAATTAAATCAGCATTTTTAAGTTAGAAATAAGTAACTGCTGTACAAAAAAACATGTTAATAAACTTTCTTATTAAAATAACAAAGTTTCAAAGTAAAAACTGAATAAAAATAAATAAATAGCTAAACTCAACAACACAATATTTAAAAAAAAAAACATTAAATTAGTAAGAAAATTAATAGCATTTTCCTACAGTAAAATAAATAAAACAGAAACATTTCTTAAAATGTTGCTAATAAAACATGTTTTAAACTTACCAGAAATAATAATACTTTTCCAAAATAAAAACAATGAACCTTATCACAATCACAGAATACCACTCACTATCACTGCCACTGTCACTGTCATAAATACAGCGTAATCTACCAAGAAATTGCGGAAAATAAAATGGTGTACTAGTCTTCAATGTGGGAAAGCCCCTGCAAAATTTTAGAGGATTCTGAGGTAATTTAGTATTTTAAATTATTAGTAAATTTGCGAAGATACACTACCGATGTTGAGTAAATCCTGACCTACTCCTGAATAGGTCGACGAACTTACTTCGAGTTGTTTACATTTCCTTAATTGGCATAAAAAATGAAGTCGGCCGGCGAGATCAAAAAAAGCGGCAGGGAGCCAACATGTTCGGTACGCTTTGAAGATAATCGGAATTCCAGTGGACCAGTTCACTTTTACGAATGAGTTCAAAGCATGCCGACAAGGCTGGCTCTCTGCCACTGCATTGTAGACCCCTAAAAAGTTATTGACCGGTTTTTTTTTTTTTTTATATATAAGTAATACTTAGGAATATTGTGTATTGTATCATATATATATTTATAAACATTTTTTATTCTGTATTATGTAGCTATATATCTTTGTGACACATCCAATGTCAAAATTCTTTTGGCCCATTTGGGAAAATAAATGTTTTATTTATTTTTTTTAAATATCTCATATATCTGCTTGTCGTTCAGCATGGGGTCAATGTCTCGATTTATTTTGCTATTTTTGTAGTGTGATTTGATTAAAACCAAAAAGTCACTTCTATCTTATCCAGCTTTGCTGTCAGTAGTGTCAATCAATCCCAAGTCTGATAAAGTGATATGGTTGTACCGCATTACATTAGATTAGTTAGTCATTGGCGGCGCATTTCTACAAAAAAAATAAGGTAATTTTTTTGGTCATTTTTTTTTAAGTTTTCATTTTTTTAACTCCTTTCGGTGGGGACAACCTACTGTTAAATTTTCCGCATGTCATGGTAGATCACGTTGTATACCCATGTCACAGAGCGTTAAATATAAACTGTAAATTAAATAAAATATAAAAATCTTTTCCGTTATTCGAATTCTTCGCCATTGTCGCACATTAATTCGATGACGTTTTTTGTCAAATTTAGGAAATGTGTTTTTCCGATGAATCCGTCTTTTTAATTGGCCCCAGACCAGCTCTGTGGTATTAAAAATACAACAATAGGGAGTCTTAAAACAGAGTGTCCATATTGCCTCGCGATGTTCTCGACAACATATTTCTTTTCAAATAATTGCTTCTTCCTATAACATTCTTCAAAGTAGAGATCGTGACCCATCAGAAAAATTTGTATTTCTTCCTTCTTTGATGAAATTTTTAAAAATTTGTCTTGACTAATAAGATGCATTATCCATAACAATCATGCTGTTAGGTTTCAAATTCGGAATTAGCATATGCTCTAACCATTCCTCAAATATATCATATTCCATATTCTTGTGGTAATCAACGTTGCATTCTTCCATTTTTTCCCTCACATAATTTCAGTCCATTTTCAACCCATCAGTAAATCCTCAATCAAGTATAATTAGGTGAGATCCTTTATTTGCTGGTATACCTTTCAGTTGGCATTTTCTCGATTTATCAGTTCATTCCCTCTTTGCAGTGTCATGTGTATCATTCCATGTCTCATCTAAATATATAAGGATATACTGGTACGGTCCGCCGGGCGGACCATGGGGGGGGAGGAGTCAGAGGTGAGAACTAGCCAATCTGACAATTCTAACTTCGGATTCTGTGTCAGCGGGTCCAAATATATAAGGATACACTGGGTATGGTCTGCCAGACAAATCATTTTTTTAGGGTTTGTGTTTTTTGGGCTTAAGGGTGAAAAACGAGCCAATCTGTCAATTCTAACTTCGAATCTGGATTCAGCAGGTCAAAATACATAAGGATACACTGTAGGGTGGTCCTTAAAAACTAACTTAAAATTTACCCCGAGCACCCCCTTATTTTGTTCTATGATATAAAAGACTTCCATAAACATTTCAGATTTTTAAATGTTTTAGGGGTCGCTACCGAGTCTTGAATTTTCAATATAATCGAGAATTTTTGCAAAATTTTTTTCAAAATAAATCAAATGCACATCAAAATGACATTGATCATCAATTGAATTAATAAAATAGGAGAGTACATTGTCCCCCACTTTCATCTCAACTCAACTGTATTTTATTAACAATTTTTTCATTTATATTATTTTTTATATATAACATTGTAATTGCTGTACAGTTGTACATATTAATTACATGTTTAATGAACATAATTTCTTTTGTAACTGAATTTAATTATTAATTCCTATCTAGTTTTTTTTTTAATTTTGAAACTTTACGGGGCTAAAACTGAGTTAAAAAATCCCAAAAAATTACAGTAATTCTTTTTAATAGAGTAGATCAAAATCGCAGGGTGTCCCAAAGAAAATTAAGAAAAAAAATTTTTACCCTAATTTAAGGACCACCCTAATACACTGGTATAGTCCGCCGGACAGACCACTTTCTTTTTGTTTTGGGGGTGTTTTTTGGGATTAGTGGTGAAAAATGAGCCAATCTGACTTCGGACTCGGTTTATGCAGGTCCAAATACATATAGTCTAGGTGCCCGCGTACATAAATGCAATTTATACATATCCTTGTATGACTTCTTGTACGGCGTAATTGTGCTTAGCCTATCACTTTTTTCCTCTGCGAAAATTTTCGTTCCTCCTCGGCATGAAATAGACAATTTCCACGTGTCGGACTGGAAAATCAGCAAATATATTTTGTCGGACAATTTGAGAATTGGATTATACATATATATTCTATATATATATTTCTACAAATTGTTCGACAAAAATTTTGGAACATTAGGGGTGCCTACCACCCTAAACATAACATAACCTAACATTAAAACATTTATTGCTAACCAGCTGATTTTTTCAAGATTGCTTAATAAAAATACTTAGAATCCAAATAAGATTCACAATCACAAATAAAAACACGAAAAACAAAACAAAACTACATAAAACGAACTTATTTGATGAGAAATATTGCCGACAATTTTAAATTCATATAACAATAATTTTTTCTGTAGAAAAGAAGCAAATTTCGCAAAAAAAAAAGGAAAAATATGGAAGAGCTGATTTAAAAAGAACTTCTCAAATATTAAATAAAAAAAACGTGGAAAAGGCCCATTATATTATTTACATGACTTTTACAGATTTTTATTCTTTTCTACTCTTTTCTACTCAAGTTCTCCTATTGGAGTATAAAAAAACGCTATTGAATAATTAGGCATTTTTAAATTTCTATCGAGTTTTTTTATTTAATTAGCCCTGTCAATTAATGTTCAATAGACTACTACAGAAGTTTAATCATGTAAGTTTAAACCGTGCAAATACGCTTATTCTAGAGATCAAGCTGTTCTACTAAACCGATTTTCATAAAACTTGGCTTAGAGTAGACCAATTTTGATGAAATAAAAACTAAATGTTACTCCAAACTTAGATAAATTTACCTAATTGGTTCAGTAGTTTCTGCATTTAAACAAGCAGACAAAAATTCCAAAAACTATCTTTATGTATTCTATCACTTATCTTACATCCAAGTTTATTGTAAATATTTTCAATGTACAGACAGATTTATTATAAGTATATGACTTAGTACTTCCAATTTTTCCTTATTAACCCTTTCTCGATGGGAGTCGCAAAAACGCGCAAATCTCTGATTGACATATCTGGGGGAGACACATATTTTCGAACGCCGTAAATACTATTTAAAATCGGGAGGCGCAAGATTGTGGTCTGATATTTGCTTAAAAGCATTTTCAAGCTGTAGCTTGTTGGTTGCGGAGAAGCTGTGGTTAAACGGGAGACGCACGATTGCCTGAACGCAAAAAAATCCCCCAAAAAATCCTCCTAAAAAACGTTCGATGTGAAAGTGTTAAGTAATTACTGACATTCACACTCACTTATTTAGATAGGTTGGTAGAATTTCATGTAATGAAACCTTTTTTTTTATAAATATTTATGATATAAGATTTTATAATAATACAATTGATATATATATATATGTAATTTATTTTAGTGACATTAAATTTGAACGGGATTGAACGGAAATCATTACAATAGGGGAAATCTGATATACAAGTTTGAGCTGAGGTTTGCCCCTCATAAGAATTTAACCTACATTTATTCTATTCAAAATTATCAAACCACCGATAATAGAACCAAAATGTTTTAATGTTTTCTTAACCGCTTCTCAAGTCACCGAAGTAACTCCTTGAAAATCCAGAATGATTTTGTGTTAGGTAAAGAGAAACGAGGCCCTACAGCTTATAGTGGAATACGAACCACTTCTTGGGGATAATTTTATAATTAAAATTATTTCGTGATGAGCAGGAATTGAACCTGCTTCGCTAGGTACGCCAGTATGCAAGCTAGAAGCGCTAAACCACCGTCCCCGTTGCACATAATATATTGCTTAAGAGCTTAATAGAAGAGTATGGATTTCATTAAAATTGTTTTTATATCAATTTTCTTAACTGCTGACATTTTTCCTGATTTTAAAGATGCATCTTTTAATTCAAAGTTACAAGAATATATAGAATATATGGAGTAAGTTCGGAAGAGTTGAATATTTTTGTAAACCCTGTCTTTCACCAGAGGCGGATTCAAGTGTGGGATGGCTGGGCACTAGTTTATAGTGAAAATTTTTGAAACATATTTTATGTCAACAATACTTAGATTATATTTATATAATCAATAATTGAGAGACCCAGCAACAACTTTAATCCACCCCTGATTTTTATTCATTGTATTCTAGGAATGCGAGACATGAAATTTTGTCATTTGTTAGTAGTTATCCATTCATCCTGCTAATTAACTGGAACTGAATTATGAAGTGAAAAAAATTAAAAATACATTTTTTTAAAATTTAATTTCAATGAAATATTAAAAATCTAAAAGGTCTGGTAGTCTTACTTTTGTTATCAATTTAAAGGAAAATACTGTAAGTATTTATTTATGTATTTATTTAACTTTGGAGCCCATTAAGTAACCATATAAGAAAAACGTGTAATATTTACTAGAGGCATATGAATAGAGTGTTATAATGTGTGTTATGACGGCACAAATTGTTTTTTAATGTGTATAGTGAGATATACAAGAGAATGCAATAACGATGATCATATTCTTAGAAATGGAAGTCAGCCAATGGAACTATCTATAACAAAAAATGCACCAAGTGATCATTATTATCAGTTAGCAATTATAGAAACTAAACCTATTGTATTAATAAAGAAATTTGATGTGCAAAGTAATTAATAATGAATTAAGCACTTTAAACTATGAGGATAAATTGCCAAATGAAATATATGAATTAATTTTACAAATTTTTAACTCGTGCTCCTTTCAGAAGAAGATTAAAATTAAAGTATTTTCAAAGCCTTGGTTTAATGAACACATTGCGAAATCAATTAAACTGAGAGATTCCTATTTTTATAAAAAGAAACAAAATATAAATTCTAATTATTACATGAATTTGTATGATAACTATAATAGTAAAGAAGACAATAAAAGAAACAAAACGAAAATACTATGAAAAAGAATTCTCAAATGCAACACCAAGAACAATATGGAAATCTATTAATAATATAATAAATCAACCATCAGAGAAACAATCAAAAACTTGAATATTGACGACAAAAAAATTTAAAATCGAGAAGAAATATGTGAATGTTTAAATAATCATTTTGTAAATGTTGGTGCAGATTTAGCCACTAAAATCCATCAAGTGAATGAAGACAACAAATGAAAATAGAACTTCATCTATGCGTCTAAATGAAAAAAAACACGCAAAGACTTATATATATATAACTTGCCAAAGCCACACAAAAAACTGAATTGAAAATAATAAAAACAACAAAAAAAATGAAACGAAAAAGAAAAACAATTAGTGCAAAAACAGTGAACTAGTGCCACATCCTCGGATAAAATTTGTTTTAAGGTATGGTTTATCCTCATTATTTTAAATTCAAAATGTAATTTCAAACAAATATTTTAGCGATACATTGAAAAAGGTGTGAACAAACGCGGAAACGTCTGTATACATACAAAATAAATATGAAAATTATAAAGATTTATTTTAATGAACCAGGACCCAAGAATTAAATCCTCAAAATATAGAACAATTTTAAGAAATTAACAATTCTTTCTAACTATATATATGTATATTAGGGTGGAGTGAAATATTAAAAATTAAAAAAAATTAATTATTTTTTTTAATACATACTATGGATGGTGGCCATTTGGGTTTAAATTAATGGGAAAAAAATTCAGCTCGATAAAAAAATGTCTTGAGGGTTCACAAGTGAAACAACAAAAATAAAAAAAAATGTATATATATTTTCTCTAATATGTTGGTTATGGCTTTTATTCGGATCCAAATTAATGAAAAATAAGTTTCAGGTCGAAAAAAAAAATTTCTCGAGGGTTCACAACGATTATTATTTTATGCGAAATTGTTTCTTTGTATTAAATTTGGGCAATATTATTCTACTTGCAAGTCTCGATCTGAAAAGTCCAAAAACTTCACTTGATGCCTTGGTTACCAACTTGACACAACGTTCCATGCTTTGTGTATGACATGGGAACTGAGCAAAATTGATGTTGCTGCAATCACCACTTGTAATTACCTTCAAAATTATCTCTTCTGCTACAAATTTAGTTATAGGAGGTTCTGTTACATTAATACCTTGCCAATCAATTAAATCAGTATAATCCTTTGCCTCAAAATTCAATGTTGGTACCACAAACTATCGAATAGTAGCTTGAGTCCCTCCTGATTGCACTTTCATCTCTCGCCGGAATGCTAATTCGTGTATGGATTTTCTTGAATCGGTCATCATAGCCAGAAGCACATTTTCTGGATGGGTGTAAAACGAATTTCTTTCAGTGGTGTCTCAGAGGCAGCTCATTACAATGTAACAAGCAAATACACCATTGCAAAGGTCTGCCCACAGCTTCTTCTATCAGCCTTACAACACCACCTTTTATACCAGTATTGCCAACGGGCACTAACTGAGATAAAGGAATTTTATTTTCACGCAGAAAATTCATGATTGAATCTTTAATGCTTCTTGATTTTCCATCGCAAGGAGAAACATGTCATATATAATGTGACCCTGGTTCTTGAATACGGGAAATATGTTCTTTCAAAACAATTTTGTGGTATGTTTTTCCTCCACGTTTGATTAATATTTTAATGCGATCTCTTCTACCGTCAAAATAAAGACTTTCAAGGTGGGTTCCTTCACATGCAAGGCCTAAGCTAGGTAATTTTAACCGCCTTTGTTTTGTAGTCACACGATTCTGCATTTTTTTTCACAGGTCAGTTAGTAACAAAATCACTATCATTGTCAGTTGTATCATAAGACTGGCGTCAATTGAAACATCTGTTTCATTCAGTTGTCTTTTTCGTTGTAGCTTCTATATACCACGAATAATTCAGAATTGGTGGAGGGGTATTGGAGGGGATACTTGGTATATGAGTCGGTTGCCAAATGCGGATGCATAAAATAACACATTATAAATGTTCGAGGTCGTTGTGAACCCTCGTAATATTTGTTGATAAAGCTGAATTTTTTTTCATCATTATGAATACAAGTGTCTTCAGTTTCCTTTATGTATAAGAAAATAATAATAATAAAAAAAAAATCATATTTTCAAGATTGTTGTGAACCCTCTAAATATATTTTTTTCTAGCTGAAACTTTTTTCCATAATTCTGAATGCAAAAGGCCGCCATACCCCCTATGTATAAGAAAATTTAAAAAAAATAAAAATTTCACTCCACCCTAATGTATATATCTCAAAAATCATGCCTTTTTTTTTCTGCGCATAAGCAAAAAATTGTTCTAAAAATTGAGTACTTATCTATGCAGAGAAACTGCTGTTCAAAATTTTTCTCTAAAACGGCGTTTTTTTTTCCTAATTTGAGATTAGTAATGGAAAATCAAAGAAAATGTTACGTTAAATGCACTGTTCTGAGTAGTAAGGCAACGATTACGATTAAGATTAACCGATTATTCTCATTTTACGATTAATCGTAATCGCCGATTATTGCAAACGATTATTTACGATTTGTGGTTTTTAATTTCTACGCTGCGTCGCCTAATATGGAAGATACGATTCGACACTGGAAAGAAAAATATAACCTTTCTTTGCTTAAAATCCATGGCACATAAATATTTTGCATTGAAGGCTTCCAGTGGTCCATCGGAGAGGTAGTTTTCCACTGCTGGTTTCATACAACCACTAAGAGAAATAGGTTGGGTCGAACAATCCTACAATTAATTATTGATTTTTGTTTCATATGGTTACATGCTTGCCAGCGTTGGCACAAAAACCCACCATTAGAAAAAACCGGTGGGTAAAATGGGTGGTTTTTTGTGAGTTTTTGATTTTAGAAAAACCCATCTGGGTTTTTGTCTGATTTTCATTTTTTTGCAGGAAAAAAAGCAATTATAAAAAATTATATTTTTGCCTCACAAATACTTGAACAAAACAATAACAAAAACTTGAAAAAAATCCTCAAACTGGAATGTGAAAGGCAAAAGATAAATATCTTTTGAAAAGATATTTATGTTTTATTTAAATGTCTATAAATCTTAACTAGTTTTGACGCCTTTTCAGCTTCAGGATTATTCCTTAGTTTGCTCCAAATATGTACAAAAAATTATTTCTACTATGGCACTAGAAGCAGGACAACTATGCAATTTTGAAAAAAAAAAAACGCACATATTTACTAGGTTTTCATAACTGAGAATGTGAGAATATTTCCAACACAGTCCAGATGTTGTCACACACTATATTGTCAAAGCAATGCCGAATGAATGGTGGGAAATTAGACGGGAAAGAGTATGAGCTGGTAGCAATGTAAAAAGTGCCTCCGCACCTACCGAACTAAAATGACTTCCATAAGATGTCTCGTATGCTGACTGTCTTGTGTACATAGTTTTAAGCTCGTGGACTCTACATGGGGTGGAAAAAAAATAATTTACCCCTAAATGTTTTATTTTTTTCTCACCTCCTATTTAACGGATCGCTTTGTAATTTGGCACAAATAATATTACTGTTAGGATAGCTTATTTTTAAAAATATTACTCTTCTACGATGATTGAACAGGTTGAAAATAAATGAAAATTAAATGAACTTGCAATATTACGAGTATATTATTTAATATTTAGATAGGTAATCATATAATTCAGTCATGTTTAGTTATTTTACTTCAGATTCCGATAACAAACTGATTTAATCCTCGGCACTGTCTTCTTCAATGACCCGTTAAGCAT
Organism: Rutpela maculata; assembly: GCA_936432065.2. Taxonomy (NCBI): domain Eukaryota; kingdom Metazoa; phylum Arthropoda; class Insecta; order Coleoptera; family Cerambycidae; genus Rutpela; species Rutpela maculata. The sequence continues at coordinate 43,143,934 of OW386291.2, read as the reverse complement.
CTTGACTATTGGACAGTATTGCGGCTGGCTTTATAATATAAAAATATCAAAGTCGTCGCTATTACCTGTGGTTTTGATGTGCGCATGTGTATAGACAAGTTACGATCGGTAAATCAAGACCTCGTACCTTTTTGCATCGATTTTTATAGCTCAAAATATCAGAAAATATTTTTAAAATTAAGTTAAATTCATCCTAAACCCGAATCCGTCGGAAAACACAAAGAAAAAGTGGTTCCTAAAAAGTTACAGCCGTTTGAAAATTAAAATAATTCATGAAAATAATTTTTTTTTTCTTGTCCACCCTGTTACACAACTATCTGAGCACGTAATGTATGGCGTGCGTTATTGCGGACGGCACTCTCAAAAAACAACAATCCAGGAAATAGTAAATAATTCCATTCATACGTAACGGGAAACACCTGAGATTCAGTGAGGATAATCATCTTTGTATGCATATCTTTTTCAGGTTTATCATCTAATATTACGATGTTTATCGTAATATTAGTTGATAAACCTGAAAAAGATATGCATACAAAGGAACGAGTTGATAAAAAATCCGGTAAAAAATTATTAGCGGTCATCATAATTCTAGAACATTCGGTGTATTTTTCGTAAAAACTTTTTTGCTATTTGAAATATTTAAACAGTTCTTTTAGTAAACGGTAATTAATTTTATGAACGTAAAGTTGTAAAAAGTTGTCTTGGAAATTCTAAAGGGAAGTATAGAAAGTATAGATTAAGTGAATAATTATTTTCTAGAAAATTCGATACTAATATTTCTATTAGTATCGAATTTTCTAGAAAATAAAAATCGTAATATTAGATGATAAACCTGAAAAAGATATGCATACAAAGATGATTATCCTCACTGAATCTCAGGTGTTTCCCGTTATGTATGAATGGAATTATTTATTATTTCCTGGGTTGTTGTTTATTGATAGTGTTGTCCGCAATAACGCACGACATACGTTACGTGCTCAGGTAGTCGTGTAACAGGGTGGACAACAGAAAATAATTTATTTTCATGAATTATTTTAATTTTCAAATGGCTATAACTTTTTAGGAACCACTTTTTTTCCGACGGATTCGGGTTTAGAATGAATTTCATTTAATTTTAAAATTATTTGCGGAATATTTTGAGCTATAAAAATTGATGCAAAAAGGAATGTTGACAGTACGAGGTCTTGATCTACCGATCGTAACTTGTCTATACACATGCGCACATCAAAAACACAGGTAATAGCGCCGACTTTGATATTTTTATATTATAAAGCCGGCCGCAATACTGTCCAATATCTTTGACTGTAAAGATGCTTATCCGGTCATTAAAGAAGACAGTGTCGAGAATTAATGCAGTTTATTATCGGAATCTGAAGTGAAATAACTAAACATTAATGAATTATATATATATGATTACCTATCTAAATATTAAATAATATACTCGTAATATTGCAAGTTCAGATAATTACTTCCACGTCCAGTGGAAGTATAGTAACGACAAAAAAATTTTTTTAAATTTTTATTGTCCAAATAGGCTTAAAATGTCATGAAACGTCGAGATTTTAAGTTTGAGCGAAAAAAAATTTCTGTCTGTCTGTCGGTCTGTCTATCTGTCTGTCTGTAACTTTTTTTGTGCTCACGTTTACTCTGGAACCGTTTAAGATATTGATTTGAAATTTGGTACACATATGTACTTTAACAAGATCTAGAACTAGATTATATTTTCATCTTGTTACGTCGAAGGGTTGGGGGGTAAATTGGGGTAAATTTGGGGTAAATGAGTAAATCAAGCAGGTAAGAGTCCATGAAATTGGTATTTAGTATATACAAGAGAAGCTGAGGTCTCAAAAAAATTTTTGGCATTAACCACCCCCATTACCACCCCCACCTCCTAATTAAAGGGGATGGAAAAAAAATGTGATTTAGTGCATGTACAGGAACCAGAAACCTCAAAATATTTTTTTTACTTGATCCACCCCCCACTACCAACCCCTATCACCACCCCCACCACACTACCGATGTGGGGTATCGTTTTATGGGTTTTTGGGGTAAAGGATTTCAAATATTATATTATTAAAGTTCCATAAACAATTATTTCCACATACAAAGTTTTTTCGTTGTGAGTGACTTGGATAGAGAATCTGGATGTGGAAGTAGTGATTCCTTGGGCAGCGGTTTTTTTATTTATTTTTATTCTGTTCCACCGCATTAATAAAACTGTAACTGTTATATCTGATAGTTATAGTGTAAATACATATTATATCAAAATATGGTAATAGTGTCAAACAGGGTAGGGTAGTCACCCTTCAGGCCATTGAAAAAATGTATTAATTTTTTTTTAATGCATAAAATCATCGTAGAAGAGTAATATTTTTTAAAATGAACTATCCTAACACTAATATTATTTGTGCCAAATTACGAAGCGATCCGTCAAATAGGAGGTGAGAAAAAAAAGAAAACAATTTTTTTTTCTACCCCATGCAGAGTCCACGAGCTTAAAACTTTGTACACAAGACAGTCAGCATACGAGACATCTTATGGAAGTCATTTTAGTTCGGTAGGTGCGGGGGCACTTTTTACATTGCTACCCGCTCATACTCTTTGAATTTTATAAAAACCCACCTAAGTACCCAGTGGGTCGTCTTTTTCTAAAGAAGGAGGTTTTTACACTATCTTGGCTTGAGTGGTAATAATTTCCAATTCAGTTTTACTTTATCTACTAATATTTTTAAGTGAGGCATCTTCATTTACATTATTTACCTTAATCCCTTGTAATTTGAGAACATTAATAGTAAACTGACTTTATATAACAAGTGGTTGCTTTTAGTAATTAATCATAAAATGGTTTTAATAAAAACAATTGCTTTTTATTGTTATACTATAACACTAAGTTTTCTAGATAATCGTAATCGTAAAAGTAAGAATCGTATCTCTAGTTCTAAGCGCCGAATAGCGTATTGAACATCGATCTACGAATAGAATTTAAAATTTAATTTTAATAGGGTCAATGTCTTTTTTATGTATTGACCCTATGCCAATGAACTCTACAACAAATAGGATATTTACTTAAACTCATCGATAACAAGAAACTTCTGCCGTACTTTGTACCTGCCGCGGCGTTCGACCGAAACCAAAAATGCAACACTTTGAATCATATAGAAGATTCATTAAATTTAATTGGCCATATATTTGTCACGTTTTTATAGAACAAAAACACTATGTACTTCAGTTACTAATCCACAGCGTACTTTGGCATATATGAATAATCTGAATCTGTAAAAATAAATTTTATATATGAAAACAGTATTTTCCTATTTTCAGACGAATTGATAACAAAAGAAATATCCAGTGTTGTGAAAATAAACTATTGTACATATTTTTTTATTTGCACAATAATTATCCCATTCATTTTTCCAGTTAATATTCCCAATATTTTTCTGCACCAATCGATTCAGATCAGATGACTACTGCACCAACAATTTCAATATCAATACTTTAACTTTTCTTTCAACACGGTGTCCTGCTTCAGATTCTTCTATTATACGACTTTCATAGGTATCTCGGTGTTTCTTACATCCACCCATCCATGTGTTTAAAAACAGGAGTTCTATACCATAACCTCACAATATTTGAAGCTTAATTCAGGCTGACAAATAGTTTTAGCATAAGGGTATGCTCTGCAGAATTTGATAGTGAGTTTAACGTCATGACATTAACAGTCGACATGTAGTGACGTCAGACAATTTATTTACTCCTGTCAGTGGCATGATAAAATTAGTGTTTTCAGTGTTTATCCATTCTTAAACATGTGCCAACTTTTGATTTAAGATAGATAAATCTGTAATTAAATAGTCTAAATATTGCCTAATGCCGAAATATGAAACAACTTCTCATTTTATCATGCCACTGACACGAGTAAATAAATACTCTGACGTCACTGCATATTGTGACGTCAGACTCGTTTTACCGCACTGCACTGTTTCAAATTAAATTTTATCTCAAATTTAACATATTTCGATGAAATAATAATGATAACTGTTATTATCATAAAGCGAGAATCAAATTTAATTGGTATTAAAATTTGTGTGTTCTCGTTTGTCCACTTTTACTCTTTTTTTGTGACTATTTCTTAGTTATGTCTTTAAATGATATTATTTTGTCTTAAATAATACCCATTTGCTATGATAATAAAAGTTTCTATTGCTACAACCCTAACCTTTGGTCCATTTTCGATGTACAGCATAGATAAGAGAATTTTATAGGATGTAGATGAGTGACTCCCTCTCCATCAACCAATACCCGTTTGGGATCGTACATGTACATGCTTGGGGGGGTAAATTCACCCTTGAGATTTGGGCAAAGGCAGATTTAGACAATCACGATTGTGGTCCAATTTTTTGTTGAAATCTAAACTATCTTTAATTAAATAATAATTAAAATAATTAAGTGATGTGACCCATTGTTACTAATTGTGTTAGTATGCAATTGGTGGAAACTTGTGATACCTAACGATACTAATTAGACAAAAAATATTTTTGAACAACAAAAATTTGTCGCAAAATATGACCAACTAAATTAAATATACATTGTGTAAATAAAATAAGAAGTGTCCAATTGCAAAGTATATTTTAAAATGTAAATTTGACACTTTATTCTACTGTAGTCTATAATGTATACATAAAATATGCTGTTGATGGCTGGTAAGTAGGCACACAACAAATAAACATCATAGTGGTTCCTTGTTACTGTCGACACCAACAACAAAAACAGCAAATACAGCTTAAAAGTAAACTTTAATAATACTTAAATATACTTGAAAACACCGCACTTATATGTAGCGAATCAATCATCGGCACTTTCGTAGTTTGGAGTTTGACGTAGACGACACAGTAAAGAGTAGAAAGGACAATCTTAAAAATAGCTGATTTTTGGCCCCTATCCTGGAATGCATAAACCCCAGAGAAAATGGATGGAGAAGGCTCAAGATTAATAAAAATACATCTTCGCGGTACCAAAAGCCTGGGGAAAATTTTATTTCATCCCCAAAAACATAAAAACAACCACTAAAATGCTATAAATAATAGCTTATACTGAAATTATATTTATTTTATGATAACTATTAGGTATCGATTCAATAGAGATAACAAAAAGGTAAAAACTACCCCTATCCACACCTTATTCGGGGGATGGAACGCTATACGCAGCATGCAATATTAAAAAAATAGGTACCAAGGTGATTAAAAATGTACAAAATGATTTTTTAATGTTAGTTGAGCCTGATCCGACCTCATTCATTTTCAAAAACAACCCCTATAATAAAAAATAAATAATAAATTATTATATACATATATGTAGGAGTAATTGTATATAATTGCATTTTTAGAAGAATGTTTATTAAATCTTCAGAGAGTTTCACATTATAATATAATAATAATAATAATAATAATAATAATAATAATGTTTATTTGGACTTAAAAGATTACACAATGTAACAATAAAGATGTTTACCAAATAAACACTCAGGTTTCGCAGAAGTATTCTAGTCACCTGTTTGCAATTTTGAGTGTGTGATCATTTAATTTTTACACTATTTAATATCTATCTATATATAATATTTACGTATATACTATAATACTGCACATACGCATAGTATTATGGTTAATATTTTTCTACCTATATACAGTTAGTTCACCAGTAAGATATAAAAATAGCAAAAAAAATGTTGAATGTAAAAAGGATCGCCCCTCGTGGTGCATTCTGGAGAACAATAAATGGCCAAATGATCCTTTTTTGCAAGTATCCATTTACATATTCACTGTACCCGTTTCTCCAACAAGTGAAGCTTACCCAGAAGTACCTTTACATGGAATAATATAACAGAGAATAAACTAATATCATTTTCAACCCTTTACAGTGATTAACTATCTTCAACCTCTATCTATTAAATACAGACATAAGAACTAATAGAAACGTTTCATTTTATTTTAATTTGCTCTGCAAATATTCTGTACTAGATGCTGTTCTAACATCTCTAAATAACGGCAGTTTTTCTTTATAGGGATACTATTAGGTAAGCAGTATAAGTGTTGCTGTAATATTTTCATATGATTCTATATATTTCATAAATTGATAATCTTTTTTTTTTTTAACATTTGTTATCTATAGTGCCTGTCATCCCTAAGCTGGAGTTGGTGTTGATTCATTTTAATCACCTTGTTTCTTATTTTTTAGTATTTGTAGCGGTGAATACGATTCTACCACCTGAATAGGGTAGTTTGGTTGTTTTCGAGGTTGCTAAATAACTCGCTATTTGTTCTTTATTAAAATAATGTGTTGACTAAAACTATCTATTGTAATATTACGTGCGGTAAATATTTTTCATATTGATATAGAGGTAGTTTTTTGTAATAAGGATAATCACGTCAAGACAAAGTGAATGTCTTACTAGTAGAAAATAATTTGGTGCATTACTAAGTGCCGTGGCATTTTTTTAGTATCCGATAGGTACTGTGAATAGAATTGCACCCCGAATAGGGTAGTTTGGTGGTTTCCAGGGTCGCTAACTAAAGCGCTTTTTTATATATAATACTTGCTGCGAATATTATTTCATACCCTTATAGGGTTGTTTTTGAAAACAGAGATGCTGAGGTCAGGAACAGTTGAAGGTCTGGCTTAACTAATATTAAAAAATCATTTTGTACATTTTTAATTACCTTTTGGTACCTATTTTCTTAACATTAGATGCTGTGTATCTCGTTCCATCCCCAGAATAGGGTGTGGATAGGGGCAGTTTTTACCTTTTTGTTATCTCTATTGAATCAATACCCAATAGTTATCATAAAATAAATATAATTTTCACATTCAGTATAAGCTATTACTTATAGCATTTTAGTGGTTGTTTTTATGTTTTTGGGGGTGAAATAAAATTTTCCCCAGGCTTTTGGTACCATGAAGATGTATTTTTATTAATCTTCAGCCTCTTCCAACCATTTTCTCTGGGTTTTATGCGTTCCGGTATAGGGGCAAAAAATCAGCTATTTTTAACATTGTCCTTTCTGCTCTTTGTTCAAAGAGTGCCAGCAGCGCCACTTGGACCTATAGTATGAACCAAAAACATTTATAAAATATTTTACATTAAGTTAGTATATCCTTTGTTTTGATGTTGTAAAGATGGGGTGAAAAGTCTCATAGAATCTCTCGTGGCCAAAGATCACGAAAATCATTTGTTTGCAAATATCTGGCTTCCTTTGCGTTCCTTTGCGTTCGTTAGAAGTTATTACAAAACGAGCATAAAATTCTCTACAAGTTTGGTTATATGCATTTTTTCGTATTAACCATATAGCACAGAGAGTGGAAAACGCGCTTCCTTTTATAGGATAACATCATGTAAACTAGGGAGCCATAGTACACATAGTACATAGTACACATATTTAATTATATAATAAAAATATTATTATTATTAATAATAAAGTTTAAAAAAATTTTATTACTAAAAAGTATTTATAAATTATTCCCACTTTCCGCGCTATATTTCGAAAATGGTTAATCATAAGAAAAAATGCATATAACCAAACTTGCAGAGAATGGGTCATTTAGTGATATGGCAGTTTCCTACTTTTTCTTCCTCATTTTAAAGTATAACAAACCAATAGCCTCAGAAAAAAATTTCAGCTCAATTGAATCAATAGCCACAGAGATATTCGCATTTGAATAGAAACACGCTCGGCCGGCCAACAGTCCGTAGAGTGACGTCACTTGGCGTGCGCCGATACCTATATTAGAGCAGTGATTTCGTAAGTCTATCGTGTCGTTTTTTTTGCGTAAAACGAGGTCAAACATGTTAGGTTCCTTTGAGTATGTCACCGGGCATATGAAATCATATTTTACGACATTTCTTTGTGGTCTCGAACTTTTTAAATCAATAAAAAGTGAAAAAAACGTATTTTTGAATAAAGTTGTTTTTTCTTTGTTTCAAATTAAAGCACACACTGTAGTGCTTTTACCAATATAAACGGTTTGGGCACAATTCGCTCTTTCATTTCTCTAAAAATCAAATAAACTAAAAATATATATTTTATGTATTGAAATCTTCACCAATCGATAAACTTTTTTATTTTAAAAAATATTTGCATACATGCAGCGAAGAAAATAAAGCCTAATAATCACAAAAGTTTTTGAAACAATAGATTTTTTCCTAAAATGTACCGTGTGGCAACAGCGATTTTTTTATCAGCGCTAAATGCGACATTGGCACGCAATTAATACACCTCGCATGCAGGGTTGGTCAGATTAGCCGCGCAGAAGTGGCGGTTGTCGAAAATCATTAAGTATTCATTGTTCGGATAAAAATTGTGACAATCGAAAATGTGCTTGTTTTAAAGAAGGCCTAAAATGTTGCAATGAGTGCAAATGTCGTTCCTGTAACAACATTATTAAATTTTTCGAGGCAGATATGAACGAATTAGAATGCTATTAATGTAGGGCCTATATAAACTACATACTACATATTTATCTATCCAAATAGAAAATTTATTTCAACAATAAAACTCATTTTATGCGTACATTTTTACTTTCATTCATTTAAAAATGTTTAATAAACTTACTAATTAGGTGGGTAGTTAGTAACACTGATTGATATTTATAGATTAGGTATTTATATCTACCTACCTGTCTTTTTATTATTAAAAGGAGACTATTTTATATTTATTGTACAATTTCTTAATATTAACAACATATGATCAATACTACTGTACAATAATATTGATCCCCTAGATGCTTTTGATCACTACTGGTTTTGTATCTATTGATATAAGTTAAACTACTACATACACCCCGACTGGGACCGTCAGATCGTTGCAGTCGGCAGGCTTGCTACAGCCGAGCGCACAAGAATATGACTTTGGCCCGTTAAAAAAAATCGCTGACTCGATACTATGAACGGGACATGAAAAATTTTTATCCTGAAAACTTTTTTCAACTATTGGCTTCAATTTGTACGCAGCATGTATATACAAATTTTCATAAATAAATTTTTTTCTCGATTGTCTAAAATTACGCTACTGAAAATAACAAGTCTGAGTTTCCTATTATTTTTCCAACTTAAAAAAAATAAATCGGGTTCACGTGGGACGATGTTCGAAGCGCTATTGTGTCTACTTTAATCTAAAAAGAAAATAGCTTGATAGCACAAATATTTTCAGAGATATAGCGGTGGAGACGTTAAAAAACATATTTCATTAAAAATCTATTTGTTTGAGTTTTTCCGAAATAAAAAAGTTCTCGACCACCAAAAAATGTAAAAAATGATTTCGTGGGTACGATTATCTTACTAAAGAATCCCACTAAGTCTGGTTTGGTTCTACGCCGGTTTTTTTTCTCGAAAACCAAGCGATTTTACTTCCAGATTTTACTCTACTAACTTGCATTCACAGCCGTGTTCACTGGGCGGTTCAGCCATCTGACGTCACAACTCGACTACATGGTTATCATGAGCGTTTTTAAGCGTGCCGGCTTTAATAATTTTTTTATACATGAAGGCGACGTCAGAAAATTCTAATTTTTGGCATACTTACTATACTCACCAAGCTCTTTCAGAATATGTAATAATAAAAAAATGTTAAATGAGCCTATTTTATGCTATACAAGTTTTGTAATAACCTCTAACGACATGTGATGCATAGGAACCGAAATATTTACAAGAAAAAAACGATTTTCGTGACCTTTGACTTCGATATCTTGAGTAGCAGACACCACCCCATCTTTAGGGTCTATGCAAATTTTCAGCTTTCCGATTTTCGTTCCGAGGTTTAGCCTCTATTTCGCCTTGTTTGCCTGCATTATATATGCTTATCAGATTTTCTTTCTTAGCGTTATCCAGGATCAACGACGATGACATGGTGGGTAGCTGATTGCTTTGGGTAATCGTTAGTGTACATATGTATGAGTCTATATATGCTTAAGTGTATATCGTCATCTCAAGTGATAAACTACTACTGTTGTATATAATGAACAGTGTTAAATAAATAGTAGGTGGCATAGGTTGAAGTACTTATTGAATTGGTATTCAGCCAATCTAGTACGAAAACGGTCCATAGGATTGAGTTGTGGCAGTGTTAACTTTTGAATTACAAAATGGCACAATTTCCGCCAAATCTGCCAAATTATATTTCACATAAAAAAAGAGTGTAGGGCCCTTTGGGCACTTAAAGTTAAGGTAAATAAGATAATAAAGTTTTACATCAAATGTTTCCAAAAAAATGAATAATTATTTATTTCAGTGATGCGTTCCATAATTTTAGTAGGTTTGGCTACAATAATGAAAATTGTCTTTGTAAAAATAAAACTAAAATTTTGTGTGATTATGGTGCAGATTCCACGATCAAAGTTATTATTATATATTGAGATAATTTTACATTTTTGTTTCATGGGTACATCATTGAAAAATGGCAAAATTATCATAGTATATATTAGTTTTTAATACCTTTACAATCTCTATGTGTTTGCATTTTTCTCCTCGTTTTTTTTATCTTAATGTAATAATTTTCCATTGCCATTGTACGTTTTTTATTATAAAAGGCTAAAAAGGTAAAAATATCAATAATTAACTTATCACTTGTTATATCACCCTAGGAAGATAAAATTCAAGTTTATACTCCCAACGTCGTTTTCAGACACAAGCAAAATTGGAGCTGGTACCAGCACTGGCTCAGGTTTTGGAAAAAATTATACCCAACCTATAATAAGCTTATTTGGAATAGATTTGCAATATTTTTATCCACTATTTTTTAAAAACCTGAGAATTTGAGGTGTTTATATATTATAAGCAAGGCTCAGGAGATTTATCTCTGTGACGGTTAGGTCAGCGCGGGATGATTTGTATGCAAGTATGACACAATATATCTTATCTTGTACTTTTTTTAGAGAATTCTGTAATATTCAAAGTTAATATGGTCATAAGCTTTACGATATTATGAAATTCGCTAAAAAAAAGTATAGGGTAAGAATGGTAAGATATATTGTGTCATACTTGCATAGAAATCTTTCCGCCTTAACCTAGAACCAACCCTGGTTTTTGACGTCACAGAGGTAAATCTCCCGAGCCCTGATTATAAGTGTCACATTAGTATAGTAAACGAAGTTCAAAATGGCGGCCAAATGAGAAAATTTTGGATAATTTGGGACATTTGAACCTTTTATGTAAAAACATGCGCTGATCACGAAAAAATACTAAAGAAATTCCAAACATGTCGCAACATGTTCTTATATATATATATATATATATTTTTTAGCAAAAAATGCAAATATATCATAAAATAAGCATTTTTTTGAAAAAAATACAAGAACGGAGTGTCTACCAACCGGGAAAATCGGGAAAACCGGGAAAATGACGGGGATTTACTCCAGAGCTGGGTAGTACTCGGATACTTCGGTACCCGGATACAGTATCCAGATACTTTTTGTGTATCCGAAGGCTGTATCTGAATCCTTTGGGAAAAATGTATCCGTAATCCGTATCCGCCAGGTAATTATCAAAGTATCCGTATCCGGATACTTTCATCTTTCCGCGGATACAATTCATTATTCCACCTACGATTCAGTATCTCAGATCCTAAAGGCGAAAGTGAAACTCCCACTTTTGTTTAAGAAGTTGGGCCTGGAAACATTCAGAGAAACTGAGCTTCTTTACCTCGAAGAATATTCTGTTGTGATGAAGCCACTGGCAGACGTCCTTGATCTCCTGCAAGGAGAAAACAACACTTTTTTCGGTCTGTTACTTCCAAGTTTGGCATCCCTTCTAAACAAGTACAAAAAAATGACAACTCAATCAAGGATGAAATACGGTGGAGAACATCTGATCAAAATGTGTATCCAGAGCTTGAAGAGCCCCTAATTGCTGCAGTTCTTCTTCCGCAATTTAAATTGCGATGGTACAATGTCATAAAGAACCCTCAGAAAACAGTTGGCGACATCAAATTGGCGATCATAAAACGTGCGGAAGAACTCACGGCGTCAAAATCATCATAAGATTGTTTAGCAGATGAAGATGACCAACAAGGGAAGAAGTTCGACGTGTTTTTTGATTTCCGCGGAGATACCAATGACACCATCATAGTCGGAGAGAACTCTAACGCGCAGAACGATGTTGATGTTGATGTGAACAGATCCAATCCCAATAATACTTCTAAAATTGAGCTCGAGCTTTTAAGATATCTCGAGGACAAAAGATCAAACATGCAAATATTGAATGAGTACCCGGTACTCAAGAAACTCTCCATGAAGTACAACACATGCCTGCCGTCATCTGGACCAGTTGAAATGTTATTCTCCTTCGCCACGATGATAGATTCGCCCCGGCGCAACGCCTTATCTGATGCCAATTTTGAAACTCTTGTGCTCACAAAAGCAAATTCAAACAAAAAGAATACATTTTGATATGTAGTTTCATTTTGCAATTATTATCATTTGACAAAATAAAGTTTTCTTGAACCATATACTTTTTTTTTTTACTATTTAACGTCGGCCTATTTCCGCTACCAGGGCCTATCACCGACGCCAGGAGACGAGCTACCCCCAACCTGGAAATTTTGCCGAACCTCCCCTTAAGAAGAGTAGGGATCTTTTACTTATCTAACATTTAATAGACAAGGGACCGCTTGCTTTACATCCCCTCCGAAGGATGGTATATCCACTACGTAATCTTCGTCTGAAATTACGTTGCTTCCGCGTATACACTGATATACAAGCCGCTAGAAGGTGGGACGAGAACGCTGTATTTCCCAAGTACTAACCGCGCTCGACGTTTCTTCAACGGAATATCGACTGATATTCACATTGAAGTCGCCTTTACGCTCACTCCCAACCATATACTTACACTTTCTCTTTGAATTTCGTGAAGCGGGGTTTTCAATAGAAAAAGTATCCGTATCCTTTATCCGGAAGAAGTATCCGGATACATGTATTTAGAATACATTTTGCAACTAAAAGTATCTGTATCTTGTATCCGGTATCCGAACGCCATTGCCGGTATCTGTATCCGATATCCGGATACATTTTACCAGTATCCGAACCAGCTCTGATTTACTCCAAACGGGAATTTCAAAAAGTAATCGGGAATTGCAAACGTCGGCTAATAACTATAGGTGTATTTTCATTCGCAAGATACGGGGTAGTCTGTATTTCCCCATATGTTTGTTTACATTACCCAGTAATGTGAGGATACACAGTGTGTCCAACTAAGTCGGCACCATATGGGAAACTTTTTTATTATTGGTTTTATGAAAAAAAGTTCTCACTTTTCGGTAATTTTCGCATTTCCAATATATCTTATTTACATCAACTTCGTTGTCTTTATAATATAAATGGGGTCTGGTATGGTTTAAGTACGTCCGATTTTAACAATTTTCCAATAAGTTATGAAAAGAACATGGTTAATAGAGCACATTTTGAAAAAAAAATTTTGGATGAACAATTGTTGAGAAAAAAATTACGAAAGTTACGGAACCTCTGGGAGCGAAATGAGGTGCTGGGTGGGGAGATAGTGGAATATGATAATGGAAAAGATGGTCAATACAGTTGTACAACGTAATAGCAGTTAATTAGCGACCTCCGGTGCACAGCACTAATTGGAAAAGAAAAAAAAACATGAATTGATTAATGCTTTCTCTTTTCTTGTACTTTTGGAACTGTGACTGAGATAATTAGAAAAATCTGCTTCTCGTTCATTACTTTTTCTTTATTGAAGCTTGGAAAAAACCGGGAAAATCGGGGAAAAGGTCCGGGAAAAACGGGAAAAAGTCGGGAATTTCCACGTCCGGATTTGGTAGACACCATGAAGAATAAAAAGTGTTAAAAATCGCATTTTCCATGTGACCGTGGTATTAGATTTGCAATTTTCCCTTTAGTTTTCCGGAAAAACGGAAAAACTATATATAATTATATAGTTTTACTTCCACATCCAGTGGAAGTATAGTAACGACAAAAAATTTTTTATTGTTCAAATAGGCTTAGAATGTCACGAAACGTCGAGATTTTAAGTTTGAGCGAAAAAAAAATTTCTGTCTGTCTGTAACTTTTTTTGTGCGCACGATTACTCTGGAACCATTTGAGATATTGACTTGAACTTTGGTACACATATGTACTTTAACGAGATCTAGAACTAGATTATATTTTCATCTTGTTCCGTCGAAGGGTTGGGGGGTAAATTGGGGTAAATAGGTAAATCAAGCAGGTAAGACTCCATAAAATTGGTATTTAGTATATACAAGAGAAGCTGAGGTCTCAAAAAAAATTTTGGCATTAGCCACCCCCATTACCACCCCCACCCCATTATTAAAGGGGATGAAAAAAAAATGTGATTTAGGGTGTGTACAAGAACCAGAAACCTCGAAATGTTTTTTTACTTCATCCACCCCCACTACCACTCCCTATCACCACCCCCACCCCGCTACCGATGTGGGGTATCATTTTATGGGTTTTTGGGGTAGAGGATTTCAAATATTATATTATTAATGTTCCATAAACAATTATTTCCACATACAAAATTTTTTCGTTGTGAGTGACTTAGATAAAAAATCTGGATGTGGAAGTAGTGATTCCTTGGGCAGCGGTTTTTCTAAATTATCTCGCATTCTATGCTTTTTTTCAAAAAATTTATGAGAACAAAAAGTGTTCAGAATTGGATTTTCCCTATTAGATATGCAATTTTATCTTTAGTTTTATATTGTTAGTTTTTCCGTTTTCCCTTAAAACTAAAGGGAAAAATGCAAATCTAATACCATGGTCATATGGAAAATGCGATTTTGAAACACTTTATTCTTGTATCTTTTTCAAAAAAATGCTTATTTTATGATATATTTGCATTTTTTGCTAAAAAAAATATATATAAGAGCATGTTGCGACATGTTTGGAATTTTTTTAATATTTTTTTCGTGATCAGCGCATGTTTTTACATAAAGGGTCCAAATATCCCAAACTATCAAAAATTTTCCCTGCCATTTCCTTCATTTACTGTACTACATCATCAACACAGAAGTGCATAGCAACAACTCAGGATTGGATTTTTTGTTATGTTTTATTTGGGTATCAAAAGACTCTGAGTTTGTGGATTTCTAATACAAAAAAATAAGTATACTTTTACTCACCTTTTAATCACTTTTATGTATGATCATCAGGGAAAAGAAGTTTTTATTACATTTAATTTGTTTATTCATTTTTTGTGCTGCTAATTTTACTTCCACATCCAGTGGAAGTATAGTAACGACAAAAGTATTTGTTAAAATTTTTATTGTTCAAATAGGCTTAGAATGTCATGAAACGTCGAGATTTTAAGTTTGGGCGAAAAAAATGTTCTGTCGGTCTGTCTGTCTGTAACTTTTTTTTTGTGTGCACGTTTACTCAGGAACCGTTTGAGATATTGACTAGATTATATTTTCATCTTGTTCCGTCGAAGGGTTGGGGGGTAAGTTGGGGTAAATTTGGGGTAAAGAGGTAAATCAAGCAGGTAAGAGTCCGTAAAATTGGTATTTAGTATATATAAGAGAAGCTAAGGTCTCAAAAAAAATTTTGACATTAGCCACCCCCATTACCACCCCCACCCCATTATTAAAGGGGATGAAAAAAAATTGTGATTTAGTGTGTGTACAAGAACCAGAAACCTCAAAATATTTTTTTACTTCATCCACCTCACTCTACCACCCCCTATCGCCACCCCCGCCCCACTACCGATGTGGGGTATCATTTTATGGGTTTTTGGGGTAGAGGATTTCAAATATTATATTATTAAAGTTCCATAAATAATTATTTCCACATATAAAATTTTTTCGTTGTGAGTGACTTGGATAGAAAATCTGGATGTGGAAGTAGTGATTCCTTGGGCAGCGGTTTTTAGTTTGTATTACATACTTGCCAATATCATTTGGATATAATGTAAGAAGAAGGGGGCTTAGGATACTGCCTTGAGGCACACCAAAACGTTAATACTCGAGAGATACTAAATTTCATACCCTAACTCCTCTGTTTTCTCTCTATTAAATAATGGAAAACTATGTATACAGGGTTACGGTAACTCAAAGTATTCTTGTCAAGGGGTGTTAGAGGACCTAATTTGCACTCACGTGTTATATGCAAAAGTTTTAGTTTTTGAGAAATCTCAGTTTTTCAATTTTTATTGAAAAACCCCAAATTTGCATATTTAAAATTAAATTTAAAAATTTCAACTAATCCAATTTTCATACTTCGATAACTCTAACAAAAAGTACTCATTGGTCCAAAGATGCAACAAAAAATAAATAAAAAATTCTATTCATTTTTTTAATTTCTGTTACAATGACGATTTATTACAAAAAATTAACACATTCATCGTAAAAGTCATGTAAATAACATCTCTGTTTTATTAGCTTTTCAACGAGGTAAAAATGTTTTGAAAAAAAAACTAATTTCACGAAAAAGTTCAATCACAGGTGAACTTTTGAACTTGAACTTTTTCGGGGAAGTAGTTTTTTTTTCATAACATTTAACGTCTTTGGAAAGCTAATAAAAAGGAGGTGTTATTTAAATAATTTTTACGACTAATGTATTAATGAATTTTTGTAATAAATCGCCGTCATTGTAACAGAAATCAAAAAATCGTTTTGTTTTTTTTATTATTTTTTGTGCACCTTTAGACCATCATTGGGTATTTTTTAACATTTTACTGTTACTAATGCATTGTTAAACAGTGATCTAAGTATGAAACTTAAAATTAGTGCCATTGAATTAATTTTGAATATTTTCAATTAAAAGTGAAAAATTGAAATATCTCAAACTATTTTTGCATAAACGCGTGAGTTGAAATGATTGCAAATTAGTTCCCCTAACATCGCTTGACGGGAATACGTCAAGTTACCAGTAACCCCCCTGTATACATTGCCCTCTATTCCATGCTGATTTAATTTAGCTAGTAAAATGTCCCTGTCAACGGTTTTATGAGAGTGCATATTTTGGAAACTATATTAGTGCTAGAACATTTTTTTGTTTTTTTTTTTCAGTCAGGAAATTTCACTTCTATGATTTTTCGTTAAAAATGGCAAAAAATAGGAATCTTTTAGAAAGTATATTTTGTAAAGTATTAGGACTAGCACGTAATTTTTTTTTGTCTGTGCAGATTTTGCCAGTAGTTTTTCTCATAGAGCACTTTTTTTTTTTTTAAATTCTGGGTCCTTGATCGAGTTCACAAACTTAGGTCTTTTTTGGACACCCATATAAAGAGCTTAAGCAAAAAAAAATCCATTATTACCTACAAAAGTATCTGATGACTGATTTAAAACTGTAAACTACTAAAATTTCTTCATTCAAATCAAAATAAATATTTGGTATCGGTGTCAAAATAAAGCATTTTTCATGTGAATTTTAAAAATTAAAAAACTTGGGATGTAATCAGGTGAAAACTAGTAAATTTTTTGTCAAGAAACCGTTTTAGATTTGTACCTTTTTGTGCCAAACTATATGTATTTGCAGTATATTGCTTTTCATGTTTATTTAACTTCATATTTCTCAATCAACTACAATGTGAAGCTTGCCTTGGCCGTATTTTATATAGAAATGTTTTTATTTGTAACATGAGCTTCAAAAAGTATGGTTCTTTTTATGTTGTACAGAGAAAATAAAATATCGATTACTTTATATGATGTTATTTGACGTCAAACATGGCCATATGGTAATGGTTCGGTTTCCCCAAGATGGCCGTCGTTGCACACCTCATTTCAAATGAGTTGAGTTGTAGACATATTTTACTTTGTAAATCCGTCGGGAGACACTCTCAGAAGTGATTAAGTTGGCCGTAATGACGTCATTAAAATGGTCTCCGTACTAGTTTCTTTAGGTTCAAATGTCTCAAGAACTAATCAACTGATTTGAATGCGCAAAGACTCATTTTAAAGGTAATTGAATATTCTACAAAAAAGATAATACACAATTATTTCGTAAAAACAATAGTTTTTATTTTCTTTGAAAAGTATTAGAGAAGTCAGAGGTTTGGTTCGCTCAGTAAGAATCACTGGAATTCTGTGCTATCCTGTCGTTATTAATTTAATTTTACAACTCTGTATTCACTATATAGTTCAGGAATATTACGTTTTTATTCCGACAAAATTCATAAAGATTTGAAAATTGGTGGGTATGTTGGGAATAGCATAAGGATTACTAAACCAAAAAGTTCCCATCCCTAAATAGTGTGCTTCATCCCCCAGGACGTCCTTTCTACCCCCATTTTGAGTTTTTCTAGATTATCTCGGCAACGGTGTAATTTTCGACAAAAATACCTATATACAAAATTGTTCCTTGGAAAATTCTCTATCAAAAAGGTTTTTACCACTTTTTTCCTAAAATTAATAATAACGTGGGAAATATGGCGCAAACATAAGGGTTGGTTCCGACTAGCACTCTCTACAGTACGATCTACCTTAAAGTTTAACGTTTAACTCTTAAAATAGCAGTAGGCACTAAAATTTATTTACAATTTTAATAAATATACAACTTCCACCCCCTCACCTCTATAAAAAGACCGTGTTGTACTTATTTCCACACCACCCTAGAGGTAAAGTACTTGGCGCGTTTTTTTTTAAAGTGGTATCCCCTGTAGGCCTAATCCACTAATTATCAAATGTTAATTATAAATCTTGGTCGTCTTCCACAGATTCAACATTCAAGCATGATTGTCCATGGCAATGATAACACATTGTAGAGCAACGCAAGCCTGCTCTTCTGCAACTACACCTGTATTCGCACCCTAATTTACATGAACATGAAATAAGCGTTAAAACAGATTCGGGAGCTGGTTCTTTTATAGTCATTATTGGGATTAATATACCGCCAACTTTTTTCCACCCCCAATCGGTAGCTTTGAGCGTCACGTTTTTCCATGTTTGAATTTGGTGAAAAACTCGATAACAGTGTTGCCGAGCGGCAGCAGAAGTTGGTGGAAGTTTTGACAACATAACAGTGTTGCTGGCTTTACCAACTAGTCTGTTAAAAGACATAAATCTGTATTCATCTAGACTTTTTTCTGCCGAGGTACAGTTGTATAAAGCTAAAATAAATCGCTCTCCCACCGAACATTTCGGTGATGGTAAATAGATAACGAATTATATGACTTGCGCTAATTACGGCCCTGATTTACCAACGTACTATTCGTTTGAGGAGAAATGGTCTAAAAACCTTTTTTGTAGAGAATTTCCTGTAGAACACTTTTGTACATAGGTATTTTTGTCGTAAAATGCACCATTTCATGGGTAATTGTAAAAAAGCGAAAATTGGGATGAATACTATGTTGTAGGGGATGAAGCACACAATTTAGGGGTGGGAACTTTTCGGTTTATTATTACATATGCTGTCCTGATTATTTCCACCAATTTTCAAAACTTTATGAATTTTGTCGGATATATCGCAATTTGCACCGTAATATTACTGAATTAATACTACACTACACGCTAATTGTTTCCTTCTTTGTTCCGTATTTAATTTAGGGATATACTCTTCACAAATACGAAAACGAAGAGTATATTGCATTTGATCGGCATATTTCTAAAACAGTAAATATAGCTTGCAGACAAAAAATCTTTCATATCATTGCGTTAGTGAATGAATTCTGAACAACTTTCAAAATGTCCGTCTGTCTATTCGTCCGTCCATCACGTTTATTGTAATCACGATAACTTAAGAAAGAAAAGTCCGATTGTAATGAAATTTGGACAGTAAGTTAGTGATAGCTAGAGGAAGAACCCTTTTATTTTTGAAGAAAGTCAATCGTTAAATAAGAAAGTTATTAATCATTTAAAAAAAAAAATTTTTTCTTAATTTTTGTCGCTTGTACTTAAATTGAAATCTAGTGAAATGTTATTTCTTCTCATTATTTTTTTCTTTGTGTATGTATAATTTATATATTTCAGAATAATATATTTAATTTTTGTATTAATGTATGATGATCCAGTGGCTAAAGTTTTGTCTTGCAATCCAACTCTAATCCTCACACCCATTGTTGTTTAAACCAAACCAGACCTGCCCCTGCCCAACCCTACTAACACCACGGCGCTGCGGGCCATGATTGTCTGCTTGACTCCGGGCCAGGTTCCGGGGAGGCACATGTTAAATTCGATTTTTGAAATTCAAGGGTCGTGTGTTCCAGACAGGATGTATTTTTTTATATATATATTTTTTTATATACTAACAAGTGTTTCACCAACAACAACAAAGTTGGTATTATAAAATTTAGAATCTCCAAAAACTAAAATTATTTACAAGAAAGCTGCCAAGAGTATCTATCCTATACGATGTGTAACAATTATATAAAAAGTCCAGCAAATCGACGAAGAGTATGTTTTTAGTAAGGGATTTAGTTACAATACAATGTCACGAAAAATAAGTATACCGCGTATACAAGGACAGAGTAATTTCATCAGGTGACGAAGAGAGTGTGGCCTCCATGTCACCTTCATCGCACAAGGAAGCAGATGCATGTCTTCTTTTGCACAACCTGGATGCAGCTAGGAACGGTCACAACAAAGTAATCATTAGGACGATTGATTCAGATGTCATTGTTATACCACTTTTTGCATTTCCACGTATTGCAGAAGTCAAAGAACTTCAGGTTGAGTACGAAACTGGGAAGAATTTGCAGTATCTTCCCATTTATGAATTATATTCTAATCTTCCACGTGGTGTACCAGATCTGATTTCATTTTTCCACGCATTCACAGGATGCGATACAGTTTCATCGTTTTCTAGTATTGGAAAGAAGAGTGAGTGGAAAACATGTCGATTCAGCGTTTCAAGAATATTCTAGCCTGTTAACAGTACCAACACCCGATAACCCAAATTATTCTATTTTTCAATGTCTGAGTAGTAAACCTCAGGAACATGATCCTTGCCGGTGGGGATGGAAAAAATTTGATTCAATATGCAAACCTCTATGGACAACACTTTCGGACGTGAGCAAACACTGTCAAGAATTAGTGTCCTACAAGTGCATTAAAAGTCGTTTCAGATGTACTCTCTT
Organism: Rutpela maculata; assembly: GCA_936432065.2. Classification (NCBI taxonomy): domain Eukaryota; kingdom Metazoa; phylum Arthropoda; class Insecta; order Coleoptera; family Cerambycidae; genus Rutpela; species Rutpela maculata. The sequence continues at coordinate 43,122,906 of OW386291.2, read as the reverse complement.
GTGTGCATGTGAAGGCCATTGCTCACAAATGGATGTTGATTGAATCTCTAAGTTATTTTGTTTAGGTTACAGCATATCCAGGTCTTTGTAAATTTTGTAAAAAAATTGACAAAAACTTAAATATTTTGTATTAATCTGCAAATAAAATTAAAACAAATGTTTTTTCATAATAATTGCTAATTACCTTTTTTTATATATATATAATGTTTCTTTATCTTTAAAATGAGACTTTGTGCGTCCGAATCCGTTGATTAGTTCTTGAGATATTTGAACCTACAGAAATTAGTATGGCGGCCATTTTGATGACGTCATCACAGCTGACTTAGTCACTTCTGAGAGTGCCACCCGACAGATTTACAGATCAATATATCCCTATATCTCACCCCTAAATTTTGGTGCTGGTATCCGGAAGTGAAACATTATTACGCTTATTCCACCCACTACATAGCAAATATTCATTTGCAGCCTCATCAGTGGCGCAAACTATTGCAAAAGTTTTGCGAATTGGATAGGCAAGCTCCTGTTAATACCCGTTTTGTTAAAATACAAATTGATTCAAAGGATTTTAAAATATACCATACTTTTTGACGCTTAATGTTATTTTATTAGATATTTATGATTTATTTGTATAAATGATTACAATATTACGAGTATTTTTACACTATTTCTATTTCCAGCTTCCTTCCAATTCCCGCAAGGCCCTGGAGGATATCAAGGACAAACAGGTGGATATCAAGGACAACAGGGTGGATATCAAGGACAACCAGGTGGATATTCTCAACCAGGGCAACCAGGATATCCCCAACAACCAGGTGGATATCCCAATTGCCCTCCTGGGACTTATCCGCCAGGTTCATTTCCAACAAATCCATGGTAATACTGATTGTCTTATACTATTATATCTGTACTCCCTTACACTTTCAAAATTAATATTTTTATTTGACCAAATTGATTGGATTTATAGAATGAAAGAGGTATATAAAATGGAAATGATATGATGGTTAGGGTGTTTTAACTGTGTGAATGTTCCCTCCAATTTTTTAACAAATCAGTCGCGAGATTAATGAATCAATTTGGTCATATATAAATTGAATAATTGATCTTCTAGAATATGCTATATCAATTTTATTAATCTAGGTATAATTAAGTCGTACTAAGTAGTGATAATTAATATAATCCAATTAAAGTAAATATAATCATTATAAACTGTAAATTCTTTACAATATTGTTAATTTTTTCAACGTTGCATATTTTTGTATTATTACTTATTGGTAAGGATTTAGTGCCTGTTATATTACAATATCCTGCCTAATAAAATAAATGTTTTTATGATGTTTTGCTGATTTTTCCTGATTTATTTTTCCCTTGACTAAGAGTAAAAATATGCTTGGCGAAGTCCGTAAATTACTTGTGACACATTAGTTAGTTTTTTTACCGAGTAACCGTGAGACCAAGCCCACCTTAATTGATGTGTTGCCTTAGGGGAATGTAACTGAACCTTATCCCTTTCTCGACTGGAGCTGCAAAAACGCGCAAATCTCTGATTGAGATATCTGCAGGAAACGCATATTTTCGAACGCCATGAATACTACTTAAAATCGGGAGGGGCACTATTATGGTCTGATATTCGCTTAAAAGCATTTTCAAGCTGTAGGTTGTTAGTTGCAGAGAAGCTGTGATCTGAAAAACAGTTGTATACTCGCAGTTTATTCTTGGGTGTGTCAGACAGTCTGTTGTGTGTAAACAGCTGCAAATTTTTCTTAAAATAAATTGCATTTTTTACAAAATGAACCAGAAAAGTAAATATTTAGCAGATAATGAGCTTGAAGAATTTTTTCTTAGATGTAAAAAGGCTTTGATGGTATTATGGTGGGGGAATATGTGGTGTTGAAATATTGATGCAACTTGCATTAGTTCTTCAGTATACAAATTCTGTAGATACCAAATAAAAATACATGCAAACAATAATTACGACGACTTCCGTGGGGGTTTCGTTGTTACAAGCTGAATTTGATATAAAATTAATGATGATATACTGATGTTTCAAAATGTCAAAGCCGTCAAAAAATGTCCTACTCAAAAGATCATTATAATCAAAAAACGAGTTATTTCTTAGTGAATTAGGTGTTTTGATATTTCTACTTTTGAGTAATAGCAAATCCTTTTAATCATGAATAGAACTGGAAATGATAACATACCCTGGAAAGTAGTTAACTGGATTATACCATACATTTATATATCATTAAAATATTTAAATTTTGTTTGACATGCATATTTTCCAGACGATTGGAAGGAAGGTCGTATCATCGTTATTCCAAAACCTAACAGTAACCACACCAAAGCTAGTAACTACAGACCAATAACACTTTTACCCGTTTTAGGAAAATTACTGGAAAAAATCAAAACAATATTTTGCAGACAGTAGAAGAAAAAATCCCCCACATCAATTTGGGTTCAAAGCAAAATGTTCTACGATACTTCCCATTACTGCACTCGCCTCCAATGTAGAAACTGCTAAACTAAATAACCTCAAAACAGTAGCTTTATTTCTTGACATCAAAAAAGCGTTTGATAATATCTGGCACATAGGACTATTATATGAATTAAAGAAACTTTATATACCTGATTACCTCATTCATCTCATCAAAACATTTTTAGATTCTAGAAAATTAAGAATTGAAATAAATAACGCAATATCAGAAGAATTTACCGCAGAGCAAGGAGTACCTCAAGGATCTCCACTCTCTCCCTTACTATTAAATATTTATTGCTATGATATATTTACTCCCATGAATAAACTTGTTAATGCTAGATATTGCAATATGCTGGCGATGTAGTCTTAGTGGCAGAGCAAAACACTTCAGGACGTTAACATACAAAAACAAAGGCATCAATATATCCGCTGCTTCCAAAATCTACAAATCAATTTGCAGACCAATCATTGAATATGGACACACACTTTATTTAAACTGTAGAAAACTTGCCTTAAAAACATACATGTCGCCGAAACATCATCTCTTAGAGTTATCACAAAAATTCACCATCCTGCAAATCCACTCCATTACCCATCCAATACTTTCTACCAAATTTACCAAAAAAGCACATAACATGGAATCACTTTTAATACCAAGAACAGAAGAGAGGCCTAAATACAAACATCCTACAAGAACACTCCAAGAAATTCTCTCGTCCCTGACACTGGAAAACTGAATGTATATTATAGTACATTTATAAAAAAAATCCTGAATTTTTTTTTACACATGAAATGTATTTATTCATATTACATATTAAGTAATGTAATTAACCAAACACATATATACGAATCACACTGGCTGAAGGACTTTGGTTGATGGCCATTTGGTTGTAATGTAACCAATAAAGAACTTGTACTACTACTACTTATTATATATGTAAAATGGAGGTAAGTCTTTTCTAATTTTTCTCCTAAATCTTCAGTAGGACAAAAATTATTCTTAAAACTGCTTTTGACCAATATTTCTTTGATTTGATAATGTCATTTTGATCGTACTGTTATGTCTTTCAACCCTCTAGAGACAGAAAAATCTAGAACATTACAGTCATCCTCTGGAACATTGTAGAATGTGTTGCAATGTAGTGGAAAGATCCAGAACACAAAACCTAGGACTATAAAAGAAGAGTAAGTGGTTGTGCAGTTCAGACGTGAGACGCAGGGTACGTAGGATGAACCGTCTGCCAGATGAAGACCACCCCCGAGGAGGTCAAGGAGATCCTAAGGAGCCTAAAACCCAGGAAGGCTCCAGGATGTGATGGCATAGGGAACATCGTCCTCAAGAAGCTGCCCAGGAAAGGAGTAGCGGCGATGGTCAACATCATCAACGCAATGTTGAGATTGAGACACTTCCCCTCCAGGTGGAAAAAGGCCGTCATAGTCATCCCGAAGCCAGATAAGAACCTAACGTTTCCCTCCTCTTACAGGCCAATCAGTCTACTCCCAGCGATGAGTAAGGTAGCCGAACGAGTCATACTCAAGAGGATAGCCGAGAAGACAGAAGAACTGGACGTCCTCCCAGACGAGCAGTTTGCCTTCAGGACAGGGCACTCCACCGAACTCCAAGTGCTCCGCCTCACCGAGGAGGTCACGAAGGGGTTCAACCAACGACAGGGTCTGGCACGATGGTCTCCTAGCCAAAATGATGAGTATGGGTTACCCCATTGCACTCGTCAAGCTAGTGAGATTATACCTCCACAGGAGACAGATGAGGGTGAAGATCGTGAACAAGGTGTCCACGTACAGAACAATGGAGGCAGGAGTCCCCCAAGGCTCAGTGCTCTCCCCGCACTTGTTCTCCATCTTCACATCCGATCTACCTCGGACGGAGAGGACCTCCATGGCCCTCTACGCCGATGACACAGCCCTGACAGCTAGATTCTGGAACGCCAGGCTAGCCACCAGAAACCTCCAGGAGGCGGCCACCCTCCTAGAGGACTGGTGCAACAGATGGAAGGTAGCCGTCAACGCCGAGAAGAGCAAGGCGGTCCTCTTCCAGAAGGTAAGAAAACAAAACCCCACAGGTCACGTTTCCATGTTTGGTGAGGACATCCAATGGCACGACATCGCCAACTACCTTGGCGTGGTCATAGACAAAGGCCTAACACCCGATGACGGGTAGATAGAGCAGACTCAACCTGAGGAACAAGCTCACGCTTATCAGGTCCCTCATCCGGCCCCAACTGATGTACGCTTCGGTAGCATGGGGCTACCAAGCAAAAAGCATCGGATCCAGAGAGTGGAAAACGTCGCCCTCCGAACAGCAGTCGACGCACCCTGGTTCGTCCGCAACGAGGACGTCTTCAGGGACCTGGACTACACCCCAGTCATCATCATCACTGAAATCATCAAGCAGAGAGCCAGAAAGATGTACGCCCTTGCCGAGGAGCATGGGAACCCACTAGTCAGGGAGGCTACTGACTATGACCCAGCAGATGCTCCGAGGCACAAGCAGCCGAAGGTGCAGCTTCTGGATAACGGGTGAGTATGAGAGACATACCACCACCCGATGTTCCACCCCCACGGAAGAGACATGACGATCATCCAACCACCCACCCAAGACCCTGCGAGTACCGGACAAAACACCGTCCAGTACTCGTAGTCACCCTGGCTCCGGGCAGACCAAAAATGCTACCAAAGCAGTTAGGTCTGCCCTTCCTCGAGCTACACAGCTCATCCTTACCCTACCGATGATCCGGATGACAGAATGCCTCTTGGCATCTTGTATACCGGCAGTCACTCCCGCCACAAAACCCAAAACACCCAACTGACCGACGACTACCCCCCGGGGGGCAAACAAGCTGGCGAAGAGCAGAAGACGAAGACAGAAGAACGCCAGCAAGGTCCAACGAGCCAGGACCCAGGGAGGTGGACCGAAATCGTCTGCACCGCTCACATTTGTGAGTGGGGCCGACGTAAAGTAAGTTCGCCCACCCTGCACAAGGCTGGTCCCCGGTCTACAGCGATGCATTGGGGTAAAGGGCAATAGTCCTGCCCAGCCCCAGTCATCCGAGACCGACATCTTTAGCCAAGAATATTGGTGTGCAGTTCAGTTCAGTATAGACAGTCATTGGAGAAACAATAAATTAGTTTACCCTGGTGTTATAATTTCCGAATCCACGATACAGGGTGTTTACATAAAGGGTGTAAACACATAGAAAAATCTAGAACATTACAGACATCCTCTGGAACATTGTAGAATGTGTTGGAATGTAGTGGAAAGATCCAGAACACATAACCTAGGACTATAAAAGAAGAGTAAGTGGTTGTGCAGTGAACATCTAGAACCACTTTTAATACCAAGAACAGAAGAGAGGCCTAAATACAAACATCCTACAAGAACACTCCAAGAAATTCTCTCGTCCCTGACACTGGAAAACTGAATATATATTATAGTACATTTATATAAAAATCCTGAATTTTTTTTACACATGAAATGTATTTATTCATATTATATATTAAGTAATGTAATTAACCAAACACATATGTATGAATCACACTGGCTGAAGGACTTCGGTTGATGGCCATTTGGTTGTAATGTAACCAATAAAGAACTTATACTACTACTATTATTATATATGTAAAATGGAGGTAAGTCTTGTCTAATTTTTCTCTCCTAAATCTTCAATAGGACAAAAATTCTTCTTAAAACTGCTTTTGACCAATATTACTTTGATTTGATAATGTCATTTTACTCGTACAATATTTGTATTTTAAAATACTGTTTTTTTTTCTGTCACAGAAAGGGACACTATTGTCACGAAACTGACATGACAGAACTGATAACTATTTTCAGTAAGTTCAAAACATTTTTATTCTGTAACCATTTATTAAAAACACGGTTTTTAATTAAATAATTATGAAAAGAAGTGTCAACGTTACTAACATATAAAAGTAAAAATAATCAGTTATATAGCTACGTCTAGCAAATCGCCCCACTGGAAAATGACTTCACCCCTTCATCCCAAGCGTGGTTCTGCCAATATTTTTATTACGTCTTGATAATTAACCACAGCAATATCTTCTCGGTCAGGCCAAATAACACATCAAAATTGCCGGTCTTTTTAAGAAATTTCACGATGAGCTCTTTTTCTGTGGTGTCAACTTCAGTACTTTCTAGGATTTGACCAACGATTTTTTTTTTATTTTCTTTGTTACAAACTGAACTGCTACCCATTGTCCAATTAGAAATTATTTCGGACTTGAAGTGGTTACTATTGTAACGTGTTTCCACCCTTAGGAAACCACCCTCGCAAATTCCGTGGGTTCCAAAAATTATAACAAGAGATGTCCACTAACACACTTTATTAAATATTTACTGGATACTTCACAATACTATTATTAATTTAAATACACTTTACTGACTAAAATCACAATGTTTATTACTTTGTTTATCTTGGAAGTCTTAACCTCACTTTCTATACTTTCTGAACTTTCTGAACTCCTCGCCGAGAATGCGGTTGGTCTTTTATACCTAAAAATGACAGATCTCGATTGTTCTGTGATGACGCCACCATTCTCTAGAGAATTCCAGATGTCACTTTGGAATCTTCTGGTAGGTTCTTTTTCGAGTAGGTGCAAATACACTACATTCATTCTGACATTCGATCTGTTGAAGTCTGCCTACTTTTTAGTAACATAACCTTAAATTTTAAGGGGTGCAACATATTACACTGCCCCCTCCTTAAGCCTGAACGTCCCGGTCAGGCAATTCAGCCTCTTTCACATACTTCGCCAGTCTATCCAAGTGTACGATCTTCATCTTGGACTTTTTGTTTCGTTGAATACGATAGACGACATCATTAATTCGGGTAATAACAGTATACGGTCCATCCCAAGGAGGTTGAAATTTCGGGGATCTCCATTCCTTCCGCTGTGGGTTATACAGCCAAACCAGATCCCCCACCTTGAATCCCCCTGTACTGGCATTCTGATCATAACGAGCCTTCAAGCGGTTACTAGTTCTGTTCATCTGCTCTCGATCATTCTTCAGCTGTTCTCGGCTTCCATTTCTGTAGTTGCTCATCGAAAATGGTTCTCCACGGACAGCACAATTTTTACACTTGCGACACCAGGCCTCCACATCCTGGCGACTATTAACCCAATAGAACTGTTCCCGTGCTCTACTCAATGTCTTGTTTATGCCGAAGTGTCTGCTGGATGTTTCATTATGTACTTCCTGGAGTACTTCTGGTACACGACACCTGGGAATCACTAGACGCATGGCAACCTGCTTCCCATCTGGGCTTTCCCATGCTCTCCTCAAAAGCCCATCTACGACCGTAAGTGAATCCCATTGTGACCATAAAGCCTTCAGCCCCACTTCTGTGTCGGAAACATCCTTCCATGCTGGACGCGTTCCCTCTTCTTTTGCTCGCAACATGGGTCCGATTTCTACATCACGCAATTGCTCTTGCCTCAGAGTTTTCTTTGACCAACTGTCTGGAAGATCGACCTTGACAGTGTTGACTTTAACCATGTTCGGCAATTTTCTCACCTGAGGGTAGCGCTTGCAATCTTCCTTGTCTGGTTTTCTGGATAATGCAGGAGTTTTGACTGCCTGCGTTGTCAACAGCCTGGTTTTCTCGCATTGGTCGTTCACTTTTGACAGAATAAATTGTTCGTTCCCAATCCTTAACATTCGCTTTCCTACGTCAACAATAAATCCATACTGTTCCATAATGTCCAGTCCCAAAATGAAGTCATCCGTGATGTCAGCCACGATGACCCTGTGGTCGAACCTCAAATGCCCAATCTGCAAACCCAGGTCTACTTCTCCATGAACCGTAGCCCTGTTCCCCGTAGCTGTCCGGACGATCACTTCTTCATTTTGCCTCTTGGTAATCTTTATGCCCGATATAAATCCTGGCCGTACTATTGATGACGTAGTACCTGTGTCGATGGTAAACAAACATTTTCTTCCGTTCACATATCCATGCAACAACAGACTGCTTGCGATTCTTCGAAGCTGGGAAATCTTAATTTCTCTGGGGGCACCGCATTCCCTAACCAGCATAACCCCCCTGGTACTGTTTTCCTGCTTCTCTTCAAGATTCACAGCATTTACTCGACTCTCCGAATTCTGCTGTCGACAGTCTCGCTTCATGTGTCCTACCTTGCCGCAATTGTAACATTTAATACCTCCACTCGGCTTTCCTTTATTTTGTTGTTTTCTCTGCTCCCTAAGATCATCCACTTTGTTCAATAATTTGGTAAACATTTTCTGCATCTCCGTCAACATAGGGTTCTGGTTCATTTCTGGTTGCGATTCTTCGAGAGTCACAGCTCGCACTCTCGACCTTGGCGTATCCTTGTAAGCGGCTTCTACTTCGAGTGCACGCACCAAAGCTTCGCTACTACTTTGGTGTCTCGTCAGCCTCAGAACTCGCCTGACCTCTTCGTCCCTTATACCATCTAAAAAGGCCCCCACGGCTAATTGTTCCTGGAATTCTTTAGGTGCACTCGGATACGCCAGGTGTGCCAGTCTCTCTATCGCAGCTTCAAATTCTTGTAAACTTTCCCCAGCTTTTTGCATCCGGGATTTCAGATGAGCCTGGTATAATTGGGCAAGGTGTTGATCGCCATACCTCAAGTCTAATGCAGCTTCCAAGGCTTTAAAGTCCCTTTGTTTCTCAACTGGGATGGTTTGGAGTAACTCTGAAGCTTGGCCCCTTAGTGCTAGAACTAATGCCATGGCCTTTTCCTCATTATCCCAATTGTTCGCACACGCTGCTGCCTCAAACTGCCTCTTGTACGTCGTCCAGGAACTTTGGCCATCAAAAGAAGGAGGTTTTAGTCGCTGTCCTGATGATACCACTTGCTGGCTTCCTCTATCTCTCAACTGTCGTTTAAGCCGGTCTATTTCTCCTTTGACTTCTTCTTCGAACTTGTTTACTTTCTCTTTAACTTCGGTTACTTCTCCTTTTACTTGACTGACTTCTGTCTCGACTACTCCTACTTTACCTTCGACCTTGTTTATCTCTTCTTTGACTTCACATTTTAGTACTTCATTGGCAGAAATTATAGCGTCCTGTTGTATTTTGATTTGTTCATTTAGAATTTTCCTTAATTCTCCCTGGCGTCTTTCTTGCTCCTGTTTTTCCTCTTGATGTCGTCTTTCTTGTTCTTCTTTCTCCTCTTGCTGTCGTATCTTCAGGTCTTCCATAATTTGTCTCAATTCGTCTTTCTCTTCTTGACGTCTTCTTTCTTCATCCTCTTTTTCTTTCTGACGTCTTGTTTCTTCATCCTCTTTTTCTTTCTGACGTCTTCTTTCTTCATCCTCTTTTTCTTTCTGACGTCTTGTTTCTTCATCCTCTTTTTCTTTCTGACGTCTTCTTTCTTCATCCTCTTTTTCTTTCTGACGTCTTATTTCTTCATCCTCTTTTTCTTTCTGACGTCTTATTTCCTGATCTTCCATCATTTTCTTTAATTCGTCCCTTTCTTCTTGACGTCTTCTTTCTTCCTCTTGACGTTTTTTCTCCTGTTCTACTTTGTCTTCCTGCCGTTGCTGCGCCATAATTTTTTGGAATTGTTCGAATAAGTCCTGTATTTGTTTATCGGATGCCATACTTCTTGTTGTTACGGGCATATGACGAAATTAAAATAAAATAAATTTAACTGTCACGTCAATATCGGTAATGGAACTTTTCAGACAAATCTCGAAATAGCACGAAAAAGTCTTATCCAGAGTCTTTTGTCACTATCCAGTTCAGAGAATTTAATAATCTCCACTAATGTCCAAATAGAAAAGTTCTAGAAATTTTCACGCACTAAATGAGTCTTTTTCAGTGTCTCTATCACTTCTCAGTTCAAAGGATTTAATTATCACACTAATGTCCTAATAAAATGTTCTACAATGTCTCAAAAAAATGCACTTAACACTATTTTCCTGTCCGAAAATAACCCTCGAACAATGTCCAGTAAATTAGTCCACTGTGTTAGCACTAAACCTCGAGAATACTTCTCGAACACTCCAGCACAACTTCAGAGCTCCTCTTGTCATAAAATTCCGCTTTCTGACACCAATTTGTCACGTGTTTCCACCCTTAGGAAACCACCCTCGCAAATTCCGTGGGTTCCAAAAATTATAACAAGAGATGTCCACTAACACACTTTATTAAATATTTACTGGATACTTCACAATACTATTATTAATTTAAATACACTTTACTGACTAAAATCACAATGTTTATTACTTTGTTTATCTTGGAAGTCTTAACCTCACTTTCTATACTTTCTGAACTCCTCGCCGAGAATGCGGTTGGTCTTTTATACCTAAAAATGACAGATCTCGATTGTTCTGTGATGACGCCACCATTCTCTAGAGAATTCCAGATGTCACTTTGGAATCTTCTGGTAGGTTCTTTTTCGAGTAGGTGCAAATACACTACATTCATTCTGACATTCGATCTGTTGAAGTCTGCCTACTTTTTAGTAACATAACCTTAAATTTTAAGGGGTGCAACATATTACACTATGAACAACGGGTATTGGTGTATCACTGGAGTTGTCATCATCATTGATAAGAATCTGGTTAAGGATAATCTAAATAAATGCGAGAAAAAAATACTTTGATAATATTGCTAATTTCTATTATTTTTATTTTGAGAATATGGAAAACAATTTCTGGTAGTTATCTGTACAGATATGTATTTATATGCTGTCAGGTTCTGAGACGTCTCAGAACTGACAATTTCACATTTAAATTGCCCGCCAGAACGAATAATAATGAAAACAAACCCAATAATGTAGTTAGGAGGGAAAACAAGATTAGGATTGTCGTTAATATGCGTAAAAAATGCTTTCTCCTGTCACAATCGTAATATAAGGCGCTCAGAAATGACTTTAATAAAAACATGCATACAAATATGAGAATCTTACCTTGAATATTATTTTTTAGTAGAAAATAAGGCACCAAACAACAAGCTCACTTCTTCCTTCACTTTGATGCGCACTTGTAAATATTAACACTGAGCCTCGTACTGCCACCTACTGTAAGTAATCATAACAAGCAACTGATGGTGTCACAGAACTGATACAAACAAGAGGGTATACACATTTCACATGCTCACAATAAAAAATCTGGAATGTCATAACTTTTTCAAAAGGTCGTTTTGATTCTTTATCTTTTTTTAAATATATATCTGATTTATATAGATGATGCTATCTCTCGCAATTGCGTTAAAAATTACGTTAGCTTGATAGACCTTAGAGCAGCGACACGTCACAGAACTGACAATTTCAAGTAGTTTTGTTTAAAAAAATATTAATCAACTGAAAGTGCTATTTTATTAAAGCTAGTTCTAGAACAATATATTTAAATAGAGAAAGATGGCAAATATCGATGTTTTATATTTTATTTAGTCGTGGGATTCAATTTAACCCATTTCATTTTATTTACTCTTATGTGTTTCAAGCACAGATGGCGAAAGTAGCTTCTTTACAACACATAGCATTCCATTTAAAAAAAAGGCACTTCATCCTGGAATCGTCTTAGCTCGCCCTATATATTCGAAAATAATTTTCGGTTATAGACTTTTTATCTAGTTTACTTATGTACATTTTTTAAATTTATAGCTATCATAAAACTCGAGCTATTGAAGTTCGATGCACTATTGCCCCACCCTGTATATTCGTTGTCATCTCCGAATTAGCACACCAAATAAACGAAAAACTCACATTTTACTACATTATCGATTTAAGTTTACAGTAGGTTCCACTTCTATAATAAAAATTCAAATTAATCCAACCAAGTTTTGAAATAATTCAAAATCTCGTATCGCAAACTTAAAAGAATAAATGGATAAAGTGAAACAAAAAGAAAACATGATATATTTTGATTTTATTGAAAATTATAACCAAATATTAATACAGGATTAAAATATGATATGAATGACCTAATTAGAAAACTTGCCTATTATAACTTACAATACATCGTAAAGGAAAACACATTTTTGTAGGAATTATCAATATAATTATTATAGGCCGGGAGTCGGTGTATAAAATGACTGACTATCCGGCGAACTTTGAAAATATGTAAAATGGATTGTTCCTATATAAGTTAGCAAGGAATGGACCGTCAGCTGGTTGGGTAGCGGTGGGGGTGGCTGTCAAAGGGTTGAAAACACATAAAAAAAATTGAGAAAAAAAACTATCCGGCAAACGCTGAAAGTTATATGAGGGGAAGATTATGTTATATAATGAAAGTAAAACATAGTCAGCTGGACGGGGGGCGGTGGATTTACCGTCAGCTGATCGATCAAACAGGTCCAAAAACATGAAAAATTTAAATTATTCGGCGAACTTTAAAATTTGGGTATAAGATAATATTTATACTGAGAATCACGAAAAACATAGTCAGCTGCAAGTATGTGGGTGGAAAAGTCGTCAGCTGGTACAGAACAGTGCTGAGTGTTGAGCGCCTGTGAGGCAGCGCGCATCACCTTTCTTGCATCAGCTGACGACTTTTCCACCCACATACTTGCAGCTGACTGTGTTTATCGTTAATCTTAGTATGAATATTATCATATACCCGAATTTCAAAGTTCGCCATAAAGATTTAATTAGTAATATCGATATTGATAACTTAATGTTAGAAAACGTGAGTGCGGCATTCCCGAGGTTCTTTTTTTAATTTGATTAAATATTCAAATTATTATTAATATACATTATTTTATGAGAATACAAATTAATACATTCGCACATTTCAAAATTATACAGAATGATCTGCTCAGAAAATTTATTTAGTTTATTGAAAATAAACATAAATTTATTCGCCTTCCGATAACAGATCTTCCTCACTCTCATTTTCATCCAACTCAGCACTCTCTTGATGCTCAATGGGTGAAAGATCATTTTTCTCTTTGTCACCCACATCAAAAAAATAATTATTTATAAAAAATTGAGTAAGATTATAATAGGATGAAAAGTGAAAAGCACAAATGATATAATACCTTCAGTATTTTCAGCATCTCGGATAATTATTTCCACTTATGGAGGTAATTGATCTCCATCAAACCACTTGCAAGTTAAATTTGTTTTCCTCAGGCTCTCACCCATAACTAAGGCACTTGTTTGTGAGTGTTGTTCCAAATCGTATACATACATACACAGTTCTTAAAACGTGCTGTACAAGTTTCGATTACGACGGAGGCGAGAGAGATGCATCAAAATTTTGGCTGGTAACCGAAATTCGTTATCATTCTCTCTAAATTTATACACCTTAGTGAAGGTAGCTACATGAGCATCATTGACGTTTTTTATAGCTTTAAACCCATACGTCGTGCAAACAAACTTCTCTATTATGTTAACGACATTATTTAGGTTCTCCTCTGGTAAATTATTCAAACTTTTAATTGCTTCAATAACTTCTTTTAGAAGCTCTAATCGCGTTTCTTTCAATGTATTGGGCAAGTGGTGAAATGGCTCCGTTCTTAGGTAATAAAACCCTATACCTAATGCTGAAAACTGCTATAGTTATTGAGTTCGAAACAACGATCTCCAATCTAGTGTCACTCAAGAAACCGCAGAAAGCTTATCGTGTTCTAGTCACGAGGAGGCGGACACTAAAATGATTTTTCACGTATAAATGAGAACACCAGTGTGGTCATAAGTTCAGATTCTGACATACCTATCATGCTGGGAAACATGAAAAATGTACATAATAATGTGAAAATTTGGATAAAAATGGAAATAAAGAAACGTAAGAAATAAAGAACGATTTTTATATCTAAACGATTTGTATTCAGCACTTGGCGACGACTTCTGTAACACATTGCCCGCTTTCCACGGTTTTGCGTGATGTGATTATAATCCCGCATTTTTCAAGAAAGGAAAAAAAGCCTTTTACTATATTAAGAAAAGATCAAGAGTTTATTGAAGCATTTAAAAGTTTGATTAATTTACCAGAGGAGAACCTAAATAATGTCGTTAACATAATAGAGAAGTTTGTTTGCACGATATAAGGTTTAAAGCTATAAAAAACATCAATGATGCTCGTGTAGCTACCTTTACTAAGGTGTATAAATTTAGCAAAAATGATAACGAATTTCGGTTACCAGACAAAAATTTTGATGCATCTCTCTCGCCTCCGTCGAAATCGGAACTTGTACAGCACGTTTTAAGAACTGCGTATGTATGTATATGATTTGGAACAACGCACACAAACAAGTGCCATCTACATTAGATCCCTTGTTTATGGGAGACAGCTTGAGGAAAACAAACTTAACTTGCAAGTGATTTGATGGAGATCAATTACCTCCATAAGTTGAAATGATTATCCGAGGTGCCGAAAATACTGAAGGTATTATATCATTTGTGCTTTTCACTTTTCATCCTATTACAATCTTAATCAATTTTTTACAAATAATTATTTTTTTTAGATGCGAGAAAGAGAAAAATGATCTTTCACCCACTGAGCATCAAGAGAGTGCTGAGTTGGATGAAAATGAGAATGAGGAAGATCTGTTATCGGAAGCCGAATAAATTTATTTTTATTTTCACTAAACTAAATAAATTTTCTGAGCAGATCATTCTGTATAATTTTGAAATGTGCGAATGTATTAATTTGTATTCTCATAAAATAATGTATATTAATAATAATTTGAATATTTAATCAAATTAAAAAAAGAGACTCGGGAATGCCGCACGCATGTTTTCTAACATTAAGTTATCAATAGCGATATTACTAATTAAATCTCTATGGCAAACTTTGAAATTCGGGTATATGATAATATTCATACTAAGATTAACGATAAACACAGTCAGCTGCAAGTATGTGGGTGGAAAAGTCGTCAGCTGATGCAAGAAAGATGATGCGCGCTGCCTCGCAGGCGATCAACACTCAGCACTGTTCTGTACCAGCTGACGACTTTTCCACCCACATACTTGCAGCTGACTATGTTTTTCGTGAATCTCAGTATAAATATTATCTTATACCCAAATTTTAAAGTTCGCCGAATAATTTAAATTTTTCATGTTTTTGGACCTGTTTGATCGATCAGCTGACGGTAAATCCACCGCCCCCCGTCCAGCTGACTATGTTCTACTTTCATTATATAACATAATCTTCCCCTCATATAACTTTCAGCGTTTGCCGGCTAGTTTTTTTTCTCAATTTTTTTTACGTGTTTTCAACCCTTTGACAGCCACCCCCACCGCTACCCAACCAGCTGACGGTCCATTCCTTGCTAACTTATATAGGAACAATCCATTTTACATATTTTCAAAGTTCGCCGGATAGTCAGTCATTTTATACACGGGCTCCCGGCCTATTATACCGTGCGTGTAGCGGAGTGCTAGGCATAGGGAGTAAAATTACAACATCGCGCGTGCCAGCTGGCTGAAATGAAATAACAGAGCTGGGATGCTCCGCCCGACGGAGGAATTTACGGCAGCTGTGTTGTCAGATCTCTCGCGCTACGTGAATGTACATGCCTAATGGGAAATTACACGCACAGTATATGCAGTATTAGTGTATATCTCAAAAAGGTCACACTGAAGTTTTTGAGCTCTACAGTAAAGTTATTTTTATCGCGAATAAAGCGAAAATAAACAGAAAATCATGCAAGGAACCAGTGATGGTGACTCTGGTAATTCTATGGATTGGTTGGAAAATGATAATGAACAAACTGCAGCAAGAAAAAGGAAATTCAATCAACAGGAGTTATGGTAAACTATACAAATGATGAGTGATGATCAGATAAGAGAAATTATTAGAACTACAAAAAAAGTCATTAGAGATAAGGAAGCAACCAAAAACACACCTTTACAAAAAATGCCGCAAAACATAGAAAATCCCACAACCTCAATAGCTTCAAGTTCAAGACAACATGAAAACACACAGAAAAACAATACAAATAAACACAAGAATTACTCTAACATTATGAAGGAAATTACAAACAAGAAATTTAATAATTTATTTTACATCAACACAGAATCAGAAATGAACAGAATACAAATGGCAGATCTATAGGAATCCGTTAAGCCTTCCAACACAGATGTAATTTTAAAAACGAAAAAAGGTTTTCTACTCAAAACTAATACCCCAAAAGTAATAATTAATAACACATTAAAAGTTTTACAAAACAACAAAAGAATCACTACTTATTACGAGACATCACCCTACAACAATTCACAGCCAAAATCTATCCCCATTCAGTCCTACTCATGTGTTACCTCAGTAGAACTAGATATTTCGGATACACAAATGAATGAACACTTAAACAGTTTAAATATACACCATAGATACTGCAAACGGATTATTGCTAAAGCCAACGACAAGGCAACACATATGATAAGAATAATTACAGACAACATAAAAAGTTACGAAAAACTGCTAAATGAAGGAGTATTCTATAAAAGCAGACACTACGCGCCTTACCCCAACACTCCACCTTCTCCAGCACCCCCTCCTTTGCAGCAAATGCCTGGAATTAATCATACCAACGAACAGTGTCAGTAAAGTGCTTAAAAACATGCCACTAGCAAATGTAAGAGCGAATTCCTACCCAAATGCAACTCGTGTGTGGCTCAGAGGAACACCAGGCTTGGTCATTCAAATGTGCCAACCGTCCCAAAAAGCCTAGAGACCAGTAAAGACATTAAATAAGAAATCACATGAAATTAGCAACACCTCGAATATTATTTTTTAGTGGAAAATAAGGCACCAAACAACAAGCTCACTTCTTCCTTCACTTCGATGCGTACCTGTAAATATTAACACTGAGCCTCATACTGCCACCTACTGTAAGTAATCATAACAAGCAACTGATGGTGTCACAGAACCGATACAAACAAGAGGGTATACACATTTCACACGGTCACAATAAAAAATCTGGAATGTCATAACTTTTCCAAAGGGTCGTTTTGATTCTTTATCTTTTTTTAAATATATATCTGATTTATATAGATGATGCTATCTCTCGCAATTGCGTTGAAAATTACGTTGCGTTAGCTTGATAGACCTTAGAGCAGCGACACTTCACAGAACTGACAATTTCAAGTAGTTTTGTTTAAAAAAATATTAATCAACTCAAAGTGCTATTTTATTAAAGCTAGTTCTAGAACAATATATTTAAATAGAGAAAGATGGCAAATATCGATGTTTTATATTTTATTTAGTCGTGGGATTCAATTTGGCCCATTTCATTTTATTTACCCTTATGTGTTTCAAGCACGGATGGCGAAAGTAGCTTCCTTACAATACATAGCATTCCATTTAAAAAAAGGCACTTCATCCTGGAATCGTCTTGGCTCGCCCTATATATTCGAAAATAATTTTCGCTTATATACTTTTTATCTAGTTTACTTATATATATATTTTTTAAATTTATAGCTATCATAGAACTCGAGCTATTGAAGTCCGATGCACTATCGCCCCACCCTGTATATTCGTTGTCATCTCCGAATTAGCACACCAAATAAACTAAAAACTCACATTTTACTACATTATCGATTTAAGTTTACAGTAGGTTCCACTTGTATAATAAAAATTCAAATTAATCCAACCAAGTTTTGAAATAATTCAAAATCTCTTATTGCAAACTTAAAAGAATAAATGGATAAAGTGAAACAAAAAGAGAACATGATATATTTTGATTTTATTGAAAATTATAACCAAATATTAATACAGGATTAAAATATGATATGAATGGCCTAATTAGAAAACTTGCCTATTATAACTTACAATACATTGTAAAGGAAAACACATTTTTGTAGAAATATTGATCCTAATATATTCAATATTATTTCATTTTTCAGACAAATCTATTTTAATTTCCCGAATTTTTGTTTTCTTAAATTATATTTTGATACAACAAATGCCAGTAATGACAGAAATAGTCTTTGTCCTAAAATATATGTAAGGTAAAGAAGATAAAATTATTTAAATTTTTTATAATAAATATTTATATACATCTTAGGATTTAATTGGGTTGACTTTAAATGTCTTCAGAGTTGCATATTCAATATATACAAGTGAAACATGATTTCTGGCCTGCAATGGATACTTAAAACTATTATTATAAATTCAAACAATGAATTTTAGAAAATTGGAACTGATCCTGGAAGTTTGATTTCTTATATAAATTAATAGATGATAGTCAACTTATGATAAAAATACACCCACTAGAACTCAAGATGCAAGGAAAAATCTTAATCTTATATAATATTTGACAACTTCGGAGGCAAAAAATCAGTCTAAGGATTAAATTTTGATTAAACAAAAAAAATGTTATATTCCGATTGGTAAAATGTCAAAGTTGTTGCTAAAAATATTCTAGGCAGGTTTTAAACAGACAATTCACAAATAAAATTACTTTTTACATAGTTACAATTTTACAAGTTCTATTACTATAAAACTTTGTAATATAATTTCCTCTTAAAACTTGAAGTTTTTGAACCATTATGCTGCTTAGAAATTTCTCCATGACTATAAAATTACCCTCTATTATTATATTACATTAAAATTTATAAAATATTTAAGTCAGTAATTAAATTAGATATAAAACTAAAAGTCTATTGCCTAACAATTTATCACTCTTTCTACATACTTATCAGTTATTCAATTTTTTTTGTACCATACATCCAGACAATCCAAAAAAATCACTTGGTGTTCCCCTTGGCACTATTGGGTGTTACAAAATACTAGCACATTGCTGAATCAGTTCCATCGGGAGGAGCCGTCTCCTGTGAATATAAAATAACTTTCATTAGAAATCAATCACAGAAAGCTGAAAGTGTTTTGATGGTTTTAGTAGAGGTTCAGAATTCGAAAAAGTCGTCTGGAAATGTGTCCCGTAAATCACAGAACGGTAAAAATGCACTGATTGTGCTATTACCTAGTACTTGACATGTATATACACTCCGCCTCCTAATTTCGTATGGCGATATTGGTGTCCAAACAACCCCCGGGGGTGAAAAACCGAAAAGAAAAACGGAAAATTAGATATTTGTCTCATATTTCTAGAGACTAGGAGCCCGCCGACCACTAATTGTGTGTCATAGGTTTACTCCCAAAATGTGTGAATTGTTGTTAATTTGGGGTAGTAGAGCACAGAAATGTCCATGCCAGCCCTATTTTTGGTACAGGGGCGTACGGCAGGCTCCCAAATGTGTAAGAAATACGACTTGTAAAAGGAAAACAAACAGCCACAAATAAGTCATAGGTTTACGCATGAAAACACAATGACTTTGAATCTCGAATTGCTATGTTAGTTATTTTCTTTTCTCTTAAGGGTGCGTTTGCACCCCACAGTAAACTGTTAAATAGAAATAGCGAACTAATGGAATTACATTGTCCTTTCGGTAAAACAGCTAGCTCTCTGTGATTTATTCTCTATTAGATGCATTATGTAGTTCAGTGGAGTCATTTTCTTACCTGGTTGTTCTCTAGGTGAGATCGCTGTGGAACAAAGGGGTTGTGTATATTTATAGGTGGTGGTAAAGCACCAAGTTCATTAAAGTGCGACAACTGCTGAGTTAATGCCATAGTACCTTCCTCTACTACTGTGACTATTGCCCACATGGGATCTAAAACAAAAAATAATGTCAAACATTGTTTAGTATTTTGTTAATTCGCTGAATTCGAGTCTGAGATCCAAATTAACTTCGGTCATGTAACTTTTTTGAAAATCGCAAAAAAGTTTTTTTTTCGCATTTTATCTAAAGTTTATTGCAGATCAAAAGTTTAAAGCTTTTGCAGTCTCTAAAAATAACTTTTAACCCAAGTAACATTTTGAGTTATACTTTTTAGTCTACATGCCCAGTTAGTTGTACAATGGTCGTAAAACGGTTTTTAAAATAATCTTAAAGACTGTAGATCGTATGAAGGTCGTTATAAGGTTATATTCACGATTATCAAAATTCCATGTCGCATGAAGGTTGTATGGTATGCATAGGACGACTAATTAGACGCTAAAAATAAATGGTCTTCAAGAGGTCGTTAATAGGTCGTAAAGAGGTTGATATCATCTACAATACAACGATTAACACGACTTAAGAAATATAGTTGTATAAAGGTCGTTAAAAAAATAATGTGACCTCATGATGACCTTGTAGGAAAATAGTTATACTAGTCATTAAAAAACACGATAAGACTTTAATAGGATCTTGACACGAGATAAGACCTGAAATTGAAGGGAGTCATAACGTAGGTTGTACTGATTTTGAATACGACTTCCATATGACCAATAAATGAAAATATGGCGTCCAAAAATTGATAATAGTAACAGAAGTTATATCAATAGTCAATACATAAACATAAATAATACACTCCAAAAAGTGGCAGTCGTAACAGAGGCTCATACGACCTTGATACGATTCATGAATAAAAATATTTTTTTGCGCCATCAAATGTCAATGTTAGTTTGTTAGTAAAAGTACAAGAGTGAACGTCTCTTACTCTTATAAAATTTAAAGATGAATTTTACAAGAGATTGGCGCAAATATAAACAGTCAGGGGCCTATTGAAGGGCAGTTAAAAGGAATGTAGATAAAATACGCAGTGACAATGTGGTTACACGAGAAATCTTTGAGAGAAACTCGGTTGTTGGTCTAATTAAAAACAAACCAAATAAACCTGCCTGCCAATAAGTTGTTGTGAATGCTTTAGTTGATAGAGCGCGAAATGAGGCAGACAGTGCTGTTGTTGATAACTTTGTCACTAAAAATTATTCGGGAGGCACCACGTCCTGAAGTCAGTTGCAAATATAGAACATAAAAATAAGACTGAAAGGTAGTTTAAAGCATGCAAAATGACAATATAGTCATATGAAACAACAACTGAGTCACGTGAACGATGTGAACACGCCATTGGGCAGTCGATCATTACTACTATATGGTAAAGACTCTATGTTCGTATCTAAAACATAAAACGACTTCACAGTAATTTAAAAACAGTCTTATGTCTGCTTGGTAGTTTCACATACAAATTTATAACTATTAGGTCGTAAACAGTATCGGCCATATTTTCTGCTGGAATTTCAACCAAATTTGGCGTCCATCTTTGACAATCAGAAATATTAAAACTTCAAATTTAGTTTGCAGGCTTTTTAGATATAAATTTGACTAGAAAATGTGTTTTTTTATATATTCTCTATTATTCTCTACAAATGAGTATACATTCTAACCCTTTGAAACTAATATTTATAAATCCTTTATTTTTTATGAATTCTCAAATTTTCTTTAATTTTCATTATTCTGAGAGCGAGTTGTGTTTTTCGGGGTATCTTCGACACTTTTACAGTAAAAATTAGTCCCCAGCAGTTTTGGCATCATAACATTGCTAGAAATCGATTTAAACATTTTCTTAAATAACACGACTTGGTTCATACTTAGCAGTTTGATTGTTGATCTTTTATTTTCCGTATTCTTAACGGATGAATACAAGACATACGTATAGGTAAAATAATGTACAGTACATACTGACTCGTTACCTTCTTTTGTCGTGTTTGAACGAAATTCACAAACGCATGTGTACAAAATCAGACCATAGGTCATATTGAAGTCATATCAGATTGTTATGACCTTATAATGACTATATAACAACCTCTATGCAACAATACCAACTTCTTTATGACATTAAGAAGTCTCTGAATTCACACGATCTAATAGCCCTATAACGGTCTTATCCAATTAAGTCATATCAAAGTTGTATGAAAAGTCGTGACAACCCTTTTCAAACCATCCAGATCTCAGATCTGGTCATAAAAGGGTTGTAACAAGGTCATCATGTCTAAAAGTAAGTTATATATTACATCGTAAAAACGTCGTTACGTTTTTTATAAGTCTCAAAATGTTACTTGGGAAGCTAACTTCAGGTTTTCTAAGGCCAATATAGGCATAACTAATCGAAAAAAGACTGTGAATGCAAGGTATTAATCCACATTAGGCTAAAGTACCTGGAACAGACGGAATTAATGCCTGAAGACATAGGGAAAATTAGCTCCCAAGAAAATCATAAACTTTGTGAAATCTTGGAATCCTGGGCAACAATTAGTTGTAGGGTAATTCACAAAAGATCTTTTAGGTCGAGGTGAAGAAAGGCTAATTTAGCGTCAAAAAAATCTACAATCGATATAAAATTACTCTATACAGATTGTCTCAGCCTCGCATCTTACTGACTGACTGACTTTCCTGACTTTCGAATATATGAAATCTAAATATTGAATATATGAAAATATATATTAAATATATGATAATACGAAGACTTCTCTTCACACTTCATAATAAACAAATTTTAGCTAAAAACTTTCTTCAATAGAAGTGTAGTATTCATTTACTTACAAGAATATCTTTTTTTCAGTTTAATAACGCCAGCCATTTGGCTAAAAACTGCTTTTTCCCAGTCAAGACTTTTAGTACAGTGCTTTTTAATAGATAGTGCCACCTACAACAGCATCTGCATCATGTAACCAACATAACCTTAAATTTTAAGTTTTTCAAGTTTATTCTTATTTTTAATGTTTGTATACGCATTTTTAGCTTGGAGCCGTACTGACTCCAAGCAAATATTTAAAAATTCATGTAAATAATTTTTCAATATTGTTGATTAATAAAAATAGACTGTTAATTACAGGTTAGATTTCCATCCTACAAAAAGAGTCCCATTTTATTAGGACAAAGTATTTAGAACTTCATAAACATTACACTGAACTAGATTTTAGTTGAAAATACGGGAACCAGGCAGAAATTTTAATAATAGCTGCGTAATACTCTTAAACCTTAAGAAACATATTTTTGAGGTTAGCTGTGACGTCACGTGCAGATGCCCTATAATAGCCACACTGCCTACCCTTCGCCCCACTTCAGCTTTAGCTTTACCTGTGATTGGTGTTGTCTCTTAATAAATGAAATCACAGCAAATTTTATGAATCATTTTTAGGTAATAAGTATATTCCTCTATGTTATACTCTTTGGTATCATTTCACAAAAAAAAATTAACAAGTATTTCTTATTAACGTTTTATAGATTGATAATGACATGCAACTACAGACCCAGTTGGCGTAAAATTTATATTTATGCCTTCTAACTTACCTCCGAAATAAGCACCTTTTGGTGTACATAACCTCCATTTGCTTTGGTATATTCCGGGAGATGGAGGTCCAGCCATGTTTACTGATAAATGCATCCCTTCGCCAGGTTGTAGACACGATACAGAAACTCTACTTCCTCCCAAGTTATCACCATCTGAGCATTGCGCATAGCAACCCGCTGGCCAAGGTTCCGTACCATTGTTACAAATATGCCAAGTTTTTTGAAAACTAAAATTAGAATTTATAGTGACTATTAAATGAAGGAAAAGCGTCATGTGCACATGGTATTTGAATCCTGATATGTCACTGACCATTCTGAAGACAGGTTTACGGCAGACAGATATTACTCCTGATACAGGTCAAACTGATCTAAGCAGATAGTGGCATCATCAAAATTCGCTAATATGCTCTATTTAAATCAATTACACCCCTCAATTAATCTAAATTCTATTTTTCAGTTTGGCTATTTGTACAGTAGAGGTAAAAAATATGCAAAACTTCGGAATAATGTCATATTGAACGGATTTCGTTCATTTTTGGCAGTATAATAGTAAATGCTTCACAGAAAAGTTTCTATATTGTGTGGGGGCTTGCTCATTTACATATGGGAGTGGATGCCACCCCTTCTCAGAGGGTGGCTCTTGAAAAATATATATATTTATTGGAGCTGAAAAAGAATCAAATTTTAAGAAGAAAAGGTTCTATGCAATTTTTCACATAAATTGATAGTTTTTAAGTTATAACGACTTCGAAATTGCGATTTTAGCTTAAAAAAAGGCTTTCGTCAAGTATCTCGAAAAGTATTACTTTACCGAAAAAATGTTACAGACCAACTACAGAAAGTACAAACTGGGAATGAATTATATTTTTTGTTTATTGATGTAGGATTAATAATTTCGGAGATATTTAAGTTTATATTTGGCATCCAAGTGTTCATAAAATAATTATTTAGAGTGAAAGTTAAATATCTCAGAAACTGTGACACCTATGTCAAGAATGCTAATAGGTAGAATAATAGGTTGTTAATTAAGCTTTCAACAGTTTTTTAATTTGTTTCTGTAGCATAAAAACACAGATGTAATGACCGAAGCAATGTGCGTCTTCACATTTTTTTAATAACAAAGTCGCCATTTTGTTACTGTGATTAGCCAGTAATTAAAAAAAAAGGCATTTCAAACACTGTTTCTCATTAATATATAGCGTGATGTAAATGCTCCAAATTTTTTGGTTTGTATACAGCACTTGCTTTAGAAAAAATACAGTTTAAACTATAAAGGTATTTTCGATAAAACGTAATTTTTTTTTTCTTTTCCAAATAAATCAATAAATATTAGTTTTATTGAAAAATGGGTAGAGACCAAAAATAAAGCTCATAAACTGATAATGAATTTCCATTTTTTATTTATTTACATAGATTTAATAGTTTCTTAGATACGAATGTTTACAAATGGTGTCTGAACGTTTATGAGACAAAAAATGGGCCGATTTTATAGGTAACAGTTTAAACCAAAGTTTAACTAGAAGCTTCCGTTGAGGTCCCAAATAAAAGTAAATAGCGTATTTAGCAAAGTGTATATTAAGCACATTCATCGAACAGGAAATTAACAAGAACCTTTTAACAAGACCTCAAAAAGACACTTCTCACAGCAGTTTTTTTACTATGAAAATCATTCGATAACTATCGATAATAACTGTCAATAACAACTATCAATACCACAGAATCTTTATTCAAATTTATTAATAATTTCCTATTTCATGAATGTGCTTAATGTACACTTTGCTAAATACGCTATTTACTTTTATTTCGGACCTCAACAAAATCTTCTAGTTCAACTTTGGTTTAAACTGTGCCTATAAAACCGGCCCTTTATGTTAAATATCTCAGAAATTGTTACACCTACGTCACGCATGCTAAGAAATGAAATTAAAGACAATTAATTGCACTTTCAAATTATTTTTTACTCGTTTCTGTAGCATAAGAGATAAAGTTATGACGGAAAAATGTGCGTATTTATATTTTTTTATATAAAAAGGTCGTCATTTTGTTAGTCTAATTAGCTAGTAATTTAAAAAAAATAATCTCACATACAGTTTTTCGTTAAAATGTAGCATTACCTAGACGCTCTCATTTTAGACAAGAAACTGAACTGGAAAGAACATATAAATTATATCTGCAAAAGAAGTGAAAATGCACTTAATATTTTACGAGTATTTAGTCACCAAAAATGGGGAGCTGACCCCAACATATGTCTCACTTTCTATCGTTCTCTAGTAAGATCTATCTTCGATTACGCTTGTGTCTTTTACGGATCAGCAGCAGCAAAAGTTCACCTTCAAAAAATTGAACAAATTAAAAACAAAAGTCTCAGACTGTGTGTTGGATTTCTTCAAAGCACCCCCTTGAACATCCTAGAATCCGAATGCGCTGAACCTCCTTTACACCTCAGAAGGCAAAAATTAAGCGATAACCTACTACTGAAAATCTACAGCAGGAATAAGGATGTTGTTGAAAATATACACAAATTAACCATACTGGGCCACACAGCAAAGTACTGGGAAAAGAAAAAATTGCCGTTATTAGTGGAAAGCTATACATGGATATCTCAATTTAAAGAAGAAATACATCAGTCGGACATTCTTCCTTGTTTCACACCAGAATATTCAAATTATGAAAAATTACCCAGAACATCATTCATAGATCTTCAAGATAACGTACTGTTAAACAACATAATATTTAAATCAAAACTAAACACTAACTGGACCAACTACGAGTATATATTCACCGACGGCTCACTCAAAAACAACAAAACCGGCTGTGCTGTTTACCATGAAAACGAAAATATATCTAAAAAGTACCTCTTACCAACCAACTCGTCTATTTACACAGCAGAACTAGTAGCAATCAAGGAGGCAATTAAATATTGCTCAGAATATGAGAAGAACAATAAATTTGTTATATTCACAGACAGTAAGAGTGCGGCGATGAAAATACAGAATTGTAACCCAAGGTCTGACGCAAACTATATAATAATTGATATTATAAAATATTACAACCAATTAGTACAACGAGACAAGACCCTTGAACTAACATGGATAAAGGGACACGCAGGTATTACACAAAATGAATATGTTGACAAGTTAGCAAAGGAAGCAACTGAGACTGGTAACATCATCCCTAACTTTAAAATTCCCAGCACAGATATTAATAGGCTGATAAAGGAACGACTTAGAGAAAATTGGCAGCAGCACTATCTAAATTACCCAGCAGGAGAAAACTACAAAAAACTTCAGACAAAAATTAAAATCAGACGTCCTTGGTTTAATGGTGAAATTAATCGAAATTTCGTAAGAGTAAAGTGTCGAATTAGAAGTTCACATTGTCTTTACCCTCAATACAAATACAAACTGAATCTCAAAGAAGATCCGTACTGCACCTGTGGAGAAGAAGGCAATTTACAACATTGCTTGATGGAATGTCCTTTAAAGTTCCAGGAAATAAGTGAAATGTTTTTTAAACTTGCCAGCAACAATATTTCACTCCCTACAAATCTCCCCAACTTATTAGCATTAGAAAACAAATATGTGTATAAAATACTTTATGAATTTATAATAAAAAACAAAATAGAGCTGTAAACCAGTTAGGTAAAAGTATATAAGTAAGTATGTGTATATATGTGAATATATACGTATGTATGTATATAGTGTATATATTATATTTTAGGATGGTAATTGTCGTAGGTGTTTTGAAAAAAAAAATAAAATTAAATTAAAAAAAAGGGAAATATTAGCATAATAGAAGTATAAAGGCACAAAAAAAAACAAAAAAAAAACAAAAAAAGGGAATATACTAATAGGTAATAACTGTGGCCATGAAGGGTAATTAAAAAATAAAGAAATAAAAATATTAAAAAAAAAAAAAAGTTTAAACAAAAAAATATTTATATGTGTATATGTATGTAGATTTGTGTATATATATGTATGTATCTGAACAAATATTCTGTAACAAATGTTTGAAAACAATTCAGTTTATACTTGATAATTATTATTTGATTGGAATTTTTAAATGAAAATGTATATTAATTTTATTTATTACATATTTTAATAGGTGTAATTTTTATTCCACTCTCTCTTGATTATTTTTAACAATCCGTTGAATAGACAACAAATGTCTGGCTATTTGGTTTATGACCAGTGCCATTTAACATAACACACACACACCTAGACGCTCAAATTTTTTTGCTCATTTAAAGCACTTGCTTTAGAAAAATGCATTTTAAACTTTAAAGGTAATTTCGAAACACTTGGAGGCAAAATATAAACTTAAATATCTCCGAATTTATTAATCCTACATCAATAAACCAAAAATATAATTAATTCAAAGTTTGTACTTGTAATTGGTCTGTAACTTTTTTTCGATAAAGTAATACTTTTCGAGATACTTGACGAAAGCCGTTTGGAAATACCTTTTTTTTAAAGCTAAAATCGCAATTTTGAAGTCGTTATAACTTAAAAACTATTAATTTATGTGAAAAATTGCATAGAAACTTTTCTTCTTAAAATTTGATTGTCTTTCATCTCCAATAAATATATATATTTTTTAAGTGCCACCCCCTGAGAAGGGGTGGCATCCACCCCCTATAAATTAGTAAGCCCCGTACAATATAGAAACTGTTCTGTGAAGCATTTACTATAATACTGCCAAAAATGAACGAAATCCGTTCAATATGACATTATTCCGAAGTTAAAACCTCTGGTTACTGTACTATATTATAAGTTAATAGATTCTATTTTAAATCATTACTGCTTCATCATTTAAGAGAAACTGCAAATTTTATAAAAACTCTAAATATGGAATGTTCCGATTGGAAATTAAACAAGGCAAACACAATAAATTTGATATTAAAAAATCAAACATTTTCCAATAATCTGCGTCTCTCAAAAAGCACCCCATACATAAAGGCATGTGATCATTTTATTTAAAATGTTTACAACCCGGGGAGGGTACAAAATTAAAGCACGCCAAATCACAAAGCAATAATAACTAACAAACAGACAGCAACATAAATTTTGGATATTTCATCTTTATAGAACAGAAATGATACTGCTATACCTTAGCCGAGAAAGGAGGATAGTAATGACTTGAACTGTCAATAGTGTCAAATGGTGCAGCGTCGTTGATTTGATAAGCCTTTGTAAAAATTATTTTAAGTTACATCCACTCCAAATTTAAACGCGAATAGGATCTGTTGCACGCACTTATTACGTGTATTTATTACTATCATCCTTTCTCAGCTCAGGTGTACTACAACTAATTCTTTTTTTGACCTCTGAATCACAAATTAATTACCTAAAATAAATGCAAAGGAATGGTCAATGTATGTTGCACCGAACACATTTTAACTCAATGGCAATATTTTATCTATATTAGGTATGATAATTCTGTATAACAGTTACACTACAAGACAAATATGCGGAGTTTTAAATAACTACATTAATCTAAAATATGTTTCTCAATTTGTAAAGTAAGGAAAATAACAATATATAAAGGAATAGTAAATAAAAACATTAGTAAAGTAAAATGTTTCCATTTTGGATCTTTTCAATAGTTAAGTACTTATTTTTATTTAGTTTAACCTAATTCTCTTTGTTTGATATCTCTCCATGCAACAGGCACCGATCCTGATTATGTACATTTCAATAGTTCATTTTGAAAACTGCATTGAAATAAAAAAAACTTACCTATTATAATTGCACAAATTTAAATAGTAACTTGATTTCATGCTGGAAATTTTATTTGATCAAATTCCAACGATTGAAAAATATAATTCTATGTTTGTATAACAATTTAGCACCAAACATTGCACAAAAACAATGAAATACATGCAACATATGTATATAAACATCTTGAATATAACAATGGGTAAAGTTAAGATGACAATGCCAAAATGTCTAAGTTCTGAAGGTTGTAGTGATATTAACACATAATGATGACCTTATTTATTTACACTGAATTGGTTTTTGCAATTCAGTTCAATATAAAAACTTTTCTACTTACTGGCACTTAAGTTATTATAATACATACCCTACATTAGGTTCTATACTTTCCGTCTCATTAGCCACTGGATCAGACACTAGAGCCATGGACGGCAATTGATTTGGAGATTCGATATCTAAATATGAGCAAATTGCAGCTTGAAGGTTCCTTAAAAATACATTCGATTAGTACATAAGTATAGATATTACAAACCTAGAAATTACAGTAGTATTGAAAATAACGAAACTTCTATTATTTGAAAACAATTGTACGAAACTTAATTACAAACATAGCATAACATTACAGGAAAATACTAATCGAACCTTGGTTGAGCTAGTGTTAGTTAGATATACGATTTTGAAATGAAAATTTTCTCCATCACTTAATTCAATACAGATACAACAGAATAACATAATGTATAAAAATGTGTTAGACATAAAGACCATTTATACGATAAAAGTTATAAATAAATCTGAAACTGGATGTGTTTTTCATTTTAATCTGATACTAATAATTCGAAATATCACATATGTATATACAAATATGTACAGCAAACCCCATTTTTTTTTATCTATCACTCATACATAAGTTTGTTGGCTGTCTGCGTAATAACTAGCTGAATCACCCAGCTTTGGCCAGGTAGGCATTCTAAAGCAAATTAAAAATTAAAAAAAATCATTAGCAGGTAAGAGTAATGTCGACAATAGATGTTATGAACTTTTCGCCTTACTTTGGCACAAAGGATTTATTGCATCATCTGTTCCAACATATTCTTAAACACCATGTGTTTATATTTACAATTGTAGTGTTTGCGACTTGAGAATAGCATTGGTTAAAATCTACGATCATGAAAATCAAAACTGGTGATTGATTAATACTGTTAGTTCCGTATCAGTTACCATTTGCGCAATTCCAACTACATGCCGATGCTATTTTCATTATGTAAAGATTCTAATACCTATATTACATATTGTCTATAAACAACAGATTATAAAGAGCTAAAAATACATCCAAACTAGATGAAGGATTTAATAAAATTGCAATCTGTTTGCTTAAAAGCTATATGTAACAACAAAGCAATAGGATGTCTTTTGTAGAATAATTAAAAATTGCCAGTTTCAAATAGGTATGCTATTTCTGAGTTTCTAATTTTATAAACACTGAACTAAGCAAAATTAGCACCAATGATTTACTGTTTTTAAAATTATATAAATCTTTAAGGTCATCTTTCTCTTTAGTTTTTACTAGATGACTAGCATGTTATTTATTAAGAATTTTCCATTGTTCTGAGTATTTAGCACCTGGATATAATTATATATATATAAAAAAAATAAAAACAGAATACCAATTATTCATATCCAGAAAAAAGGCAGCAGTTGAGTAATTTAGATGACTACCCAGTAATTTCTGTAGTTGTTGTACCAATTCATCTTTGTCTGTTGTGCCCATGCAGCTAAACTGTTGCAAAAGTGACTGTTCTATGTCTATTCCTCCACTAACAGGTCCATCAGATGGTCCATTATCGACATCCATTTTTGTAATTATAAGTATGAGTTGTAAAATCTAAAATAAATAAATAGGTAGGTAAGTTTTTGGAGAATTACTACAATTTTCAAGTGGGTAAATAATGAGTATGACAGATCAAGACATCAATGTCAAACTTTAACTTTTATTGTATCACTGAATATTTTTTTGTATTTGAAATGTAAAATATAACAAAACTAATTTTAATTTGTTTCTAACTTACAGGCAGATTTATTTTTTATCACATTAATTTGACAGACTGACGTCTGACATGACACATTTACGACGATTTGGTCACAGATCTGTGATTTGGTCGGAGTAATTTGGGTTTCTCTCTTTTCAACCCGAGACCCAAACCTTTGCTGTGCTTAAACCAAGAAACAAACGATAGAATTCGCGCCATCTCTTGATGAGTTATATTTAAGTTGCTAAAAGAAAAAAAATAACTCATCAACAGATGGCGCGAAACAAACACGTTATTAATTGTATAATCGACTAACAGATGGCTATTGCGAAAACAACCGGTTTATTGACGTATTTTGGATATTATTTATTAGTTTAAACAGAAAAGAAAAGGAGACTCACAAAGTAATTATTATCAAATATAAATAATAAAAGATTATACCTAAAACTCAAGATTTATATGATATATAAATAGGCCTCTTGCATGTGCCGTATATTTTAAATTAATTTAGATATAATTAATATTTTGTTACTAAACATTAGCAATTATCAAATCTATTTTCATAATTTCTAACTGAAAAGTATTTAAATCACCGACTAATATCCGGGAGAAGGGGCAAATCTGAGAAAACACTCATATTGGACTTGACGTCATCTATCACTAGGTATATCTCTGCGCTTGCAGTGATTCGGACATATTCGCGGTTATTTCCCAAAATTATTTAGTTGTATTCAGCCTGTGAAGTGTGTATTTAAGTGTACCATATTTAAAAAGGTGCCTCTGTGCATGTATATGAAAATTTTCAAAAATAAAAAAGTTTGTCGCTTAGTCAAAATATGCTTACCCACTAAACAATGCATTATTACTTTAATAGAACCTCAATATTACAAAGTTACATGTAATGTTATGTAAAACAGATCATGAACAGTGTCGTAATGTTGCTACAAAGTAATTTGTCATACTATTAAATGTTACTCTGTTACATTGTTAAAAAGGTAACATTGTGAAAATATTACTTAATGTTCATAACATGTTGACGTAATAATTTATCAATATAACTTGCCACATTACATACTTATTTAACGTGTTACATTACATACTTATTTATATCTCACCATGAATATCATTGCTGCAATGTATGCTTAATATTCGAATCAAGCGCGGATCTAGAAATTTCAATAATTTTTTTCTCGTCTGTGGCGCATGGGACCCATACGAAATATGGGAAATAACATCTCGAGAAGCACTTCTCTAACGACCCCTAAAAAATTTTGAAATAGCAGTTTGCGAAAATTTTTTTCAAAATTTGGTTACCCCCCCAGGTCTAGAGACACTCCTGTTTAAAATAATTTTTTTTTGTTATATGAATTTTACTTTTCACAAAAATACATCAATACGTTTCATTACTAACTGAGATACAACGAATTGAAATTTTGTGATTTGTTAAATTGTAAATCACAAAATTTCAATTCGTTGTATTTCAGTTAGTAATGAAAATATTTTCATAAACTTCAAAACATATTGTTGTATTTTTATGAAAAGTAAAATGCATATGACAAAAAAAAATTAAACAGGAGTCCCTAGACCTCGCCCCCCCCAGGTTACCCCCCCCCCCCGGTAACCGAATTTTGAAAAAAAAATCCACAAACTGCTTTTTCAAAATTTTTTAGGGGTCATTACAGAAGTGCTTCCCGATATGTTACTTCCCATATTTCGTATGGGTCCCATGCGCCACAGACGAGAAAAAAATTATTGAAATTTCTAGATCCGCACTTGATTCGAATACTAGTAAGGCAATGTAGTATCAAGATAAATGTAAATATTAAGGTAACATTAATTTAGTTCTGAATTAATATTGCCCCAAAGTAACAATAACCTTGGTTGAATACTATAGTTGTCCCAGTGCCAGTTAGTATTAGAGGATTACGGACAGAAATATTGTGTCAAATTATGTGTTTCTACTCATAGGAAATTGTAAGATGTACTGTACAAATTAGTGGGGGACGCATTATTCGACAGGCACCTGTCCATAATCCTTCAGCACTAACTTGCATCAGTTGAGGCATCTATAGTATTTAATAAATAATCACCTAAACTTAAAATAAAAAGAAAACATTTAATTAAAAATATATTTTGTTAAAAATATACATAAAAATATACAATGTATAAAAATAAATAAAAATAAAAATGCAAATTCCCAACAACAAAAAAACTAGTGTTATAAAAAAATCCATATTATTCTTTGCCTCTCTCGCTGTTTCCTTTGTTTGGCGAAGCGCTGCCATTCAGCTACCACATCTTCGAATTGTTTTGCTGTGGTGGCTGCGAAGGTAATTTTGACAGCCTCTGTTAAAAAATGGAATATATTAATATCTGATCGAGAATACAGTATAGAAGTATCATAGTTACTGACATAACATAGTTAATCATTATCTTTATTATGGTACAAAAACACGAGACCATAGGTCGAGTGTCTTTCAGTTATCGAGTTATATTATCAAAATGGCAACCAAGCTTAAGTGCAAATAAAAATGTAGGCTATTCAAAATAGAAACCTCGAATGGTGTTTGGTAATTTGTTAGTTTTTATATCCATTAGCAGAGAAAAACATTGGCTGACGTGTACATTGCTGATTTTCAGAAATATTCTCAATTTACTCCAAAAAATGTCAAAGTAAGACAATCAGTCGGGAATTTTGCCCTGCAAAATGTGGAGTATTAATGATTTTGACATATGTTGTTTAAGTCGAGGCCATGATAAAAAACAAAAGTTTTCAACCTTGGGGGTGGGGAGGAGGCGCGAACCGCCATCTTGAATTAAAGGTGCAAAAAATTGTTTTTCAAAATAATTCGGCAACGCTCAATCCTACGAGAAAAATGCTGAAGACAAAGTTGAAGAGGACAAAATTTCCTACATTTTTTGTATATACATTTTTATTGTAAGTCTAATGTTTAAAGAGATACAGCGTCAGACAAATGGGTTTAAGAAAAATTTTTTTTTATTATATAATGCATGTTCACAACATAACAAATTTTATATTATTATAATAAAGATATATTATAATAATACTTGTATTGAAACTAAAAAAAAATATTAAATTGACGGAATAGTATTACAGTGGCTTACATCGTTTCTCGAAAATAGGAAACAAAAGTTATTAAATTTAATGACAGGTATTCAGAAGAATTGGCAATAAAAATGGAATACCTCAAGAGTCGGCACTTGCTCTTATACTCTTTTTATAATTTCTAGATAATCCAACATTTTTTAAAGAAATTTCAAATTATAAAATTTTATGTCCTGACTATTGGCTACAAAATTTTAAATCCCTTACAAAATCCTTACACACATTTAATCCTTACAATTGCTTAGAAACATTCAATATACCAAAAGTGTAAGTAATTATTATCAAATCAAAAACACTGCTCTCTAAGCCTGTACTTATTAAAGGCAGGTCCGTCCGCGCAACAAAGGAGTTCGAGCATTTTTTGAAAAAAAAAAAAAAATCAAACATTTTTCCACCGCTGTATCTTCTTACGTATTAGACTTACAATAAAAATGTATATACAAAAAATGTAGGAAATTTTGTCCTATTCAACTTTGTCTTGAACATTCTTCTCGTAGGATCGAGCGTTGCCGAATTATTTTGAAAAAACATGTTTCACTTTTCAATTATTAATAAGAAACGTCAGCCAATGAGAAATCAGCATTGTAGATTTCAGTCATTATTTTTTTTATGTTCTTTACAAACAAACAAAGCTTCCTGCAAAGTGGCTGAAATAATAAAATAATATAGAAGCGTTTTTTTTTCGCATTTTTGAAAATTCACCCTCTTTAAACTCAGCAGTACGGGTAACTGAAGTTTGTTTTATTGTTTCTTACCGCTTTGCGAAACTTTTGATATATGGTACAGCGCCAATAAAATCACTTAATTTTTAGTATATCATAAATTAATAAAAAAAATTAAATTACAAGAAAACGCAGACACATAGATTTCAGACGACTGCATTTATATCAATGTCATATTGACACTGACAGGCAACATTTAAAACAAATTACTGACACAATAAAATTATATAGGAGCGTTTGTTTTTTTTTGCACTTTTAAATAACTGTTAATTAAAAAATCAGCAATGCCGTAATGACTGAAATGGTTTTTCCGGCTTGTTATTATGAGATCTTTACACTTTTCGACTTCAGTCACATGATAAAATCATATAAAAAATTCTGCCACCAACTCCCTAGCTATTATGTTGGTCGAGCAGCCAACTTAAAACAGGGACAATTGATCGGTGGCCTAATATCAAATTTTTATTTTTTTTTATCCCCGCGATTAGGACCACATATGCAACGGATCTGGGGATAAACCCCTAGCCTCCGACGAGTAAAGCAATAAATAACTGACCTAAAATAAGCAGGTTGAAACAAGAATAATATTTTAATGTTATATGTTTATCAATAAAATGCAATTAGTATGCTTCGACAAATAAAAGGCGAGTTTATAAAAAAGTCCCAGTCCTAACTTAGCCTGTCTTAGTCTTAATTTTTCCCTAAAATATATCTGATGTTTTAAGACGGGTTTATAAAAACTGGCCTTTGTCTTAAGTTGATCGTAAAATAGATACGCGAAGGAATTGATTTCTGATCTATTCAGTGGTATTAGCCCCTAGGAAAAATTAATCTAAAAATTTTAGGTTAAGTTAGGACAAGACAGGATTGCGACTTTTATAAACGGCATACGGGTAACCTGTACATTTAACTTTTTAGGGAAAAAATTAAGACTAAGATAGGCTAAGTTAGGACTGGGACTTTTTTTATAAACTCGCCTTAACACAGGGTAAGGTAACTAAATAAATAAAATTTAAAGTTTATTTTTATTTTGTTGCTAAAAGTTTCCACGAATTTCTACATTACTGTAATTATCTACTCACCTTATTCTCGCTTTATCACCCATTTCTGAAATTAAAGGCATTAAGGCGCAACACACTTACTCACAAAATATCGAAGGTTTTAAGGTTATGTAGAAACGACGCGTTCTGTGAATAGCAGTGTTGCCAACAGAGCTTTCTAAAATTCTCCGCCTACTGCCTTAAAATTCTCCGCAAATCGAAGAAATTCTCCGCCAAAAATAAAATATCAAAATCTTCTATACAACAAAAAATATATTGATCTTTATTTGCTTCTTAATATGTAATCCATTAGTCCATTACTAATTTGCACAAATTGATATTTTAATTCATCAGTAATGAATTAATAGAACTTGGTTGTGATGAATCACCACAACCAGGTTTGGAGCACGCTTGAGATTAGTGAACTCTATATACATACATACATACTGGAATGAGTTGAACAATTAGGAACCTATTGTTCCCTTTCAAAGAAACTTTCGAGATAAGTTAAATTTGGAGGCATTCTGGCTCCCTCTCACTTGTAAACTAATTATTCAGGAGACAGGTAACCTTCAAACAAAGATTAGTTGCTTCAAATCAGAGGTGACTTTATACTCTCTGCTTCAAATATGGCTTTCTCTTTCCAAAGCTTCTTCCAGCTCCAGTCTATCGGTCTTCACTCCAATACTCCAATATAGTATCAAGCCACGGTGTATTTAATACACCCTGATCAAGCTCACTACTTGAGTTATTGGTTGACAACCGGCCTCTGTTGTCCCTTAATGAAACTGAATACGCACATGTCGCCATCTGTTATCATTTACATAAACTACTAAACTGCAAGAAAACGGAGAGCTACATTATTTTGTTATTTGTTTTAATAAAGAAATAATTATAAATTCTGTCACCCTATATTCTCCGCCAATTCTCCGTCAAAAAGGCATTCTCCGCCAGATTCTCCGCAGGCAGTCAAATTCTCCGAAAAGCGGAGAATTCTCCGGCAATTGGCAACACTGGTGAATAGGCGAGTTTTCATAGAAGTTCATGGTAGTTACATAGAATAAACGTTGCAAATAATGTTAATGTATGATCAAATGCATGTTATTCATAATGTATGAGATTCATTCGTAACACATTTACAGTTATATATATGAAATATTTTCGTGTAATATTACAAGTTACATTCTTGTAATATAATATGCTTATTTTAATGGCAATATTAAAGATACATTGATTATAATATGTGACATACATTTGTTAAATATAATTTTTTATATTACGGAAATATTTTCGAGCTAATATTAACTAAATGTTTCTTCAATATTTTGCAATTTAACATTTCTCAGCTATACCAAAGTTAGGTTATTTTAATATAAATATCATATTGCAAGAAAACATTTAATATGTTACTTCAGTTTAATATTGCGTAATATTACGGATATATGTTTTGTTTAGTGGGTACATTTTTAGCTAAGTAATAGTTGAGTAATAAGTTCATTGTTGTTTAAAGAAATTAATAAACAATTGTCGATAGAAACAAAAAAAACCATTGGAAGCGCTTATTTGTGTACTTGAATTTAAAAAAAAAATCAGATCTATAGCTCAATTAGATTTGAAGATATGGTAGTGTAAATGTTAAAAAACGTTTTTTATAATCATGAATATCTCAAGTTTTTTCGAAATAAAAAATATCTGTACCACAAAAAAATATCGTAAATAGCCATTTCTTATGTAGAATTGTTCACTTTATAAAAACTATAAGGTCTGACCTGATTCTACGCTGATTTTTTTTTCTCGAGAGCGGAGAGAATTTTATGGTCTATTTCACTCCACTATCAAGCTATTACAAGGGCAAAGTTCTTGAATGGAATTAATTTAAAATGTACTTTGCATGACACATCACGCATTGTGTGCGCGCCTAACCGATGTATTCAAACTTTTAATGTTGGATACCGTCTGTAAAAGAAGAAATAAGAAAAAATCCTTTACACACTGTTTTGTATTAAGTAAAGATTCTAAAAATGCTAAAATTATATTTTGTGCAAGAAGCCTATTACTATACACTTCTTCTTTTTCTCCTTTTGTTTTACTTTCCCACATATGCGAAACTGTATAGAATCCTATTAATAAATGCTATTTCCAAAGAATGGGTATATGTACTTTGAAAGAGGTTGAGAAAAAAAATGAGATTTCCTTTTATACCCAGAAATACTTTTAAATATTTTTTAATTAAATATTGCAAGATTGTGACGAGATATAAAACCACAATAAAAAGCCAATTTATTACTTAGTATATTGTCAAGCAACTTTTTAGATCATGATTTAAGCTACGCCTTGCGTAGGTGTACAAACAGTTATTGGGCTACACTTGTGTCATACTGTTTTACATAGGCCGAGTAAACAGATTATAGATAATACTTCGGGTATGGCAATATCAGTCCTCAGCTCCGGAGAGTGACAAAGAACCTGTATCTTAATCAAAAATAACGTTACTATTACCATTTGGTGTTTTCAGGTTACTGCACCCAGGCTATATTGTAACCGCATTAGCCCTTCATTGGTCGATACGAGAATGTAATTTTGGACAATGAATATAATAGCCTGTTCTGTTTACTTGCCAGGAGATAAGGATCTCTGGTTAAATTTATGTGATTCCTGTAATACACAAGGTTACCTACCTACTTTAAATTATATATATATAGTTATACCTACTATAAATTGCCGCCGCAAATGGAATAGTTTCACCTACTATGGAGGGGGCGGTTCTAAGTTATTCAGTCTCCTTTTTCTGTTGTGAAGGGTACTAT
Organism: Rutpela maculata; assembly: GCA_936432065.2. Lineage (NCBI taxonomy): Eukaryota > Metazoa > Arthropoda > Insecta > Coleoptera > Cerambycidae > Rutpela > Rutpela maculata. Next base: position 43,083,906 of record OW386291.2, on the reverse strand, counting down.
TACAGTTTTGTGGGAGTTAACAGTCACCTGCTCCCTCTCACATCAAATATGGACTGTATTTAGCACCTCTTGAAGGGTATTAGAGATTACCTCTTCGGATTTTTCTCTAACCATAATGACTAGATCGTCGGCATACGCCTGAACCTCAACTTCCCACAGAGGGAGAATGGCCAGCAGGTCATCCACAAGCAGTGAGCACAGAAGGGGGGAAAAAACCCCGCCTTGTGGGCACCCTCTTGCAGCCTTAAATCTGACCGTCTCTCCCTGTAGAGAAGTCGTTATGATTCTGTTTTCAAGCATAGCTTGAATTCAGCCAGTTATAGTTAGCTCAACCCCTCTAGCAACCGCCGCTGAATATAAGGAGTTGGGCAGTGCATTGTTAAATGCTCCTTCAATGTCCAGGAATGCCGCCGCCACAATCTCTTTTTCCTCAAGAGATTGGGTGATTTTCCCGACTAGGTTATTTAGTGCTAGTTCTGTTGACTTTACTGGTTGATAGGCATACTGGTGAATATTCAGAAGATAAGTGCTCAGGATGTTTCCCCTGATATGTCCATCCAGAACCTTTTCCAGACCTTTCAACAGAAATGATGTCAGGCTGATGGGTCTTAGCGATTTAGGATCTGGTTCTGTCCGACCCATTTTAACCGCCGCCCAACTGGATTGGATGTAGTTCCATCCCAGACTAGCTCTACATAGTCTGATGAAGAATGGTAGCAATATTTTCAGTCCGTTTTGTAGAAGTGCTGGAAAAATGCCATCCTCACCAGGCGATTTGAATGGTTGGAAGGATTTGATTGCCCATTAAATCACTGATGCTGTGATAACCTTTTTGGCCACCAGCCAATCGTCTGTGTGAGGTCGTTTGATTTGTCCTCCCGATGGTGGTGGTTGTTAGTTATCCAGAATCGAACTCCCTGGGAAGTGGTTCAGTGTAAGGAGCTCAAGGGTTTCCTTTCCAGATTCAGCAAATGAGCCATCTGGACTTTTCACCATACCAAATTCCCTTGCCGGCTCTCTGGAAATGATCTTGTGGATTCTAGTGCTGCTAGGTAAGTCAGTAATACTCTCACAGAACTTCCTCTAAAAGATTCCCTTTCCGCCCTTCTGATTTCTTTATTATAGTCCGTTAGCCCAGATCCATATTGTTCCCAGTTGCCTGAATTTTAGCTCGATTACAAAGTTTTTAAAGGACATCAGGTAGATAAAACGCAACTGTTTTGTTTTTTTTTTTTTTGGTAAAGGTTGCATATTTTTATAGAGTGGCCCAAAGAAGCAGTGTACCACAAGGTTAAGATTTGTAACTAAATTTTTAATTTATATTTAAATTGCACATTTGTGTCCCTCTGTTTGAGAATGTAGTCTCCACATAACATATTTTTTGAAAAATTTGGATAGATGTTTATTACTAATAACTTTTTCTTAGAATAAGATTTTATATCATTCAAAGTAAAACACCCTCTATATTATTAGCAAAGTAATAATATATCTTCTTAATAGTGAAAACTGACATGATAATCATTATTTACGATTTTAAAAATACAACTTACCGCTTCATTTTTGTTTCTCTCATTTCGGCACTTATATCCTGGTGATTTATGTTAAAATACTCCTTCACCATAATTAAATCCACCTCTGGTAGTGAAACACCCCTTACCCCAGTCGTATATTTATCTCTCTCTTTTGAGTGAGACAGAAAAATATATAAAGTTGGCCATTTACGTGATCGTCTAGATTTTTAAAGTTAGGACCCAAATTTACCTTGTGATTGTATTTTTTGTTTAACCATAGATTCTTTTTATAAAGTTTGATATTACTTGTTTCTATTTACTGATCAAATTTATTTATTAATTTTGGCAACGCTCAGTTATTAGATGATTTTACCTTGGTACTGTTTTATTTGACTGTATTTTATTTAATACTGATTTCACTGTAATTACAAATTGCATTTGTAATTGATTTATTTTGTCTAAAGGATTATATTCTTATTTAAAATCTCACTTATTCCTGAAAAAGTAGAATATTGAAGGAAAACACAGAAAACGTTTTAATACGTTTATTTTAAACACTTGTCAAATTCATTTGGTTCAATTACATAATTGTTGGGGCAATTGCCACAGTTTACATGAAAAGAAGGAAAGCATTCGTTGGGACAATTGTCACATTAATTCGTAGAATAATCAGGTCAGCTATGCAAACAATAAAATAAATTGTTTACAATGACAATAGTCATTTTCCTGAAGTATTGATAATGGTCGTCGTCATACGTAAAATTTGACACAGCTCGGGAAACTTCCCAGTCATGATATGATGGTAAAAAGGCAATCAACAAAATCTTATCAAATTGCCACGACAACTGTCGTTTCGAAGCGTAGTGTTGTTGTTGTGGCTAGTTACAATTGCACTTGGCCGAGACCAATTGGTCCCATTTCGTTGTATCGTTGTTATTTGTATCTAGATGAAGTGACAACCAACAAAATCTTGTGCTTGCCTTTCGAAAATCTTCGAAATTAAAAATGATAAAAAGAAGAGCTGTGTTCAAATCTTATCATATGTAAATGATAACTTGGTGAGGTATAAATGCAGAGATGGCAATTAAGAATTCTTAAATGCAAAAGCTGAAGACTAATAATTACAAAATCTGCAATAGACCATTCGCGACTGTACTAAATATTATTTACGTAGCTGAGCGGAGTATTAAAACAACAATCATTGTAATAACATTTTAAAAACCCAACGAAACTTTCCATTAATTAAACTACTAAAATAGTTGCAAATTACAATCGTGAGTTAATTAATTTGCATACTGAAAATGCATACTTTTAAATAAATAAACTATTATCAAAGTACCACAATGAAAACCTAAACGCAAATTACTTTTGAGTTGACTTCGCAGATTATAGAGTCGTAAATTTTAAGAAGAAGAAAAAACGATTAACGATGTCATTAGGTTAAATTTGGTAAATTTAGAAAAATAAAAATTCGAGTTTAATTTCATATTAAATTAATTAGCAGAACAAAAAATGACAACGCGTCGCATATGATTAAATAATTTTTTATACTTATTGCTTGATATACTGTGAGGTCTCCAGTTAAATCTCCCCCAGCTCCCATAGTAGCGTCGGCGTCGTGTGCGTCGCCCATCTTAAGAGCGAACTTGAAAGTACACAGTGCTAACGAAGTTAACTAACATTTGCCTTCTCCCGTAGGACGGGCGAGTGACCCACGGTAGGCACCTCACGGTCTAGCCAAGGGTTACACTCGGACAGACAATGAATTACCTACTCAAAGCACTCGTCGCTCTGTGCGGAGATTGAAAAAGCCAGTAAACCTTTTTATTTCAACGGTCCCTGCCTCGTCGTTCAGCTTTCACAGATTCGTAAGAAAATCTGTATAAATATGAAATCATATAGGATGACTCGCACTACGAAACTATCCACGGATAGCCCGCACTACACAACCATCTAGTGATGGCCCGCAAATACGTACCATCTGACGATGGTCGCACTACGTACCACCTTTGGGGGTGGCCGCACAGCTGAACTCAAACAAAAGTAGGTACCGGAGTAATTAATACTGCCAGCAAGTGTACTCTCGAAGAGCAGGTCAATAAAAGACCCCTTTGTTTCCCCAGAACTGCGCTTATATAGGATTTTAAAATAGAGACAAAAATTCTCAAACTGAAAGGGTGAAAAGGACAGTAAACCAAGCAAGCTTCGCGATCTACGCAATATTTGTCACGTATGCATCTAACGCTCGGCCAGCCCTTCGGTTATCTAAATTACCCATTAATAAGAAATTTCGAACTTAAGTCTTTAATGAATATGGCTTTCTATCGTTTACGTTGATGATCTTTCTGTTTATGTAACACATTCTTTTAACCGATACGTTTGTGAAAACCTCAACTTTTGCGTCGAAAATAACCCCTGTTAAAACTGTACATAATATTATAAAGAAAATAATATTTCTGTATTTAAGTAAATTATGCATGAAATCGATTTAATTGTTATCTTGATATATTTAATTTTGATTTGCATTGTTTGAAAATTCTAAAATACGTAAATTCTATTTTAAATTTAGGAAATTAATTTGTAAATACACGACCTAGGTACAGGGTGTTACAGTAGACTAGATGAATCTGCTTTTTAAATAGCCGGATTCGCACATAGTGAAAGATCCTACGTCTCCTTATTGATAATATACTAACACTGATTTGCAATTGCAGAAGATTATTAAGCGAGGTGGGGCTGGGGAGAGATTGATGTCAGCGATTCGACCGTCTCAGCTTATGAAGAATTGGATTTTAAAGCAGTATATTTCAGGAACTACTTATCGGATTGACCTCAAAGGACCCCGCAAGGTGGCAATGGAAATTGGTTCTCGGTTAATTTCACTCAAATTTTAGTATGATGTTCCTTTGACCTTCCCGAATAAAAGTCTCCATGGGCATAACCTTATAACTCCTTTTCTTTTAAACTGCAGAAGCCTCGGAAGATTAGTCCATACGAAAGTTGCAAAAAAAGTACAAGGGTAACAATCAAACATGGGGCGGCCAACACGATGATGATAGTCACACAGTCCCTACCCCCCTCGAACCCCCAAACTCAAAAAGCCACCTCTCGTTTCCATTTTTCGTCGTCAGGAATGTGAGGACTTGTTGGATCGAATTTTTTTGAGGAAACTCAATATCTCATGTAAAATTTCGCAATCAGACATCCTAACGATCCCCGGGGGGTTGAAATCACCCCCTACCTCAATATCGAAACATGCAAATAACATCCAAACATGCTGAAAATTGTTTTCTACATGTTTTCAAGGGTGGGGAACTCGGTGCTGATATTACTTATTATTACCACCAACTACCCCTAAATGTATAAAATCACCTTTTTCCCATTAAATTAACATTTAATAATAATCATATGCCTAGCATAAGAATAAAAATGATGTACATAATGTGAAAATAAATATATAATAAAAAAGTCGACTATGCATATACACTAAGATTTTTAGAGTATAAGGTTGCCTCGTAACTCATGATCCCCACCAAAAAATGTCATTAGCAAATGAGCAGCTGGTGTGAAATCGCACCAGATGTACAGCCTGATTCCAAATATTGTAAGGATTTGTGTAATGTTAATAATTAAGCAAGGAACTCGTAACTGGAATGAGATCGCAATGACCCGCTTGAGTTAATTACCTCGTATTTTGAGTCACCGTTTTGCATGGTGGTAATCAGGATAAGTTGTTGAATATAACACTACAGATCATGGTTTACTTTTGGCCATATTTCGGGCCAGTACGGACCATCCTTCTAGAAGGAGATAACTGCACTGCTACTGCGCGTTCGAAGAACAAGGATAGTCTGACTCTTCATCATGGCACTCACGTCTCGCCTAAAAGCTGAATATGAGAGAACCTTATACTCTACAAATCTTGCATATACACAACTATATATACATCTCATAAGTCTTAACAAACTCCTCTTAAGCTGCAATAAAAAAATTTTCTTCCTAGAAAAGTTGATCCAATGAGCGCTTGTGATCTCATAAGAAAAACCGATGGTTTTCGGCATGCAATAGTAGTTTTTGAGGACTAAGAGAGAAAGTGATGCCATGAGCGTGTTGTCCACCCTTCAAAACCTTCTCTTTGAGGGACCCTTCAGAATTGAGGGAGGGGTCATTTCAACCCCCGGGGCTCGCTAGGATGTCTGGCTGCTAAATTTTAAAGCACATAGTAAGTTTCCCCAAAAAAAAAAATGATCCAACAAGTCGTTGCATGGCTGATAACGAAAAATGGGAGAAAGGGGTAGTTGGTTAGGGGTGGGAGGCTAAATAATATCAGCATCAGCATCAGCCCCTTGAAAGCATCTAGAAAACAATTTTTATCACGTTTGGGTGTTTTTTGCATGTTTCGGTACTGAGGGAGGGGGTTGCTAGGATGTCTGATTGCGACATTTTACATGACATATTGAGTTTCCTCAAAGAAAATCCGATCCAACAAGTCCTCGCTTACCTGACAACGAAAAATGGAAAAAGAGGTGGAAACTTTCATGTACGATTATATTGTTAATGAAGTTGTTTTTCAAATTCAAATTCAAATATTCTTTATTATCTAAAAAATACAAAGATTTTTATTGACAAAGCCAGTCCTTAATCTATATATAAAAACATCCTAGTATAAAATACAAATACAATGACACAAAACAAACATTTATTTTTGTATAAAACAGGGACTTAGTCTAAAGAAACAAACAGTAAAATCAAATAAAGTCAATGAAATGTAACCTGAAAGTATTCATCAACTGAATAGTAAGCTTTACTAAGTAACAATTTCTTTACTTCTTTTCTAAATTTAATTTCGTTTATAATTCTCCTCAAATTTATAGGAAGATGATTGAATATTTTTTTGCTGTTATATAAGATAGAATTCTTTGTCTGAGCTGATGATAGAATGGGGAGAAGGATGTTATGAGTACGGCGTGTGTAGTGAACTGGGGGTTAGCATTTATTTCATGTCTAAATTTTTTATGCATGAGGCATGCAGTCTCAAAAATAAAAATACATGCAAGTGTTATAATTCCATGTTTCAAAAACCCTAGCCCTTTTTTGCAAATATTTTATTAAATAAATATTGTGAACAACAACCCCAGAAACAAATGCCATAATGCAAATGAGAATCTATAAGTTCAAAATATGCATTTCTGGCCGAGTCTAATTTTAATTCGTTTGACACCACTCTAATTGCATAACAATTCGTAGCTAATTTTTTACTTAATATTGAGACATGGATTTCGAATTTTAATTTGTTATCAACATGCAAGCCCAGAAATCTACTTTCAGTTTGATTTTTAACAATTTGGTCTTCCACGTATACCTCATTTAGGTTGCACTTAAATGTAATAATGTTAGTTTTAAGGCACATTAAAGGATAACAAATTAGCATCGCACCACTTTTTAATCATTTCTAAATCAGTGCTTACAATCTCATGGAGTTCATCAATGAATTTGTCATGCCAGAGTATCGTGGTGTCGTCAGCAAGAAAAGTGAAATTTCCTTTAATTTTAACAGATACCAGATCATTAAAATATATTAGAAATAGTAGTGGCCCAAGGACGGAACCTTGTGGCACACCAGTATTCACTTCCATTTGTTTTGAAACATTACCATTAAAAAATAACTTTTTGATTACGACCAGATAAATATGACTGGAACCAATCCAGTGTTTTACCTCTAAACCTGTGTTTCTAGTTTCCTCAACAGTATTCCCTGGTTCACGAAATCAAATGCCTTAGTCAAATCACAGAATACTGCTGCGTCCACCTCTCCATCATTAATAGTACGTCGGATGGCTGGCTCTAGCGTTCACTAACCCAATACCGAGGTATAACCAAATAAAACCTATTTCATTTTATTCAGCAGGTATTTTTACATAGGAAATCACTTTTGACGACACTCTCCATTGGTCGAGATTGAAGTTACAAGAAAAAAACTAAAAAAAATGAAAATAACAAAATTCAAATTCAACCACCAATAACTTTCAAACGAAAAAAGATAGAATTATATATTTTTTTCAGTTTTATAGTACAAACGATTCTCTTTAATGTCATGTATAATTTATTACAAAAATAATAACTTTAACATTAGAGAATTGACGTTAATTTAGATGGTACACAAATTGTCAATTTTTTTGAAAGCTCTAACTCGTTGTAACTCGCTTATGTATTGAGCTATTCGAATGTTTGTTTCACCAAAAACTGCCAAATTTCATAGACTTCATTTTGTCTCAATTAATGCTGGATCTAGCTCTGTAAATAAAAGCGGTACAGCCTTTTAAACGCAACGCAGCGCACTACGGCGGCGGAGTCGTGAGGCTTCCCCTCTCGTTCCCGGTACATCCCGCGTTCGCCATAAATCGCGCAATGCTTCCATCAGTGGCCGTAACAAAAGCTTTAGAATAATTTTCCTTTATTGTAAGATGATAAAATTAACAAATCAAATTGAATAATATGATATTAGTTGTAATAATCCATTATATATGGTGTCGTACAACGCGGGTGGTGCGTTAATAAATGGAAAATAATAGGTATCAGACAGAGATTAACTGATTTTCAGATATGTCATTGTTAAACTTATGCCAGCTAGTAAAGTTTTTACTTTGTCTCGTATATTTTAATATTTTCCATAAAGTGTCAGAGGTAACCATATAATCAAAACAATTATTTGCCATGCTTTCACTAACTCGTAGAGGCTCTGAACGATTAGTTGGATTTTTGTACATAACTATATTTTTGTTTTCATGTAAACTGGAAGGGTTAAAATCGGTTAAAATTGGATAGACGATATAACTATGTTTGTGTAAATAGGCTGTTTTCTTTTTTAAATAACACTATTCCAAGTGGGATTTTTTCCATCTAGCATGTCTTCGTTTTAATCAAAATTATCGATTCTATGAATGTAAATGTTTTCTTCAGAACTTACTGGAGGAACTCCAGGTGGTATAAAAATGTCGTCACTGTTTTTACTAATACGTGACTAGCTAAAGACGTTAAAAATGTCCGTATTTCATCGTAGGAATAACCATAGCCAAAAGAATAAAGCATATCATTAAGTTTTGTTTCTTCTGATGACACAATACACATGTAGTAATATGTAAATGATTAAAAAAATGGCCTAAGGTGATTTTTTTTTCATACCAATTATTAATATAAATTGCATTACTATAGGAATAACGTTTAAATCAAATTTGTCTGTCCTGGCATATTTAGTATCCACGACATAAATGTTTATAACAAATCTGAAACTTCTTGTTTACATTTATGTTCATTCAGATTAGTAGTCGCGTTTTTTTTTACCTCCGACCTCAAAAGACAGGTGTTATAAGTTTGACGCGTTTTGTATGTTTGTTTGTTTGTTTGTTTGTTTGTTTGTCTGTCTGTGGCTTCATATCTCTTCAACGGGTGATCCGATTTTGATGTAGTTTTTTTTTATTTGAAAGAATATTTTGTCGAGATGGTTATAGGCGTCTGAATTTAAGATGCCAGCGCCAAAGTGGAGAACTCGTAAACTAATTATAGGCCGTTTGTTTATTTATTTGGCGAATACTTATATCGATTTTTTTCTATTTATTATTACTTTTGGCGTTAAAAATAATAACATTAATAATATATGACCTAAAGGTTTGCAAGATTTTGTTGTAAGTGATTTGCAAGATGTTAATGGTATTATTCAGCAAAATTCATATTTTTTTAGGTTATCTAGTTTTTCCCTTGAAAAGTACAGTTTCTTCGACATAAACGGTGTCTGGCTAGTTAAATATTAATAAACTTAAATATTTCTTTAAATTTATGTACAGTTGTAGTTTAAATCACTTTTTTTCAGGAAACATGAGTGACATTTAGGTTAAGCATATTGCAATGTATGAAACGTTTGGGAAGCACTAAAAATGTAAAAATTCTAAGTGTATGTACCTATGAAGGGGAATATGTTTTAAATGCAGGATATATTATTTTGTGTGGTACAACCCATATTCAACACAAAACTTAATGAAAGTGTATGCTCTATGTTTGCAAACAAGTGTCAGATCAAATACCTATGAAATTAGTGGTATATTGAATATAGGTAACTGAAAAGATATTTATTAATTCTTTAAGTAAAATAAGTGAAACAGTATTTTGTAAAATATGAAATAGAAATATTCAGGGGTAAAACATAATAGTGCATGGTGCAATAGTATATATTACTTTTATAAATATACTGAAATTGCATATATTTACTTATTTCAAAAATTTCACTTACAATGTGTGATTGTTCAGGCCATTATTATTGCTACTCGGGCCACGGTTATTTGCACCAACTTTTTCTCTTTCAATGCCTGGTTAAAGGTGTTCACATCAAAGAGGGTATGCTTTGAACATTGTCGTGCCAACTAAACTTTCACGAGTTGTCCCTGCAATCTACAAAGGATACCGACTAGGTTGGCTCCAGCAAATTGTATCGTGTGTGTAGCCCCTTTAAACGCTATCATATTTTTAATAACTAAGCATCTCAGTTTATCATTATTTACTTATTGTTGATATCATCGTACACTAAAGAGACAATGACAGAAAGGCCTATAATTAGTTTGACTATAAACCACCAGGTGGCGTACTCCTTATTTTCAGACGCCTATAGGCCATATTAGATTTCGATGTTTGGTCGCCATCTTGAATTCGTCATGTTGAACTTCTCTAGAAATTGTCCGATTGAAGTAAAATTGAAAACGTGCAGACAATTTTGGTAGCCGAACATTATTTATGCCTCATTTTGATTCGGTCATATGAAACTGGTACGATTAGATATATTGATCGGGGGTTTTTAAAAATTTTTAATTTTACTAGATGTAGCTTTAACCCTTTCGCGGCGGAAACCGGATATCTACGAATGATAAGAGGTGCACTTAATTACTGAAAACATACGTATCCGCCCATTACACATTGTTGGTTTAACCCTTTTCTTACTCCTCCCACCGTTAGTTCAATTTTTTTTTAATTGCTAGTGTACATATTTATATTTTATGTGTGGTAAATAAAAGTCTTATTTCTATTATGAGCATTTTTTATTGATATTGTAATATGTTGCACCCCTTAAAATTTAAGGTTATGTTACTAAAAAGTAGGCAGACTTCAACAGATCGAATGTCTGAATGAATGTAGTGTATTTGCACCTACTCGAAAAAGAACCTACCAGAAGATTCCAAAGTGACATCTGGAATTCTCTAGAGAATGGTGGCGTCATCACAGAACAATCGAGATCTGCCATTTTTAGGAATAAAAGACCGACCGCATTCTCGGCGAGTAGTTCAGAAAGTATAGAAAGTGAGGTTAAGAGTTCAAAGAGAAACAAAGTGATAAACATTGTGATTTTAGTCAGTAAAGTGTATTTAAATTAATAATAGTATTGTGAAGTATCCAGTAAATATTTAATAAAGTGTGTTAGTGGACATCTCTTGTTATAATTTTTGGAACCCACGGAATTTGCGAGGGTGGTTTCCTAAGGGTGGAAACACGTTACAATATTTCCCCTAAATTCATAAAAATGTTGAGTTCGTTAAGCTGTACGTATTTGAAAAAGCTACAGTCGCGGCTGCAGACGGACAAATCCGCAAGCGCAGTCCACTGCCGTCCCGAAAGGGTTTTAAAATATCCAGCTGCAGCTTCACTTAAGATACCGGCAGCTTTATCAAGAATTGTCAGTTCATGCACATGAACCAAGTTTTCTTCGCCTGATTCAGTTGTGACTGACGACAAAAATTCTCTTAGCTTTATTATCACTTGAATGAACTGTTGTATTTTCTTTGTGTTCGCAAAACACTTTGTTTACTTAGATATTTTTCTAATATCTTTCTTATATTTCCGCTGCTATAATAATCTAATTTTTCTTCCGTCATTTCTTCAAATATATCATTAAGGCGTGTTTTTAGAAATGTTAAAGTTAAGAATTATTTTTTTGCAAAACAGCAAGGTAAACCTCCCTAAATAAGATGTTTAACACTACTTTAAATTCATTTTTTTCTTTTAGTTGTTTAGTTTGTATACATTTAATTTTTTTTTGCTAATATATTTTGCATAACAAATTTTATAATAATTTTCATCAGCCCAAATAAATCTGAATAAATGTGTAACCTGCCTTGTACTTCTGTATCACAATGCGACACTGCAGCTTTCTAGTTTCCGCACCCGTTCCTGTACAAATTGCTACTTAAAAATGTTCTTAATTTATTCTTAATTTTTCTGGATTTTCCATAAATCAGACAATGACATTTTATTTTAAACTAATTTTTTTCTTCTTTATTATAACTACATGAAGGCTCACTTGCATTTTTTATCGCGTTACAAATATCACAAACAATACATATTGCCTCTGCTAATATTATTATTACAAAAAGATGTCCTACAAGAATAATGAAATCGGTATCGATGGGTGTGCAAATAAGTGCCACCACTTTTGTAGAAATTTTAATGAAACAGCATATTTTCTTTCATTTGCACAATTTATAATAGACTTGATGCCAGTAACAGTTGGTTTTTTATCATTAGATTTTTTTTCGCTGTTTTCACCAGTTTCGCAAAACAAACATGTAGTTTTTCTCCACTGATAAAAATGAATCTACCCTATACATAAACTGTAATAGCCTAAATGTAAATAAAATAGTATATATACACTTATTAATACTTATCCAGACAATAATGAGGAGATCATCCGATACGTTTCTTGATGGGCCGAGAGAGTAGCGGGGGCGAGAGAGGAAGCCGTAGTGTGCTTCGTTGTGTTTAAAGGGCTGTAGCGCTTTTAGTTAAAAAATTAGATCTAGCATTAATCGAGACAAAATGAACCCTATTAAATTTGTCAGTTTTTGGTGAAAGAAAAAATTGAATAGCTCATTATATAAGCGAGTTATGACGAGTTAAGAATTAGAAAAATGCTGCTGATTTGTGTATCCTTTTGAATTTTGCCAGTTTTTTTATGTTAATTTTTTTATTATTGCAATAAATTATACTTCAAATTAAAAAGCAAGGTTTACTTGTCAAAATCAAAAAAAAAAAATTATTTTTATCTGCTTTAGTTTTAAAGTTATATTTGATTGAAAATTAAATTTCTAAATTTCTTTTTTTTTAGTTTTTTTCTTATATCTTCGGTCTCGACCAATGGAGAGTGTCGTCAATTTTGATTTCCTATGTAAAATAACATGCTTTAATAAGTAGTGAAGGCCCCATCTGGTTATACTTCAGTATTGGGTAGGTCAAGAAAGAGAAGGCTTTTCGCGCTCTGCCCGATGGGCTATAAGCTGAAGATATAGTTTCTCTAAGAAAGCAAATATAGCATCATTTGTGTTTCTTGCAGCATGAAAACCAAACTGTTCTGCACAAAGTATCTTATTTCAATGCAAGAAATCTAAAATTCGTTTCTTGACTAATTTTTCTACTCTTTTTGCTAACGTAGGGAGCAATGATACTGGCCTATAATTAGAGGGTGATTCACGATCTCCACTTTTAAATAAAGGAACAACATTTGCAACTTTTAAACATGATAAAAAAGTTTCTGTTTCAAAAGATGTATTAATAGCCTCCACTAAGATCTGCAAAACATTTTCTGGAAGTTTTAGGAACATTTTTAATGAGATACAATCCCAACCACTAGTATTCTTGTTCTTAATATCATCGAATATTTCTCTAATTTCTTGAGTATCAGTAGGTGACAGGAAAAAAGATTCAAGTACAGAAACATTTTTTAAGTACTTTAGGTGATCATGCTTTGGGATAATTTTATTACATAATTCTTTTACTACAGAACAATAAAAATTGTTCATTTCATCAGCGCTCAGTATACTATTCACAGTGGTATTATTATTTTTCCCCTTAAGATCATTCACAATTCTCCAAGTTTCTTTTTGCTTATTAGATGACTGTGATATTCTATCCCTAAAATAGAGATTTTTGGCAGCTAAAATAGTCTTCCTGTAAATTTTTCGGTATCTATTAAAATAAGCAATAAACTGAAAATTATCTACTGCATATTTTCTGATTAAATGCAGGCAACGCATGTTAGATGATATTTTCAAACCATTTGTGAACGAAGGTTTTTTATTATTTTTTTGTCTAATGCTTCTGATTGGAAATGCCATATTAAATAGATGTGTGAGCTCTGTGTGAAATTTTTCTAAAGGATTATCAGAACCACTAACCTTACTCCAGTCTGCTTCCGAACATAATTTTGAGAACTTATCATATCTTAAAAACAGCTTGTAGCATACCACTTTATAAAAAGGAAGATCCTTTAGATATTGCAAACTATCGTCAAATATCGCTTCTTAGTGTTTTCTCAAAACTTGTTGAAAGGCTGGTACATAACATAATAACTAAATACTTAAATAAATCAAACATCTTAACCACCAGCCAGCATAGATTTAGAGAAAACATGTCTATTGAGACAGCTTCTTATCATATTCTGGACTTTGTATACCAAGAGCTAGATAATGGCAATTATGTAATGTCATTGATGTTTGACCTGTCTCGTGCTTTCGACACAGTTGATGTTGAGTTCTTGTGTCAAAAGCTCTTTTCTATGGGTATTCGGGATAACTTGTTGTTGTGGATTAAATCGTACATGACAAACAGAAAAATGTTAGTAAGGTATGATAACAAATTTTCCGAAAAACTTAAAGTTGAAGTGGGAGTTCCTCAAGGCTCTGTGCTGGGACCTCTGCTTTTCATGTTGTATGTAAATGACTTGCCACAACACATTTCAACTGGTAAAGTTACTATGTTCGCTGATGACACGACAATAACCATCTCCGCACGGACTCCTGAAGAACTATCATTTCACATGAACAGTGTGTGTGATGAACTTGATGCTTGGTGTCATCGAAATAAATTAATTTTAAACGACAAGAAAACAGTTTATTTGAATTTTCACACCAAAAAAATCCTGCCGTCAAATTTTGAAATAGAGAACAATATAAGTTTATCGCAATGCACTAAATTTTTAGGAACTTACTTAGATAGTAAGCTGGGATGGGACAAACATATTGATCATGTCTGTTCCAAGTTAAATTCTGCCTACTTTGCGATAATTCAGTTGAAATCGTGTCTAAATACCGAAGGCCTGCTAAATATATATTATTGTTTGGCATATAGCCACATTTCAAATAATATAGTTACCTGGGGAGTTGGTAAATCCATAAAGAGTATTCGTAGGTCAGAAAAGAATCATTAGACTAATATATGTTAAAACCCATGGAGAGTTGCAAACCTATTTTTAAAGCTAAATAATATTTTAACTGTCCCTTCTGTATTTTTATTTAAATGTGCTCTATATGCCTATAAAAATAAACTGCACTTTGCGCGTGTCGGGGACTCTCATTGCTATGGTACTAGACATGGAGGCGAATTGCTAATCCCTAAACACAAAACTGCTACTTTTAAGAACTCACCAGCTTGTAGTTTTATATATGTTTACAATAAATTACCAGCAAATCTGAAAGAAATTACAACTTATTACGCATTTAAAAAGCAAGTTAAATTATTTTTCATTGAAAAAACTTTTTATACCATTAATGAATTTCTAAATTAATTCATTGTTAACGTTTTAATTTTACACTACATGTTTTAGTACATGCTATTTTTTTTTATACATTTCTTACACATATGTTTATATACTTTGTACATTTTTGTCTATGCACCTTTATACAGTTTATACATTCCTATACACTTATACGTTTTTGTACATTTATATATTTGTAAATTTTTTACTCTTTATACATTTTGTATGTTCTATTTTTTATTCTTGTACATTTTTGACAATTTTTAATGTGTATGCACTTTTTTCTTGTATACAATTATTTGACATATCATATGTACTCTTACTGTACTTACAAATGATGAATAAACGTTATTATTATTATTATTATTATTATAATTGGCCTTACTGAAAAGCCTGCCCTGTCGCTTTTTCGCTTTGTTGTTTTTTATATCTAGCGATACTTTACATAGAACAGCCTCATGATCAGACAGGCCTGCATCTATATTTGAACATATTACCTCATCCTTGTCAATATTAGTACATATATAATCCAAGATAGTGGCAGAATGAGGAGTAACACGTGTTGCTCCCTCAACATGCATATCTAGATTAAAAGAAGACAATAAATTCATTAACATTTCAGTGCCCACCGATGAGCTGTCCGAAAAATGTATGTTAAAGTTTTCATTGATTGATTGATCTGTGGCGGTACTCCATTCGTCACATATATGGAAAATGGAAAAACTGGTTATCTCTTATGCAACTAATGGAAGGAGAGTGGAAAATGTAAACAAACCGATTTTATTTTATTATATAATCTTTATTGATAATATTTTGGGAGAGCAATAGCGACATGTCCATTACAATTTATATTTGGGATGTCAGTTTGCTATAGCATGAACTAATTTAATTGGTAATTTATTTACAATATAAAATTGTAAATTAATTGAACTAAGTACAAATACAGATACAAAATTATCTAAAAATATTCTTTAAGTCAATTATAACTGTTTTAATTTTAACTTAAAATTATCATAAAACTAAAAATAGAATAATTACTTATTTATTGGCTGGTTTATATTTTAATTAAACTAAAAAAATAATCAATAACTTAGGAAACAATCTAAACGGAGCAAGTTTATTTTTTTAGTTTAACTTTGACTATAAACCCATTACATAGTTAGTATATCACTTCATAGAAGTGAATTCATTCATATGAAAATTTCTACGTTTTTAAATTCGTAACAAGAATACTTATCTACAATTTTAGATGATTTAACATGAACAGAACGTAATACATTGTGCAAGTATACATGAATTAAATGGTAAAATAATTTAAAATGTTAAAATAATGAAATTACACTATTATTTCAGTACCAACTAAAAAATGATTCAACGAGTTTTATTGCATGTCAAGGATATGTATATTTAAGTTATTATGTTAAATCAAAATAAAATAATAATTAGTGAAAAATGCTGATAAACGCAACGTTAAATATTAATAGTCTTATTCATTATTATAAAAAAGATTAAGCATAGCTAGTAAACGTCCTATTGTAATTTCTACAATAAAGTATAAATTACATAGATGTTATAAATAACTATACATAGGTATTTACAGGAATACAATTTATTATTAAACAAAGAGTGTTACACTATATTTAAAAAAACCCGTAAAAGTTGTCTTAACTTTGTATAAAATATAAAATATATTACCTGTTACGTTTGTTTATACAAAATTAGTACAAATTTTATTTGTTTTACATTAAAAAATTCTCTGAAATGTCAACAAATGTGTTGGATATTTTTATACATTAACATTACAGTTGAAATAATATATTAAATAGGAAATAAAGTATCTGTAGTGATTGTCCTTAAATATTAAGAAAATCAAACAGACTTTTTGTAAGTTTACTTGATGTCATACATATGTTACAACAAGGCCTGTTTAATTTATGGTATAAAAATCAGAGGCTAAAATCAAAAACTTTGGAAAGATAATATATTTACATTATATATTATTTCAAGGGACCAACACATGCAAGCGGAAAAGTATTGCTTTGAATACGCACTAAATTTTACAATATATTCATGTTTAAACCTAATATCAATAAAAATCCATTCACTTTGGTCCGAAGATCAGTTTATTAAGCTGATTGTTTTGCATTCAATCATTCCGAGTCAAAATTATTAAAATAATATGAATTTTTTACTTAATTACAATACACGTATATCACAGACCTACAATATTTAGATGTTTTGTTTCTCAAATCTAACTGAAAAAATTGTTAACGTAAAATTTCCAATATCTTACACCAAAATACAAAGAAAAATATGCAAAACAATACTTACAAGAAACGTTTTATAAATAAAGGTAAGTCACAGTCACGTCAAAAGAGTTAAAAGCACAATATTTAAGCACTGTTTTGGGTTTGATGTCCATCACAAAAACAGGGCACTTTTCACTGATTGATCGTTGAAATAATTTTTAGTCTAATTCGAGTCCTAGTTACATCTCTCGCACACAAATTATTTACATAAACAGAACGAGAGTCCAATACAAAGGGATACCTAAGAAAGTAAGTGCAAGGGGACCACGCTCTAACAGCTATCACACTAAAGGTCGATATATTTCATTTGGGTGGCTATTCTGGTTGCTGTTGTTTTGTCTCGAAGAACATTGCTGAAAAGAAAAAAAAATTGAATTTAGAACTTAACACATTAAATATGCCTATATTAAATTTAAGCAAGTTTTAAAAATATCTTGGGCGATATATTTAAAAAGGATTTCTCTAGACCGATTCACATTTATGGGTGCTCACGCCACTCCATTTTTTAAACTGCATGTGAAATGTATGCATGATTTATTCATACATATTAAATTATTATTATTATGGGTTTAACGTTTTATTTAGATTATTATCGCAATGGTATTTAGCCATTTCACTATTTCCACGACTCAACCAGGACTCTCACACACAAAGAACAACTCAACAACCATTCTTTACAATGCCATCTGCCGTAGCATATTCTTGAACTCAGGAGAGATAATAGCATCTAAAATAACTCCAATCTATCGAGAGGTGCACGTCATCGCAAAATTATATCAACATGCAAATTCCATATCCATATGCAGATCACCTAAGTTGGTATTGCGTAAAACTTTGATTATATGGTAGATTGAAACACGTTGATTTAAATGATTGAGTTAAGCTTGCATCGTGTTCTCATTTTGTCACATGTTAAATTGATTTTTTATTAGCTTGTTGGTTTAATCAGTGAAAGTTTCATAATTAAAGGAAGTAGAATAAAATATTAAGATGATTGGAATAAGAAGATGGCGAGTGCTGATGGAGGATAAGAACGAAAGGAGAAGAGTATTAGAGGAGGCCAAGGCCCAACACATACATCGCAATCCTCCTTTCTTAATTGCCCATCGATCTATCGAGCCAGATTTTCGATTTTTGTCCCTGTTTTTCAAAATTTTTGACCAAAATTTAAATTTCTTTGGAAAATGTTGAAAAATCATGGACAAAAATTGAAAATCTGGCTTGACACATCGAGAGGCAATTAAAAAACAGAGATTTTAAAAAAATGTCACTTTGGGTCCACTGTGCCATGGGTTGTCTTTGCCAATGGCGATGATAACAACAAATTTTGTTGACATTGTTTTTCAGGTTTCCACAAACCTAGTGGTAACACTACCATAAATATGAGAGGTAATGGTCGTGTTCATCACGGTAAGCAATCATTATTTTATATGAACGACACTAACCTGACCTGGTCGCTTAGTTTACTGTAACCACGTGATGAGCGTGACCATTATTGCCATTTAGAAGCAAAGCATTAACACTGTGTGTAGACATTGAATTTCAACATTTTAAAAACCAGGGAGGCAGGCAATACGACTGGATTTAACAGAACTGAAAGTGGCAAAATATATTGTTTCTACGGCCATAAAGAAAAGTAGAATTTTCTGCATTTTTTTAACATTGGAAATGTTAACGTTCTTGTATATGGGGCCAGAGTCATGAGTTTTCTGCAAGGCCGTCGACCGAAAGTGTCGAGGTCAGATGACCTAATACTGAGATACGTAGATATTGTGTATGTAGGTGTGAAAGCAATACATTCCCGAAATTTAATATGTTTTAGTGGCATGACATTTGAAGATCGACAGCTACCGTAGATGACTGAGAGGCGCATTGTTGATCGCCCAGTACAGGGCGATCGCGATCGCGTGTCTAAGGTGGACCAAATTAGATAGAATTTGGGGTTTTCGAAGTTCGAGTGGTAACAGCTGGGTGTTGATTAGAGGTGGTGGATAGGTAGGTGGGGTACATAGATTAGAGATAGGTGGTACTCGTATGATTCGTATCACTGGTAGCGGTACGAAACATCAAATATTTTCTCGATACGGATTCGTTTGGTACGAATCGTTAAAAAGAATCGAATCGCCCATCTGTAATATAGATAGCGCATTCCTCGGCCGCCGGCGAGCGACGTGTAGAGTAGTGGAAGTGGATAAGTTATAATACCGTACTTGCTTAATGGAGTAGCATCTCATTTGATCCCAGACAGCACTCGATAGCCTTAGGACAACCAATGGCCATACTTGGAGGATAAGCGGGACGTCCTGGAGACGTCCTAAACTGGGTTAATCCCGATTTCGGACCTCCTGTGGATATCCTTTTGGTGCAAATCGGGTTTGCCCATGGATGTCTTCGTCGTCGTCCATAGGAAGAAAAAGGGACCAATTTGGGTTAAAATCTGGACAACCTACAGACATCCACAATGGGACAGCCCATGGTTGTCGATAGGAAGAAAAAGGGACCAATTTAGGTTAAAATATGGACAACCTACAGACATCCACAATGGGATAGCCCATGGTTGTCCCCATAGGAAGAAAAAGGGACCAATTTAGGTTAAAATCTAGACAACCTAGACATCCACAAAAGTTGCATCCGGTTATCCATGGTATCCATGGTATCCATAGGTATCTCTTTCTAAAATATTGTGATTGCTGTTGACAACAATTTGAAATTCTGGGTATACTCACTCACCCTCCCTTGAGTAATAAGTAAATCTCATATTGCAAAAAAATAATAAATAATAAAATATGCATTTGCAATATGTGCATTTTCTTGTGTAGTGGATGCACTACACTTTAGTTTCTGACTTTTTGGCAGTAAACACTGCTGAGTAGGTGAGTGTCGCAACAGAAGTAATTTGCAAATTGCAAGGGGAGTCATGATGTCCTATATAAAATATAGGACATCAACTAAATATATGTCACGATGAAAATATAATGTAAATAAAAACTAAATAAAAATGTTCTTACTTGTACCTTACGTGCATTATGAATTATCATGTATTTGAAACCTACATTAGCCCAACAGGTTGACCTATGGATAGCTCTTGGGATAGCCTTTGGTTATCCCTATATAGGTTTTATATAGGACATCAATAACCCTAAAGGTTATCCTATGGATATCCGCATAGGTTATCCAGTGGATATCCCTATTCTGGCTGTTATTAGGACCGAAGGATAACCATTGAACTTCCTATCGGCATCCTGTGCTGTGTGGAATAGGACGATCGGCGCGGTTATTTTGTAGCTATGGATTCTAATAGTTATTTATGTTATAAGCGTTCGAGTGGCTGTGAACATGATGTAGGATTGTTTATGATCCAGATTTCATACAGAATTTTATCTTCTGGCACATTTTGACACTGAAAATGATGTCCATAATTAAACATTTTGACACGTCAGAAGATAAAATATTATTATGTTTCATATACGGTGTTATCATTTCCAATGTCTCTCATGGTTGCAAGGATTGTGAAATCTGTGAATTTTTACATAAATGAGTGTTGACATGATTGAATTTTGATTTGATAGTATTGCACTATAAACTTAAGATTATAGAGTATACTACTCAACCAGGACAGTCACACTGACAACCATTCCCTGCGACATTACTATCTACCACAGCTGAGATTCGGACTCAGAAGAGATACACATCAGTTAGCCGTGTTATCTCACACAACCACGATCTAGTCTGCTAAGTCGTTGCCTATACACGAAACTGAAATAATATACCGAGAATTGCGTTAATAGGCAATATCTCCATTATTTGAAATGATAAAAATATAAATAAAACAGACCTGCAAAAGGCAGCAAAGACTTCATCTGATACCCTGGAATCATGTTGCCTCTTGCAATCGCTAAGAAACTATCGCCAACTTTTTTTTTTCTACAGCCTCTGTAATCGCATCCCCGCATCATTCTGAGCACAGTGATATACCATACTTGGTATGTTTGGAGGATGTTATGGATCAGATTTGTGATGCTTGCCGTGTAACACCAGCTAGGCTTAGAGCAACTTGCACACGAGAATTGTTGCGACGCTTGGAAACTTATGTGGAAGCCGGAGATACCCAGTTGAATATCCAGTGAACATTTGTTAGCATAATCTCTTAATTTTTTAATATAGTGCATTTTCATTTTTTGCCATTATTTTGCAACATGGGTTATTTGTACCTATTACATAACTCTAACATAATACCAAATATGGTATATCACTGTACTCAGAATGACATGGGTATGCGATTTGCGATTTCAGGCCGTAGCTATACAGGGTTGCCAGAGTCAACACGGTTCCAGTGGTGAGATCCAATGGAGTCTTTCATTCTTTTTGCAGGTTTTTTTTTATTTATATATTTATCTTTTGAAATAACGGACATATCGTCTGTTAAAGTAATTCTGGAACATCCAGTATATGATACCTACTTAATGTATACTATGAAACAAATAGCTGATATTTCAGAAGAAAGTTATATTGACAAAAACTATGACTAAATTTTTTAGTCTTAGAAAAATAATGTATAAAACTCACATGGAAAAAGTGTTTTCAATACTCGTCTCGAGTCTGGTGCAACTTTCAGAGTTGTGTTTGAAAGCGATCTTTCCCACAATAGTTATACAGAACACTATTAACTACTAGCACAGAAAATTTTCATTTAAATACTCACTGCTTGCTTTCGTTCCCAAGTCTTCATTGCTGATTTATATTTTTCAAATTCATGACACCAGTCTGAATAAATCTTTTGATAGTCATTACTCTTGGCCGGTGGCGAACAACGGTGAGCATCAACGGTAACATTGTAAGAGCACAGAAGAGAGGCACCCATCCAACAGTCATATCTCCCCGCATCTGCTTCAGTGACAGCAATGATTACCAAACCATGTTCAGAAGTTTCGATGTATTTGTCTGGCCTATATTGAATCTTGTAACGTCCTTTTTCTTTAGAGTAGTGATACCAAGTAATGGTTTGCGATGCTAGGACAGCCGGCATTTTCAAGAAGCAACCAAGGTGGAGGCTCTGGCCCCAGGTTACTACCATCTTCTTCTTTACCACACTGCTGTCACAAACATCGATGGTGCTATTGGAAACGTCTTGTAGCAAACTGTAAAAAAACGTACTTTATATTGAAAGAGTGAGTCATGAGATACTACAATAACTTTTCTATATTTTTAAATTATCTAATGACTTACCCAGGTGAGTATGGTTTACAAACGTTAGAGTCTTTGTCCCAGCCACAGTAAGGATCATGAACGCATCTAAGGCAATTGTCATACCTCCTGTTGCACATTACAAGGTCAACTTGCTTGACTCTATAGTCAGAGGCAACATACAAAGCTTTATGCTCTTTGGAAAGTTCCATCACTTGGATAGGTTCTCTGGGAGTGACATCAAAGACATCTAGTAAAATTGAGGCAGACCCTTCTTCTTTTGCCCATTCTACAATTTTGTGTACTCTGCCATCATCTGAAAAAAAAAAAAGAAATAGTATATAGAGCATTGGTTATACAGTACTTGATTATATACAATTGTACAATTGTTAAAAATATTGGAAACAAAATCAATTGCTAATTATTTATCTTTCTAATCATTCATTACGAAGTGAATGGTCAGTAACCGACAACAGCACCAAACCACGGGACCTGGTTCTGATATACAGAAGGATCGTGGAAGGTACTGGCGCCGGCATATATAGTGATATGAGGAACTCACAGTTTACCACATTGCTAGGAAAATACACCTGTGTCTTTCAGGTAGAAATACACGCTGTACTAGATTGCGCAGTAGAAAACAATAAGAGAGCCTATAAAAATAGGCAGATTAATAATCTAACAGACAGCCAGGCGGCTGTAGGGGTACTGTTAAACCCTAAGCTGGTGTGGGAAAGCCAAGAAGAACAGAGCCTAGCAGACCACAAAGGTAACCCTTCAGTGGATGCTGGGACACACAGGAATCGAATGCAATGAGAAGCTGACGAGCTAGTAAGAAAGGGACCATCAGCTCCATATATTGGCCCGAAACCAGCCCTGGGAGTACCACAGTACAGGGCCTAATAAAGATCTGGGTCAAGAATCAGCACAAAGAATACTGGGACAAAACAACCGGGGAACAACATGAAAAAACCTTTATCAAAGGACCATCCAGGAAGAAGACTGAAGAACTGCTGTCACTAAGCAGGAATCAGCTCCGCATAATCACTGGCTTCCTAACAAGGCACTGTGCTCTGAAAGGACACCTACACAAAATAGGATTGTTCAACGGGGACCTAAAATGCAGGCAATGCAATAGGGCAATGGAGACATCCTACCACATCCTGTGCGACTGTGAGACTCTGGTTCACAAAAGACAGGCAATATATGGACAACCAAGACTGAGTCCAGAAGAATATGAAATCAAACCATCGATGGGGTTGTACAAGCTAGGGACCAGAGTACTGGATTGGTTATCATAAAATCAAATGGGAGAATGTCACAATAAGTCCAAGAGGCTGTACTGGGTTGGTTTCACCTCTGCAGATTTTTTGTTACAAGTAAATAAAGAATATTTAAATATTAAAGTTGTATATAATTTGCTGTAAATTTTTATGGCATTAACAAAAATAATTTATGTTAATTAAAACTACTCGAGAATAAATAACTGTAATTATATACTTACTTGTTCCTGCATAATAGACAGTATAATCCAAAACTGCTCCTCCAATGTCAACTTTAATTTTATCGACTACCAATCTTGTAAAGAAGATATCTCTTTTGAAGAATACAGGTTTTTCGTTCTCATGCATTACGGCGGAGTCCATTAAAGGATGACTTCTTATAAAATTCAACACTGTGTCTGGTAAAGTTTCGGTGTCATTGACACATGTCCCAGGACGTGGCTCAGGAACCCTGCCAGATAAGACTGGCAACCATGCCGAGGAGGAAGTTGCTTGTTCTTTAAATTTACCACTGAACACTTCTTGAATGTCTGAGAGACGGAAGGAGCAAATGGCAGATCCCATAAGACCGTTGGTTGAGGTTGTGAATGTTCCATAAAATTTGGTATCATCGCCGGGGACCTTGTAGATGCTTTCTATTAAGAACAAAATTACTCATTAGAAAACTATTATACTTACAAGTATTTGTGGTGACAATCAACACTAGTTTTAAAAAAAAGGGATATTGTTTGGGTAGAAATTCTTAACTATATTTAAAGAATGGCAGTTTTTCAATATTTTCATGTTGTTTTTTAATGTGCTCTTCTGACAATGTAGCCTTGTTGGGCCACTATGCCTCAACATTGACCCTTGTATGCTCCATTTCATTTCTACGTTTAAATTGTACAAGGACTTAATCATGTATGGGCTTTTTTTTTTTCCTAATGGGTTGCGGTGCCGAAGCTTGAGCTTATTGTACCCATGTATGGGCTTAATCAACAAAAAAAAAAAAAAAAAGAAAGCCCCTAATATCGAAGCAAATTATTTCAGTCTTTTTCTCAACTCGATTAACTTAACGAGACATTATTTATTTAAGAAAAATGTATATGGTAAAAGGACAGGAGAGCCTTATGCTTATGATGTAAAATTTATAAATAAACAAGATGTAAAAATGATGCGAATGATTTAGTATAGGTACATGAGTTCTTAATCACATTCTAATTCTAGAGATAATGAAGATATATCAATGTGAAAATAAATCTGTCTCCAACCGAGGTGAAGAACTTTATGCTAGGTAATATATAACAACATGCACAATGATGTATATCCAGAGCAAGTAAATTTGATTCATTTGGTAAAGCTATTGCATGGGATGGTAAAATGGGTATACACAATTGGATATGATGGGCAATATTATTATAAATACCCATGCAACAGAAAATATTTTGCATATCAGGAAAAATGTAAAATTCATCCACATGCAATTCGATTTTCGCACTAAGTCAATAAATGTATAGAATCTGTGTTAAACAATAACACTTCTTCTTAAAAATCGATAGAAACATGTAAAAGTTAAAAATAAAAACATCTAATATTACAATATTAATTAATAAAATACACGCATTTCAAACGCCGATGACATCACAATGGCAGTTTGCAGATTAGTTAATCATAAAACCATAAAGTTTCCACATTTATATTTGATTAACACAAATTTAAAGCATCATAGTTGATGGCTATAATATTCAGCAGCAGCATTTTCAGTTTTTCATTTATTTACTATTAATAAAACAAATGGCAAATTTTACTGGCTCTGACTTCCCTCACTGCAACTCTACAAGAAATTAAATAACTCAAAAATTATAACAGATAACTTCAATCTGAAAATTGCCTTAGAAAAATCAGGGTCGGCCTTAGTTCCTCAAGCGCCCTCATGAGATATTTTAAAAAGCGCCCCTTTTTTTGGTCTAGTCAGAGAAAATATTTTTTCGTCCTCATCTCAAAATTGATGAGCGGGGGTAAAATCCAAAACGAATTTTTTTCGTCCTCAAGGTTTACTCGAAACAAAAAAATATTAAGCTCGTGGCACAGCCCCCTCCCCTCCCAAGGGCCGGCCCTGAGAAAAATTTCACTGTTAGAAGTATCATCACTTGCCCCCGACCATTTAGTAAGGTTATATGAATATATTACAGTAGTGGTTCCCACTTGACCCAAATACCAAGGCAAGATCCTAAGTATATAAAGGTACATTAATTTTTTAATAATTTGCTTTTTTAAAATACCTTATTTTGGAATTCTAGAATCGATAGTAAACATTACTAAGCATATTGTGTAAAAACTAGAACCTTCCAAGACTCTTACAATTGATTTTATATAATATCAAAGTTGAACTTTTAAAATCCTTAGTCCTACTTATCTCCGTCCACCTTATCAAAAATTTTGGTAGATTAATAGTAGGTAATTTGACATTACTGAATTCGATATTTGATTGATGACTTTGTATAGCTCAAATGCTATAACTGAATAAAAGTGCTTAGAATCCAACGAGGACCCCATATTTCAATTTTGAACCGAATCTGAGAAAAAATACAAATACAAATTTTTACCCCGACCATTACGCATCTTTTTATTTATTTATATTTTTTTCTTAGATCTTGGATCCTCGTTGGATTCTAAAAACTTTTTCTTAATAAAATTTTTCGATATCTTGTCAATTTGAGCTATTTTTCTGTTCCACTACAAACAAAATGCGAAAAAAGCACGAGATTTACAAAAAAAATTACCAGGTAGAAGTAATTTGGGCGCCAGATTCAGATTCAGCGTACCAAAATGAGTGAAGATATGATGGTTTCTTTTCTAGTACAACATACTTTTTTTATTTTGTGGGGCTGGCTGTGTTATTTAAGAAAATTTTTTATTGTACGTTCAACACAGATTTTATTAAAATATTGACTTAGTGGCCTTAGTGCAATAAGCGAATTGTCTAAACAATTTTAATTTTAATAATATGCGCACAATCATAATTTCATGTCTAATTAGTCAGCAATTATTTCTTATTATAAAACATACAGGGTGTCCATTAAAGAATGGGCCTTAGAGGAACAATGGATTCCTGACATTAAAATATTACGACTTAACCAAACTTACCTTAGTCCAAAAGTTGATATTAACAGAGCTACAGGGTGTTAAAGTCAATATTATATTTATAATTTCCCTACATAACTTTTGAAATTTTTTAAATATTGGTATGAAAATTGGTGGATAGGAGTTTTCTGATATGAGAAATTCAAATCTTCCCCCATTTTCGGTGTAAATCCTAGAGGGCGCCACATAGGCAATATTTAGGGTGTAAATGTACTCCTAACTTTTTCACCCGTAATGTTATAGCCATTTTCATTAAAAAGTCCTAAACATACATCATTTTTACGGAGAAAAAGTATACTTGTCATTGGCCTTAGAAATTGACCGTTTTCGAGATAATCGCATTGTAACAATTAGCCGCATAATTCATTATAAGACATATTCATTTTCAAATTGTCTTCCATTTAATAATACACTTTCAGCATCTTTTAAGAAAATTTTGCCTAATACAAAAAAAGGATGGAAGCAAATCACGAATATGGTTTGCAGCTGCCACTATTTTCTGCCAGAGTTCTTGTCTTGTGTTACTTGTTTGAGAGTATACAAGGCTTTTCATGGTACCCCAGAGGAAAAAGTCCATTGCCGTTAGGTCTGGACTCCGTGGTGGCCGTGGATGCTCACTTCCGCGTCCAATTCAACGCCTAAGACATACATTATCTAAATGATTTCTTACAATCAGAGGATAGTGAACAGGTGCTCCGTCGAGTAAAAACCACATATTTTCTCGGATATCTAAAAGCACTTCATCCAATATATTTTGTAAGTCATTTTGAAGGAAGTGTAGATAGTTTTCTCCATTTACTAGCGGTGGAAGTTCAAAAGGACCCACAAGATAATCTCCAATTATTCCACACCAAATATTAATTTTAAATTCATATTGAAAATGTCTCACTCTTGCGGCCCTTGGATTTTCTTCAGCCCACAAATGACTGTTTTTTGTGTTAAAGATTCGCCTTCGAGTAAACGTTGCCTCATCCGTGAAAAGAACTCTATTTAATAAAGTTGGATTTCTTTGCTTTCTTAACGTAAATTCGCAAAATTGTATGCGACGAGGAAAATCACCTGGCAACAAATTTTGTACTGGTGTGAAATGGAATGGGTGTAATTGTTGCTCATGTAAATGTTTGATACTGTGCCACGAGTTAATCCAGTATTTGCAGAGATTCGGCGAATACTTATTTCAGGATCGTCTTCAATAAGATTTAATACTGCTTCCTCTTGTTGGACACTATACACTCAAAGAAAATGATAGGTAAATTCAACCAAAAAGAGCATGAAATCGCGCCTATCTAGTTTCATAGTTAAATCAATCAGTAAAAAATAGTCATACAACTTTATTTGTTTTCGTAAACAAATAGTAGTTTAATAATCATATCTTCTTGTAACAAATTAAATAGTACAATGACATTTTTTTATGTTCACTAACCATTTTCAATTTGGTCTACAATTAAATAGTACAACGACTTTGTTTTTTGTTCACCAACTAATTTTTAGGTTGATCTACACTTTATTGTATGATGAAGTTTTTTTTGGTTAGCCAAAATCTCAGTATTGAGACATCAGACCACCCAAACCAAAGATTAGAGATCGTTTATAAGACCCATCCAAATATATCGATGATCCCTGAGAGAATTTGAACACTGCAATCATGTTATTAATTTTCTATAAATTCATAAGAGTGCAAGATAATGCATGATGGATTATTGTTAGTGATTTGTATGCGGCGTCATCTGGGAATAATTTCTGTAATAGACTACGTGGTAAGCAAGGAAATTTTATGGTAATTCTTTTAGAACTTCTAGAAGACGACAATAATATTGGTTTGTCTACCAAGTACAATAGTACAGCGAACTAATACTGGGTTAGAATTACAATTCGATAATAGTTAAAAATAAAATATACTATTATCTAGTTTAATTTGACAGAATTCAACAAAATAATAGTCAGACGAACAAAATAATAGTATTATTCATCTATTTTTTAAGTTAATGTTTGTGTTGTTGTACGACAACTTTTTATTATTTAAAATAACAATCACCTCTTGTTTGAAAATACCATCAATATAGTTTGGTTTAACAAAATTAACGATATTGTTAGTTAACCATTTTTTTTTTGTTGAATTTACCCATACTATTTCTTTGAGTGTACGAACTACAGGACGTCCATGGGAACGTCTAGGACGACAAAAACCTGTTTCTTTTAATCCTGTAAAAAGTCTGGAGAATAATTTTCGATCAGGTTGCCTTCGATTTGGATAAGTATTTGCATATTTTCTTGCTGCAGCACGTCCACTATAATTTTCTTGAGCATATATAGCCACCATATCAATTATTTCGCTATTTGAAAAAAAATTATTCCTCGGCATTATGCAAAAATATAATTTTTTCGTAATAAATTACAACACAGTAACTGTCAAATTTAGCCGTGTTTAATTGTCAAAAGTATTGTTGACATCGACGCCTACTAAGTTAATATTTCTTATAATGAATTATGCGGCCGACTGTTACAATGCGATTATCTCGAAAACGGTCAATTTCTAAGGCTAACGACAAGTATACTTTTCCTCCGTCAAAATGATGTAGGTTCAGGAATTTTTAATAAGGCTGTATATGTTATATATGTTCTGGTTGTATCCTGTAATTGGGCTTCTGCCTGTTGGGTATGTAATTAAAGTAAATAAATAAATAAATAAATAAATAAAAACATTACGGGTGAAAAAGTTAGGAGTACATTTACACCCTAAATATTGCCTATGTGGCGCCCTCTACGATTTACACCAAAAATAGGAGAAGATTTGAATTTCTCATATCAAAAAACTCCTATCCACCAATTTTCGTACCAATATTTGAAAAACTTCAAAAGTTATGTAGGAAAATTATAAATATAATATTGACTTTAACACCCTGTATCTCTGTTAATATCAGCTTTTGGACTAAGGTAAGTTTGGTTAAATCGCAATATTTTAATGTCAGGAATCCACCGTTCCTCTATGGTCATTCTTTAATGGACATCCTGTATATCATAAGATTTAACAATAAGCAATCGATAACATAGAAAGAGGTTGTTTTCTCTTACATTGAACCCAAGAACCCATGCTAATTAAATCATAAAGAAAATAAGAATTAAAATATAATACTTACGGATTTCATTGAAATAGAAGGGAAATTCACCAGGAATGGAACAGTTTAGTCTAGCTTTGAGATAAGTGGCCCAGTTCTGTGAGAGGATATTCTTTCCTCCTGTGTCCTTTTTGCAAACTCTTGCCACTCTGGAATAAACGCTTTTACCGCAGTTGATGTATTCCACGGCGGTTTCTCTAAAGAAGAACAAAACGTAATCGCCGATATCAAATGAACCCACAAAGTTAGGCTCTGAAAAGAAAGAACAGAAAAAAATAAGTTAAATCTTTATTTTGAAGGTGATTTACTTCAAAGGACGAAAAGCTAAGTAAAGAGGGAACGTTAAATATTTAAAAAATACAGGGCCATTTAGGTATAATTTAAAATTCATAACACCTTTGGCTTTATTTATTTATTCATTCATAATTTTACTTTATCGAATAAGTTGGAAGAAGGTTCATTTATGGCAGACATATAGAATAAAATATTCGAGTATCTAGTGCGCATCAAATAAATTTTTTTGTACAAATGTATCTTGTCAGTAAATAGAAACGTTACTTACAACTGAAGGAACAATTTTTTCTCTATTTCCCATTTTCGCTTTATAATAAATAACAAGCTAAGAACGTACTCTTCGCCTGTTCACTGAACTTTTTATATAATTGTTACACATTCTGTAGGATACTCTTTGTTTTTTGTAATGTTAGTTTTAGACATTTTTAATTTTATAGTACGAACTTAGTTGGTAAAATACTCAGTGTAAAATAAAATAAAATTAAAAAAAAAAACTATACCATTTGGGTTTCGAACCCGGGACCCTTGTATTCCGAGTCAAAAGCGTAAGAACTACAAAACCACCTCTTACACGTAAAAAAATGTAAATTTTTACATTATAAGACACGAGCTAAAATCATGTTTTCACGGTTGTATATTACATTATGAAATGTATATTTGTAAAATATATAAATATTTAGATATTAAAATGAAATATCATTTCACCAGATTTCTATTCAATTACAAAAATATAAAAATCAAAACAATTTTTTCTTCAAATTTAAATCATTAATAATATTTTTATTTACCGATCGATTTTGCTCAAACACAATAGGGTTCTTCCTCTAGCTAACACTAATTTACTGTCCAAATTTCAGTACAATCGGATTTTTCTTTCTTGAGTTATCGTGCTTACAAGAAACGTGACGGACGGACAGACGAACATTTTGAAAGTTGTTCAAATTACGTTCACTAACACAATGATATGAAAATTTTTTGTCTGCGAGCGATACTTACGGTTTTAGAAATGTGCCGATCAAATGCAATATAGGTACTCTTCGTTTTCGTATTTGCGAAGAGTATAATAATATACAGCATGTCTTAAAGGGCCCCGCAATAATCTTTGATCAAAATTCTCACGGGCCCAACTCAATTCTATGTCTAGCTTCCGAGATACAGCTCAAGAAATTTACAAGAATTACCTATTGTATAATGGGAAATGGGCCTTTCCCACGTAATTGAACTTGATGTTTATTATGTCATAAATCATTTATTAACACCTAATAAATATTGTATATACACGTCATATCGTATAATATTTTAATTTTAAATGGATATTTTAAAAATAAATATATTGCCTACTTCACTCCATATTTCAAACGAGTAAACGCGCTCAAATTACGTCATGAGCGGATCCTCCAATCAAAATTAAACAATTTCCGGCTTCACACGAATATTAACCGAACCTGTCGACATTTCTAAATTTTACATCTCGTCTGGAAACCTGCCGATGAGACTATTTCCATGTTGCCTAATGACTATGAATGTTTAGCGTTAGAGGAAATGCTTTCATTATTTCACTAAAGAATGTCTACTTTTTATCTCCGCTTTTGAAAATAATGAATTTCCATTGAATATAATACCACCTATAATAAAAATGATAATAATTAATAGAAGAAACATACTTTATATGTCGGCTCTCAACAAATACTGACACTTGGCAACACTGATAGAAATAATATGGGTATTAAATAATAATTAATAGAGATAGGTTATGTTCTCTTATTTACGTTGTGATCGTACGTATCTAGTTTTTTATAATTATCCCAGGCAACATAGTCACGTCATTTTGACGTCATTTTTTGGTAACTATTCGTCGGCGACGTCATGTTACCAAAAAGTCACGTCTTAATGACGTCTGCATTTGTACGTTATAATGCCGTACATTAAATTCGTCATTATTACGTTTTTATTTAGTGATTTTAAACATCAGTGACGTCTTAAAGACGTCTGCATTTGTACGTCATAATGCCGTACATTAAATTCGTCATTATTACGTTTTTATTTAGTGATTTTAAACACCAGTGACGTCTTAAAGACGTCTGCATTTGTACGGCATTATGACGTAGATTAAATTCGTCATTATTACGTTTTTATTTAGTGATATTAAACACCAGACAAAAAACATTAGTTTTACAAAATTGCCACCCCAATAATTATTTACAGAATCTTTAAAAATACAATAATAATAAGTGGATTTTTAGCATTAATTACATGGTAATAATAAACGTCTTATTAAGTCGGAATAATTACAATTATATTTTTTTGGCTGTATATTAATATCATCAACAGTATAGGATTTTTTTTGATCTAGGGTTCATTGGCCAATAGCTATTAGCCAGCGTCATATATTGGTTTTGTCAAAAAGTGATCTAAATTTATCCCAGGCAGCAGACTGACGTCATTTTGACGTCATTTTGGTCGACGACGTCACGTGACGAAAAAATGACGTCGGAGTAACGTCATATTGTGACTAAATTATGACGTCATGTTGAGACGTCGATGCGACGTTTGGTGACGTAATTTTTTCATTGCAGAAATGCTTTCTAGTTGGCGCCACATGCAAACTATGCATTACCACGTTGTTTGCTGCATAAATTATTTTTAGATGGCGCCACATACAAACCATTGAAACTAATCAGTCCTTCTTTATACCTTATACTCTAATGAATTTATAGAAAATAAATAAAAATATAAATTGCAATGTTCAAATACATTCAGGAAACCTTGATTGATTTGGATGGATTCTATAATGGTCAGGTTAAAGATCATTATTATGTGGCTGGACCGAGATAGCATAAAAACCAGTGAGTGCTTCACCTATTAATTGTCCATTCATCTACATCGTACATGGCAGCTTATCCTGTAATGCATATCATACATCGGAAAATGGAAAAATCCTAGAGCCTTAAGATTTACATGCCATATTGCACCAAATTGGCTTATTTATTATATTTCTCATATGTACATTTATTAGTTAATCAAAAATAGCTTACATATGTAAGCCCATCGGCGTCACTTAAATGACGTCAATGGGCTGTGACATTTTGCCGTCATATTTTACGTCATTTTCACGTCATATTTAACGTCGCATTGGTGATAAAGGTGCCGAAAAAATAACGTCAAAATGACGTGACCGTGTTGCCTGGGATGCTAGAATGTGTATGTATATACATTGTTTTTTTTTTTACAAGAAGGTGTATTCTTACATTAAAATGATCTTCACAAACTCTATGTCTTTCTGAATCTGGCATGTTACTTATATTCATCGCCATAGCCCGTACTTTTCGAATGATTGGGTTTTTGGGTATTGAAATAAATAATCAGCGTTTACATTTGTATTTTTACAAGATGGTACCATACAATGCCTTCCAACCATTTTTATATATAGTCCAAATAAGATTCACAATCACACATAAAAACACGAAATACTTTAGAAAAGAAAACTACATAAGACGACCTGATTTGATGAGGTTATATTGTTATCGAATGTGTTGTGAATGTGTCACACGTTGGTCACACCGTCACACGCCACTAGAACTAATAAAGCTTGATGTCATGTCTATCACTTCGGTAAAGCTAGAAAGAGACAAACACTTATGCGTACAATCTGCTCATATATAGCCTCTACCAAGGGTGCTAGAGTATACTGATTGGCCCGTCCGCCGAATGCGTCATTAGTGGAGACATAATGCCGACAATTTTAAATTCATATGACATAATAATTTTTTTCTGTAGAAAAGAAGCAAATTTTGCAAAAAAGAAAAAATACTGGTGAGATGTTTTAAAGAGAACTTCTCAAATATTCAATAAAAAAAAACGTGGGAAAGGCCCATTAAAAACTTTTCGAATTGACGATTTTTTTCAAACATTCTATATTGTGATACACTCAAAGAAAATGATAGGTAAATTCAACCAAAAAGAGCTTATGAAATCGCGCCTATCTAGTTTCATAGTTAAATCAATCAGCAAATAGTAGTTTAATAATCATATCTTCTTGTAACAAATTAAATAGTACAATGACATTTTTTTATGTTTACTAACCATTTTCAATTTGGTCTACAATTAAATAGTACAGCGACTTTGTTTTTTTGTTCACCAACTAATTTTTAGGTTGATCTACACTTTATTGTATGATGAAGTTTTTTTTTTGGTTAGCCAAAATCTCAGTATTGAGATATCAGACCACCCAAACCAAAGATTAGAGATCGTTTATAAGATCCATCCAAATATATCGATGATCCCTGAGAGAATTTGAACACTGCAATCATGTTATTAATTTTCTATAAATTCATAAGAGTGTAAGATAATGCATGATTGATTATTGTCAGTGATTTGTATGTGGCGTCATCTGGGAATAATTTCTGTAATAGACTACGTGGTAAACAAGCAAATTTTATGGTAATTCTTTTAGAACTTCTAGAAGACGACAATAATATTGGTTTGTCTACCAAGTACAATAGTACAGCGAACTAATACTGGGTTAGAATTACAATTCGATAATAGTTAAAAATAAAATATACTATTATCTAGTTTAATTTGACAGAATTCAACAAAATAATAGTCAGACGAACAAAATAATAGTCTTATTCATCTATTTTTTAAGTTAATGTTTGTTTTGTTGTACGACAACTTTTTATTAATTAAAATAACAATCACCTCTTGTTTAAAAATACCATCAATATAGTTTGGTTTAACAAAATTAACGATATTGTTAGTTAACCATTTTTTTTTGTTGAATGTACCCATACTATTTCTTTGAGTGTACGTTCTTTATAATATTTTGCACTAAAACGATTTGTTGTTTTAATAAAAATAGCGTGGAAAATAGTATATTATGTAACAAGTTTTATAAACGTCATTTTAGTCACGAGTTTTATTAATCGCGAGCGACGCGTAGCGGAGCGAGTGTTTAATAAAATGAGTGACTAACAAGTTTATAAAACGTGTTGCATACTATACTTTTTCTACGACAGCAAATATCTAAATAAAAAATTTGGAAGTTATTTTAATATTTCATTTATTAACGTATCAATAACATGGTAACAGTAAAAAATTACTAAACTATCGTTCTACTTATTGTGTATATTAATGGTTACATTGGAAACATTTTGGCAATTGCTAAAAAAACTAAGTGATTTTCCTAAATGCGTTCCATCGAACTGTGTTAAATTTGCTTCATGATTTGAATTGAAGCTAATACTTGGTCCACTTTCATTTTTATCAATGCTTGAACTTTGAGCAATTGCAATATCAATATTCTCTTTATTTTTTTGCGTTGCATTATTTTGAACAGTGTTCATGATTTTAGTAGCGGTCTCAATTTTATTGTTTAACGAGTGGTCAATATAACTCTCTGCAACAGCTGTGGATCGCCACCCTCCATGACGCTTTAGTGCTGTGATGTCCGCACCCGAGTCCACCAAAATCGTCGCTGAAGACCTTCTTAGGCAATGACCAGTATAAGCAGTAGGGTCAGGTAATTTTAAGAATTTTGCTACTACGCTAGAGAGGCTGCCAAATTTATTAATTCCAATTGGCTGTTTTCTACATTTTCCTCGCTGGTAGTTTAAGAAAAATCGGGTAGTACTTGTCAGGTTTGGAGGTCGAAGTTCCATGTATTTCTTGCATGTATGATAGAAATTACCTCCAATAACAAACTGACGTTCCGTTTTTGTTTTCGTGTCAGGAATGTGAACTAAAAGGGCCGTGTTAAGGTCTTCAACATCACTTGTTTGAATTTTCGTCAATTCTTCCCGCCGACAAGCTCCCATTATTCCAAAAAGTAACCCTACCTAAAATATTTATAATTTTGTTTATTTTTATTTAATTTGGTTTTATACTATTACCTTTGTAAATAGGTATTCTTCGTCTGGAGCAGATGATAAGAATTCTCTAATTTGCTGGGGTGTCAATATTTTCGACTTTTTAGGTCTGTAACCGTCTGATTTACGCTTCAGAAATGCGCACAATTTGGGGTACTTGCTAATATCAACATTGTTTTTTAGATTAATTGTCGTCCGCAGCATTGAATAGATTGCCCACAAAGAGGACGGTTTCATATTTTTCGACAAATTTTGGAAATAAGCAAGTAATACATTCTCAGAAAATGAATTTGTTTGGTTTTCTTGACACCAATCTTGGAAAAGTTTATATGCACGTTCGTATTGACTTTTAGATTTTTCTGGCAGCAAACTAGCAGTTGCCGATGCCGCTGCTTGAGTAATTTCGGGCGGAGTACCAATGAAAACATCTTCTTCACTTTCACTGTCGTTTAGGCTCATTTTTTCCAAAAAATACAAAATTACTTGTCTCTTGTCACAACGCGTCTATTTATTTTGACAGATTGATGACAAGAATTACGGAAAACTAACTTGATTTTTGCCATTAAAATATCTAGAATTAACCTCAGCCGTGACTAATATCTCGTTGCTACCCACACAGCACAGGATGGCCATGGGATATCCTAAAATGATCCCGTATATCCGATAAATGGATTGTTCATTTGGGATGTCAATAGGAAGTCCACTGGTTATCCTTTGGTCCCAATAACAGCCAAAATGGGGATATCCATTGGATAACCTACATGACTATCTATAGGATATCCTTTAAGGTTATTGATGTCCTATTTAAAACCTATATAGGGATAACCAAAGGCTATCCCTAGGCCCATCCATAGGTCAACTTGTTGGGCTAATAGTAGGTACCAAATTCATGATAATTGATAAATTCACCTAAGGTACAAATGAGAATTTTTATTTATTACTTAAAAAAATATGGTCCTAATAACAGCCAGAATAGGATGACCTATATGACTATCTATAGGATAGCCTTTTTGGGGTTATTTAAAACCTATATAGGGATAACCAAAGGCTATCTCTAGGGCTATTCATAGGTCAACTTGTTGGGCTAATGTAGGTCCCAAATTTATGATAATAGATAAATTCATCTAAAGTACAAATGAGAATTTTTTTTATTTAGTTTATATTTGCATTATACTTTCATTGTGACGAATGAATTTTATTGACGGAAGACATTACTTATAAAAAATGGCCCTAATACAGCCAAAATGGGAATATTGGCTAGCTCGTTCTTAGCGCGAAGTTTCAATAATTCATGTTAGATGGCTCTCCTTGCAAGGTGCAAATTACTTCTGTTGCGATACTTACCTAGTAAGCCTGAAACTACAGGTTGTGTAATCTATCCATTACACAGGAAATGCACATATCTTGCAAATGCCTCTTTTATGAGAGTTAATTTTTTTGCAATAAGAGATTTATTTATTACGCAAGGAGGGTGAGTATACCCCAAATTTTAAATTGTCTACAGTAATCACGATTTTACACAAGATCAATTTTGATCCTGTGTAAATACTATGGGTAACCAGATACAACCATGTGTGGATGTCTGTGGGTGTTCAGATTTTAACCTAAATTGGTCCCTTTTTCTTCCTATGGACAACCACGGGCTAACCTATTGTGGACATCTGTAGGTTATCCCGATTTTAACCCAAATTGGTCCCTTTTTCTCCCTATGGACGACCATTGAAGACATCCATGGGCAAACCTGATTTGCACCAAAAAGATATCCACAGGAGATTCGAAATCGGGATTAACCCAGTTTAGGACGTCCCCAGGACGTCCCGCTTATCCTCCAAGTATGGCCAGTGGTTGTCCTAAGGCTATCGAGTGCTGTCTGGGTAAGTTCAGCCTGTGACTAAAATGCAGGAAGTCACGGTTTGTCGAAAGCGTGTTTAAAGGATTATTTAGCGTCATGGAAACGTATACGATAAACGCCATTTTAAAGATGGAAGTAGAAAAAATATTTTTAATAAAAATAGCGTCTAAAAAATGTTGGCGAAGGTGCCGGGAATTCTATATAAAAACAGTAAGTGAAAAAATATTCGGTCAAATTGGCTAAAACATTTTTTACATAAAGTATGTGTCTTCCTGATTAAAAAACTTTAATTGAAAAACTTTTGGAAATTGTTCCTTTGACCTCTAATACCCAATCAATAAACTAAAAGTTCGAGAAGATGCATAATTTTAAAAGAATTTATCTCGGAAACTAGACATAGGATCGAATAGGACCCATGAGAGATTTTGATCAGAAAGTCGAAATCTACAACATATCAAAAATTCAACCAATTAGACCGGGATCATTTCTCCATAAGATTAGTGCGGGGTCCTTTCACTGAAACCTCGACTGAAACTAAATCGTTTGCATTATATTGTTTTACTTAACTCTTCCCTTTTGTTTAAGATATCACGATCCTTAGGTAATTTTACTTAAAAAAGCTGCAGAAATTCCACAAGACCGATATGTTTCTAGTTTTGTTCTTTGGCATAGATGTTACTTTATTTTTTTACCAGGTTGGAAAGGGGAAATATATCAGCGGCTTTATGTATCAACTGCTCTCATTGAAATTCTAAATGTGATTCTCAGTAAGTCATAGTTAGAAATTGAATGTTGAGTACTGGGTATCGTACACATACTATCTTACCTATTCTTCAAGATTTTCCCACTCCAATCATCTTTCATGATAGAAGGATTTTTCACTTCCTCTTTACGCCGTGACTTCATTAACATACACAGTCTTAATATCTTTACATTATTTTATGACAAACAAAAATAATCTACAATTTCCGTCATTACTTCATTTTTCTTTGGTATATAACCTAAAAATACGGAGACACAAGAGAATTCTTGTCCCGTTCCGTTACCGTATAAAAAATTGACAAAATAAAATTAAAAGCTTCTAAAATGGACTAAGAGAGTTCGCAAATAAACATACGATGAATACATTTGACTAGGAATTCATAGTTCTGAATTACTCTAGTCAATACATACATTTGAATAGACATTAATATAGGGATTTTTAGCAGTATTGCAGAGAGGGTGAGGCTCCTTACTAAGTACCCAAGTTTTCAACCCCCCAGGTAGCAAGGTGCCGTCATTTTGAAGTCGCCTTTTTCGGCATCCATCCGTCAATTTCACCTTCAAAGTGACGTAAAAATGACGTAAAACTGACGGACAATGTCACAGTCCACTGACGTCATACATGTGACGCCAATATGTATCAGCGAATTTTGCGATAAAGGATGCAAACATTTCACTATAATATTTTTCCACAATTACCAATAAAGTTTTTAACGAAAAAGAAATCCAGAATGTGCAGGGATCGAATCGCCGACCTTTTGACTCTCAACAAATCAAAATCAAATTTATTAAACATGAATAATTTTACATCTGTCTCACCTGAACACACGTGTCCGGAGCCAGCCAGCCAATCTCTCAACGCAACACTTAACTCACTGTATAGTTGGAAATAGTAAAACAAAATTTATATTATTATTACTATTATATGAGAAACTGTTACTTATATTCGACATTTTTTGTTTGCAATGCCAACGTGTAATATTTATGTTCGCTTCCTAATTAATTTGTAATGTGGACTTGCATAACTTAACAATGACGTGTAATTGACGTCGCCATGTTACACTACCACAGCTACACCTAAAAATGAGATCTAGATGACAACATTTTTATGGCGTCAATATGACGACTCTAATGTAACGTCATTATTATGTCATTAACTGGTCGAATGACGTCTACTGACGGCAGATCACCTTAAAACGACGTCATAATGACGACACCTTGGTACTTGGGCCCGGTACTTTAGTCACTATCTTGTCATAAGGGGGGAAATATCAGTTTTTTTCGGAATAACTCGTTTCTTGTTGATTCCAAGAAAAAAACACTTATGAATTTTGTAGAGCACAAAATTCTCGACAAAGGTATAATTTTATCGAGAATTTTATTTTGTACGACTAATAGTTTAAAAGTGATAAGAGTCGCGAAAATTTAACCATTACTTTTATTCGTCTCTAAACCGATCACAATACGATCCTGGCTGCCTAGTCGGTCGTTAATCTGGCCACTAACCCCCTTACGCGGTGTTAGAAACATCTGCCCTCCGAGTCGGCCATTTTAGGGTGGGCACTTAAAACTGTCTTTCAAATTCCTTGACTAATTTTTATAACCTAAAAGCCAACTTCAACTAATTTTTACATTTTATTAATAAACACTGTAACCGAACATAAAAAATAACAAAGAATGACACTTACATAATAATAAATTATTGTGCAATTTTTGTGCAAAAAAAAAATTCTGGCTGCAAGGAAGAATATAAAAATAAATGCATTTTACACAATTTTCCCCGACTGATTCTTAAAATTCTCTGATTTTACGTTTAAATTAATATAATTTCCCTGATTTCTCCCTGACCAAAATAAAATTCCCTGACTTTTCCCGGTTTTTACGGATTTCCAGAAAAGTAACCACCCTGTATTTTTATAAGTATACTCTTTATTTACAAACATAAATTGAATCAATGAAATGCTAGGAAAAAAATGGTGAATGATAACAAGGTGACCAATTTTTGTAATCATTTTAAAAGTGTTTCAGTTAGATTTTTGGTCGGCGGTTTTTTAAATTTTAATATAAACATATAGTAAGCAAAATGTATGTATTTATATGAAATTATCACACTCCATACTTCACGATATTATCTACGTACATAAAGGTTTATCAGAAATATATCATCAATTTTGAACGGTGGTCGTTCTATTCTATCTGACAACTTCACTACTTAACAATAAACATATCATGGGTTCATCTGAATTTCTACCCTACGACTAATTTGCTCTCATTTATGCTTTTCTTCTAATAGACAGTTATTTAGAACATAATCTCACATTTCTTTTTCCCCTCTAGTTTTTGTCAAAAGCCTGTGAACCAAAGGGAACATAATCAGTGTGCAATCTAGCATTAAGGATAAGCAAAATCAATGCACTGCCGAGGTCCGCGTACTTGACGACACCTGAGTGTTTCAGACTGTAATCATGCATGTAGTAGTAATAATCGGTTTAGGTTGGCAAGACCAACAGGCGGAAAACACCTTTGAGTATCCAGTTACCCATTACAGGGCTAAATGTAATATCTCCCCTGCATGTTCCCATAGCCACGGAGCAGGGTTGTCTGGCTTACTTAATATCTTCTTTAATCACCTTAAACGTTATAAGATTTATGGAGAAGTAAAAATAAAAAATAATTAAAGGTACGTAATAGTACGGGATCCAGCGGCACTGGAAGATCTGCTTAAAATTAATTTCTTATTTTTTTTATTATATTTAGGCTGTGTTCATACAAAATCGACGTCTACAGGAGCATCATGTGCGATGTTCCGTGGAATAGCCAGAAGCATAAGTTTATTAATAATTTCAAGTAATAAACTACTACTCCAGTCGAATTAGACATAATAAAAAAATTTGCGTACTGTGGACTTTTTTTTGTGGAAGTTGTTTAAGAGGGCATAATAAGCAAGCACAGAAAACTACACCCTGCTACATTTTAGGCGTTGAAACTTTGGAATTTTACTTATGTGTCCATATCTGTTTCCCTATTACCCGTAGGGCTCTTTACCAAGTTACACTTTTTGAAGGCTCATCCCTCCTCTACATAATATATATATATTACACATTTGCCGTAGGACAAACGGTTTTGGCTGTACGAGGCCGGAATTTGGGGGTCTTCTGTACAGGACAAACGGCTATTATTTCCAATCTACAATACTACACATACGAATGCCCTTAAGGAGGGATGATGATTTGTGAAAAAACTTTCATCGAATACCGCGCGGTTTTCATGATACGGAATGTTGAAATTTTGAAAACCCCTTTTTTTAAAAAATGTGAACCTACTTTTTTTCGCTCATTCTTCTTTCATGCTTGTACGACCCTAATATAAGAAAATTTACGTTGGTTTCATTTTAATACAATCGTTGGTTTAGGAGCTAGACAGCAAAATATGCCAAAAATGGCTATTTTGGTATTGTTGCATTAAAAAAACCAAAACCAGTATAATTCTGGTAAATGTTTTTGTTTATCCTAAAAGTCCAATTCATTGTGCATAGAAAATGTGTTTTTGTATTTAAGTAGGATCAACACTTATTGTGTAATAACGATTTATGTCATGTGTTCTCCAGTCTCCTTTTTCACAATTTTTTATGGTTCATAGTAGGGCAGAAAGCATTATACACGTGGACAGGGCACATAATAGGGTGTTAAAATGGGTCTTTTGTTAAAATGCGATAGGACGTACCATTTTCGAGTAAAACGCACTTGTTTGGTTATGTTTGCTTTGATTTTCGTTGTGTTCTGAATTGTGATCTGATAAATAAATTCTACATTTTGGCGTTTTCTTTCTTAGGAGTTTGTTTTTTTAAATAATTTTCCGATGAAATGGACATATAATAGCTGTTTCGCGAGGAAGGTAAAATTACTGTGGATTTTGTTATAGACACAAAATAAGTTGCAATGATGATTCGAGACAAGCGTGAACCTTCAAATAGGGGAGTGAGAACTCCCTATTCCGTCCGAGTCCTTTCATTTTTTCATTATCAATGTCCCTCATAAACAGTAAAAGCAAGAAGCGACACATAGTTTTATTTTTTCGTAGTCAGCGGTGAGTATTTACTAGTCAATCGATGAAAAGTGTGATCTGAAATAATTTTTTGCAAACAAGTGCGTTTTACTCGAAAACGGTACGTCCTATCGCATTTTAACAAGAGATCCATTTTAACACCCTAATATGTGCCCTGTTCAGGTATACATTGCTTTCTGCCCTACTATGAACCATAAGGCCGCAAAAAAAAATTGTGAAAAAGGAGACTGGTGAACACATGACATAAATCGTTATTACACAATAAGTGTTGATCCTACTTAAATACAAAAACACACATTCTATGCGCAATGAATTGGACTTTTAGGATAAACAAAAACATTTACCAGAATTATACTGGTTTTGGTTTTTTTAATGCAACAATACCCAAATAGCCATTTTTGGCATATTT
This sequence comes from Rutpela maculata, assembly GCA_936432065.2. Lineage (NCBI taxonomy): Eukaryota > Metazoa > Arthropoda > Insecta > Coleoptera > Cerambycidae > Rutpela > Rutpela maculata. The sequence continues at coordinate 43,040,567 of OW386291.2, read as the reverse complement.
TGCTGTCTAGCTCCTAAACCAACGATTGTATTAAAATGAAACCAACGTAAATTTTCTTATATTAGGGTCGTACGTGCATGAAAGAAAAATGAGCGAAAAAAAGCAGGTTCTCTTTTTTTTTTAAAATAGGGGTTTTCAAAATTTCAACATCCCGTATCATGAAAACCGCGCGGTATTCGATGAAAGTTTTTTCACAAATCATCATCCCTCCTTAAGGGTATTAGTATGTGTAGTATTGTAGATTGGAAATAATAGCCGTTTGTCCTGTACAGAAGACCCCCAAATTCGGACAGCGCGGCCTTTCCGGCCTCGTACAGCCAAAACCGTTTGTCCTACGGCAAATGTGTAATATATATATTATGTAGATGAGGGATGAGTCTTCAAAAAGTGTAACTTGGTAAAGAGCCCTACGGGCAATAGGGAAACAGATATGGACACCTAAGTAAAATTTCAAAGTTTCAACCCCTAAAAATAGGGGACGCACATGGTGTAGCAAGGTGTAGTTTTCTGTGCTTGTTTATTATGCCCTCTTAAACAACTTCCACAAAAAAAAGCCCGCAGTACGCAAAATTTTTTATGATGTCTAATTCGACTGGACTATACTGGAAGGAACATTTTTAACTTTAAACATATGTAAATTGACTTTTATTTACTTATCGTTACTTACAATATCGTGGTTTCATTCGGCGTCTTGGCTAGTTCAGGTGAGCCTCTGGGATCAATACTGGGACCGCTTCTATTTAACATTTTTGTTAATGATAATGCCACAGATCTTGACGTTCAAAGCGGATGACTTAAAAATCTATTACGTAATCGAAGCTAAGGAAGATTTTGGCCAGTTTCAGAATAATCTGAATGAGATAAAGGATTGATGAGTACTAAATCTCTTAATGTATCTCAGTATAGCGCATTTACATTTTGTAGAACCCGCAGCCTTATCAATTAGTTTCCATTTAAATAACCACGAGTTATAAAGACCTGATACAATGAAGTTTCTTGGTGAATGATTAATGAACAAATTTTTGTTTATTTTTTTTTCTTTCTAAAACTGTGGGATTTAGACGCCATGTTATATAAGGTTTTTTTGTTCGTTTAGTCGTTCCCCACCACCAGTTTTTTTAATGACATGAAACTGATTACACCCTGTATATATCTTGACCAGAGAACATATAAGTTCTCTGTGTTGACGTTTAAGTGTATTTTGAAATTTATTTGTTTAAATATAGAAATCGAGGACGGTCGTAGAAAAGACATTGTACGAAACTCATGTATAAAGTGTCTTTTTTTTCATCGATGGGATGGCCGTTCGTGATCTAAGTACCACTTTATGCATTTCTTGCATATATAACTATTAACTATACTTAGTGGAGCAGTGTAAAGTGATAAGAAGTTTTGTAGATCAAATTTTTAGGAAGAACGAATACATAAAATAATATTCATTGGATACACCTCGAAAAAAAAAGGTCCGTTTCCAAATCGAGTCGGGGCAGTGAATTATTTACTATGAAACGTGTGATAAAATTCAACAACATGCTCTATGGAAAGGAGAGTGGTGATACAAAATGTTCTGCTATTGTGCCAGACTTTCAGGAAAAATTAGGATGACGACAAAAATCGACACATATTGCTGAAAGTTTCAGTAAAAAATTCTCCCAAAACATAATTAAATAGTCCTGGAAACGACTAAATATTTGAAATATCTACCCAAGCTTTGCCGCGTGGATGATGTCGATGTCGCCTCTCGTTATTCTGCCGCTTCTCTACACTCTATGATTTAATTATTATCCGAGCTCGCTCACCGTTTGCACTGATAATACAGATTACCGGTAATTGGATTGGCGAATTTGCGTTTAACTATCCGCCGCTGTCCGGCGTTAGAGGTCCAACCATTCGCTCATTTTGTGCTGCTTTTTACACCCAATAAAATGTTATTGTCGCCCTATTGAGGAAATTTGACGTTAACGAAAAATTCGCAGTCGCCTGTAAATATTTTAGTACGGGTACTGCTTTCTCGTGTCTTGTATCATATCTAGCATTCGAATTAGTAGAAGTAACTCAAAACAGAAATTTTTTAAAATATAGTGACTTTAAATATAGTGTGTTGAAAAAGCAAAATTTATTCAAAAAGTTAGTTTAACTATTATGAGCTTATTCGAAATCAGTAAAATAATATAATGCAAAACGGAATAAAAATATAAGTTCATGAATGTTATGATGGTTAATTAATTAATTTCACTGAAAAATTAATTAACCATGATTTAAAAAATTGTCTTCGTTACTATTACTATTCAGATTCAGATTCATTTCTAATACGAATCTACTATTACCAGAGTCACCGATTTCCTAATTTCAATACCGGAATCTGCGTTTGATATTTCGTCAAACGTGTTTTCAAAATCATTTTGTGGATCATGTTCGTGCTATTCCTCCATGTGTTGGTAGTGATAATTTATGTATATTACCGTGTCTATAAAATTGGAATTTAATGTATGTACTGTAACGGTTCAAAATTAAGAGCTCTTTAAAATTGATTTAGTATTGATAGTTGATACTGATTTACAATTTTTTGCCTTTATTTTATAATTTAATATTCCTCGAAACCCTTTTAAGCTGGCCCGGAGTCAACCTCCGTATTAGTAAATAATACCGCTTGAAAATAACAGCGGTAATAGTTCGAGTTCTAATCCCATATAAGGACATAGCGAAAATTTCGGCATACGATTGGCCTAATTTAGTTAATACGTGATAACCAAGCGTCGTTTCCCACTCTGGTACATAGAATAGAGGAGACCCGCGACGCCACATTAGATTTGGCCGATTTTTGGACGTAAATATAACACTACCGAATAATAAAAAGGTTTATAGAAGAATTTTTGAGTATCAGAAAAAAGCAGTGCAAAGTATAGTTCAGTGAGCAAACTTAGCAGAATTTGTTCTGTTTGGTGCACAGTGGTTGCTCTACATAATACCAATTAACAAATAGCTGTCTACTTGTTTCAATTTGATTTGTTAATTAGAGTATGGTGTAAAGTGCCTACGATCCGGCTTCTGTAAGTACATTTTCCCTTTTTACCCCTTGGCCAGAGACCTGTTACATCATTTTTCAACAAGTCATGTTATACCTAGCGGTGTTATTGGTGTAGTGTTCGTGTAATGATTTAATTACGGATTGTTTTGAGTAAACTTTTATCGATTTCTACACGATTTCTACACGATTCAAAATACTGTATTGGTGTTTATGCGCGAAGATTTTGTCGATATACAGAGGAGGTCTGCAGATTTTGTATTTAACTATTAAAGTTATTGGATTCATTGTTTTTTTATGTAAACCTTGATAATATATTGGTTATTTTTAGTTTTTTTACTGAATGAGTAAATTAAATTAATTTTTATAAAAGTATCTTCAGGTCGGCCGGCCTTTATTAATATTTTTTTTATAATTTGTTTATCTTCTTGTGCACCACGCTTAAGTATATATTGTGTAGACTTGTTTCTTTATTGTAAAAGCGATATTTTCATTTTCACTCACACCTTATAAAGTCTTGTGCTCGTTGTAATATTTTGTAATATAGTTTATGATTGTTTAATATGGATTGTTATTTCTAAAGCCTTAAAATAGTACCTTTTTTAGAAAAAGAATAAAATAAACCATGAGCTAGTTGGGGCAATATTTTGTTTTTTTTTTAATTTTATTTTAAATAACGTAGAAGCAACCCTCACCCCATTGTTAAATGGAAAGAAATTGCGTTTTAGTATTTGTGCAAGAACCAAAGGCCTTAACATTTTTTTAGGTATCACTCACCCCCCACCACCGCTATCCGCGCTTCAGCAGGGATAATGAGTTGAGGTATCTGGTATCTGTTGGCTTATTTAGTATGTATTGTATATGTGCGTGTCATGTCTGCGAAAATCGGTGTGATTTTTTTGTTTCTATGTTTGACTTTCTATCTTTGCGCAATTCTGGTATCTAATAAAATAGTCAACCTACTGTACTAACACTGTTATAGGTAATTCACTCAAATTTTACTCCCATCATACATATATGCATATCTTGAGGGATGATCAAAGCTCTGTAACTGATGATATCTGGTCCTGTTTTCTGTTTAGTTTTCCACAAACTTAATATCCTTGCGCCACTATTCTCATTGCATGAAAAAAGACAAGTTTTACCTTGGTAGAGTAGTTTAGTGGTATTGAATAATAATATGGTCTTGTTTTTGTATGTTTTTACTTCTATTTCGTCTTGGTCATTATCCATCTGATTTTGTTGTGCAAATGTTTTATCCTGTTGTAGATATTTCATGATAGCTCTTAGATAAAGTGTTCACTCCATGAGGTCACTTTATCATCGAACTTTTAATTAGTATTGTGTCGTGTTAGTTTTTATTACGTATATATGTAAAAACATATTCTGTATTAGATACTTGTATTCATATCTGTATTTTTTCGATAGTTGTCCTGCGACTATTCTGAATTAATATGGCAACAGCAGACAATTACTTCAATAGTATGGATTATTACAAGAATTTATAGTAATCCTGGTACATCCTGACGCCGCACTATGGTCAATTTGCCAATATTAGGAGGAAAGTATTACAAAAATAAAATATATCCAAAAATTAAAATTAATATATATGTCGATACCTGAATAACCGGATCATCAGAAACCCAAAAAATATTTTGTTTATGCCGCACGTGTTCAAGGTGGTGACGTCAAATAGTAATTGGGTGGTTCCGCGGCAAATAATTTACCGCTAATATTCGTCCAAGCAAGTTGTTTATTGTATCCAATATTATAAAACTGTTGTCGTGTGCTGTTAATACATGCCTTTAACTATCGAAAAAACGTCACGAAGTATGTGTCCTCTTGGGCAAAACCATATTACCAATTTATTTCGGGGAAGCCTGCATTTGCGCACTTATATTTGAGTTTTAAAAAAAGTTTCACAAAGTTTCACCGAAATTTCTGTTGTATATCGTAGGTCAGTCTCTGTACTTTGGAACATATCCTGAGAGTTTACTTTCTTGTACTTTTATTAGAAGATATTTAATTTTACTGCAGATGTTGTCATTTCCGTGAAGAGAAATTACCTTTTGAATTGCTGCTGAATGAAAAATTGTTAGGTGATGGAGCATCTATAAGGATAGTCCACAGGATAATTGAAAATATTGAACAAGACAAAGAAGACTAGCGCGGGTTGTTAGGAGAAAATGAAGAACTTATTCAAATTATTAAGCTATTCTTATGTAATTTACTTAAACGCTGGCAGTCTTGCAAATTTAATGTGGCTTCGTTTAAAAAAAGACACTCTGGTTGGTTAAATGGAGAATTAAAATATGAGACTAATAAAGAAAATGTATGTGAGCCTTCTAGGTCGAAAGTAGGTCAACCGTCAGAGAGTTTTAGTGGTAGTGGACAAAAGTCGAAAAGAAAAAAGTGCAAACATTATTGAAACATACTCCAAAAGAGTTAAGCTTAGCAACTCAACCCGCATATCATGCAAGTGATAAACGTAATGTGGCTTCCGTAATAAAAAACTTGGAAGGAGCTCTCCGCGTACAGTATTCCGGGAGTAAATTTTGAGAAAGCTCCGAAATATAAGTTTGCATATAGCAATAAAAGAGGTAATGAAAAACGGACCTTTTTTTTCTTGAAATCGAAAAAAGTTGTCACTATAAAGTATCAGCATATAGGTGATTAATTGCAGAGGCATATTAAATAAAAATATACAAGGTGTTTGGTTTGAAAAAATTGAATTATGACAGTATGTAAAAATTTAAATCATTGTGGAGAACACCCTGTAGAATTGTTTTCAACTCTGAGAGTCCTGTAAATTAGTACATGGTCTCGACTAACATTCAAAATGAAATGACGCTCAAATTTACGAAAATGCGTCTTTTGCAGATTTTACTATCGGGTGTTCCATTTAAAAAATTCTGACATTAGCTTGCTACCACTCTGTAAAACACCCTGTAGATTTGAAACTAATTTTTGAATATTACACTCTTCATCTCCCACAATATTTATCCGAGACATTTTTTCTAATTTTAAACGGTTGAGGAGATATTGACTGTCCCCATGCTACTAACTCACCCTGTATATATTTATGTATGTATTTTTTATGCATCGTATCATAAATTTAACATATTTAAACAAAAATATACTTCTAAACAAAAATATAGCTAGAAATGAAGTGTTAATAATATTTTCCTCCTAAATATGGCAAATTGACCACTGTGCGCCGTTAGTACTTCGTAAATACAGGTATGACAATGTTGTGTGATTGCTATTAGAAGTATATCGCAATGATACGAGACTTTTACAAGGCATATTCTTTTACTTTTAGATAAATCTGCAAACATTTCAGTATATCTAACGTTGTTGTTACTTTGCAAATATGTGTTGTATGCGAAATCCTTCTGCACTTCAGTACCTTTGGTCTCTTTTTTGTAACTAAATTAAAATAAACAAAATAAAATAATATTTAAGTTGTATTAAAAATAATGATCATATTTCTATAAATACTCTATCTTAGCAATAGTAATTTACGAGGTAATTTATTACAAAATAAAAAATTGGGTGCTAATAGTAAAACTAGAAAGAAATAAAGTCAGGTGTAAGTGTAGTATTTTTTAAGTGTTGGCTTCGCTTGATGAAACTAAAAAAAATGTCAGTAGAACTGTTAAGCAAGGTAGTGATCAAAGAAACACAAAAACGTGGACCAGCAGCTAAAGCCGGGAAAATGGAAAGAAAAGAGAAAAGCTCCCCGTTTTAATTATCCCGACTTCGCACATGCTTTTGTTTGATGACGCCATTTCTAGACGTCGGCATTGGGAATTACGAGCTTCAGGTCTGAATTCCGCGTATCCCTTAACACTAATAAAGATCGACTAGAGTGATACGTCCAAATTATCAGGAAGACTTAAGAAAGCGATCACGATTATCGCATTAGCAATATTACCAATAAAATAAATGTGACATGGGTATTCTTAATTCGGATCGGGCGTCAATAATGTTTAATATTATAAACTTAATTTTTCTATCAAAATATACTCGTCTTTATTTTACCATACATTACACTATTTCTTGTTTAATAATTTGTATTAATTAATATTAATTATTGGTTTGAGACCTACCGGAAAAGTAAGTTTGTAGTAAAAAGTGTAATGAGCAACCAGGTTTTTTTTTAGATTTTCGCTTTAAAATGAAACAACAAAACTTATTGTAGAATGTGCTGGGCATGCATCTTGCTGAAAAATTATTTTTCTTCTAAATTCTAAATTTTCATTGTCCAGTTCGCCCAAAACAAAATTAGTAAAAATCTCTAAATAAATATTCTGATTGAAATTTCCACCCTTAAGATAAGGAATCGAAAAAACCACCTCTGTTTCCGATTTTTCGGTGCTACGCTTGCGAGGGCTTGTCGGATCGGGTTATTTTTAGCCAATTTAAATAAAATAAGTAAATATCGAAAAAAAAAATTGAATTGTGATTTAGTGCGTGTACAAGAACCAAAGGCTTCAACAAATTTTTTAAATTCCCATTCCCGGTACCACCCCAACCCCCACTACCGATGTGATCGATATCATTTTATGTGTTGGGGTCGACGATGTCAAATATTAAAGTTCCATAAACAATTATTTTGGGGGTAGTTTCAACCCCCGGGGTGGGTTAGATCACGTGTGGTCAATATTTACTTATTTTATTTAAATCGACCAAAAAAAACCCGATCCGACAAGCCCTCGCAAGCGTAGCACCGAACAATCGAAGAAAGGGGTGGTTTTTTCGATTTAGGCAGTGAATTCTAGGTCAAAAAATATTGTCACCATCGTATTCCCCGCCTTCGAAAGCGGAGGTATACTGCTTTCCAGCTAATTTTCGTTGTTTTCGTGGCATTTAGTTATTGGGTGAGAGTGGATTCAACCTCCGGGGGTGGGTTAGGTCACCTGTGGTAAGTATTTAACTATTTTATTCTAACTGACCAAAAAAAAAAAAAACGATACGACAGGCCCTCGCAAGCCTAGCACCGGAAAATCAAAAATCGAAAAGGGGTGGTATTCAGGGTGAAGGGTAGGTCGGGAAATATTATCACCATCGTATTCCTCGCCCTCGAAAAAGGGGATATACCGTTTTCCAGCTGATTTTCTCTGTTTTAGTGGCATTTAGTTATTGGGGATGGGGGTAGTTTCAACCCCTGGGGGTGGGTTAGATCACCTGTGGTCAAATTTACTTATTTTATTCAAACTGACCAAAAAAACCATCGTGTTCCCCGCCCTCAAAAACGGGGATGGGTACATGTCTTGCGGGTCCGGTGGGGTAAAAGCTTTGCTTCAAGGGACTATTGATGACTTAAAAAAATATTAAAAATCGAAACTGGAAGTGCGGTCAAAATTCCATGACGCGGGCAAAATTAGCTTGTATAAAAGGTGGCTCCCTTTAGGTCTGTGGTAGTATCAATTACTCACACAAAGTTTTTCATGTATCTTATTCATAGGATATTTAACGACCGGCTCTCCGACTATTAGTGGTAATTCGAAAATTGAGCCCAGTACCTATAATTTTGAGAAGAGACTACCCCATAAGATTTTTTGAAGACGGTTCGATTAAAAAAAATAATAATTTCAACCTTTTTAGTGAAAAAGCTATTGTGAAATTCTCTTTATGTTGGTCACCATGTGAATGTAATACCCAGTTTGTAATTAATTGATATTATCGGCGACTCAGCCAAATCTTCGAATATTTTCATATGTCGATTAAAAAAAAATTGTTTGATTTTAAAAAAAATTCTGACGTGATATAGTCGGAGAGCAGCCAATCTGTAGGAAGCATTTTAAAAGTAGTCTATACAACTCGCGAACACCCACCTAAAAAACAGATGATATTATGTAAAATGACCTTCTAGATTTGATTTTTGAGTTCGCCCGTTAATTTGAGATTGCCAAATCGGTCAATTCGCAAATTTTTGTTTTGCACATAACACATCATATCTTTTTTATTTTAATGCCGATTTAGACCAATATTTTACACATTATCCCTCCAATATTCTTGGACAGGCTGACGACAAAGAATATAGTGTAACTAATAATATAGTGCCTAAAAAAAATATAATTACCCTCTATTGTCGCGGTTTTTTAAAATTTGCATTAAAAAATACCCGATCGAGGTAACTTTTTTATTTTTAAAGAGAGAGTTATAGTATACACGAGAAAAATGTTCCATATACTTTAAACAAACTTTTTTATAAAGAGATTTTTTTGAAATTCGGCTCATGTAACGATATGACGCTGTTGAATGCGGCCGCGCAACTCGTCCGCATTAATTTAAATCATAACTTCTGTTAACGTCGCCCATCTGTGGTGTCGTTTAAGCGATCAAGTGAGTCTACGGATTATTTAGTTTCTGTTTGCAATTAAATGTTATAAAATTATGTAGATAATCTCGAAACATACACATTAAAAAATATATTTTCATTAATTATAACAGCAAGTGGGTACTAAAGATTACATTTTCCTTCGCATAACCAACTTATGTTACATTGCACGTTTGCTTTGCTACACTTGCAGCTTGTAGTACAGTTATATAATTTACATTTACAAAATGGAGTTAACGCAATAAAATTGGGTTTTGGGCTTTTTGAAATCATCTTTGGAAATAAGATTTCCTCCTTTAGGTACCATCCAAAATCTAAAACATTTGGAATTCTGGGCTTAATTTGGTAGGCTGTCTTGTAAATAGCATATTGCAGAAATGCCCTTTTTACTTGTATTCTCTGTACTAGGATTTACTATTTCTGATTTTTTTTTATAAGCAGTTCGGGTATACGATCTTCTACATTGTGCATGGTAAACTGGATTTAGTGATAAAAATAAATTTTTCTGTTCTAAATATTGTTTTAGAGCCACAGAAATGTCATCGGATTTTGCATTTGATCGGTACATTTCTAAAACCGTAAATATCGCTCGCAGTCAACAAATTTTCATACCATTGTGTTAGTGAACGAATTCTGAACAACTTTCAAAATGTCCGTCTGTCCGTCACGTTTCTTGTAAGCACGATAACACAAGAAAGAAAATTCCGATTGTACTGAAATTTGGACAGTAAATTAGTATTAGCTAGAGGAAGAACCCTATTTGAACAAAATCGATCGGTAAATAAAAATGTTATTAATGATGTAAATTTGAAAAAAAAAAATTTAATTTTTATGTTTTTGTAATTAAATAGAAATCTGGTGAAATGATATTTCATTTTAATATCTAAATATTTATATATTTTACAAATATACATTTCATAATGTAATATACAACCGTGAAAATATGATTTTAGCTCGTGTCTTATAATGTAAATATTTACATTCTTTTACGTGTAAGGTGGTGGTGTAGTTCTTTTGACTCGGAATCCAAGAGTGACGGGATCGAAACCCAAATGGGGTTTGGTTAGTTTTTTTACCAAGTCTTTTACCAACCAAGATCGTACTATAAAATTAAAAATGTCTAAAAGTAACATTATTTACAAAAAACTGCTAAAACTATCCTATTGAATGTATAACAATTATATAAAAATCCAGTGAACAGGCGAAGAGTACGTTTTTAGCTTGTTTCCTTTGATTTCCTATCCGAGTAATTATAATTTATGCCAAACTATGTGTTTATAACGCACTAAATATAAGGACTGAGACAAAAAGCACTTTCAACTTAACATAAATGGACACTGGAAAATAATAATCACCCGGCACGTGCCTGCGTTTAGCTCTAGATGCGATTGCGGCCGATTCATAGTAGCGCGCATTCGTTCGGACGCTGAAACAATCAATGAATATTTCGATAAGGGAGCAAAATTTCAAAAAAAGCTTCTTATAAAAGATTTTATTTAGTTCATTCGGAACATTTTCTTCGATTATAGTAGGCACCTAACTTTAAAAATAAAAAAGATACCTCGATCGGAAATTTTTCTCTGCAAATTTTAAAGATTTTGCGTCAAAGAAAAGTTGTTATTTTTTTGCCAACTAATTATTTTTTTGGGTAAAGTTTTTTACTTTCAACATATCAAAGAATAGTTAGAGAATATTATGTAAAAAAATTAAAAAATTCTGAAGTAAAATAAAAAATATATGACGTGTTATATGAAAAACAAAAAATAACACATAATTTTTATTTTTTTTAGAAAATTGCCAATTTGGTCATTTTGTCAATCTCAAATCAATGGGCGAATTCAAAAATCAAGTTTAGCAGGTTATTTTACATCAGATTACCTATTTTTTAGGTGGGTGTTCGCGAGTTGTATAGAGGGTGTCCAATTCAGAAGGTCTGGTCTTCCACTAATAAGTTTCAGACTCTGTTTCAGCGACCCCAAAAACATATGCTACACTTGGTCTGGTCCGGCGCACCTCGCAAAAATACTTTGTGGTCCTGTGTAATTTTCAAGACGTCTACATTTAAGTCCATTGTGTTTATATCGAGTCAGTTTGTATTACATTGCCTTCTATGGTGTTTGATAAATAATTTCTTAAATTATGGTGGTTTCTGGGTCAAATCCGGCCAGCTTGTTTCACTGCTTTCTATGCTGTCTTGTCGATATTTCTTTAAATTAAGGTGCTTTCGAATATGGATCGATTTTAATAGATCTATTGGGATCAAATCTGGCCAATTTGTGCTCCATTAAAGCAATGGAAGACAAATTGACCTGCATGATGTTTAATCTATAATTTTGGGTTCGTCTTCATACAGATCGATGTAGGTCTAGTGGGGTTAAATCGGACAAATTTGTGTTCCACTGCTTTCTATGATGTTTTGTCGATAATGTTTTAAATTATGGTGATATAAGTCGGTAAAAATAGATCTACTGGGTTAGTTTGTGTTCTTTTGTTTTCTACAGTATTTTATCGATAATTTTTTATAAGTTCGGTTAAGTCAAATGAGATTAGATCGAGCCAGTTTGTGTTCCATTGCCTTCTATAATGTTTTATCGATAATTTCTGGTATATATGCAAATAAATTGATGTAATAAGATTCATTGGTATTAGGTCGAAGGCCTTATCAACTTTCCGAATGAATCGAGCGCCTCGCAGAAATAGATAAAACCAGCCGCACCTGTTGGGGTTCTGGTAGGCTTTTTCGAAACTGGAATGCCATACGATATCGATGTATAAAAGGAAACATGACATTTGGCGCTTCACGAGATCCGCGATCACTTCGAAAATTCGGGGGCAATACGAAGATGGCTATTTTTTGACCACAACTTTTCTTTGTGTTACGAAGAAGATAAAGAATACTCTTCTAAAGCAGTAATCAGCAGCATACATGTACATAATTTTTTAAGGATCGGGTCATGTAATGACATTAAAGTGGAGGTTTTGTATAAAGAGAGGCAGCAAGACTCAATCCTGGCAGGGACCTCAAAAACATTTTTTCTGATGACATCTTTCTTGAAGAATGATGTCATCTGTCGAAATAGTGCGTCTAAGCTGAAATACCTTAGAAAAAAATATGCTGAGGGACTCGCAAACCGATTGACCGATATTTTTTTTATTGACAAAATTCTGATGTTTTCTATTTGGGAGTTCGAATTGTGCCAAGTGAGTGTCTGAAACGTTTCCATTTAAAAACGCAATATATCGGGTAAAACTCCGTTAAATTTGATAAAGTCTAGGTGAATTGTAGCTCAAAAAATTCCGCGTAAATCGTTGCATCAACAAAAGAATAAAGTTGAAATATAATTAATATTTGAAAATAACTAATACAGAGTTATTTAGTGAGCAGTGCTGTGTATAAGCATAAACAGCATATGCTGTGTATGAGCGTAAACAAACAAACGTCTCAACGCAGGCAAAAAAGATAAGTAACCTTTTCATTTCTAAGAAATTGAAGTGTTTAGCCCATCAAACCCTTGAAAAGTCGACACTTGTCGACAAATTTATAGGGGCAATAAATTATTGAAGTATAATATGGCTCTGTAAACCTTCAAGTAAATTATTTTGTATCCATTATAAAAATATTCAAATTAATTTAATTTAGATTGCACCAGAAATAATCAATAACGTATTGTTTGTAAAGTATGGTCATATAAATTTCTTATGTTAACCTTCAAATAATCTTTTTCCATAATTATTAAAAATACTCAAACAAATTTGATATAAATTAAACCTGTACTAATCAAATGCATCACTTGTAAAGTATGGCCATAATATTTTCTTAGGTAAATTATCAAGTGAGGTTTTTCGGGTCAAAATAACGCTCTTTGTTAAGTGAAAAATTCTACGTAGAGTAGTACATGCTGGTATAACAACAATTGAGTGATATGGCTGATATTCAATTAATATAGGTGATTAAATCTCTCAATGCAAGGAAGTAAAAAAAGAAAGGGTGACAAGGACCGTTGTTGAGTGAAAAAATTTTACATAGAGTGGAATATTAGCATAACACCCGTAATAACAAAATAATCGAATACATTACTCTTAAAGTGTGGTCATAATATCTTCTTAGGTAAATTATCAAGTAAGGTTTTTCAGGTCAAAATTACGCTCGTTTTTAAGTGAAACATTCTACGAAGAGTGGTACATACTAGCATAACAACAATTAAGTGATTTAGCTAATATGCAATTAATATAGGTGATTAAATATCTCAGTGCAAAGAAGTGAAAAAAAAGTGACAAAACAGTTGTTAAGCGAAAAAATTCTAGTGGAACTTATTAGCATAAAACCCGTAATAATCAAATGCATTACTCTTAAAGTACGGTAAATTATCAAGTGAGGTTTTTCAGGACAAAATTGCGCTCGTTGACCAATGAAAAATTCTGCATTAAATTTTGCACTAAAAATAGGGAGACCAGGTTACACGTGGGAAACAACAACCGAGAGGATCATGGGCAAACTGGAAAAGGACCAAACATACTGGGGAAGAAAAGCGAGGAGAAAAATGAATTCCACAAAGAAATCGTGGCGATATATACTCTACCAGAACTAGAAACCGAGGAATCAGAGGACTTAGAAGAAGAAGAAGAAGAAGAAGAAGAAGAAGAAGAAGAAGAATTGTAGAAGCAGAAATACAAAAAGAGGAGCACAAACACTCCACATCAAGACACAATGCGGTCACGCATTTCACAAATACCTACAGATATATACTCTACCAGAACCAGAAACGGAGGAATCAGAAGACTCAGAAGTAGAAGAAAATAATCTGTAGAAGCAGAAACACAAAAAAGAGGAGCATAAACATTAAATATCACGAACACAATGTGGCAACGCATTTCACAAATACCTACACTGCCCATCCCCACTCCTCTACCATGCGCCATGTGGCTCTCGCTGCTGACAACAAGCATGACCCAATCCAATCCAACATTGGAAACTGAGGAATCAGAAGACTCAAAGAAGCAGAAACACAAAAAGAGGAGCATAAACACTCCATATCACGACACAACGTGGCAACATATTTCACAGGAAGACTTAGAAGAGGCAGAAGTCCAGAACCAAAAACACAAAAAAGGGAGCTTAAACGCTCCCTCACGACACAATGCGGTAACGCATCTCACAAATACCTACACCTCCCACCCCACATTCCGTTACCATGCGCCATGTGGCTCTCGCTGCTGGCAACAAGCATGACCTTAGTCCAACCCAGCAGGCCCAGCTGTATAACCCTGGAAATGGCAGCAATGCCTACCGCACGCTGGTAACTCATTCAATCAAAATTCTGATATTTTGTACTTAATTTTCACAGCATGGGTAACGGCCGGTCAGCTCTCCCTGATTAAAATTTTTGTACGTGCCTCTTCGTTATACATCATGGAAAAGGTAATTTACAGGGAATTAAATTCAAATTTGGCGATTAGGGCATTCATAAATTATTTTTGATTATAATACACGATGTGTACTTACGCGTAAGAATTTTCCAGGTATTAAGCTAAAGCCTTTAGGTTTACGCACATTTTACATGCTCTTTACAGTATTATGTAAAATACACGCTCCGCATATTCGGGCTATTGGAGTGGAAATGAACCAGTGAATGGGAGTACACGGTTCACACAGGAAAATCAGCTTATTCGTATATTTATCATAGAAAATAAACGTGGAAATAATTGCTTCTATATTTATTACAATGTAGAATGTTAACTTGCTAATATTTGTAGCTATATATCAGGAAAACCGAAGAGGAAGGCGTTCGTTGTGTGCTCACTTGTATTTTGGGCGGTATATTTTTGTGCGTTAAAACAATAATATTCTCATTCTTTATTTTGATCAAAGCGACCGGACCGGTAGGTCGCCACGTTGAGAGAAAAAATGCGAACTGGGCGTACACAGTAGATGCTACTGAAGTTGCCTTTTGGATTTTATATCAGCTCTATTTTCTATAAACAATAAAATTCATGTTATAAAATGGCAAATCTACTTTGGAATACTTTGAGACGCTACATTAAAAATATTTAGAGTTTTTTAATTGATGACACGCGATATGGGTAAATAAGCACGTTCTTCTTATTACCTAGCCGCGACAACTCGGAGCGCCGTCACTAGATGGCGTAATACTGCTGCCTACTATCTGCTTTTAATGTTTTATTGTTACACTGTATAAGCCGGTTTCCAGCAAACACACATAACTGGCCCATCATTAATAAACTACCTACTACATATTATTAACTTCATCATTGGGAAAGTACTGGCAAGGAGGGTTAAATTATTGAATAAAGCAGCCAACGCTCGGCCATCACAACTTTGCCAATAATAATGGCGGTATATTGGATTTTTAGCATTAACTTATTTTTCACGTGTCGTTAAGAAGTATGATTATTTTACTATTGCCTTGATATATGGTAGCATACTGATAGTTCGATAGATGCAAAGATTTTCGAATATATCCACTACATAACACAGTAATGTACTATTTTAGAAAATTGTATTAACATAATTTATGCACCTTCGTAGACTTGAAATATGTTGCACAGCCAGTTTTATTGTAAGCCTATGTAAAATAGTCACAGAAAACAAAGCACAGTGTGTAAAATTTCACAAGTAGCGGCTAAAATTCAAAATTATAAATTTTGCAATCTACCCCCGAGATTAATTTATCAGGCTGAGAACATTCCAGCCCTTGGAATAGAAACAATAACAACCTTGGGCACATTTTACCCTCCGATGTCGAAAGCCGAAGTAGCCCTTAGTCGATGCTTAGTTTCCGAGATTTGAATACGGTGAAATACTAGTAAAGTTTGTGTTGACATAATTCTTTTACAAATTGACTATTCTGTGAGTCGTTGTGTTGTGCAAAAGACACGTGTATATAGTGAAGAATACCACATAGGCTGTTGGATTTGTTTAGAAAATTATTTAGTTTAAGAACATTGTTTATAATAGTGTAAAAAGATAAGTGTTATAGACAAAGTTCCTCTTTGCGTAGACTTACAAAGTGCCAGGCGCGTCTGGGTGCTGTAATTTTTTGCAGTGACGTTAGTTAAAGTGTCTACTGTCTGCCTACATAAATATAAGCTGCGCCTACTTGCGTATCTATATGTAATTGCAATTTATTCATGCAACTGCATGGATCGCCAGGCGCGATAAACTCGCTCGCCCAGCGATCTAACAATTGAAACATCTTTGCACGATTACTAATAATATTCTAATTATTTTTGCAGTATTTTTTAGTAAACGTATAATATATTATGTAATATCAGAGCCTTTAAATATTCACTTTTGAAGAGTAAAACCATTTTTTTTCAACCCTCATATGTCACCCCCGAGTACAGATTAAATTTTTCCACTATTTTTCCCAAAGTGTTCGAAATGTATTTAGTTTATATTACACGTTTCGAAATTTTTCTACGTTGTTTTTTTCTCACCCCCCGACTACAGATTAAATTTTTCCACTATTTTTCCCAATGGTCTCTAGATATTCCGAGAAGGTATGGAGAGTTTCAGAATTTTGACCTCCGACTTGTATTTTTCGCACACTGTGCAAAGAGGCCTCATGAAATACCTAAATTTTTAAGACGGGTAATGGAATTTAATATGAATATTTATTTTTTTGATAGCAGGGTCATCAACAGTAATCATTAGTAGTTAATACACTGATTTGGTGAGTTAAAATGTGACTTTGAACAAGCATTTAAGAAAATAATATAAAATTTACTAGATCTACTTTTTGATCGAATGGAAACATGGATGCCTCCCATCTTGTCCTAAAGGTCTCAGGGAGGTTATAATGATTATAGACAAAAAATTCGTATTCGTTTCTCAGGTATTGGTAAAAAAAAATGCTTTTAAATATTTAATATACCAGTGATGGTTAAATATTTCCAAATCCACAATAACAAAAGGGCATCTTAAACACATAGGGCCATCAACTTACCATTACGAGACAGATGATATAATGTCCAAACAGTATTTTGTATTCGCTTTTCAGGTATTGGCAAAAGTTGCCAACGCTATACCAGTCATAAATCTAATAGCCCATTGCTTTGCCTCCTATAGTGTGTTTACTGGGTTCATTGTTCAGTACAATTTTTATTTAATGTGGTTTGGGGTGAGTTGTACCAGCTAAGATCAAGTCAAAATTCACGATTACGATTTTTGGAACAATCCTAAGCTGGGCTTTTGATCTTGGATCAAGCTGAACTTGGCTGAACTTAGTTGGTACAATTCACCCTTAGTGTGATTCTACCACAATTTTTATTTTAAAATGTTTGTTAGTAATATATTTTTTACCTAATACTATTTACTACTACTAATTATTATTATATTAGTATATTCAGAAGTACTACGTCAATATAAATTAAAAACTAGGTAATTTCTTATCAGTATAGAAGTTTCGCTTGAGTAGCACCTAAATAATGTATAAATAATGTATGGATAAAAGGGTTATGTACACTTACTAAACAAAAAAGAACTGATATCCTCCCAAAAAACAAAAGAAACGTAACATTTTAATGTTGAGACGTTCGTTTGCAAATTTCTCTCCCTCATTATATATATTTTTTTTAAATATTCGGTTGATTATAGTTTGCCATGAGAGAACGAACTTAAAATTTTATAAATATAGTTATTTTCCAATCAATTTTATTTCGCCAGAAAGCTCAGTTTAAAAATTATACGACATTTTTGGAGGTTTGAGAGCTAGCAGTTTAATGACAATTTAAAAAATGACAGACAGACAGACCGATCGACCGACCGACCGACCGGCAGGCAGGCAGGCAGACAGAGACAGACAGATAGACAGATTTTTTTTTTCACCCAAACTTAAAATCTCGTTTCATGACATTCTAAGCCTATTTGAACAATAAAAATTTTAATTTTTTTTTTGTCGTTACTATACTTCCACTGGACGTGGAAGTAATTATTCTAAAACTTTTTGGTCGACACCCATAGCATGGAAGTGATTATGAACTATTATGAGTAAGTTCATTTGTCGGGAATCTTTAGAGTTTTTCAACTAACTTTCGAAATACTATACTGGGACCGACGCCCGGCACCTGTAGTCATCTTTTTATTCCCCTTTAAATGATTTACGTACTTTTAAGGTTATCTCAAATTGTAAAGTATCGACTAAGAAATAAAGAGTGCTTACTTAAGAGGTGTAGCAAAATTAAAAATGTTTTAAGGAAGACTTTTAACTTGAAAAGTTTGAAACTTCTGAAAGCATCTCCACACTGCTTTATGATTAACCCATAAAACCGCACTTTCAATTTTGTAGAACACTTTAACCAAGTCAGTCGTTATTATAATATATTTTAGCTTAGAATTATTTATCAGGGCTAAAAGAGAAGATTAAGTGGATGGGTAAGTAAAGGCGCGTCTACCTTAAACTTCAAAACAATATAATACTACATAATAATACCACTAAGGCTGAACAGGTACTTCATTACAACGGTTATCCGAAGTTTCAAGACAAAACAAATAACATAAATAGTTTAGGTTATGCTACAACAACTAAGGGAATATGGAACAAGGTCATGTCTACCTCCCTACCTTCCCACAGGAAACATACAGTTCACAGTTCGCATTAAAAAAATGAACACAGTGAATCAGTTTTAGGAGTTAAAATGAAATAAAACTTATCGCAACAGAAATGATTCTGTTATATGCACAAACAATTTAATATATTGAGGTGAATCAGTAGGTTGTACATTTTTAAGTTGATCTGAGCAGGTGTTAATGAAATTGACTAATAAATATATAGTAGTTAATATAAAAAACATAAAATATAATAATATAAAATGCTATGTAGGTAGAAATAAAGTAAAAAACAATTTTTTTTACCTATATACCTCACTTACCTTTGACCTTTCCTGCCTTTAAAAATAATCAAAATAAAAAAAAAGTAGGTCACATTATTTGTTATAAGATACTTTATAAAAAATCCCCGATGCATTTTTTTCATAAAATTAACAGAAAAAAGTTATTAACAATAATAGTTTTCATCCTCTAAATTTTCATTGATTTTTTGCTTATAACTTCTTAATTATCGAAGTTACAACAAAAAGTTGCTAATAAAAGTTGTAGATAATATTATGATCTACAGAAGCTCTCTACTTTTTTGTGGGAGTTATAGTTTTCAAGATATATTAAAAAAAACCATTTACACATTTTTTTTCAAGATGGCGGGCAAATGAGTGCACCCCCGACCCTGAAAACTCAAATTTAAACTTTGTTGGACCCCCCCCCCCCACATAATAAGAAAAATAAAATTGCACCCCACCCAAAATTCACGGTTGACCTTTTTTTAACGTTGGATTGAGTGAACTAAAATGAGTTTGTGTGATGCTGATGATCCTGTCTTTAATTATTATTTAATTTTTATTTTGTGCACGCCGAGTGATTATTGGCATGATTATCGGCAATAGAAAAAAAATGTATTCAATATTTTAATGCGTTACATGTATTATTTACAAAATATATTCGTTTATTTGCATATTATCAAAAATAATTTAATAAATAATTTAAAATAATTTAATAAATTTAAACCCTTCAAAACTACAAATAATTTACATTTCAATTTTCAATTATTTAGGTATATGCATTGTGTACTCGATTAAATAAAATATACGTAAATCAAATTTTACAAAAATAAATGTATTAATTATCTCTAGACAGAAGCTATTTAGGTTTTATTAAATTTCTGTGCGGTGCATAACTGCATATACGAGTTCTCAAATCTTTTCCGCTAAATGGCTCCAGACTTAATTTAGTATTCCGTCTCCAGGCCGACTTTTTCCAAACCATTACCGCCGAAGCAGTTCCCAAGTAATTTACCGGGATGAAGAGGAATTTCATAACTTACGCCCCCTCTATAATAACCCATAAACTTTCTTTATGTAATAAAGTAATTCCACGACGGTCTAGTTAAACTAACCAAGAACTGACCAAACAGGGACGATTATGTGTCTTTTCCTGATAGAGTATGGGGGCGAGACACGGTCACTGACCCTCTTAATGACAGCTTCGCATAAAAAAACATTGAAAACTTTGCAAGCCAATTTAAGTTTGCTTCTTGATGGAAATGTCATACTGGCTCTCTAAAAAAAATGAATTGGTTCACCGAAGTAAATTTTCAGTTTGCAGCTTCAATAAAAAATTTAATTATACAGGGTGTCTAGTAGTAGAAGTTTTGAAGGGTGGATTCGTCACTCGAAAATATCAATAAAAGTTCAAGCCATCAGATGTCCTAGAATGCTAAAATATGGTACAAGAGGCACATCATTATTATTAAGAACGCGAGCGGATATCGAAATCCGCAGTACTCTGGCCTGTCGGCCCATTGTACGTCCGCGACGTATAGGATCCCCTAGAAGAGACCAGTATTTTCCACAAAGGGCAGCAGCCTGTTCCAGGGTAGATCCCGTAGTTCCTCTGGATGCAAAACTTGCCTCTCGAGGTGCCTATACCTTGACGCTCCTAGTGGAGCGCAACTGCATAGCATACGAGTGATGGTTTCATCCTCCCTCCACACATCTGACAAATAGGATCATCTCTCAACCTCATTGTACGTAGGAGTTCAGAGGACAGTGTCCCATCCGTCTCATTATTTCTCTATCGAGCTCAAGCAACCACTTTACGGTAGAGACAGCTGCTTTATGTGGAGCCTCGACTGCCTCATTTCGGGGGCCTGAGCCCAATAGTTGTTGAACTGTACTGCAGCCTAATCTTGCAGTTCTGAATAAATCAGACTCCTTGGCAGACCGAAGGCTGGCTCAGGGCCAGGTAAGGGAATTTTAGCTCCCTCTCCCGCCAGACGATCTGCTTCTTTATTGCCCTCCACACCACTGTGTCCGGGCACCCCGATGGGTTTAACCGAGTAACCGAGTTGCGTTCACAGAGTTCATTCAAAATATTTCGACAGTTCAGCACCAGCCTAAAGGTCACCTTGTTTGATGCAAAAGACCTCAGAGCTGCCTGGCTGTCGCTACATATATAAATATGTTTGTCTGCGAAACCTCTGCTGAGATTTTTGCTTGCGCACAGTAGTATACTTGGAATACCAAGTGGTACCGATATACGAGCCCTTGATTTGCATCCGTGTTTGCCTGCCCTCGTTTCCTCTCGAGTCTTGGATCCGTCTGTATACCATTTCCAGACCACCAGGACTCAGAAGATGCGTTTTATCCCGTTCCCAAACGTTTCGACTAGGGAACAGTATATGGAATTGTGACAGAATAGATGGGGAGACACCAGTCCCTTGCCGGTAGAGCCAGAGCCTTTGTGTGCCCTAGCCCTTAGCTCGTCATGTTCCACATTCAATTTTTGAACAGTCTGTTTGCTGCTTTCGTGGCTTCAAGCTCCATTTCAACGTGCAAGGGAGTGAGTCCAAGAATGGCCTCCATTGCAATCGATGGTGTGGTCCTGATTGCACTTGTTATACCCAGACACGCTAGTATTTGAACTGCATAGGCGAGCCCTGATTGTGGAGAGCTTTTGGGAGCACCACCACGCCAGTGCCGCATATGTAATGGGGAGTTTTATCATAACAGTATATGCCCAGAAAGGCTAATATATATTAAAAAGCTGTTTAATATCAAATATTGTTTTCAACTGCGGTAAGGCACAATAGCCACTGTTAATTTTTTGCATATATAGTCACAATTATTCTTCCAACTCATTTACAATCTATCAAAGTACCTAAAAATAAAGTAAAACATAACAACTGAATTGTTTTGTTATTTACGTCAACATGAAAGGAAGTATTACTTTTTCGAGATTAAAATTGCATGGCAACAGTTTTCTCGGCATTTAGGTACTAGTAAGGCGTGCAATCAGTACAAATATGGGATGGAAGATCGTTAATGAAAATAAAAAATATAAGTGGACCAAGTATTGAAACCAGAGGAACTCCAAAGTCTGTATCTTGAACGTCAGAGACATTATTTAATTTCACATAAATTTTTCTGTGCTGAACATATGACATTAACCACGATAAGAAGTTGCCGCGAAAACCGACTGCGTACAATTTATCTCTAATGAAAACAAGGTCTAAGCAAAGGCCTTGGAGAAGTCAAAGAATATTGCTTCTACATATTTACCCTTTATATATGTACTCGATAAAATCATAGGTGACACTTTCCGTTGATTTACTTGGACAGACCTAGTGCTTACGATATGTTCACTTAAATTAAATCCAATAAAGAATTAAAAATATATATCTATCATCTACTATTCGATTCCGTAATCTTGGCCAGGAAACGAAGTAGTAACGAATGACCGCCAGATAGGCATCAACGATACCTTATATTGGTTAAATCCTCATAAAAATGTTAATTAATTATTAGTAAATACCGAAGCATGAAATTATGCGCGTTGATGGGCATAAAATACATAATTAACTAAACCGGAGTAATCATCTTCGTAATTTATCTGTAATAAAATTTAGTTAAGGAATTTACATAAACTATAAAGGTTATATTAATTTGGTCGCAACGACTTAATTTAGTATCAATTTACATTTTTATAAGTTTTCCTGTCTCAGACAATTTACATACATAACAAATACAACCGTGAAGTTTAAGCAACAGAGCTGGATCGTTTGTGTCATAAAAAATTTGGACCTGGGAATAATATGTATGTAAATGTACCGTAAAATGAAGGGAGATTTGAGCATTATGAAGAAACTTTGCCGTGTACCCGGCGAGAGGAGTATAAGAATTAATGTGTCACCTGTTAGACATGCCTAATTAGGTACGACTTACTGCTTGCTTCTAATAAAGTCGTTCTGAAGCAGTATTACAGAAATTTAAATAATAAAACGGCAAATTTAGCAGGATTAAGTCAGTTTAGTCAAATAAATTATTGAATTTATCTATGATTGTCAGTCAATAGACTATTATTGTTTCTCTTCGCGATTGCAATAATTTAAATTAGTGGACTATTTAGCGCGAAAAAAATTACATTTTTCTAAGACTGTCACAAAAACTGGACATTTTTAATTATTTTTTGTGTGTAAATAGTATATTACTTACGTACCATGTAGTCTAGTTCACAAGTTCAAAGACGTGTTAATTCTTGATAAAGCTTGTAAAAATATGAGTGAGGGCTCATTGGATTCGGAATGACGTCTAGAAAAATGTGCAAAAGTTTTCAAACCCGCACATAAACAATGGCAAAAGTTAATTGATTGACTGATTGATTTACCAGCGTGCGGTAGGCATTCCTGCCAAGGATTATACAGCTGGGCCTGCTACGTCCACGCTGGGTTGGACTAGGGTCATGCTTGTTGCCAGCAGTGAGTGCCACATGGCGCATGGTAAAGGAATGTGGGATGGGAGGTGTAGGTATTTGTGAGATGCGTTACCGCATTGTGTCGTGAGGGAGCGTTTAGCTCCCTTTTTTTTGTATTTTTTGTTCTGGACTTCTGCCTCTTCTGGGTTTTCTTGTGATATATGTTGCCGCGTTGTGTCGCTGCTGCCTGTGCTCCAATTTTTGTTTTTCTGCTTCTATAAATCTTCTTCTTCTTCTGAGCCTTCTGATTCCTCCGTTTCTGATTTTAGTAGAGTATATATCGCTCCGATTTCTTTGTGGAATTCATTTTTTCCCCTCGCTTTTCTTTCCCAGTATGTTTGGTCCTTTCCCAGTTTGTTCATGATCCTATCGATTGTTGTTTTTCACGTGTAGCATGGTCTCCCTATTTTTAGTTTGCTGCTGTTCAGTGTTAATGCTTTCTTCAGTAGATGTGTTGGTTCCCTTCTTTGGACGTGTCCTCAGTACTTCATTGCGTATATTTCTATCCTTTTTGTGATTGTCTTCCCTTCTAGTAGTGTTGATGTTTTATGTCGCTGTTTTTGTCCTGTTGTTTTTCTGAATAGTTGGATGATGTCTCTTTCAGCTCTTCTCAAACTTCTTCTGTTGGCTTTTGTTGTTGTCGCGTTTTTAACTCCATATGTCATCGTTGGCAGTATGATGGCTATGTACAGCCGTTTGGTCAGGCCCCATGATAGTTTGTTTTTCTCGACGAACGATATAATTGCCCTTGTGACTCTGTATACTGTTTTTATTATCTCCTTTACTGTTTCTCTCCTTTTCAGTTGGTTCGTCAGATATGTTCCTAGGTATTTCAGTTTGTTCGTTGTTCTTAGGGAGTAGTCACCTATTTTGTATTCTTCTCTGCTGATCCGACTCTCTCTTGTTGATGGGTCTCGCTTCATTATTAGACTTTTGCACATAAACGATTGCAAAAGTTATAAACAAATTCAAATTGAAAAATAACGAGTTTCATTTTATGCAAATAACTCGAAAACTATTAATATTTAAGAAATTTTAAAAAGGGATTCTTAAAGAGGAAGAAATTTCCAATAAAAAAGTCCTAACGAACTCTATCTCTATTATTAATCATTTTAATTTAATGTTGACAATAGAGCTCCGCGCGGCGAACACTAAGCTGTTACGATGCTCTTAAACCGGCCGTAATAAGTAAAAACATTTTTTTATGTTATTAAATATTAATTTAAACTTTTTAAAAAATCATGGTATTATTTAGACAGTTAAAGGAACAATATCTTGTTGAAAAAAAATTTCTTCACCAATTTTCCATAAAATCAGCCTGTTGTTAGTTAATAAATTTTTAAAGAAAAGCCACTAAAATTATTTCGCTTCATGGAGACCTTATGCCAACTATACTTTATGAGATTATGACATTGCGATGTTTTTAGTTGTTATAGTATATTAGTTATTAATTATTTAAGCTAACAAATACTAAAAAATGAAAGAGTTTAAAATTTTTTTAAAAATTTTAATTATTATTACTGTCTTTATATTCAAAAATACTAGAAAATTTCATAAACTTAAAATTTTTAGTGCTATTTATTTAAACACATTTTATAAACAAATAGATAAATTACGTATTTTTGAAAAAAACATTTTTGCCATTATTTTATTTGCTATAATATTAGCGTTCGCCTATTTTCAACATTAAATTATAATTAATAATAGAGATAGAGTTTCGGGAATCGGGATTTTTTTATTGGAAATTTCTTCCTCTTTAAGAATCTTTTTTTTTAATTTCTTAAACATTAATAGTTTTCGAGTTATTTGCAAAAAACGAAACTCGTTATTTTTTCAATCTTAATTTGTTTATAACTTTTGCAATTGTTTATGCGCACATAAACTTTTGCACATTTTTCTAGACGTCATTCCGAATCCAATGAGCCCTCACTCATATTTTTACGAACTTTATCAAGAATTAACACGTGTTGGAACTTGTGAACTAGTCTAATGAACTGTAGCTGAAAAGTCACTTAGTAAACCTTTTTTTTTTGAAATACCAATGAAAATTAAAGGAAAAAAGAAATTATTGACAACGACCTATAGTCTGAGCATAAAGTGTTGATAGTGATTATTTATGTTTGTTTACTATTTATTTATTTATTTTTCTATGTTTGTAATATATCTATGAAAATTCGTAAATAAACATTATATTATTATTATAATTATTAAAGCAAAAAATGAACGGTATTTTAATCAAAGGAAATAGAAGATATGTGTACTCGACGCGGCACAGTCGTTGGCTACGTTCTACCTCAGACCTATATTTCCGATTATTTCCCTCATAAATTATAGACCAATGACATTACGTGAATTTTTAAATTTCAATCAATGACATCAGTTTTACACTGAATAACGCAAGATAGCTTTTGCTAAAATTTAACAGCGATTAAATTATGTCTAACTTTTAAATGCACATAATTGATTTAATTTGCTCTCAATTGGACTAAAAACAAAATAAAACATATTACAAATTCAAGAATTATTATTTTTGTTTATAATTACTTTTAAAGCAATTTTGCAAAAATAATTTTAATATCAAACTGACCCAAATTGTCAGATTTACAATCACGATGGCATCTAGTGCGTCCGTTTCCATGGCTACGAAACAAAAGTTGTTTATAGAACGCGTCGCCGTCGATTAATTAATAAGGAAGTTTGTTTTCGAGATATAATTTGTTAAAATTAACGAAAAAATTGAAAATAGTAAATAAAAAAATACAAGGAACACTCATCAGTCCATTTGGAATAAATTCCTTGCATTTTGCGAAGACAAGTCCTATATTTTAAATTCATCTATTGAAAATCTTGGGAATATCTTGAAATATTATGCGTTTAATATGAAAAAATGGTTGGTTGTAATATAATAAAACAATAATATATAAAAAAAAGTGTATGTATCTATAAATAAAAACCTAAGTATAAAAGTCCGTAAGGAATTTGTTCATTTGGGAAATAATCTTGACATATACGCCTCGAGCTCTTAAATCTTATCTCATTAACTGCAGGTAGCTATATTTTTTGCAAAATTTTGCTTTTAAGCAAATGTTCTCGACTTAATAATTTAGACAAAAAGGTAAATTATTAAGTCTCGAACATTTTCTAAGCAAAAAGTATTTTTTCTTGTCAATTCGAATAAAATAAGTAAACCTCGATAAGATGAGACCCAACCAGCCCTTATACGAAGTGAACTTTTCCTTCAGTGGTTTGGTAGGGAATTGATTGGTATATATAGATATTTTTATTTTTTCATTGATTATGTATGTAAAAATATTCTACCCTTACAATTCTTACAGAACGAGCTACATTTAATACCTCGTTTTTTACAGCCACATCGCTTAACACATTCACCCTTACAAGTAAAATTATTGTATTTAAAAAATGAATCTCGAATGAGTTTCTCTGAAGAGAATTATCTTGGTATTTCGTTATTGGGGGTGGGGATAGTTTCAACCCGATCCGACAAGTCCTCACAAGCCTAGCACCGAAAAATCGGAAAAAGGAGTGGTTTTTCCGGTTTAGGAGTAGTGGGTGAAGGGTAGATCGGAAAATATTGTCACCATCTTGATTCCCGCCCTCGAAACCAGGGGGGAAGATGCCTTAAGGAGTCACAGAACTTTTGGGTTTTTTGTCTTTTTCTGGTTTACCTCAAGGGACTATTAATTGGGTATTGCTGATCATTATTTCAACCCTTAAGCGGTGGTGGGATCCACTTCCAAAATTTTAAATCACAAGTAGCACATGCATCGTTTTAAAGCCCGTTAAATTATCTTTACCTACGATCACTACTGTAAATAGTAAAAAACACACTACCTGCCATCTATGTAAGTTGAATTTTACATATTGTAAACAAAATGCACTGTAAACAAATCGCACGGTAATCAAAACGCACGGGACACGCAATTATAGGTGGCTTACATCGCTGACGCGGGGTTTAAAAAAACAAATGCGCCTACTTAATTTTTAAACGCTGTCAAAACTGACATAACATTTGTTAAATAATATTGTTGACTAGTAAACTAAATCCAGATTTTACTAAATAGCTAAATAAATATGATCGTAGGTAAAGTATGGTACATAATTCGAGTTGTAAGGCAATTACGCACTCATGGAAATACGCACTCGCCGCTACGCGGCAGCGTGCGTAACTTTTCCATTCGTGCGTAATATGCTTCTTACATCACTCATTACGTAATATATTATTACAACGATATCTTACTTTTTAAATTTGAACTAATAGAAACTAAAGTTATATCAACTTTTTTCTGACTTTCTTAAATATTTGTTCCAGGTGGCGTACACGCAATGGTGATTCATAGATTATGAATTTAGAAGAAATAAGTAATAAGAATTACTAAATATGCATTTTTTTATCTCAAAAGTATTTTGTGTATTTGATTGTTAATGAAATCGTCTGCTCAAATTTTATTTACATATATTGAATGAGCATACTTTCATCTACATCTTGAACTAAAATTTTCACCAGTTTAATCAAGCGGTTGTGACAAATTTTTCGGCAGTTTCAATAGCGTCCGTCTCAAAAACGCTACCGCCTAATGTGTCTGCTAAGCTGGTTACTTCGAACGATATTTCCGCATATTTTAATGATTTTAGTCTCGTATAAATAACAAGCTTTTATACTACTTCTAAATTAATTTCATTATTGGTAATTTGGATATTTTTAGTATCTTATCATGCGGTATTTTCACTCTCGGTCTATGAAGAAAATTGACCCTCGTTGTAACGATCCATTCAACTTTTAGTTTCTTCTTAGCTAAAATGATACAAAACTTTTTCAAAGAATCCTTGGCGTTGCGGTCTTTATACAAACCAGTATATAGTTGAATCAATGGATCTTTGAACGCACGTCACTAACGCGAGAAGCAAGCAAAGGCTATCGTATATATGTTGACGTCTCACTTCTTACAATCGACCTGACTGAAATGGACGTAAGGGTATATGTCTTGTCTACGACCTATGCTTATCATGCGCGTTAGATTTGAGAGCAACGGTAACGCGTACGTGTAGACTACATAGAAGCGCATCAATCTCGTGTATCAGTCGTCAGTGGCGTCAATATTGTTTACTTTTCGTAACGGAATTAATTCTTTTAACTCATTATGCATGGAAAACGTTTGAATACACGAGCTAGAAATTTGGTAGCTAATTCAATATCGTATTTTATGTTAGAGAACGAAAACAAGATTTCAACTGATTTCTGTCAATGTTGTCCGAGAGGTAGTTATTTAAATTTAATGTACATGTCTCTTATCATTAGTATGCAGGCTTTCACGGCCATTGTCGAATGATATTTTATATTTCTTATTACTTATAAATAAATCATTTTAACGAGTGGATGAGCACTTAACATGCCAATTTCGAATATGACCCATTTAAAACTCACCGTATTTATGTATATTATCTATAAATATATGTCTTTGGTACATACAGTGTGGTCCATTTTGCTTGGAACCACCCACATAATTATTTATTATTTATGTCCTAGAGCGCTTTTTTTAAACGTAGACCTCTGAAAAGTGCATTCTTGAAATGTATTTAATTTTATAAGACATAACGGCTCGGCCTACAATGATCTTTTTTCGGAGTGGAAAGAGAAGAAACCTTATTAGCGATTTTTTTATTTCAAAACTGATTACTCCGCTGGATTCAAATGAGTTTGTACCAGATTTCGCGAAAAAATACTTATTTTTGGATTTTTTCCTTAAGAAATAAGAATTCTGACATTGACAATGACAATCCACGGTTGCACGAGATTGTGTATCTAAGCGAGTGCCTTGACTCAAACAACTGACAAGGGAATGTTTATTTGTCAATTTGTGTAGGTTTTATTTTTTATTTTCTGATTATAATAATTATTATTACCGCGCAAAGGTTGAGTTATCTAGATATTATTAAAATTGTTATTGATAATACGAGATCAATACATACACAACCCTTGCGCGCCATAATTATTATTACAAGCAGAAGTTTAAATCAGTGAACCTACTTACAATTACTGACAATTACACATTCCTTTGTCGGTTGTTTGAGTCAAGGCACTCTTTTAAATACAAAATTCTGCACAACAGTGGATTTTTATTGGCAATTTCAGAATTCTTATTTCTTACGGGAAAAATTCACAAATAGTAACTTTTCACGAAATTTGATATAAATCCATTTGAGAGGTTGCCAAATCCAATGGAATACTCAGTACTTAGAAATAAAAACACTGGTAATAAGATTTCTTCATTTTCGACCCCGAAAAAAACAGCAGCTTTTATGTTTTATAAAATTAATATATCATTTTTCAGAGATCTACGGTTAGAAAAGAAACCGATGTAAATCGGAAAATAAACCTTTCATGGGGGTGGTTCCAAGCTAAATGGTACACACTGTATACATGAACGAATAACCTTCAATAATTAATATTATTTATTGGATATCTCAAGTGTAAATGAAAAACTGAAATATTGTGAAAAGATAATACAAACGCATGTAAAGATTTTATAACTTCACATCCCAAGGAACAATTTTAGTTTCTTAAATGTATACAAGGGTGCTATAAAACTATTTATAAAATGCCTTGAAAAATCTATTTTGCTGTAACAATATCCTTAATATCATCATAAAGCGACTTGTAGACTAAAAGGGCCCACCCTTATGAAGGTTGTTAAGGTCTTTTTAAATTCCATCATAAAACTCCTTAGTGAGGCATAGTGCTGCTCTTGAAAACCTTGTTCGGGCCGTTTTAAAACCTTTCTTAAAACCTATTTTAAAGCTGTCAGAAGCTTTTCTATTAGCTTCCTGCATTTCTAGAAAACACCTAGAAGGCTACCTTAAAACTGAATTTTAAAACCATATTAGAACTGAAAAGCTATAAGAATGTCCACGAAGGAATCCAAATAATTTTATTACTTATTGCATTTATTTTTTCTAAACTGATTTAAGCAAACACACCATCAGACTTATTGAAGATAAAATGGAATTTGAAATGTATAAAGCGTAGAGCACTATAATCTCTCTAAGGCCGATTTAAAAGGTAATAAAAAGCCATCAGGTATGACAAAAAAATTAAAACCAACGGCAGTTTATCGTTAAAACTACATAAGAAAGGCCCAAAAAATAAGAGCCCCTCAGAAATAATAATGATTTTAATATCCATACAAAATTTGCATAGACACACGTAATCAGCAAATTTAAAAAAGTGGGCTGCTTCTCGGTTCCCACAGTAATTTTCAGTCGTTTCTTGTAATTCTACCTTAATTTGCTAACGAAAAAGTGATAATTATTGATAATTATAATTGTGAGATTGACCTTGAATACTTTTATATAACAAGAAAAACATGGCCGGCCAACTAAAAACCTAATTGTCATTTTACAGTCCTCTCCAGTGTTGCCAGGTCTAGTGAAATTTCACTAGATCTGGTGATTTTTTTTAAATCTAGTGATTTAGTGAAAAATTTTATGAAAATGCCCATTTTTAATGATTTTTGAATCATCCAATTTATTGCCCTCTACTGGTAGGTAGACAAACATTAAATTCGAGTTGCGATCCATTTAATACAGAACTGTTCACGTTAATCGCTACCACGGTCAGTAAACTCAACGGTTCAAACGAGAGAGACGCGCGGAGCGGGGAATCGAATGAAAGAGACAGACATATCTAATTTTCGTGCAAAAGACACAGACAAAGATGCCTGTAGTGTCTACAGCTGACGTAGCTGTAGACCCTGACAGAATAACTTTCATTCGATTCCCCGCTCCGCGCGTCTCTCTCGTCTAAAAGCTGCTAATTGAGGTAACCGTATAGTTTATTGACCGTGAATCACTACAATCGAATAGCCTGGGCTCGTTGCCCTCTAGCGTCTGGTAGACAAACAGTACTTTCTAGTTACAAACCATTTAATACAATACAGAGTACGAAGTCTGGCAACGAAATAATCAGATAGAGGACGCTCAAAGCTATGCTGTGCTCAGAGAGCTCAAGAAAATTACGTGTCCTACAGACTGCAACTTTTGAAAATTAAAGATGAGAGATTTAATTTCAAATCTAGTGAAATTTTAGTAAGATTTAGTAACTTTTTAAAGCGTCGTCTGATAATTTTGATCTGGCAACACTGGTCCTCTCATTAAACTATATATTCTAATACTGGTAATGACCTAGAACATTTACTCTAAATGAAGCCCTTTTAGTCTTTTTGTATACTATCACAACAATGCAAATGCACTTGGCGAAGATCACATGGACTTGATAAAAGCTGTAATAAAACGTTTGGGACGTTAACATTTGATACAAAAAACTTAAAACTTAACCTCAAAATAATTTGTATGTGTGTGTTTTAACAGTCCTTTTAAAATGGCTACTCTTTTTTATTTTCTTCCACCTTTTCAAAAAAAGACTTAATTACACATCAGTAAGTCGTGAAATGCTTTTAATTAACACACACACACACACACACATGCATCAACGACACTTCAGGCAGACATATTGTTTATTATTTTTATAATAAATGTTTTATTGAGGTTTTGGAAAGTGTTTTATGGAGTTAAAATTTGCCTTTTGGATTTATAAAGGCCTTTTTTTCTTCATAACGGTTTCATCACAACATTTATCAAGGATGTTTTAAGAGTCTAGATTTGTAATGGCCTTTAATAAGTAGTAATAGGCATTGAAAATGTCTAGTTTTAAAAAGGATTTAAAGTGCATTTATTGCAAATATGTTAAAACCATAAAGAATAATTTAAAGCCTCTTTAAATCTAAATGGAATTTAAGACGTTCATAAAACTAATTAGCTTTATGGAGAGTTTTATGTTGGTTATGATAAATCTATTACAAATACATATTATCCTAGAAGCAAATTAGCTTTATAATTAGGTCTTACAGAATGCTTTAAAACTTACTATTAAGAGCAAGTATACTTGAAGCCTAAAAGGCCTTAACTACAACATCAATAAAGCACATGACTATTTCCTAACCCTGACAAACCTTCCTTAAAACCTCCTCAAGTCCAAATGACTTTTAAATTGTTCCTTGGGATGCTTGACTTTTTATATTTACTCATTGAATCCACTAACAATGCCCAATACTGTAGTCTAGTCCAATTTATCATTATTAATATTATTATTAGGTACTTATTATTATAATAATTTCCAGTACTCATCTTAATAAAAATTTGCTACGCCTATGATGCGAAATCATTGTCATCCTTCAATGAATTAGTTCAGACAAAGGAGAATGATGACGTCCGTTCAAAGATCCATTGATTCAACTATATATTTGTCAACTTGTAACTTAATAATGCTGAAAGTATTTATTTTAAACTATTCATATTTATAAATGTTTCATAAATTTTCCAAATTATTATAATCTGAAAAAACCTCTACATGCATTTAGTGTATAGTTTACAGGTGCAGCAATATCAGATTACAAAAACGAACATTAACAAACACAATTTCACAACGCGGCGATAAAAGCTCACTGGTTATTTCTATTTGTTGTTTTGTGGATACCGATTTATCATTTATGTAATTTACTTTTGAGAGTGAAATTCTGATATATGACGATTCTATCTAAATCTATAAATCTTTAAGGAAAATAACTTACTGTCCAACCATTTGGAGTCGTATTTAAGCGTCCTCTTAAAACTATACTCCCTCTTGCCGGTGGTTAAATTGTGGAGGTCCGTTCGGAAAATGACGGTGTCAGCTTTTGTAAACTCCGCGTTGGTGCCCGAGTAGAGGCCAGCCAGATTCCCAGGATTGCCCTTTTCCACCCATACGGCCGTTGAATTGTCTGCAGGGTCGTAAGGGCATTTCGCTATACCCATGCCGATGCCTGGTACGAAAGTGTTCCGAGGGAGATGCGTCAGGTTTGACTGAAAATAACGGAATAAAAAATAATTAAAATGCTTATATGGAATAATACATTTAATGTATATTAATATATTTATGCGTGTACCATAAAATAATAACGTTACCATTTCTTAGACATTACAAGTATAAAACATATTTCAAAATTTAAATTAATAAAATCATATATTAAAATTTCAATTTATAATTGCACATTAAAGTTTTTAAATTTAAAATTATATATTCAAATAGGTATAAAAGTATTAATTTTTGTTTGGAATTTCAAAACTGGTTACGTTGTATCCAAGGACGGACGCGACAAAAGGAAAAATCTTTTTATGTTAAATTTTTCGAAACTCGTAAAAACTTTTGCTTATTTTTAAAGGTAAGCTGATATGGTAAAAAGAAATTAAAACAAAATTGAACCGCCTTCAAAAAGATCGTTAAAAATTATTGACTGATTGATTGATTTACCAGCGTGCGGTAGGCATTTCTGCCACTCCCAAGGATTATACAGCTGGGCCTGCTACGTCCACACTGGGTTGGACTAGAGTCATGCTTGTTGCCAGCAGCGAGAGCCACATGGCGTATGATAAAGGAATGTGGGATGGGAGGTGTAGGTATTTGTGAGATGCGTTACCGCATTGTGTCGTGAGAGAGCGTTTAAGCTCCCTTTATGTATTTTTGGTTCTGGACTTCTGCCTCTTCTGGGTCTTCTTGTGATATATGTTCCCGCGTTGCGTCGCTGCTGTTTGTGTTTCTATTTTTGTATTTCTGCTTCTACAAATCTTCTTTTTCTTCTGAGCCTTCTGATTCCTCCGTTTCTGATTCTGGTAGATTATATATCTAACTGATTTCTTTGTCGAATTCATTTTTTCCCCTCGCTTTTCTTTCCCAGTATGTTTGGTCCTTTCCCAGTTTGTTCATGATCCTATCGATTGTTATTTTCCACGTGTAACATGGTCTCCCTATTTTTAGTTTGCTGCTATTCAGTGTCAGTGCCTTCTTCAGTAGATGTGTTGGTTCCCTTATTTGGACGTGTCCACAGTACTTCATTGCATACATTTCTATCCTTTTTGTGATTGTCTCCCCTTCTAGTAGTGTTGATGTTTTATATCGCTTTGTCCTGTTGTTTTTCTGAGTGGTTGGATGATGTCTCTTTCAGCTCTTCTCAAACTTCTTCTGTTGGCTTTTGTTGTTGCCGCGTTTTTAACTCCATATGTCATCGTTGGCAGTATGTACAGCCGTTTGATCGGGCCCCATGATAGTTTGTTTTTCTCGGTGAACGGTATAATTGCCCTTGTGACTCTATATGCTGTTTTTATTCTCTCCTTTACTGTTTCTCTCCTTTTCAGTTGGTTCGTCAGATATGTTCCTAGGTATTTCAGTTTGTTCGTTGTTCTTAGGGAGTAGTCACCTATTTTGTATTCTTCTCTACTGATCCGACTCTCTTTTGTTGATGGGTCTCGCCCCATTATTAGACTTTTTCTTTTCAGCCCAGATGTGTCCAGATGCGGTTTCATGTTTTCTAGGAAGTTGAGAATTTGTTGCTCTTCTTCTGCGGCGATTAAGAGGTCATCAGCATATGCTATTACGATTAGGGTTCTCAGTGTTGAAATTTGATGTTTCCCTTATTGTGTTTTGTATTACTTGGTCTAGAACCGTGGTGAATAGTCGGGGGGATAGGACGCATCCTTGTTTGACTCCTCTGTTTTTTTGTCTGGTTTCCGTCATTTGTCCGAACCATTGTATGGCAATGGTTTCACGAAGGCAGGCCTTTATTATATTGTTTATTAGTTAGTGCGGTACTCTTTTGTTATATAGGGTGTTGACTATGGCCTCGTGACTGATGGTATCGAATGCCTTTCGGAGATATATGTGCAGTTTTGTCCCTTCTCTCCATTTTTCTTCCAGTATTCTTCTGGTGGTCGTCCGTTGATCTGCCTTTGATGAATGCTGTCTGGTAGTCTGGCGGTCTTCCAATGTACTTCTCTAGTTGCTCGAGCAGGAAGTGTGCGTAGTATTTGTACCTATGCTGCAAAGTATTATCCTTCTGTGGTCATCTATATTCTGTGGCGAGTTGGTTTTTGGGAGGGGCATTTGTATAGTCGTGGTCCATTCCGTAGGCAGAGGTCTTCTATATTTTTTCAGATATCTGAAGGTTTGGTTTAGTCGTTGTCCTCTGTTGGGAGTGTTTTCGATGAATTATCTGCATTTTTCCACGTCGTGGTTTTTCCCCGCCTCTCTTTTTTCCTTCGGTGCTTCTTTTAACTTTTCGTTTAAGTTCTCCGTCGGTTGTTGTTTGCCTGTGGCCTTCATCTTTTTTAGCTGTTCGTACTTATTTTTTTTTCCTTTCTTGTCGGGCTCATAGGTGATCTGTCCCTTTTTAGCGTTTTTCTTGCTGTAGTTTTTATTTTTGCGCCCATTAATGTCCTGTCTAATTCTTCTCCCGTCAGTTGGTTTTCTATTTCTTCACCGTATTTCTTCTGAAATTCTTCGTACTGTAGTAGAGAACTATTCCAGGTAAAACTAAATTTCACCGTCGCGTTAGCGTGATGTCTAATAAAATATTTGGTATGTAGTTAACACAATTTCCAGGAAAGAAAACCTTGGGTGGCCATCCAAAAGGAATTCATTCATCATTGGATCTTTTCTAAAATCAATTCCGAGTACTTATTAAAAAAAAATTGTCTCATTTGGTCAAAAATTGCCATCGGAAAGTTGAAATGTCCAAAGAAAGTCCATTTGGCACCACTGTGTGCCGGGTAAACTTAGCTACTAGAATTATATAACTAGATGAACTATGAGAAAGCTTAAAATTAACTGGCATAAACCCCGAACGAATTTTGCAGGCATCTTTTTTGCGTCACAAAATCCGTGGGCATAAAATAAAACTAATTAAATTAAAGCAGCACAAGTACACCGTCGTAAAATGCACGAATAGCTTTTCTTATTAACTACCAAAAGAGCAATAGTAAACTTATTGGCCTACAAAGCTTTTGTCAGTAAAAATAAAAACATAATGGCAAATAATGTTTATAATGAAACATCAAAACCATTCCGGAGAGTATGATAAGTTCAAAGAAGCGAGTAAGCTTTGTTAATTGAACGAAAATTCACAAAGCAAACATCTGCTAATTATTGTTTACAATACTCAAATATTTTGTTCAACGAGGATCAAATTTTAAAGTTCAACGCTGTAAAATGCAGTCCAGATTTTATGGTCCAAAGAGCTACTGTTTGTTAGACTGGAATAGATAATTTCAATAAAATATGCAACTAAGATAAACATTACCATATTGTTTAATAAATCACAGGTGGTATAGGTTGTTGGGGGTATGACCGTCATAAATAGCAAAGGTAACAAAACATTTTAACTTTTTTTGCAATTTCGCATCGTTTTAAAAATTAGTATAGCCTATACTTTGTTTCCTGCATATGTTTATAGTAAAAATTTCTCACCTGATCTCTTCATGTTATGCATATACGGTTAATCGTAAACCAGTTGAAAATAAAACAACCTGTTTTTTAAATTTTACCAATATTTACAATAATATATCCTAAAAAACAAATAGTAGTGAACTAAATACTCCATGTTCACATTGTTCACATAGAAATCCAATAAAATGAAAACTATCTGTTGCCCGATATGGTTTGCGCGCGGCAGAGCAATGTTCGTGTTACAAGGCTTCTTTCTCACTTTCTATACATTTTATAAAAAAAAAAAACAATCTAAGTAGAAAAAAATCCTTATTTCATGCAGTATGTAGTTACTTTGAGAAATAAAAAGTTATCTCCATCCACATTTTGTGGCTGCAAATTACATGAAAATTAAAACTCCTTCATTAATATATATTTACTTATTTTTCAGTCACATATTATTCTTGCATACACCGTTGAAAAGCTAAAGGTTTGAATATTGTAATACTGAAATATGAAGTTTTTACTACGTCAACAAATAATAGATATAGTGAAAAATGTGAAAATAGTATTTTTCGCAAAAAAGATGAAAAAACCGCTGCCCAAGGAATCACTACTTCCACATCCAGATTTGCTACCCAAGTCTCTCACAACGAAAAAATTTTGTATGTGGAAATAATTGTTTATGGAACTTTAATAATATAATGTTTGAAATCGTCTACCCCAAAAACCCATAAAACGATATCCCACATAGGTAGTGGGGCGGGGGTAGTGATAGGGCCTTTTATAATGAGGTGGGGGTAGTAATGCCAAACATTTTTTGAGACATTAGCTTCTTTTGTATATACTAAATACCAATTTTATGGTCTCTTACCTGCTTGATTTACCTATTTACCCCCATTTACCCCCAACGCTTCAACAAAATAAGATGAAAATATAATCTAGTTCTAGATCTCGTTAAAACACATACATGTACCCTATTTCAAGTCCATACCTGAAACGGTTCCAGAGTAATCGTGCGCACAAAAAAGTTACAGACAGATAGACCGACAGACAGAATTTTTTTTGTTCTAACTTAAAATCTCGACGTTTCATGAGATTCTAAATCTATTTGACCAATAAAAAATGTTTAAAATTTTTTGTCGTTGCTATGCTTCCACTAGATGTGGAAGTAAAATGCAATTTTCTCCACTTTCGCAATTCCAAGTCAAATGGCGACTTCAAAAATATGCTCTGTGTGGTGTTTTTCAATGAAATTTAATAATATAATAATTGAAATCGTCTACCCCAAAAACCCATAAAACGATATCCCACATCGGTAGTGGAGTGGAGATGGTGACATGGGGGGTGGTAGTGGGGGTGGGTGAAGTAAAAAAAATATTTTGAGGTTTTTGGTTCTTGTACACACACTAAATCACAATTTTTTTCATTCCCTTTTAATAATGGGGTGGGTAATGGGGGTGGCTGATGCCAAAAATTTTTTTGAGAAATTAGCTTCTCTTGTATATACCAAATGCCAATTTTATGGACTCTTACCTGCTTGATTTACCTATTTACCCCCCGTTTGCCCCAATTTACCCCCCAACGGTGTAAGATGAAAATATAATCTAGTTCCAGATCTCGTTAAAGTACATACGTGTACCAAATTTCAAGACAATATCTTAAACGGTTCCAGAGTAATCGTGCGCACAAAAAAAGTTACAGACAGACCGACAGACAGACAGAATGTTTTTTTTTCGCTCGAATTTAAAATCTCGACGTTTCATGACATTTTAAGCCTATGTGAACAATAAAAATTTTCAATTTTTTTTTCCACTGGATGTGGAAGTAATTATCTCTTGTTTATTTTTTGTTTTTTCCATTTGCGCAGTTTTTTTGGTGCGCTTATAATCTATGTAATGAAGCATTAAAATGCGACTTTTTTGCAGGGTTGGCATGTTTAAAACAAAATGCTTTAAAAACATTTTTTAAAACATCGTTTCATGTTTTAAACATACGCTTAAACCACATTTAATACACAATGTGATGTTTTAAGCAACTGTTTAAGACACAGTTTAAAATATACCATTTAAAACATTGAAAAAAAAAACTTTTAAACAAAAGAAACTGTTTAAAAAAACAGTTTTTTTCCCAACCTTGCTTTTTCGTAAATATTTCGTGCAAAGACGAGATTACCTACCCCCCGTTTTCCAGGGTGCTGAACACGATGCAAGTAGTGGTAGAAGTTTTTGACCGCCGCAACCCCCTGAAACGGCCACCCCTTTTATGGATCTCTTTATGTTTTCATATATAAACGGGCCTGGGGAGTGATTCATCGACGGGTTATACTTGAAATAACATGGAAGTGGGTTATAGAGTAAGTGGAATCCAGACAGCAGGCCTAGGGGGTTGATTAAACCTTCCCGAGAGGTGGAAAATCATTTTTTTTTCAAATCATTCGGTGCAGTGCGAGTATCCCCCCGTTTTCGGGGTCGCTGATTACGGGAAAAATATTCGTCTTTAGCTCCAACCCCTCCTCATCCTTCAAACGAGCAGAAACCACCCCTCACTCACCATTTGAGGGATGAGAAGGGGTTGGAGCTAAGAATGAATATTTTTCTCGTGATCAGTGACCCCAAAAACGGGGGGATACGAGTTTGAACCGAATTATTTGAAAATAATAATTTTCCACCCCTCGGGATTGCTGTCTGGATTCCACTTACTCTATAACCCTCTTCCATATTATTTCAAGTATAAACCGTTGATAAATCACTCCCCAGACCCGTTTATATATGAAAACATAGAGGGATTCATAAAAGAGGTGGCCGTTTCAGGGGGTTGCAGCGGTCAAAAACTGCTCCCACCACTTGCATCGTATTCAGCACCCTCGAAAATGGGGAAGAAGGTAATCTGGTCTTTGCACGAAATATTTACCCTATTTCTGCCTTCATTACATAGACTATTATATGATATACTAATAGCTATTTATGTAACCAATTACGAAAGACGTTATTTTGTATAACGAGTGGAATTTGCGGGACGAGCGAAGCGAGATCCCGCAAAATAACACGAGTTACACAAGATTGTCTTTCGAAACGTGGTACATACATGATTTTTTCTAATTTTAAAAATCTAAAAACAACTTAAACATAAATGAAATAGGTGTATTTAAAGATCTTAAACATGAAGTAGTTACCTTTGCTAGTATCACACATTATAATTTTAATGTCAAAATTGACAGACGTTATTTGGCCAAGTTACAATATTATTTGAAATCATAATTTGATAACATAAGGTAAATCGTATTAATGAAAATGTTTTGTTAGCGTATTTTGAAGGAAAGAAGAATTTAGAAGCTTCTACTTTATGGACTTAGTATTCCATTTTGTGTTGAATAAACATTGTTTCCTTTTTTTTTTTTTTGAGGTTGTTTATCTTTCCTAATTGATGACATAACGAACTTTTCCTCACCAGTTACGTAAAATTTTACTTTTCATAACTGGTTACATAAAGTAGGACGTTTTGACACCTACGTCAGTTTTGAAAAGTGTCACTTTATATGTCAAAATTAGAAAAATTTATTTATATGTTTATAATCATATTGTGGTTTTTCTATATCCTATTATAGTCGATTATATAAATGGAGATGGACACACAGGTAATCTTTTTCTGTTTTAAGTTCAGGACATTATGAAAAAATGGATTTCGCGATAAATTTTTATACGTCATAGACGTTTATAAAAATATTTCACCGGCTGACGCCTCTATTCGATTAAGCGTATGTTGTTCGATTACGTATTCAATTTACTGGGCTGATAATAATTATCTCACGAGATTGATCTGCCAAGTAAATTTAACTGACGATTGAACATATGTCCAAATAGATATAATCAACTACGCAAAGCTTAATGTACAAATGTGCACTCTTACATTGACAGAAATTCAAATTTTGCAAATATTCGTCCACCAAAAATTATTGTGGATTTATTGAATTTATTTTTCACCTTACTAAGCTATTCTCCGATATCTACGAAAGGCACAATCAGAATATGTATGTTTCTAGTCCGGTTCTACCGCAGATGCACATCACAAGGAACAAACAAATCCCAAATGGACGTCAGCACTTTTAAAATGCTAATTCCGAATGCACACATGAAATCTTTCTCGACTAGTCTCCCGCGCTGAGCTACCCAATAGAAGAAATAAAAATTTCGTCTTGCACTGAATAAAATATTGTTTTTCCAAAGGTGACATTCAATGTTTGTATACATTGAGAGGTACCTAACAAACGAAATTTATGTATAATAAAACGTAGCCTAAATAATTTAATATTTGTCATTTCCGTAGTAAAAAAATAATTAAGTAATTATTTTCCGGTATGTTTTTATGTCCTTTGTGACTATGTAAAATTTCAATCTTGTAGATATAATACATTTATGCAGCTTCTTGTAACATGTTTAATTTTTTACTCATTTTCGCAACACTAAAAGTTTCCTTAGACTTGCACTTTCATCATCATTGATACTTTTTATGTTAGAGAAAAAATATAAAAAAGTGTCGAAAAGCTCAATCAATTCTCTTGACATAAGCTGTCTACAAATTTTTCGAAAAAAAAAACGATAATTATCGAGATATTCGAGGAAATGTAGGAAATTACACGTTTTCGTAAAGATTGTATGTAGATCTTAAAAAATAATTTATCTCAGAAACCTTTGTTTCGAAGGGCCGAGATTAACGGAGCGTCAAAGTAGTACCTTATATTAAGTGAACATCGTATATGAGATCGATTTAAGTTAATTACCGATTAATTACGGTGCCAAAATGGAGAAATTTTACCGAAAAAAAAAGTCTCAAATCCCGCCCCCTCTAATTCCTTCATTTTTGTCGGAATTCAAAAAATAGAAAAAAGCAAATTTAATTCTATTTAAATTAGCTAGAGTAGTCTTTTGGCGTAGGGGCCAAGATTAAAAAGTTGCCAACTGTAGAAGCTTAAAATTTGCGATTTTTTGCCGTACACGGCCGACATTTCAGTAGTTATCTCCGAATCGAAAAAAAAAATCAAAATTCTGATGAAAGCAAAATATTAGTAGTGGAAAATACTCGTGACTTTATTTTTTATATCGAGCTAACTCCTACCGTTTCGGAGATATCTGCGAAAAATAGCAAAAAACAGCTTGCATTTCGGAGCCGAAAAAATTGCAAAAACATGCAATCTTGACACGTTCATATTTTTTGAAAAACACCATTGGGACGGCCGTACGATGTCGCGACATAAAGTGGAAGTCTTCCAGATAAACCTGATCGTAAATTGCACGGCGAAATTCGAAAATTCGGCTCGGCTCGAACGAATCAAAAGTGGCATTTTGTGACATTTCAGAAAATCGATATCTCTTTTTGCAACATGTTTAATTTTTTATTCATTTTTGCAGAACTCATAGATTGGCAGAATAGCCCAGACGACAGAGATTATTTTATAGTGAAACTGAATAATTTCTTTTCGTGAAAGTGTATAGAATAATATCCTGAAAAGTTTACATTCCACTCGGATGCAGAACATAAAAAAAAGTGAAAAAAAAATTCTTTTTTACCTATTTTTTCAAAATGTTTAAATTAAGTCAGGCTAGAAAAAAACAAAAATACAGGTGGGTAGACAACGTGTTTCTGAACAAAAAAACGTCCTAATATAATTTATCGCTAAAGCCACGGTTTTCCCGGAAAAAATAGTGAAGTAACTTTGTCACTCTGCTCGGCCAAGCACACGGTTAAATGTATACTACGGAACCTCTAAAAATTCTTAGCAGTTCTAACATGTAAAATAAAGCTTTTTTCTCTTTCTGATTACACATTTTTAACATTTTTCTTAGTGACTAAGAGGATAAATAGTGAGTCTGGAGGGAAAATATATAATTATGAAAGCATACACAGACACCACACATAGCCGCTGAATCGCTCGCATGAATTTTTACGTGCCTTTACTGTATTGTATTTATTACAGATA
This sequence comes from Rutpela maculata, assembly GCA_936432065.2. Taxonomy (NCBI): domain Eukaryota; kingdom Metazoa; phylum Arthropoda; class Insecta; order Coleoptera; family Cerambycidae; genus Rutpela; species Rutpela maculata. The sequence continues at coordinate 42,997,587 of OW386291.2, read as the reverse complement.
CACCTATCCACATTTCAGCTGTATCCATTGAATTCCTTATACATTTGTTAATGTATTGGAAAAGTTCCAGAATTTATATTCAAAACAATCAAAGATATTTTCATAGTTATAAGGATAAGATCGTGACAATCGCAATTTTTCGTCATGATATGATTAATCATATTTTCGAAAAAATGCATAAAAGTAAACGAATTTGTGTTTGAACATTCGAAAAGTATACATTTTTTCCGAAATAGTGACATATTTTATTTTTTCCAGTGGGTCAATTTCTCGGCAAGTTACAGCCTCCAATATATATATATATATATATATATATATATATATATATATATATATATATATCAAGAAAATCATCAAGCAATTAAACTAAAATGATTTCAGATGTACTTTTTTTTGAATCCACGTTACTACAACTTAATAAACCATAATAATCATGAAGTGTACATATTTTTTAACAGTTCTCAATGAAGAAAGAATTTTTTTGAAGGACTTTTATTTTTTTGTATATTTTTTTATTGCGACGATTGAGTTCGGGCATAATAATATATATAAACATATTTTTCCCATCCATCCTTTGCTTGTATTGTTTGAAACAGAAAAGCATCAGAAAGCTACAATTTCCATCTTTTAAATGAACCAACACTCATATAGACTGAACAAATTCTGATTTAGTGACATGTAATTCAGTGCGTCGGTGTCACAGTCATGCGTATTCAAGCGCGTGCACGCATGGATCTCGCTCCGAGTTATAACGTTACCATTCCAAAGTTGTAAAATGAATGATAAAAAACACTTTTCGACAAATGAATGAAAGCTGGTATGTTGAAGTTGTGTGTCAATTTAAATTGTGCTGACACTTTCTGACGTACGCAATTTGATTTAATAACGGAACCTTACTGAAAACAACCTGAGTCCACCCCTGGACATACGTAGTGAATGACTACTGTCTGTAGTCCACCTCTTTCTTGCAGTATTATCTATTGTGCTTGATATTGATAACTCAATTAATATTTGACATATCCGAAATCTTTCCTCTAAAATTTCTTTCATTTTAGATTTTAATAAATCATTTTATCAAAACAATATTAAATACCATAAGGTTACATTATTGACAATATCTCCGAAAATTTAAAATAAAAAATTATGAAAAAAAAATTCATAGCATGAAAAGAGCCGTGTTTTATCGATCCCAAAATAATTTTTACATAGGGTGCACATTTTCGGGGGATTTAAAGCTGAAATGCTCAAAATCTCCTTAAAAAGTAGGACATTGTTCGATTCAAATTTTTAGGAGTGATTTACAATTGATACATAATAAACTCATATTTTCAAATTTTATAGATTTGATCATTTATTTTTTATACATTTACCAAAATCCAGTGACATCAATGAGACAAAAGCAGTGGGGTAAAAATGGACTCCAGGTTTTAGGAAATAAAACACCACGTAAAATGCAATTTCGGCGTTTGATACACGCATATTGGTATTATCACACCCTAAAAGCTCTTAATTGAATGATATTGGAGGTTTCAGAAAAATATAATTCCTTCGAATCATCTTTACTCGGCTCAATGTGGTCAATGTAATAGCCTTCTTAAATCTTCCCTTAAGAACAGGAAACAATTTGTTGATTATTTTGGTGCAAAGTCTACTAAATTTGACATTGGTTTAGGTATACCTTAAGGCAGTATTCTGGGGCCCTTGTTATTTCTATTATATATAAATGACATAACATGTAACATCTTTCCATTGTGCATTTGTAGACGATATTACAAGTGCAACAAGTGACAAAAACATAGCTCTGGCAATTGAAAATTTAAGTTCCAATTTGTTATCAGCTTCACAATATTTTACAAATAACCATTTAATAATAAACAGGGAAAAAACCTTGTTTATGCAGTTTCATCCTAGAGGTTCAAATTACACTGCTAGCCCTCTTATTCGGTTCGAAAATAAAACTATTCAACAGGTGAAAGACTTTAAATTACTTGGAATACATATTGATTTATCCCTAAACTGGAAATTGCATATTAATTATATTTGTAATAAGTGTGCAAGTAGTTGTTTTGTGCAGATGGCCAACAGGGATCCTGTAAAAACATTTTATTTTGCTAATTTTGAAAGTCGTATTAAATATGGAGTAATTTTTTGGGGCTGTTCTAATTTAGCGAGCCGTGTGTTTATATTGCAAAAAAGAACTATATGCTATATACTTGGATTAAATTACAGGGCATCCTATAGAGACACATTTATAAATGAGAAAATTTTAACGCTTCCATGTCTATATATTTTAGAAATATTAATAATTGTAAAAAATAATCCAGATTTTATCTTTCAAAATTTTCATTTTCACGATGATTATGCCACACGATATGGCTTTAATTTGCATATTCTACACTAGGTGGGAACAAATCGAATCGCTACTACATGGGATAGAGTAGCAGATCACTTTCTGGATCCCTGTATATAAGTACTCTTTACTATTTAATATTTTGTAATTTTTAAAAATTCGGGTTTATTAAAAGTAGCTGATGGCTAGACTTCGCCTTATTTAATTATACTTTTTTTATTTGGAGAGACCCATTGTACGTAGCCTGTACAAGTGTTTTATTTTTGCGTTGAATTTTTGTCTGCTGGATATCATTGACACGACAGGTATAAAAGTCTTAACACGGTTTGGTTTCAACGATACGTTGAATAATTTAAAATCCATCAGGTTGCCAACCACCGCTTAACATCAACGTTTATTTATTATTAAACTAATGCTCGGTTGCACAGAAAGACATAAAAGCTAAATGCAAAATCGATGTGATTTTTGCTAGAAGGGCATCAGTAATGCATCCGTAAATCTTTAATGCTATATTCGACTGCAGCTTAGGTAGGTAAGGGTGAACCGTCTTATCGCGTTTCACAGTACCATTTCAACTTCAGCAGCGTTTCCCATCACATTATTTTATCCTGTGTTTTCCTTTATTTATTCCGCCATTTTCGTTTGCTATTATTGAGGTTATTACGCTTGACTATCGCCCCCAATTTCCATTTTGCAATTTTCAATGTAACTATAGTCATATTTATTAAATTTATCTTACCCGGGTCTCGGATCTTCAATTTACTCCTTATCTCATTGCATACTTAATAACTGAAAATCCTTAAATGATGCTCCTAGGATATACACCCCAGGCTCCATTAATATATGTCTCTCTTGATGGTTATTCCAAGGTAAATATTTTAAAGCGCTCGATATAAAGTTTCATGAAGTGCTAAATTTCATTGAACAATATTCATTTTATTGATAAATTAAGTCCGTTTTATTGCCTGTTATACTCGGAAGTAAGCGTAGAATTTATCTGTCGAACTAAGTTATATGTATACAATATACAGAACAAAACTAGACGTAAACATTATATTTCGCGGATTCATTAATTTTTTTATATCATTGTTGAACTTAACTATAAAATACTTTTCTCATTGTTAAAAAATATTGCAGATAACTTTCAAAAAATAAATAACGTATTATATTCCCGGTCGACGACCTTTTCGCTTGGTCGAGACAAAAGGATCCAGCAGAATCTTTATGGGAAATGGCTTTCGGTCAAATTCTTTGAAACTCTGAATTCTGGTAGTCCTTGATGAGTAGATCAAAAGTCTCCGTGGGCACTAAGTCCTAAAAACTCATGGTTTTGAGATAGTTTTGATTGAAAGAGTTATTCATCTAGTGTAATCCATACATTTTAAACGTAATTTATTTTCTTAAATAATTTTAATTCACAATATATTGCAGCCTTCAGCTATATTTTTCACTTTGTTGATTTTATTTAATTTTTTTTAAATCATTATTATTTTACTACTACTTATTTTTTACTACCACGTGCTAACGAATTGTTTCTTTTTTTTTAACTTTACCAGAAGTTCTACCGTTCTCAATAAGTACCTAAATTCTCAAAAAGTATCTCAAACAAACCATTCAAAAAGTATCTCAAAATAAAGCATTCAAAAAGTTACTAAACTTTACAATAAGTTCCTAAAGACTTAAGAAGTATCCTATTTAAAGTACTAAAGTTCTTGAAAAGTTACTTAGAATTACTTGAAGTTTGTGATCAATCACTTATCATACAGTAAGAGATTGGTAATCTCATAATCAACCACATCTATTACTTATTGCTCAAGCAGTAGGAGACTGGTCATCTCATAATCAACCGTCATTATGTCAGTAGCTGATAATAGAAGAATCTTGTCATATTTCAACTTACCTTCGTGGAAAATATAATAGAACTTCAGGCAAATATTTAGGCGTAGCAGTACCGAGACATCATCAACGGGTCGCAGCAAAGAGTGCGGAGCGTGGTATCCTAGCAGAGACTACGAGACCTCACCTAGGGTTCGTCTCTACAACACCCATCATCAGGTGGTGAGAAAGTGTATATTTCTCTAGTAATTTTTATAGTGCTCCGAATATTTGACCATAACATGGTTATAAACTTTTGTGCTGTATCATTAAGATAATTTTGTCATACCTTTACGTCATTCACTGATTTTTACATTGAACTTTTATGTTAAATTTTCATCACTTAAAAGATTTAATAAAAAGTAGATTTTTATCTTAACTTCAATTTTTTTATTATATTTGTTTGTGCTGTCCGATTATATTCCAGGCTGTTCCACAGCAGCTGGTTTGACTATAATAGAGAAAGTTAGGTAATATCACTTACGTTGTGGATGGCGCCACAATTAACTTTTTTTTTTATTAACCCTTTATATAGTGAGATATTTTATTTTGGTCAAGTTCTGCGAAATTGTTGAGTCTTCCTCTGGTTCAGCTAAAATAGGACCCACGGTTCCTCGCCCCGCACCAGATCGGCTAGCCGTGAGCCGCCGCACTTACTTTGGCGTGAATTACTTTTATTTGTATCAAACTAAGATATAAATATTAGTAATTTTCGTTAAACTAAGGGTGAGTGTTTCACTGTATATTGTTGTCCTAATCTAAAGTGTATATATAAGTTGTGATATGATAGCATGGTCAGATTTAGATCAATGGCATATGAAAGGAACGAATGGATTCGTTGAAAGTTATCAGCTGAAAATAATATTTTTTAACAATAATGTAAGCAGAAATACAAGATATTTACTTTTCTCAGTTTTTTAAATTAAATTTTCTGGATATAATTGTAATATTTTTAATCTCAGATGATGCTGCTTGGTTAGTGAAACGCTCGTCGATATACTGTGCTGCGTTTTTATTTTTTCTGCATTTTATCAAGTCACTATTACATTAAATTTTTTTATTAAAAAATTCTTCGCTCTTTTTCTGGAACTTACACAATATAAATTGCTTGTGGTCAAGAACTATTTCTAAGACAGCTATTGCTTGCCTTTTGCCATTTGTATGTTTTTATAAAATCAATTGAACGTAATTTGGTTACTTTTTATTCAACTGAAAAATAAAATATTAACAGCTTATTTTCACTGTAACAAAACCCTGGACATAATTTTAATTCCCGTTTTGTAAACAAATTAAAAAAGTAATTAACTCGATGGCTACTGTGTAATAAATTGTACAGTTTATCTTCGAATGGGATCTTTAATTTAGATAAATTTTTATCTGCGTTGCAGTAAGCATAAAAATCCTCGTCGTCAGTTGAGGCAAACACGATAATTCATAAATTTCACATGTTTGTTGAACTCGCAAATGGAAATGTTGATATAAAGTATAAATGCCAGCGTATATATCTCTTCTCAATTGAGTGCCTTAATTCGCATTAAAGGATTCACTAAAATGATGAATGCGTGGGAAAAACTGAATTACAAAGTACTGAAAGTACCTTTAAAAATTTAGATTAGAAAAATTTGCGACATTCTCTTTTTGCTTTTAATCACTTATAAGGATTGAATTGGATATTTTTATATTATACAGAAATTAAATTATTGGATTTTATAATATTAAGGACTTATTAATCCATATTGAGTTGATTTTAACAATTAATAGCGACAGATTTTTCGCGTTAATATTTATAAAGCTAGATTTTTTTCCCATGATAGCTTAGACAGTATCAATGATGAAGGTGCAATTCTAACCCAGTCGACGAAGGTATTTACCCACAAAAAGTTACAAACTGTGTAAACTTTTTTTAATGAGTTCGTGAAAGTGTGTAGAATAATATCCTGAAAAGTTTACATTTCGCTTAGGTGCAGGACATAAAAAAAAGTGAAAAAAAAATTTTTTTTCGTCCATTTTTTCAAAAGTTTGAAATTAAATCGAGCTAAAAAAAAATTAAAAATACAGATGGATAGATCACGTATTCATGAACAAAAAATTTATCGTTAAAGCCACGGTTTTCCCGGAAAAAAATAGTATTATAAAGAACATGAATTAATACCCATTTAGTAATTTTCCTAAATATTACAAACATTAACGAAAATTTTGTTTATTCAGAAATCAGAAAAAATATTATTACAGTTGTCGTATATAATATGTATTACAAATGTGAAAAAAATATTCAAACTGTTCATTTGGTTGTTTGTAAAGTGCTGTAATTGGTGAATTCTAACGCATATATGTATTATTAACGTTATTTGCTCATATTTCGAAACAAAAAACCATCAAATACAATACAAACAAAAATTTGTTGTTGCGGTTACGCGCCTTTTCTGCAAAATATTTTCCACAGAACAACTGATGATCCTATTAAAGAAAACCTTATAAGAATTTGTGTAAATATGAATTTTTATAACATTTCAATTTATTTACATGCTCCGGCACATTTTTTATATTGAGTTTTTTAGAAAAGTAAGAAAAAGAAACAATAATAACCTGCTATGGTTATTATACTGTCAAATGAAAATGCCTTCGAAGCCTTTCTAAGTCCCACCCTGTCTAACGGCTGCAAGCATTCCCTTTCGACGTCACTTCACAAACTTCGCCCATGGCGTTTTTTTGTTAAATCTTTTAAATTCATTTATGCTTCTGGCTTATCATTAGAGATGTAATAAAAGTGATGGTAAATGTCCACTATTACAGATGGTCAAATGGAAAAATTGGTTTCAAGTTTTCATAATTAGATAATCATCAGTAAAAGATAAACCACGCATAAATCGAAATGAAAATATCAATTAGGAATTAATGTCACTATTTCTACCAGGTAAAATTGGTGTATATTAACGAATACTTATTCAATAAATGCCATGACAGGTTAAGATAAGTGTCCATGCCTTTTTGCACAATACAGTAAGCTTCAACATATATTTTTCACGAAACTTTATCGAAGTAGTCAAATTGGAAAAGATAATGTAACGTGTTTCTAACGTGTAAGCAAATATTTAAATTTTTCAAAAAATTCAAAAGCATCATTTTTTTTTCTTCATGAAAAGATGTCCTGAAAATATCATTAATAAATCGTTATGAGTAGATTTAAAATATATATGAAATAGAAACAAATTGGTTCACTTGATTACGAAAAAAAATTATTTTTGAGATGTTCGAAAAAAATTTTTTTCCCAGATATGAAGTTTTTGAGTTTTTTTTTTAATTTTTAATTTGTTTTTGTGGTAATACCTTACGCGAAGTGACATCACTGGAAGAAACTAGACGCAAAAATGTTGCAAAGGCACGGACACTTATCTTAACCTGCCATGGCCTTTAAGAATGTTATCATGGAAGTACACAACACAAAATAAGTCATTATAAAATGTGTACTTTATAATACCATCGTCAAGCGTAGTAAATAGTAATAATGTTGTGCATACCGTTTTAATTCGTTGTGTATTATTTTGCAATTTATAGTATCAATTAAGTCAAAATCAATAGTCAGATTTTATTAATTTGCCCAGTCTGTGAACTCAAATTCGGGTATGCTGAATAAATGTTAAATTCCAGCTAAACAAACTTAATTTTAAAGCATTAGCTAGTCGACTGGTTTCAACTATCATACTGTAGTATCTCTGTCTTATTGCCGAATCCGGTATATATGCTTAATTTACGAATCACCTGCAGACTTATTTAATTTTACGTTTCCTAACGTAGTCATGAAAATTGTTTCATGACCCAGCTTCCACGTTTAATATAGCATCTCTACTATGCTACAGTAAATATTTGTTGTAATAAAACTTTACCGTATCTCTGCAAATTATATTAATTGTTTCTTTAGGTTTCTTTAGTATGTGTAGCGTTTCTTCATTACAAATGAATACATAAATATGTCCGCTATAAAATATTAAATTTTATGAAGTCGGTTAAAAAGCGAATACCAGTAATAAATTTTATATTAGCTTTTATTTTCTCCTTGTTAACTACGAGAATTGAAAAAAAGGAATTCACATTTTTTATAGAATTTTTCCATATTTTCACAAAGATACATACATAGGGTCATTCACGAGCATGCAGAGGCGGCTCAAGGCAAGTTTTCCACCCGGGCGGGAGCACTTTTTGGCGCCCCTCCCTGAGATAATCACATAAATTTCACGGACGTAGAGTGAAATTACTTAGAGAAGATAACATACGTCACTGCTTCGTGCATCGCGTATAATAGTTGGCATAATATCAGTGCCGTGCCATCCATTTTTTATTTAAATATTAATGGTAGTAGGCAGTGCGATGCCCATGCAGCTGTAAAAATAGAATAGAATAGAATAGAATCGTAACGAGCACGCGGTAACGATATCGGTCTCTGCGTATTCTATGACGATGTTATCTTCTCTAAGTAATCGCACTCTACTACGTACTAAAGTGCAAGGATATCCTTTCGGATCCCGCGATCACTCTACTTTTTAACTTAACACATGGAGTAAAACAACCGTGTATACACGGTGGTCCAAAATTGTCTCTGGATATTTATGTGGCTGATAATACATCCAAAAATAAAGGTACTCTAAATAGATAATAAGGAAATTATACCTCTTTAAAGGGGGATTATAAATATCAGTTTTTCGGCAATGTCTTCCGATCGCTTTAAAATATATAATTCATATTTTAAATTTAGATATGGGCATCAATTTACATAGTACCAGTCAAACCCTCTCTACTGTTTAACTGGCAGTTTTAGGGGGTCGCTATTAATATTTTACCTCTAAAACTTTTATATTTTTACATATTTACAAAAATTCTTATAAAAAAATTATTTCCATATCATTAGAAATAAAAAGATGTTCTTGCTGCATTTTGATAAACCATTCTCAAGTAATTTATGTTTACACATCAATGTGCATTTACAACATATTATTAATAATAATTAATTTGCAATAAGTATAAATTTTTTTGTCTACACCATCTGAACACTATTATAATGAGGGTACCCCGACACAAGTTTACTTAGAGAAATATTTCTCTTTATTGTTTTAATATTTGGTACAAAACAATTTGCCATTTATTTACCCACGTACAAATTATTTTTTGTGGGTAGCAATTGTTTATTTGCAATAGTGTGATTTTCTTACTGCGATAATTATTAATATTGAATAATACTGTATATCATTGGATTTCGTATATATTTACGCTGTTTATATATTATAGTAACCATCTTTTTTGGAAATGTATTTGTTTTTGTTTTTGCTTTGCTTTGCAAATAAATATTATTATTATTATTATTTATTTATTTATAAACAGTAAATTATGTAAGATATGAAATACATACAGCTAAGTTTGGTATAACAATTTTCTGAATATTCTGATTTTTTTTCTGAATGAAAAGTGCACGTTGCCTGCCTTCATTTATGCAAAATCTTTAATGATCGACTCCGGGTCAGTCAATAATAGGGTAGGAAACTTGAGGCATGAGTAGTGAGGTGGCTCATAGCTAAACATAGCTACTTGGTTTTGAAAAATGCAGGGCCTTCTTGCTATTCAAATCCTTCAGATCCATATACCTTCTAAGATCTCACATAGTACCTAGCAAAAAGCATACCTAGCAAGAAAAATACAGGGTCGTACTTGTAAAAATTTTTATTTGTTTCGAACTATCTAATCTGCCTATCTAAAATGATAAAATCTGGATGGGTTATGGGTATAATTTACATAAAAAAACACCAAATGAAGAAGGTATTAAACGACTTGATTCAAGACATTAATATATTAAAAACAAGGAAGTCCACGACATCATATGCAGGAACAGTAAGCAGTTTTTTGAAAAATTAAGCTTACCTACAGAATTCTTAGAAAATGACCCAGCAACTTGGAGTGAATATGAGTCTTATAAACACTATTTTAATATTTAGTCCAATAAATAAGCCGGAAAATGTGGACAAGTGGTGAAACAGCACCGATTTGAAAAATTCCTTGTTTCACGTGTTCCCTAGACCCCCAGGAACAATTATCAGCATTGACTCCTGCATTACCTCCGAAAATGAGAAGGAGGGTGTCCCAAAAAGTAGCTGTCATAAAAAAATTTATAAAATGAATATTTCGCCTCGGAAATGGGCCCTAGGAGGTTTTTTGGTTCGCTGATCATGATTTTGAGGTCCAAATTCGAGAATTTCATATTCTGTACTATAATTTGTACGTGTCGAATTTCACTTTGATGAAAAAAATTATGTATGAATATTACGAGCATTTCAAATTAATACATTTAATAAAAAATAATTTTTTTCTTATTTCAAGTGAGGTAAGTGATTAAAAGATAACAATTTTTATAAAAATATAGCATTTATTGTGTTGGTACAAAATGTGGTATTCTGTGTAATAAAATAGTTATTAATCTATCATTATTTTTTAATATAATTTTCACTATTTACATCAATCATAATCTGAATCACATTCGAGAACTGGTAGTTCAGGATTTGTTGATTCTTCTTCAGTGTCACTTTCATTTTTCTGTACATCCGATATTTCCGCGGGACAAATCGATTAATTTTGCGTTACATCTGCAGCTCCAGGCTGCTCCGCATCCAGTTTGGCAGCCACACATTATAGCATCATAAAAAATGGAATTTTCCATGGCACGTATTCCAGTCTGGAATATGGGGTTCTTAAATTTGGACCTCAAAATCATGATCAGCGACCAAGAAAAACCCTAAAGCACATTTTCGTGGAAAAACGGTAATATTTAATTTTTTTCTGAAAAAATGGAATTTTCCAAGGCACGTATTTCAGTCTGAAATATGGAATTGCTCAATTTGAACCTCGGAATCGTGATCGGCGACCCAAAAAACCTCCTAGAGCACACTTCCGCAGCACAATATTCATATTTAAATTTCCGCCCGAAAAAGTGGAATTTTCATCGAAAAATAGCACGAATTCCATACTGGAATATGGAATTCCTCAATTTGGACCTCGGATTCGTAATCAGCGACCCAAAAAACCTCCTAGAGCCCATTTCCGAGGCGAAATATTAATTTTATAAAAATTTTTATGACAGCTACTTTTTGGGGCACTTCAAACCCCCGTAACTTTCTCATTTTCGGAGGTAATGCAGGGGTCAATGCTGATAAGCTAGGCATATTAGGAAAAAAAATGGGGTTCAGAGGAAAATTTTGCTATAGTTTTGATTTTCTTACCCTCTATGTTTTTTGGGTCACTGAACATGAATTTGAAGTTTGCAGGCAAAATTTGGCCCGGAACTTGGTTTTTTTGGCACTTTTTGCCTGAATTTTGGCACTTTTCTCAGTTTCTGTCCTATATCTCAGAAAAAGTAAATAAATTAAAGTAGACAAAATTTCCTACATTTTTCATATATAACGTTTTTTTTTGGAAGACTAACCGTCCCGCCGCACAGTGGAAAAAAAAGCCTTTTTTGGACAAAAATCTGCCTCCAAGTCAAATCTTAATCAATTTTGATCTACCTTGGCTTAAAATGTAGGTTATTGGATATACTTTCAGAGTATACTGCCTAAATTGCAAACCCCGATTTCCTAACCTAAAAAAATGTATCAAATATGACTCACTTTTTTCTCTTTCTACAAGTCAAACCTTGATCAATTTTGACAATCCTGGGCTTAAAATGCAGGTTATTAGCTACCCTTTCAGTGTATACTGCCTAAATTGTGAACCCCGATTTCCTAACCTCAAAAAATGTATCAAATATGAGAGTAGTCACTTTTTTCTATTTCTACAAGTCAAATCTTGACAATTTTGACAATCCTGGGCTTAAAATGCAGGTTATTAGCTACCCTTTCAGCGTATACTGCCTAAATTATGAACCCCGGGATTGTCAAAATTGATCAAGATTTGACTTGTAGAAATAGAAAAAAGTGATTACTCTCATATAGCCGACGGGGGACAGTAGGGGACTTTTTACTACGTGTTGTCCTGGACCAAAACTACAATCCTGGAAATTTTCAACTTTACAATAATTAATTCCGGGTAGAGGCGATATATTGACTAACTCCTGCGTTAATTTATCATTCGCAACATTTATCATTATAATGATATGATTATATTATATTATTATATTAGATTATATTATACTACTGACTATAATACACTGTACATAACTACTTTAGTAATAACTGCATTTCATTCGTTTGTCTCCATTTTTTCAATTACTTTTCCTATATTCATTATTCATGTAATATATATATATATATATATATACACATATATATACACACATATATATATACATATATATATACACATATATATATATATATATATATATATATATATATATATATATATATATATATATATATATACATATATATATATATATATATATACACATATATATAGATGTCTATATTTTCTTGACCGTTGATATCAAATTAACTTGATGTAGGTATATCCTGGGTTATCGGTCTTTTTAATAAAATAACTTTTTTCTTACGTTTCGGTTTATTCAACCATCGTCAGAGAAATTACTTAATATTATTGTTGAATTGCACACTACAAATGATTACATTTTAGGTCTATTGTATATGAGTGTTTAAAAGCAACAGTTGCTTTTAAACACTCATATACAATAGACCTAAAATGTAATCATTTGTAGTGTGCAATTCAACAATAATATTAAGTAATTTCTCTGACGATGGTTGAATAAACCGAAACGTAAGAAAAAAGTTATTTTATTAAAAAGACCGATAACCCAGGATATACCTACATCAAGTTAATTATTCATGTAAGGTATACTGGGTCCGGGAATATGTTTTTTTTTTGGCGCGCTCTAGCGGTGGAATGGTTAGTCTTACAAAAAAAAGTGAAGTACGAAAAATGCAGTAAATTTTGTCTACTTTAATTTTGTATCAAATGGGCTTGTCGAAAAAACGCTTCCTTTCTGAGATATAGGCCAAAAACTGAGAAAAGTGCCAAAATTTGGGCAAAAAGTGCCAAAAAAAACAAAGTTCCGGGCCAAATTTTTGGCTGCAAACTTCAAATTCGTGTTCAGCGACCCAAAAAAACATAGAGGGTGAGAAAATAAAAACTATAGCAAAACTTTCCAGGGAGAATCCTAATATGCCTAGCCTATGATGAATGTTTCTGGGGATCTAGGGAACACGTGAAAAAAGAAATTTTTCAAATCGGTGCCGTTCCACCACTTTTCCACATTTTACACTTTTTTCCGGCTTATTTACTGGATTAATTGTAAATAAGCTTATTGGCGACTACAATGAATCTTTAACAAAAAATGAAGACCAAAAACAATTTTTACTCAATGTTGTAACGGATTATAAATCACGTTTCCCAAATGTCAAAAAATAAATGCTGACACAAGCTTTAAATTAGTGTAAAGAATATTATTTGTTTACTACTGTTGTAGATTTGGGACTGTCCTTAGTATTATCTATGATAAAAAGTTTATACATTTTTTAATAAAATAAGGGAATATTGAAACGGAGTTTTATTTTAGATTTTCTCTCCTAGACTAAGAATTTACGGTGGTATAAGAGACATTTTATACGCATAAAATGTTCAATATTTATATGGCCTGATGAGGAATTAGTCATTTTAGAGATAAATGTTGCTAGTTCTTAGTAAGAGTATGTAAAGAGTTCCATTTATTTCCATTATTGCAAATTTGATGTGTCCTGAGGCACCTATTCCCTTTATCTTGCCTCAATAATATTTTACAGGTATTATTTTTTTATCAAATGGAACCATTTGCAGGGGTGGGAAATTAAAAATTTTAAATTCGAAAAAGATGGGCCACCCTAAATTACACACCTACAAATAGATAGTTTTATGCACCAACGTTATTTGTATGTAAAGAAAAAATATTATTCCACATTACATTAAAAAACAGTAACAAAAGGTTTAAAAGCAAAATGTTTTATCTAGTTAAAACTTCACTTTCTGCAAAAGTCGTAAATTCCAACAGTTACAGATAATTTGTACCTACTCACTATATTAGATGCATAAATAAATTTCGTTTCATGCTCAGTGAACGCGAAACTATTGAATAAAGAATTTATAGTTTCGCAACAAACAAAATTTTAATAATTACAGCATTCCCACAAAGATATGGACTGTGGTGCGGCAGTGAATTTTAAAGTTTTGAGCTCATATATTTAAAGATGTTAGGGGAGAATGGATAGCCTCCAAGACTGAGAAAATTAAAATCCACTATTGGAAAAAGAAAACGGATTTACGACAATTCGGCAACGTATGTCTCCTATATAAAATGTATATATCTGTAAACATAAGTTAAGTTTCAAAGAAAGATTAACACTACAGAAAATATTTAATATACAGGGTCTCCCGCTTAAAACCGGGACCATTTTCTAGATAATTAAAAGAGATATCAGAATTATGCAAAAGGTATTCACTAGAACATTTGAATTACTTTAAGTTTTGAGTGAAAACGGTCTTTTTATAAACTGATGTATAGATGGCGCTGTAGTGCAAAGAAATTGTTCGATACCAGGAACCATGAAAAGAGATGCATGTGATGGGCATTACATTCTAAGTAACTTTTACGATATGAACAATTTTTGAAAAATCACTGATTAGCGAGATATTTGAATTTAAATATAATTTTTAATTAACAATTGTAGGCCTAACTTTTTTAAAATAGAAGACATCTGGATCATAAATTATTTCAAAATGTTTTTAGCGAATGTGAGAAGCAGGTTCATTTCTCCCTAAGCATGACATTTCTGGTTGTCCAAAATTAATATCGGCAGATCAAGAAGATATTTTGGACGATAACGTTTCAGATACCGAAGGAAATATTGACTAATTTAAGATCCGGCATGGATTAGGCCTCCTGGGGAACCATGTAAAGAAAAGCGCGCCGAATATTCTACCTCTGGGGTGGTGCGGAAACGAATGCATTTTTCAACTTATTCGCTGTAAATAAATGTAAATAAAATCTATAAGACATTCTGGTAGAGAATAAAGATCACTGAGCTCTATAACAGCAATATTTAATTTTCATTCTGAGACATAGAAAGCAAGATAATTGCGAAATATGTGGTGCAAAAGAGGTGTGGCGGAACTAAATGCATTTTTCACTTAGTTCGCGTCATATCTCCAAAACGGTTAGGCGTACGAAAAAAATGTATAGGGCCTTTAAGGCAGAGGATTTACAGATGTACAACTTTTATAATAGGTGTTGTTCCAGTTTGGGCCACAAAAACTGAGTTAATCGCGAATCCGCGGTTTCCGCGACCTTCCGACGCGGTTTTCACTCCAGGTGTATCTTGGCGTAACTACCAAGTGTTATTCAAGACGTCCAAATAAACATAATAAAAAAAAAATCGTAGGGCACGATTTTGGCAGCAAAAGTCTAATTCGCCTGGAGGTCCCTCTAGAGACGTTACGGTGAATAGACGCCTATTAGATAACGTTACTTTTAAATCGGAAGAAAAAGCGGTAATAAGCTGGCCCAAATAGGTCAAAAGTACATTCGTTGTGAAGTGAAAAATTGTGCATGCGGTGGTAGTGTCCGAATAGCAACAATTAAGTGATAAGTGTTACTATTTAATTAATACGAGTGATTAAATCTTTCAGTGCAGCGTAACAAAGTGAAAACAGTCGACCTGAAGAAAGGAAAGGCCATAAATCAATCAAGATAAGTCCACTTTACCCTTAAAATATTTGTCTTAAGTACTCGTAGACAACTTAAAGAATTTCATAAACAGACCTGAAATGTAATAAATTAGAAATAAGTTAATAAACAATTCTCTTCCAGCAAATACTACCAGGGGCGTACCATTAGAGTAACAGTACACCGCGCCAAATTAAATCAATTCAAAAATAATAAAAACTTGGATAAAATTGTTGCCCATTATTAGCTTGGTTTCAGTGCCATTAAAATTTAAAAAATCTCATGCATGCTATAAGAACATACTGACTGTCTACACTTCACATCTGGTACGGCTCTGGTAAGGTTAAGGAATTTTATTAAAAACGTTTAGGTCCGTAAGAATACGCAAAAAGTAAGCAAGAAATAATAACTCTGCAGAGAACACAAAAATAATGTATCCACTACAAAACGTAACAACGAAGACACATCAGCTACTGGTACAAAAATCGAGCACTAAGCCATCAGTTAGAAGGAGAAAACATAACAACCCCGGCACACGCCAACACTATGAAAAGACCAGTAGAGGAGTTGCATAGGTAACCAGACGAGAGAGCTCCATCGAAATAAGGACGGAAAATATAAACGAAAACATAGCCACAGCAATCATACAAAATGATCAAGATCATTGATCATTGATCAATCAGACAAGACATGAGGAAGGGTATTCATGCAACTGACTCAAGAAACCAGAAGAAACGAAAAAAGAAAAAAATGGGGAAACCGGGTTACACGTGGAAAACAACAACTAAGAGGATCATGAACAAACTGAGAAGCGACCAAACATACTGGAAAAGAAAGCGAGTGGAAAAAATGAACTCCGCAAAGAAATCGCAGAACCAGAAACCGAGGCATCAGAAATCTCAGAAGGAGAAGAAGAAAATTTGTAGAAACAGAAACACAAAAAGAGGAGCATAAACATTAAATAACGAACACAATGCGGCAACACATTGGACTTGTCATCTTGCTGTCGAGGCGACCAGACCTGCTTTATAATGCTCTGTCACCAATGGATACCCATAAAAGTTTATAAAAGTGAAATAGTGACAACGTGTAAAAAATATAGTTAAAAAAAGTATAAGTGGATGTGTTTGTAAAATAATACATATCTCGGAACATTTTCAGTAATCGATAAGAAATATTAGTTAGTGTTTAATTAGGTATACAAACCAAAACTTTACACAATGTTTCCCCTCTAACGCAGTAAATAATGGTATATATAGTGCCAGGCGGCAAAGAGGAGAAAGAAATCAGTAATAACCGAAGAGAGGACTGTCTATATGGAGCACTAAGCCATCAATTAGAAAAAGAAAACCGGCACACACTAACGCTATGAAAAATCAAGAAAAATGTCCATTATACTATTAGGAGACTTCAATGCACATATACTCCACACATGGCCTAAAGAAAATGGAAACTCGCTGAAAAACCTAGCACACATGTTTGACTTAACAATAAGAAATACATGGAGCAAAAGTCAAACCTGCATTGACACCTGGAGTAATGGAAGCTCAACCACACAAATAGACCATACCCTGGTAAGCAGAGAGATAAGGGCAAGGATCAAGAAGGTTAAAGCAAAAAGTACAGCAGAAGAAAGCGCTAACACTGAACAGCAGCAAACTAAAAATAGGGAGACCATGTTACACGTGGAAAACAACAATCGAGAGGATAAAAATAAAAACTAGGAAAGAAAAGCGAGGAAAAAACATGCGCCATGTGGCTCTCGCTGCTGACAACAAACATGACCCAAATCCAACCCAGCATCGGAAACCGAGGAATCAGAAGACTCAGCAAAAGAAAATTTAAAGAAGCAGAAACACAAAACGAGGAGCATAAACACTCCATATCAAGACACAGCACATATTTCACACGAAGATTCAGAAGAGGCAGATGCCCAGAACCAAAAACACAAAAAAGGGAGCTTAAACGCTCCCTCACGACACAATGCGGTAACGCATCTCATAAATACCTACACCTCCCATCCCATGTTCCTTTACCATGCGCCATGTGGCTCTCGCTGCTGGCAACAAGCATGACCTTAGTCCAACCCAGCGTGGACGTAGCAGGCCCAGCTGTATAACCCTGGGAGTGGCAGCAATGCCTACCGCACGATGGTAAATCAATCAATCAAATCAATCAAAAGTCTAATTCGCCTGGAGTATGAAGTCATTGTTTATAGATTACAGTTTTTCATTTATGAATATTTCTGTGACGCAGCAGTATATGGCATACACCCATCAGGCGTACGGCGTGAATTATTCGATTGACCTTTGAAATAACATATTTCAGTCATGTTTAAAACAATTTAAACCCTTTTAAATGTGGTACATTTAAATATACTATAATGTAATATCACAGCGAATACAACTAAATAATTTTAGAAAATAACCGCAAACTGCACGAATTATATGACAGAACCATTGCACTCGCAGAGATAAACTGTTAGATGACGTCAAGTCCAATATGAGTGTGTTCTCAGACACGCCCCTCCTCCCGGATATTAGTCGGTGATTTAAATATTTTCCAGTTTGAAATTATGAAAATAGATTTGATAATTGCTAATGTTTAGTAACACTATATCTAATATATAAAAATCTCGTGTCACAGTGTTTGTTATCGAACTCCTCCGAAACGGCTTGACCGATTTTTGGTGTATATTTGGTAGGTCTGAGAATAGGTTGTAGGTTATTTTTTCTACCCCTAGATGATAAGGGTGGCCCTATCTAGAGATTTTCTTTTTATTTTTTGGACAAAAATTTATAATTTATATGGCAAAACAACGTTTGCTGGATCAGCTAGTTAATATATATAAATTAATTTAAAATATATGGTAGATGCAAGGGGCCTATTAAGTACAACGAGCTTATCTGCAGCTGTTGGAAAAAATAAGTAGTTCAACCATTTTCAAAATGCTACTACAAAGACCGATACCTCCATGATTTCAATTTACGCAAAGAGTACAATATCCCTATAATTCCAATCCAATCGTCGTAAGTTTTCCAGTTGGAGAAATAGTCATTCATGGAATATTGTCTTTAGTGTTATCGGAGACCATGTATTAGCTTCATATTTACAAAATGATTTGATCTGACAATTTACTGCTATATTTAAGAAGAAATATGTGGTTTATACCAGGCGGAGAGCCACATTATTTTTCAGTCCAAGTCCACAGCCATTTAAATATGCGCTATCCATAACGGTGGATTATACGTGGAAGCAACTTTAACCAGCTTATAGTCCATACTTTAATTCATTGAATTTTACTTTTGGGGCTACATGAAGTTTTTAGTATATAAAGACTTAAAAAATGGTTCAACTTTATTTAAAGTTAATTATGTCTTTAATAAACGTATGAGAACATGTTGAGGTAAATGATGGTCATTTTGAACATCTGCTAAAGCAACTAATTGCTTTATGCAATTTATTGCAATATGCCAAATGTCATGATACCCTCACAAAAAGTGAAAGATTAGTTTGCAGTTTTAATATTTTTTATGATGTCTGGAATTTAAAACCAAAAAGGACTAAAATTCTGAACGACAAAAACAATTTATATCAACTACTCTTATTTACACATTGCCTGCTGTAATTCATAGATTCATTGCGAAAACGACTTGAAAATTTTCCAATTATATTGAATCAAGCACCTGTGTTGAAAATGGGTCCATCGTGCTACCTTTACAGGTAGCGGCATTCCCACTTAACCTCTCAGGCTATTCCTTTATGTCTTACGTATATACTCGCATAACTCTTAATTACATACTTTTAAACCCTGTTCGTTAACGAATACGGATATACATCTTACGTGAACGTTTGAAAGGCGTCCCATTTCCCCCTACTCATCTTATCAGGATAGTGTTGTGTGAAATAGAAAGACGTGCAATTTCCTCAAACATTTTACCACGAATATGCAGCAAACATGGCTTTATTTAACATTAAAATCAAGACTCATTAAATATATTATACACATCAGAAGAACTACCATTCTACTCCGCAATGATTGAATACAACTTTCAAGGGCTTAATTTAGCTTTGTTGGAGGGAACAGAATATAATAAATTATGTTTACGTGAATATGATGTATTTTAAATGACTGCGATTTTCCCACAAACAGTAATATTTAAAATGAAAATCAATAGACAAAAGTATGAAACAAAAAACAGTTCATCATATTTGACATAGAGCCACCAATTTTGAGGTGCTTTTAGTAGTTGAGCAACAAATAGTAACATTTTTTAAAGATGGTGACAGGGCCAGGGATTCTTCGTAAACAATGTCAAAATACTAGATTTAAATTTATTAATTGGATACTTACGTTTATCACCCAGTCCTTTGGATTGTGTGCATTTGTTCCACAAATATACAGTCGATTTCCATCGCCCATTGATTGAATAACTCTAATATGATTGCGACAGTCGAAATGCTGAAAAAGAAGGAGTAATTAGTAAACAATCTCGAAATGTATAATTTTTTTCTAAAATTATGCACACGTGTTATATTGTAGTAAATTGGTATAATTTATGAGAAAAAAATGTATTTTGTAAAATCTTAAATCAAAAGTAAATACGTAGATTAAAGAACATGTATTTTATTTGTATCACAAGTCACTACTTTATTGTTTTTAATTACTATATTATTAAAATAACAATACTGAATACATTTGTTTATCAATTTAACAATTTTTTGCTCTCTATATCCTTTAAAATACTCACTTTGTTAGCTATAGCAGAAAGTATTCGGCAGCATGAGGAGGTCTCAAACTTTTCAACGAAAGTGGTTTTTTTCTTAATTAGAGATAATTTAATAATAATTGAATATCTATAAATTAATTTACAATAATTTGATACATTTTAGCTTATTCAATTTCAGATAATAATCACGTTTTAAATAGTATGTTTATTAGTTTCTCAATATATAATATACATGGGACAATACCATTTCTATTTCTGAAATTAATAAACCTACAAGAAGTTTTGAAAAGAAGCATTGTGATTCAACATTTAATATTTAAAACAAATAAGAAGCAAACATAGTCTCATAAAGTTATTTTAATATATCTAGTTTCAATTTCCCCAATACACAGGCCCTCAAAATTTTTTTTTTCGTGAACGAGAATTAAAACCTACTTTTCTTTATGTTTTCCGGGGCGCTGAACACGAATCTGAAGTCAGAATAGTATGCTTGTGGACGAATTTTCGAGCTAGACGTCAACATTGGACGAAAGTCATGAAAACTCGGGATTTGTGATATTTCCAGTTTCGAAATGAACAGAAAAATTTGCGAGTCATGGGAATATCATTTTTGGAAGAAAATACAGTATTTTTCATTACTTGCTAAAACCTTATGTACAGTCGGACCGCATTATTATACAAACTTCCGAGGATATTGCTCCCAATGGTGGTTTATAAATATATTCATATGAATTGATTCGGGATTCTACTTGTATTCACGGTGCCGCGCAGAACTGTACACGCTGGAAGAACAATAAGCAGAGGCAGGAATTATATCTCGGGACTGTGTGGAACACTCAGCCTGTGAGATTGGACTCTTGCTAGTATCAACTTGTGATGAAACCTTTTGACGCTTACCTTTGGACACCTTGCACTCGTTACAATCATCTTCTTATTTGAGCATTTCAACATTTGTCAGTCTGCATTTATCTCTATTTTCAGTGTAGTAACTTAACTCGTTTATCAAAAGACATTCCTGTGAACCTTTCTGTTTTGTCAAATTTTGATTTATTTAGTTACATTTGGTTAAGAGCTTGTGGTGTGTGCATTTTAATTGTGTTAGATTTGAATATTTAGAGCCATTTCTTCTTTTCAAGGTTGTCGTATTCAACGGTGAAAGATGAACACATTGAGAATGGTGGACAAAATATCCGCGTTGGCTTTCCGATCCGTTATTTTAAATATACCATATATCACTACAAAAAAAAGATCTGTCCCACGCGATCGTGCCTTTTACCGGGTGATAAGAATATAATAGAGCAACCACTGGTCGAACCCTCGACAATTCCCCTTCCACCTCTGCGTATAAAATTAGGCTTGATGAAGCAGTTTGTGAAAGCGCTTGATAGCTTGATAAATAGGGTGACTGCTTTGAATATTTGAGTCGAATATTCAGTCAGTTGTCGGAAGCTAAACTTAAGGAAGGAATTTTTGATGGACCCCAGATTCGAAAGATTTTGAAGGATGATATGTTCATTACAACAAAAGAGAAAGTCGCATGGGAAAGCTTTAAGGCAGTAGTTCATTAGTCCCTAGGGAATCATAGAAGTGATGACTACGAAAGCATTGTAGCTGAGATAATAAAAAATTACCAAAAATTAGGTTGTTTAATGAATTTAAAATTGCATTTCTTTGACTCGCATCTAAGTTATTTCCCTGACAATCTAGGTGACTTCAGTGAAGAGCAAGGCGAGCGATTCCATCAGATATCAAGGAAATGGAGAAACGGTATCAAGGAAGATGGGATATCAATATGATGGCAGACTTTTGTTGGTCATTAAAGAGAGGAACAGTCCAAGAGGCACATGAACAAAGAAGAAATCCATTGCGTAGATCATTCGATGATAAAGGAGTCCGGAAACGGGCAAAACATAACTGATGGTTTTGAGCGCTGACGCGTTTAAATTCGCACGCAACGTCGACACCACTACGACTCCCGCGGAAACGATTTTGTTTTTTATACATTGAAGCGCTTGATGAACCAATATAAATTATTTAAAAGCTTAAATACTGAACAATGAAATGAGGTATAGATTTTCTTGGTTCATCGAGCGCATCTAACTGAAATATACATTAGAAGTTCGGAAAAGCGTCAAAAATTACAAATAAACTGCAAACATGCTTACTTTGAAATGCTATTATTACGACTTGCTGTTGTTTTTTAAATGTAAAACGTATAGAAACATACTGATCATATATTCAACTATGAATAAATAACTTTCTATTTTTATGAAATTACTGGGCGGAAAATATATAGCTCATCTACCCTTGTCCTTTGCGTGGCGCCTTCGAAAATATTGCAAAATTTTCAACTAAAAAAATCTCGTTTCCAATTTTGTTCACCTTGCACTAGACATAGCTTGATGAAATTAATATTGGACCACCGCCGAACCACATCGTACAGTTTGAGAAGATTTAACTTTTTTGAAGTTGGTTAAAAACACACAATGTCTACTTTACGCGTTTCGCAAATAAACATAAAGGCACAAACAAACCACATGTAGGAGACAACTCCCAGATCCAAAGCCAAAGCTGTACGAAAAACGCAGACATACATCTATACCCACCGCCATTGTCAGTATACGCCTTAGCTGACAGCTACCAACTTAGAGGTTTTGGCAAATATTCATATCACTTGATTTCTTGAAATTTAATTCGATTAAAAATACAATATAATATAACTTAATAGAAAATTTTGTTCTGTTTTACGTTAAAATTGCAAAATTAATTTCACTTTCTACCACTTGGCATGTCCAGAATGAAGCGTTTCGTCTTGTCCGTAAGATGAAAATATTTTAAATTCAATTAGGTTTGCAAACATTTAGTTGCTGAAAATATTTCTTTAAGATATTTGCAAAATGTCATGAATTTTGAACTTCATTTGACGAATTATATACTATTTTTATTGAATTAGCTTGTTTTAATTATTTTTTAAAAATGTATAATTGTCTGAGAAATTATTCATAGCAAAATAAAAGTGTGTGCAAAGATTAAAATGTCTAATATGTTCAAAACGCCACTACCAATATGATTAGGGCTTTATCTAATAGGATTGCCGCAAAGTAAATAAGCCCTATGAAACTAATAAATATGTAACCGTCAGCTCGGTTTTTACTTTTCCTTGCGAAAACCTCTTAACGTGAAGACATCATATGTTGTTATATGGGGCTTAACACGTCCAGTAAAAGAAGTCCCAGGCGGTCAGAAGCATATAACACGCCAATTTCTACTCCAATCGACCGATCAGGGCTTTTTGCACTGTCGGGAACTAAACTTTTTCCAACTCTATAAGAAGTTGTTCCCTCGGGGAATCGATAGCCAGCAGTATTTTCGCGGTCGGAGGTTAACAGCTATTCTGATTCAACACCGACCGACTTCCTTTTTCTCCAAAACTAAGCGTTATTCAACTCAATTGTTACTCTCATGGCCAATTTTGTGGATAGCTAGACGAGTTCGTGTCACAAAGACATCGAAACTTTATGACTTCTTATATTTGATTGACTATTCCGGGCATATACGGAGCGTTATCGACACTTGAAATGAACTCTAAATGCAGTAATATAAGACATAAAACCTTAAGGTATGCCAATATGTGTCGATAAGAGTGTAGTTGATAGAGTAATTATTTAAATTTTCTTTCATGCATTCATGAGCATTCATGAAAATACGGGAGGTGAAAAGGAACAAAATATATTATATCTCACGTACGAAAACGTATCATATTAGGCAATACTGTTTTGTATTTTCTTACATAAAATTAAATATTATATACAGGGTCTTCCACCTAATGAAAAAATGTTTTATTTTGGATGTATTCGTTTGGAATTTAAAATAGGTAGGATACAGGTACGGCAATCTCAAAGTTCTGATCTGTCCATAATATTCCCAAATATTTTTCGAAGCAGAATCCGAATCTGATATTAAAAAAGCCGTATATCCCCAAATTTTTGCCCTTCAGCCAAAAATAACCTCCAAAGTGGGGGAAAAACACCATATACATCAGGAAGGAGTGAATGGATACAAATACTTTGTGGAAAATGTGAATAACGTACAATTTCTGTATTCAGCGGTCAATTTCTCAAATACTAAACGAAAACCACGCCCACTTCTGAATAGTAATTTACGTTACAAGACCAGAAAGAGGTGTTTTGCAGCAGATTCCAGGGCGAGCCGCAGGCGAGTCCTGGAAGCTTGGGTAGACCTGCAAAACACTGTTTCTCGATCGTGTAACGTACAATATCTTTTTTTCGGCGACACTGTCATACAAAATCAATTTTGTATTTATTTTTTATTAAATTTTTTAAACAATTCAACGACAAACAATAATAACTAATTAAATAAAATATTTTTACGACCGACACTATTACACGACTTCAATTTCTGCTTGTAACGCTTCAAAATCGGAATCCATATTTTCCATAACTTATGAATTGAGTTTTGAAAACTCGTAAAAGTTAAGTGCATTTATCTATTTGACACGTATCTCAACAATTAACACAAACTTGTTTCCATAGCAATGATGATAACCGAGATCAAAAAAGCTTTTTTCTGATATCGATCGGCAATGTCTACATTTTCGGCGCAATTTCGGATCGAAAAGTGCGCAATTCCAGTATTTTAATCCATTGCTAAGAAACTTTTAGAAAACAGACTGGAAAAGATCCGTTGCCAAACAACGATCAACATTCCCATACGGTTTTTTATGTATATTTTAGACAGTAAATAAATACACGCAGACAAACCAACTCATATTAAAATTGCATTTATTAGTAAGCAGTTAGATTGTAATGAAGAAATGTTATGCATTAATACAAATTCCTTAATTTATAGTAATATTGATTGTGATTTCAGAAAAAATAGTATGTGTTCTTCAGTGTGAAAGCACATTCCCGGACTTCGATGCAACAATTTACATCGTCGTCCGGGAATGTATTGCTTCACACCTAAATACACAATATACTATTTTCTACGATTGTGCTGAAAGTCAAATTTTCTAACTTCAAAATGACTGCAGAAAATATCACTTTGCCGCACGCCGTGCGGATCATTTCTCCAGAAAGGGTGTTATTTATCTGTCTGTCTATCTTAGCGTTATCCCTACTTTTCAAAGTAATTTATTTTTAGTCTGCTGCTTGTTACTTGTACGAAGGTGTAAAAGGATTACTAGCAGATTTATTTGATTTATTCGGCGGAAAATATCGAAATTTTGCCTAGTTGAAAATTAAAGATTATCATTTGCAAAAAGTCGGAATTTCGTTTATTTCGAGAAAATAATCCGAATTGTATTAAATTGTCGGAATTTTATTAAATTGTGAGTCGGAACTTTGTAAAATTTTGAAAAAATCGTCAGAATTTTATTAAATTGAAACGTAGGAACTTTATCAAATTCTAAGAAAATAATCGAATTTTTGTTAAATAGAATAGAATAGAAATAGAAATAGAATACCTACCTAAAAGAAACTGGTAATTTTGTTTGTCTACTATCTGTGGTGTGTTTATGTTTATCTATATTTTGCATAGGCCTACAACTCGGTAAAGTATATACCTAGCAAAGTTATTGTAAAGCGAAATGTGAACATAAAATTCATTAACGTTTTATTTCACCTTTGAATGTCGATAGTACTAACTAACAAAATTCCGGCATTTTCTTAGAATCCTACAAAATTCCGATTTTATCACACAAAACAAAAAAAAACAGAATTCCTATTATTTTCACGGAAGTTTATAAAATTCCCAGTTTAATAAAATTCCGAGTTTTATCTCGGAGTTTAATCAAATTCGGACTTTTCACAGAACTAATAAAACGGAACTACTAGTGACCCTCTTACGTTTTCATAATCTTGACTTATTATACATAAAACATTTCGCAAACAAATTCGCACTTCAATCGATTAATATTTAAAAGTCTCGTATAGAGGGCAGTTCTGCGAAACAACGGTGTAGTCTTGAAAATAGCAGCGATAACATTCTATACTGTATTCTTGTTCGATATTGAAAGAAAATAGTAATTTTTGTTACTAGACTAGTGTACATTAGACCATGTGTGTTAAAACACGTATCTGTCGGACATAGAATAGAATAAAATAAATTTATTCACCATAAATCTTGTTACAGAAATATGTGACAATATTACGCATGGCTGTGCAATGCTTTACCTTCATCAGTAAGTTGCTACAGTACAGATTCGTTTATGGTTGCACAGAACGTGTTAAACTGGTAATAATGGGAAATAATATCCCGTTATCCCTATCTCTCTCAAGAGTTGCCATAGGTTTCGTTGTTACAACTCTAGTTTTGGCTCTCTTTTTACCAAAGTTTGATTCAAATACAGATTCGGTATTCATCTTCTTTGGAAATTGAAATCTCAGATAAATCTTACTATATCGCAATAGAGAGATCAGATAGATTTCATTATATCACAACAATGAGATCAGATAGATATCATTATACCACATACAATAAAGATATAGTAATACCGTACAATAGTGACATCAGATAGATATCACAATAGTGATATAGTGAGATCTATCTGAGTTTCCAATTTCCGAAGAAGATGAACACTGAATCTGTATTTGAATTTCTCCCTGCTAAAAACAAAGAGTTAGAACCAGTATTATGACAGCGGAGCCTATCGCAGCTCTTAATAGAGCTAAACATCTCACAATAGTGTAACTTGTTGGTGTCACTGCCAATTCCTTGGCGTATTCCATTAAAGAACTAGCCAGAATTCGTTTTTCCCTTTGACGACACCAAGCACTCAGACAGAAGAAATCCAATTAGATCCATAAATAATTTTATAAAACCTGAAATGAATGGCGTAAATTTTCTGTCAATGCTTCCTGCATTGACAGAAAATTCAACTGTGAACCGTCTTCTTCTAATCATTATTGCAGTGACTCTTGGAATTTTTGAATCAGGACCAGGTGAAGCTGAACTTCATCTTTGTGCGTTTCGTAATATGTCAGTCACGTCAAATTTTGCCCATTATCAAATCCCATAAGTATAAAAAATCTAATGGTATTTAAAAGTAGATACATTATAATAATCAAACTCGTTGACATTAAATCTGACTCTTTATCATAATATTATTCGAATGCAATTGTCGAGACACACGAAACAAATAAATTAGAATTATTATAAGTTGCATTAATTTGCACAGAGCTTGCTGCTAATCTTATTGTTAATTGCCTATTTAAATTTCTACAGTTTTCATATGACCCACTACAACAGACTTCCTGTATACATAATCACATGAATAACGACATCCAGTGGCAACCTTTACAATTAAGCTTTTCAATATGAAAACCACAAGTATATACATTAATCTACTTATATACTTATATGGATATGCAACCGTATTGAAACAAAACTTCTAGTGCTTAAACAATCCTCAGTGCATATTGTCATACAACGAGCGACCTACGGTATAACCTATTATAGTAATAAATAACTTTTAAAGAACCCATTCCCATACTAATCTGAAGTATCGCAATTCGCAGAGATTCATTGCCAAGGAACAGTCCACGCAGCTGCACCTGGTACCGATCCCAAGTGCGACATAAAGCCGATTTATATGACTAAAATTAAACGTCACGAGTCGTTTAATACAAGCGGAAGACGGTAGCTGTAATTGGAGTCATATGTTTTAATCAATAATGCGTGTAATTGATAGAAGAAAATCTGGAAGCATAATAGGAACATATTAAGTTAACCTCAGGTGCTGGGAATGCTTACGAGAAGGGTATAAAGACGAGGGCGATTGTAACGCGGCGTGTAAATTAAACTTTGTTCGTGATCCCAACTTAAATGATAAAAAGGGAAAAAAACGTGCTGTGTATTTTGTTTGCAAGTCCTAGGATTAAACGTAACACAGTTCAAGTCTGAAAGGTTAGGGGCTTTAGTTTAGTCTAAAAAATATCATAATTTAATTTGAATTAATGATTGAAGTATTTTCAATATTCTTTTTTTGCTTTGAGATGCTAGAAATCCTATTATGTAATTCAATACTTCGTCGGTATTAACTTTAACTAGGAGAGTAGTTGTTTTGATCGGTTCTCCAATAACGAGTGTCTTAAAGTGTTTACCTAACTAGCATATTAGCAGATTGAGGCACCAATATACACAAAGTAGGTAATTTCATATTATAAGAAAATGGTGTAAGCTGTGATTTGCATAATAAATAATATGTTCTAATCATGATCAAAGCAACTAAATAAAAAATAACTAATTGTAAAAATAAATCAAGAGAATAGTCTTGTAAACAATGAAGTAATGTTTCTATACTCTACTGATGAAAACTAACGAGTTCGAAAAAATTTGTACAATTTTTCTAGAGTTGAAATAGAATATAAGGTTCAGTACATGTTGTATATGACTGAATTTCAATAAATGGTTTAAGTATTTTCAATTGTACTATCTCAAATATATTTTATTATAAATTTTGATTTTAATTTTTTTTTTAATTTAATTTTACTCTTTCTCAGGGCCAAAAAGTAGGTTCAAGTTTACTAACGATCTAATTAGAATAAATATATTTCAAAAGTAATACAGTTTTATTAAATTGATAATCAGTTAAAACAGTTAATTTTGTTCTTCCTAATACCCTAACTGACAGCTAGCTTATACACTATATTCTTAATTATTAACAAAAATTGTCCGATTTAAATTAAATGAATAGTCTTTCACTTTATATATCTTTAAAATGACGCAAGATAAATGTTTATTATAATATAATTCACGTAAATACCTTTTCTCTTGATCGACTTTGATACTGGCTGCTGATTTCACTATATATTTACAACGTTCCTTGTTGAACTCTTCCCTCTTGCAAATTATAGTTTTTTATTTATTCAAACTCTTATCTAATATTAATGTTTGTCGTTTTATGATATAAATCTTCCTTTCTCATTAATCCTATATATTTTTCTTCTGATTTTTAATCAAATCTGACTTTATAATAATATATTTCTCATCTAACTTCGTTGACTTCCAAACACTTAGCTTACATCCTATAGTTCCTACACATTCTTAATCTAATCTTAACTATTAAAAGTACCAACTAAGTTCAAGCCAAGTTCTGCTTGATCCAAGATCAGAAGCCAAGGTTACGATTGTTACAACAATCTTAACTATGGATTTTGATCTCGGATCAAGCTGAACTTTGTTGGTACAACTCGCCCTAAACAATTTTATTTAAACTATAAATAAATACATATCATTATATATTCTTTTGCTTTAAAATGCTAGGAATCCTATCATGTAATTCAATACTTCGTCAGTATTAGCTAGAAGAGTAGTTGTTTTGATTGGTTCTCCAATAATGAGTGTTTTAAAGTGTTTACCTAAAATGAGGTATTTAAATTCTGCGGCACCATGATCAACAGTAGTTTTTAGTGGCAGTTTAATCCGTAAGACCATGAAGTTGTCACTTCTAGAGTTGCTTAACTTAACCCTCTACTTGACAACCCAAGCGATTCAACAACTATCATGTTGACGGAGGCTTCTTGTGTGGCCTAGGCCAGCGACATATGGACAAGTGTTTTAAATATATTAAAACGTTTGTTCTCTCGTGATGACTATGAAAACCAAACGATAGCTAAGGGAGAAGATCAAATACGATGGGGGTTAGAAAATCATCACCTGATGTTGTTTTTGATGCAAGCGTAACTGTGAAAAGGTCCCAAGCTAAATACCATCAGCAAGAACATAAAATAAAAATGTATCAAAATCATATTAAATATGTTGCGGTCTGATGGACTTTATATCCACCAAGCACCTTCGGATGTAGATTAATCATCCAAACGACTATGGAAGTAGATGATCTTATACGACCTGTTTTAGTTATAGACAACACAAACATAGTGTGCATGCTCATAGCACTTGCATGTCAGCATACTACAATCGCATTACATAGTCCACTAAAACAGGAAAAGGATTTAAGACAAGTAGCGGAAATTCAGCAGAACATTGGTTACATGAAGGAGGTTCTACTCTTCCCGTGCGAGATGACCGGCTGCGACACAGCATCTGGGCTATTCAGGAAAGGGAAAACGTCGGCGTTTACGTTTTTTGAAACACACAGCGTCCTTAACGAGGCCCGCAAGATATTTATGTACCTTCTTCTAAGGAGGACATATCTGGTGTTGGGGAGAGATTTATTATCATTTTCTACGGTGGTACCTAACGAGGCATTCGATTTAGTCACATTGTTATCTACAAGTGCTGCATATCGTCAGCATTCTCTGAGGGCATTCATACAGATAAATCTATTCAGCATTTCTGTTATTATAGCAATTTATTTGTACATGTCTTTCTGTTATTAGTTCCAGAAGTGGGTTGAGTGCCATCTCAACATAGAAGACTAGGTTTGGCAGATATGTATACCAATTATAAAATTATAGTTTACATGAAAACCATCATTGTCATCGGCGATAGATTTAGAAAATATTCATATCAAAACTAATTTAAAACATTGCATTGTGTTGTGTATATTTCTAAATAAAATTGTTTGCTATTTCTAATTTATTTTATCATGAGTTACATTCATTGTATAAGTAGTTATCAAAAGAACCACTTCTCAAAACTGAAATGAAATTCAAAAAGTTGTCATTATGCACCAGGGTTAGATAAAGAAAATTTCTGATAGAAAAAATGCATTAACACGTACATTTTAACCACGGACCAACGTCTTCAATGTAAACTCTTTACGAGAGGCAAAGCTCTAGAGTCTATTATTGAACTGAAACCATTTCTTTTGGCATTGAATTATATCTTTTTTTTTCAACAGAAATTGATTTTAATTGAAGAGCTAAGTGGATAAAGGTGTTATGTGACATTTTTGAAAATTTTGAGATTTCTACACAGACAACTATTTTAACTTATAATCTATCATCTCAATAAGTTTTTGGGATAATAAACCTTTCCTAAATGCGTTTTAATGTTTGATAAAGGTGTTATGTACATATGGTTTTTATATAATTTAATGGATAAAGGTGTCATGATCACATACCACCTTTATCGATTACTGTGCGATATTAAATTTTTTTAATCCAAAACACTGCTTTTAAAGTTATGTTATATTGACATTAATGTGACAAGTTATGTTAAGTGTTTCTTACTATTATAGTGAAAATGGTCAGTCGTAGTAAACTGATATTACAAATGGCAATGAATAAAAGATGTTTATAAATTGGCTGATATTTGGAAATAGTGCTTATAGTATTTTAATCCATATATTCATTTCGTTCAATTTCGAAATGGTATGAGATGGTACAAGAGTCGAGATGGTACTTGAGTATCTAATTGCTGTAAACACATTTATACCTTTTGGCAACTCAGCAGAAATCAGTCACATAGTGGCAATTTCTTCCCAGGCAAGTTTTAATAATGCTTTAAAAACAAAATATTATCAATATAAAATGCAATAATAAAATACGAATTTACCAAAGTATTCTAGCAAATTAGTCTGTAAATCAGAAATTCTAGAAAGTGACGCTTTGCGGTGTTGATTTTTGTACAAACATTTTTATGCTGACAAGTAGAAGAGGGCTGGACCGTAGAAATTTTTATGACAAGAGCAAAACTGATATCTGGTATGGCTTCTGCCCATACAATATTTTGAAAGAGAAATCTGTCGAATTCCGAAATTCTTGCGGAAAAAATAATAAGTATGATAATTACGCCAATCAAGTCAAAGGTCATTTGGGTTTGTAAGGTTATCGTTTAAGAATTACAGCTATGCTTACATCTATTGGGTTAAAAAAAATTAAAAAAAAATAAAATAAATAATACTAAAGAATACGGAGAAAATTACAAACTAGCTTTCGAACAACAAAAGCGTGACGGAGCAAAAGTTACAGTAGATAGAACGATTTGCATTCTTACTTTAGATCTTCAGCAAACCATGCCGCTGTCAAAATTAAGTACATCGAAAGCATTTTACCTTCGTCAAATGTGGTTTTACAACCTTGGCATACATACATTGAGGAATACTGAAAAAAAAACGTTCTTTTTCACATGGACTGAAGATATGGCCAGCCGTGAAAGCCTAGAAATTGCTAGTTGCTTACATACCTTTTCACAAATTTACAATGAATATTTCCAAGAAAAGATCTATCACATTATAATATGGCCCGACTCCTGTGGTGGACAAAATAAAAACTTCAATATCATTACACTTTACCAGTTGTTCATTTTAAAGAGAGAATTTAAAGTTATCGACCATAAATTTTCGGAGGTGGGACATTCATATTTAGATTCAGACAGAGACTTTGACAGAGTCGAGAAAATTTTAAGGAAACATCAAAACATCTACGTTCCGGACCAGTATCGAGAAATTTTAAGAACTCCCAAAGACGCCGTTGTCATAGACATGAAGAATCATTTCAAGGATATTGATGGAATTGCCTCAAAACTCAATTTGTACAACAGGAAGAAAAACTTGAACAATGAAAAGGTTTATTTTCTCGACGGTATAAAATGGCACCTATGGGTGCTACTATTACATCACTAGATGAAATTACTCCATTTTACAAAGATAAATTCCGACTGTATTGCTCTAACGGTGTTTAATGAAAACAAGGGCAGCCTAAGTGTAGGAAAACTGGCCAATCTTAAAGAACAATTACCATTCATAAATGAATGGTAAGGCCGTATTATCACAACATACTTGGAAATGACTAAACTGTGACTCAAAACCATAGAACTGTCCGACTACCTAAAAATTGTACAATGTTTTAATAATAATAAAATATGTTTAATTTCTTAACACTTTTATTCACTAATTCCTTATTCATTTCAGAGAAACTTATGAACCGATAAAGGTGTTATGTACATTATTTTTTAAAAATTTTCGAAAATAATGACAACTGATAACTTGTTATTTGTCTCTGAAAAGTACATCAAATGTCAATATCATCGCAAAATGCAAGCTATATAGTCGTTATAACAAAAAAGTTCTCGCCTAAAAACTTTCGAGTTAAATTACTCAATAACGTGTTTTTGTGACATAACACCTTTATCCACTTAGCTCTTCAATTATCTCAAAGAATTCCCGAATTTGCCCGACATTCAAAGATACTTAATTACTTAGCTGTTCTTACTTATCGGTTTATTAAACCTTCCTTAAGATATAAGCAGAAAGGTGACACTGAATGACTGGAAAACTCAATATACTCTCAAGTATATCCTAAATTATATCTTCTAAAAAGATGGTGATAATAAAACGCCTGATATGAATGACTAGAAGCTTCTTCATAGTAAATCGCACAAAATATTTTTTTTGTTACGGTTATTTTGGCGCCGATTCACATCGGTAAGTATATGATTTGAATATAATTTCAACATGAGCACATCTGGAATACATGAATTATTGATTAACGGACCCATTTAGACCTTTTTGAAATGAAAGAATAGTCCAATTGTGCTGTCGCCTCTACATTTTTTGCAATTTGAGACTATTCACGGTTAGTGCAGTTAAAATAGAACGTTCGATTCGCATGCTAGTTAATAATAATAGAAGCGTTATTAACATACATGGATGTACTGTGTGGTTTTATGAAGTTATGTGGAATATAAAGTAGGCTGTATGTAAAACTGTCACGTTACAAGTTCAAATTTATAGAACAAGTGGATAACTGGATAACTTTTCATGCATAGTATTCACGTCCATGCCAGATTAAATTAGATGCCAAAAGTTTAATGGACCAGCAGCCAAATATTCCTTACGTGATATGCAACAGAATTTTAAATTATTGTCCAATATTCCATCACACAGATATACGCGCATATCTATTCAACTCTCAAGTTGCGAATTTTAGTTGCGGAAATGTGTAATCAGGAGATCATATTTAGTAGCTGGGGCAAGCATATTTTAAAGGCAGTGCAGGCAGGCGTTGCTACCTGCAAGTCCCATTTTAGTATGGCGGGAAACACAGTAAATACCCTTAGAAAACGGTTATCAGTGAAACAATTTTGTAATTTGGTACACTGATTTCTGTCATTAAAACGACTATTTTTCCGAGTAGCGCTAAATCAAAATGGCTTCCGGTTTCAAGATGACGGCTGTTTTATAAAATTTAAAAGATCGACGTTTCTAGCTAAACTATTTATTTTATGAAAAACAGTTATTAAGAAAAATTATTTCGCATTAAATTCTAGTAGTAGTAGAGTAGGAGCAACGTTTTGTAAACTTGGATAAAGATGACCAGATTTTTATAAAATGAAAGGATTACAATTAGGAAAGAACAGAAATTCGATACGCTTTCAAAATGTTGTAAAATTTTGGATATAAGGGTTCTAAAGCACGGCGATCAACAATATTGTATTAGTTTTTCAATAAAAAAAAAATCATAATATGACTTCTCGAACAACCGACCTTTTTTTAATCAAAATGCACGCCAATGACTGAATAAGGTGCTGTTTTACCCAAAAAGGACATAATAAAAGTCTTTGATACCGGTCCAAAGGACAACAAGGGGTTTTCGCCCATCGCCCATCGGCCATGTCATATGTCATTATATTTTTCGAGTAGTAGATGTCTTGACAAGTAATACATTTTTTTTTTAATCTATTTATTTAACGTCGGCCTATTTCCGCTACCAGGGCCTATCACCGATGCCAGGAGACGAGCTACCCCCAACCTGGAAATTTTGCCGAACCTCTTCCCTTAAGAAGAGTAGAGATCTTTTACTTGCCTAACATTTAATAGACAAGGGACCGCCTGCTTTACATCCCCTCCGAAGGATGGTATATCCACTACGTAATCCTCGTCTGAAATTACGTAGCTTCCGCGTATGCACTGATCTACAAGCCGCTAGAAGTTGGAACGAGAACGCTGTATTTCCCAAGAAGGGTCACCCATCCAAGTACTAACCGCGCTCGACATTGCTTCAACGGAATATCGGCTGACATTCACATTGAAGTCGCCTCTACGCTCGCCCACTAATAAAAAATAGTTCATTGGAATATTACACTGTGCATCTAGTAGTAAAAGCAATACATTCCCGGACGACGATGTAAATTGTTGACCGAAGCGTTAAGTCGAGGCCAACAAGAATTGAAGTCCGGGAATGTGCTTTTACTACGAGGTACATACCATCTTTTTGTGAAATCTCAATGTTATTATAAATTAAGAAATTTTTATTAATGAATAAAAGAAAAGAAAAAGTCAGAGATTTAGTGCTTATTATTTACTGTCTAAAATATATATAAAAAACAGTCCTGGAAAGTAACTTTACCGGACTGTTTTCTGATAGTTCCTTAGTAACTAACTAAAATACTAGAATAGCGTATTTTGGGATCTGAAATTGCGCCGAGAAAGCAGATATTCTTGACCGATTTTAGAAATAGTACACTGTGTATTCAGTAGTAAAGGCAATACATTCGTGGACGACGAGGTAAATTGAGCACTGAAGTGCGGGAATGTGCTTTTACTACAAAGTACACATACTATTTTTTCTGAAATCTATGTCTAAAATATGTGTCAAAAGCAGTCCAAGAAAGTTACTTTCTCAGCCTAGGCCGGGAAAATAATTTTCACGGACTGCTTTCTGATAGTTGCTTAGCAACGGACTAAAATATTAGAATAGCATATTTTGGGATCTAAAATTGCGCCGAGAAAGTAGACATTCGTGACCGATTTCAGAAAAATAGTATATTGTGTATTTAGATGTGAAAGCAGTACATTCCCGGACGACGATGCAAATTATTGGCCGAGGCTGATGTTTCTTAAGTTGAATGACTACTTTATCTTTTCAGTAAACCTAACCGACTTTTATACAGGGCCAGTCGAAAAGTGAGAAATTTTAAATTTGGCTATTGGATAACAAACATTTTATATGAGGTATCGAGACAAAATTTTGTATAGAGGTATTTGAGACAACTGCGAATCGAATACGCTATCCAATTTGCCGATAAAAAATTGCCTAATAGTCGATCTCGAAATTTCGACCCATTTAGAGGAGTATAGTAGGCCTTGAAAATATGAAAATTACAAAATTTTCAAAACAGTCAAATAAAGCTCATCGAGCACTATATCTCAAAAAAACGCGTTCTTAAATCGTACACACTGTATATAGGCATATATATTTTAGTTCCCTCTCTACGATTGTATTACTATATTCCTTATATTATTCTATATATTGTAACATTGAATATTATTCATATTTGTATCGTATGATGAATCGAGAAATAAATTATATTCTATTCTGATTAACTTTCTTATGCGACATCTTAATTTTCGGGTAGTCGAAACCATCCGCTTGCTCACCACTACCTAAAATTGTTTAATAAATCAGTGATTACATCGTATTCGTATTTTCAATTATAGGGAATGCAACTAAGCGTTTTCACTAGTGATATAAACTCCAGAGTATTTCATTCTCATTTGACTCAAAATTAATTTAGTAAAAGGTTGAAAACAATTTGAATCTCGAAACTTCAGGACGCAGGATATGATGTATATACGTGAGCGGATTATATCCTAGTAAATAGCTGAAATATGCTATTTTGATCCAACTGGGCGATTTAGTCGTAAAAACTGAACAGTGGAGAACGTTACTTATGACTGTCGGATTAAACGAATTACACCATTCTGATCTATATTTTATTTTCAACGCGAACCAAATGGAAGAGGTTTACAGCTTACTTAAGTACGGAATAAAAACTCCTGTAAATCCCTATTCGGTTCATTCCATCTAGTAGTACACACCAGATAAAATAAAAGAAGAATCCGATCACATTTATACTTTCATAAGCAGTAAGAGAAAATATATAAAAAGGAAAGGGGATTCCCTCGAGCGAAAGATTAATTTTAAGAGCGCGTTTTATTTTTTGCTATCTTCAGCACGGTTTTAACATTGAAACTCGAGAATGGATCGTAAATTGCCAGCTTGTTTGTTCACTGGTCATTTTGCAATTTATATATTTACCCAGTTTGCGATTTATGACCTTTTTCTCATTTACGGAGTTAAATGGACCAGGTAAACTGACAATAAGCGACTTTAATGGAAAAATTTTAAAAAGCAAAAAATTGGAATGATGTGCGGAGATAAAAGTTGATGATAACCAAAATCATGGTTGCTTTGACTGCTTATTATGACTGTTACCACAAATATTAGATATAACTTGATTAGATATTATTTGTACAATTGTATTGTAATATTTTGTAACGTAATTTTAACAATAAATATTGCTATTGTACTATATAATTTTAACAATGCGACTTTATCATTTCAAAGGACCAATAACACAGCCACACAAAAAAAAAGTAGCCTGGCCTGCGGACCAGACCAGTGTATCCTTATGTATTTGGATCCGCTGAAACCGAATCCGAAGTCAGGATTGTCAGATTGGTTCTTTTTTCATCCCTAACCCCCCCAAAAAAAAACAAAAAAGTGGTCTGGCCTGCGGACCATACTAGTATATCCTTAAGTATTTTGACCCTCTGAAACCGATTCCAAAATCAGAATTGTCAGATTCGCTCGTTTTTCACCAATGACCCCAAAAAAAACACTTCCCCCCTCCAAAAAATGGTCTGGCCTGCGGACCATGCCAGTGTATCCTTATGTATTTGGACCCTCTCAAAACCGAATCCGAAGTTAGAATTGCCAGATTCGTTCGTTTTTTACCCCTAATCCCAAAAAACACCCCCAAAACATAAAAGAAAGTAGTC
This sequence comes from Rutpela maculata, assembly GCA_936432065.2. NCBI lineage: Eukaryota > Metazoa > Arthropoda > Insecta > Coleoptera > Cerambycidae > Rutpela > Rutpela maculata. The sequence goes on along the minus strand of OW386291.2, from coordinate 42,959,233 downwards.
TGACCTGTGGAACAGATCAATGTATCCTTATGTAATTGGACTCGCTGAAACCGAATCCGAAATCTGAAATGTTGAATTCGCTCGTTTTTCACCCCTAAACCCAAAAAACACCCCCAAAACAAAAAAGTGGACCAGACCAGTGGATCCTTACCAAATACATAAGGATACACTGCCACTGGAATGGTCCTCCGAACAGACCATTTTTGGGGTGGGTGTTTTTGTGGATTAGGGGTAAAAAACGAACCAATCTGACAATTCTGAGTTCGTCGGATTCGGTTTCAGAGGGTCAAAATACATAAGGATTCCACTGATATGGTCCGTAAGCCAGATCACTTTTTTTGGGGGGGGGGGGTGTTGTTTTTTGGGTCGGGGGTGAAAAAACAACAGATCTGATAATTCTGACTTCGGATTCGGCTTCGGTTTCAATATATAAGGATACACTGGTCTGGTCCGCAGGCCAGACCACTTTTTTTCTTTTTTTGTGTGGCTGAGTAAAAAATAATGTGGCGACCAAATATGCCCTCCTCTCTCCGTAACATGTTAATACGATTCAAAATATTATTTTCAAAGAGGGCTGGAAATATTGGGGCATGTAACTCTACCATACACATATATATTTTACTTACATATCTAGTGAAAGTATAGTAACGCAAAAAAAATTGTCCAAGTCTACTTGAACAATAAAAATTTTCCAAATTTTGATTGTTCAAATAGACTTAGATTGTCATGAAACATCGAGATTTTAAATTTGAGCAAAAAAATATTTATGTCTGTCGGTCTATCGTTCTGTCTGTAACTTTTTGGTGCGCACGATTACTCTGGAACAGTTTAAGATATTGACTTGAAATTTGGTACACGTATGTATTTTATCGAGATTTTAACGAAATCTGGAACTGGTAGTTGAAGGGTTGGGAAATAAATAAGTAAATCAAGCAAGTAAGAGTCCATAAAATTAGTATATAGTATACATATAAGAGAAGCTAAGGTCTCGAAATTCATCCCCATTACCACCCCCACCCCATTATGATGAAAAAAATAAAATTGTGATTTAGTGTGTGTACAAGAATCAAAGGCCTCAACAATTGTTTTTACTTCCCACCCCCACTCCATTTATATTGTTGATAAAGACCGTTCAACGTCGACGGATGTAACTGGTGCTTACTTCAAATATGTAAACTTTTGCACTGACGCAAACGCCACACTTATGTCTTATGTAGAAAAAATCGTAGTATATAGCTTTAAGAAAACAGTTCTATGTAAGTAGTGTCTATCGATATTGAATATAACATAAGGTTATATTCTTAAAGCTGTGTACGTAATATACACAGCACAAAAGATTTTGTAATAAAGTTTTGAGAAACAGATTCGATTTGTGAAACGTCAGCAAAACACCATATTTTTATATTTTTTATTTTTATTTAAAACATTTGTCAAAAAATGCTTTCTAACTGTTCCTTTGATGTAAAAATTACAGATGTAGTAGGGTCATTTCACAGTAAAATACTGAATAATTGTATTATTTTGTACATTTATGGACACTTTAAAGGACGATACATATGGCCGAGAATGCCAGAAAGAAAAGCAGAAAAATTACTAGACCTAGTACTATTGATGTCGACTATAATATACAGGGAGTTGAAATTAGTAGAAATTAGAAATACACTGAGAAAAAAGTTGGGAAAACTATTATCCTGATATTAGTAAACTTCGTAACAAAAAGAAATATAATGCCCGCAATTTGGACAGCTAACGGTAACGGTTGTTTATAGAAATTGCATTGCAGCTCTGGATCCTTCTATAATCCAGATATGAAGTCCTGTGATATTTAAAGGTAATACAATGCAATGCACATCGACAATTTGCACTTTACAGAAAGAATCATTGTGCTATGGATGTCAGTACATTTCTAAAGATCTTTGAAATAATTTAGTCAATAAATAATGGTATTGGAAAACTGTAAAGAACATGTTGTCCATTTTGCTGTTCTGTTACTGTTAGTCAATTTAAAAAACAAAAATGAATAAAAAAACTAGCTCTAAAAAAACGTTTACTCAACTTGGTTTCTCGTTTTTGAGTCAGTCACATCCTGACATAAAAAGTTACAAGATTTTTAAAAAAAGTAGTTAAAGAGAGATATGTTAAAGAACTCTTTGTTTTTATAGGATGACTCGTTTATCGTCCGTTCGTCCGTCTATCACAGAAGCTTGAACTTTCATATGTAGTTAGAGTTTGGTGTTCCACGGGCAGCTCTAGGGTCAATGCCAAAAAAATATTTTCCGATGCCCTCTTGTGGATCAAAATGTATGACTTAAGTACTCGACCGAAAATTCTGAAATGTCAGGGACAAAGAGGAAATTAAAGGAAAATTATAGAGAACTTTCTATTTTATTAATGTTTAAGAATTTGATAAAAGTTCATATATTCCGCATAAAGGTGTAGAAAGTACCAACTCAGTGACGCAGTGCTTACGGTGTTAGGCTTTCTTCCTCTGAGACCCATACCCTCATAAAAACATACACCCCTCTAAAACCCCCCACGTTATCAGAATTCCCTCTACTCCCCTTGACCTCTCGCATTATACGCATGACTTCCGAAGCAGGGTTGTTTATTTTATTTTCCCTGCGTATTCACTAATAAAACCTATTCAACAAAACCCAAGCGAGCTTATTTGAAATCCTTGATATAAAAATTAATATAAACACAGTTGATCTTTAATAGAAGACCGTCTCCTAATAAACTAAAATAACATAATCTGAAAGTCATTGTGCCACAACATCTGGCCGCTGTGTTACTTTGCATGACCAGTCGCGTATATTGTAACGCAGTGTTAATAAGATTGTGAAGAGAATGAAATAAATAAATTATTTTTGGACATGTTAACATAGATAAACAAAATAAAGGTTAATTAATTTTGTAACTTGGTAATTTGTTAGGCTTGCGACCGCGGGGTTCCGGGTTCGAAACCTGGCTAGGGTATAGATGTTTCATGGTATTTTTCACGTATTGGTAGTTGCTCTTCTCTCCTGAGTTCGAGTGTAAGCTGCGGCAGCTGGCAATGTCGCAGGGAATAGTTATTGTTTGTGTATGTCGATTTAAAAGTTCGGCGAATGCGCTTCTTAAAACAACCGCTGACCCTAGAAATTGGAAAAAAAATATTCGTACAGTTTAACTCGAGTTTTATAATGATTAGCGAAATTAACAAAAGTTTGACTATTTTGGAGGTTTTTTTTTTCGACATAATAGACGTCCTCTCACGGCCAGGCCCACCACGATTCTAAGAGCTGACACTTGTTTCGACTACTAGCCTTATCTAGACTTTCGATTGCACACAAAATCAAGCGGCGTAAAATCACCATCAAAAATGCAACGCTGTCTCCCGGGCTATTAGTTGTTGCTCTACGTACCTATCTATATACACCTGAATTTTTTCATCCTGGTCAGACTAGACGCTGCCCAGGATGAACTCCACATCGACGACGAATGTCAGTTCGGCTTCAGGAAAGGCAGGGGCACTGTACGCCAGGTCGTCAGGATAGTGAATGACGTCAAAGTACAGCGCAACCGCGGGAAAAGCACCGTCATGTTGCTGCTTGATATCGAGAAGGCTTTCGATACAATGTGGATCCCGGGCTTACTCTACAAACTGAATTCGCTTAACTTCCCAACGCATATCACGAAACTTATTCACTCTTTCCTGACGGGCAGATCACTGCAGGTTAGGGTGAATAACAAACTTTCAACTCGACGGGACATTCGCGCGGGCGTCCCCCAGGGGTCGTGCCTGTCACCAAAGTTATACAACTTATACGTCTCCGACTTCCCGGAGTTTCCGAATACGAACCTTGCCAAGTACGCTGACGACACGGCCATATACGCGCATTCGCACAATGCACAAGCAGCGAACATGCTGCTGAAGGCGCACATGGCCCGTGCCACGGCGTATTACGACAAGTGGAAGATTCGGATCAACGCCGAGAAGTCGGAATCAATTCTCTTCACGCGCCGCTTCACGAAAAATCGTATTATTACACTTTCGATAGGGGGCCGCCAAATTCCAATAAAGCGCGTGAAGTATTTGGGGGTGAACTTGGATAGGAGACTGACATTCAATACGCACATAAACGAGACGATACGAAAAGTCTACTCCATGTCCAGGAGTCTGTATCCGCTCCTGGCGCGGGGTAGCGGACTAAACAGGACCAATAAGAAATTGCTGTATACGATGGTGATCAGGCCGGCTATCACATACGCGGCGCCGGTGTGGTGCAGCATCCCGGCCACGACAATGCGAAAACTAAAAGTACTAGAACACAAATTTATGCGCCTCATTTCAGCCTCTGATAGGTACACCTCCCTCAGAGATCTATATGCACGTTGCCACGACATAACTCCACTAACGGACTTCGTCCAAGAAACATCGCAAAAATTCTATCGATTCAAACTGGGCGACAGTCCGCTAACCCGAGACATTACACGAATCAGACAGCATAATGCCATATTTTTCAACCTGAAACACCCATTACCATACCAGGCGTTGCCTATCTTTCGGCAACCTCCCTAGCCAAATCTTTCCTATACCAAAATTTCCATTTCACCATCTTTTACCTTTCACCAACTTTTACTCTCAAACCCTTTCTCTGTTCCCTCTATTAGTCACCTTTTTGTTAATTTTGTTAATTTCTGTTCTTTTGTCCCTTTTTGTTCTCTTTCAAAATCCCCTCTCGACCAATAACTTCTTGTAAATCAAACTTTTTAAATCACAACTTCCTCTCCACCCTATCTTTCCGAAGGCAGGCAGACCATCGGAAGAATACTGTCATTGGCTCGAACGGGTTTTTTCATTAAGTCTTTTCCCGTATCAATAATCCAATTTTTAAAACTGTGCGCGTGTGCTGTGTAAACTAAAACATTAGTGTAATTTTTAAGTGTTTTTAAAACTCATTCTAGTTATAGTGCGCCAAATTGTTAGATTGAAGTTTTTTGTTCCAAAGAACAGGAGTTCTAACCTTATACTTCGCCATTTATTGTTTAAGCCGGAGTTAAACCCGTTTCACCCGACCACCCATCTACCACGACGTTGCACGTCGTGGTGGTGTGGTCGGCTCTGAATCGGGACTCGGGACTTGACTCAGGCGCACTTTTGTATTATTAATTATAATAAAACATTTTTGAATTGAATTGAATTGAATTGAATTTTTTCAGATTTTTTTTCCAACTTTTACATTTCCCCTCCCCCACTTACGAGTGGCCATATCTCGAAAAATATTCATTTTGTGAAAAAATTCACAAGAGTAAAAACATCTTATTTTGGGCCAAAAAAGGTAAATATGTTTTTTTTAATTTTTAACCTAATTCTACAAGTTACGGAACCTTACGGAACCCGTAATAAAAGAAGTGTTTTCTACCTCTTCGGATCATTTCCCACTCTAATATTTTTTTCAACTTCTTTATTAACGTCATTACAAACACAGTGCACAAGGTTTCATTAAAATCCATTTATTAGCACTCAGATTAGAGATTTTGGTCATTTTAGTTGACTGGACTATAAGAAATAAAAACGTTACAGGATGGTTTCACATTTAAGCGAAACACCCTGTATACTATTTAGAGAACGGGACCCTCGGAACGTCATCCGTCTCGCACTTGATTGGTTATAAATAAAACAGTAAAGAATATATTATTCTATAATTTTATCATTTATTTTGAGTCTATACGACTAGATTTTAAAAATAAAATGTTTTATATTACTTCTCATAGGTTTTCGGAAATTAAAAAAAAAATAGTCTCCTTTCCATACAGTTCAATGATGAAAGCGAAACAATAATCTAGATAATGGAACTATTTTCTTTTCAGTTAAACTACCGATATGGACCGCTAAGTTATTTGAAATGAAATAGCCAATGGGGAAAATTTTCCACTTTAGAAATATCTGAACCAGAGATACTGCTCGGTTGCTTCTAAAGTGCAGTTTCAGTTGTTTTGAAGGAATTCACAACGCAAACGTTTGCAGAATAACTGCGAGTGTACTGCTTTGAAAATTACACATCATAGTTCAGGATCTAAATAAAGAACGGTGTTCAGAAGGGATTTTGTTTGCCGAGTAGAGACGTCTGCCACATAAAAGAAGTCTACAGGAAACATCAGAGAAAATGTTAGTTAAATATAAGTTTCTTATTATCCTGTTAATATTGAAATGAACAGGAAATGTAAAGTGAACGCCTGAAAGTACGAGTAAAAATAATATACAGTGAACTGAATTTGTGGTCGGTTCCTTGTGAAACATCTTGTAAATAATTCTAATTGCAAGAAAAAACTGCTTTTTAATGTTTCAAATTAAGTATATTCATACTCTACATATGTTTCGTCTTATTAAGCCTTTCTCAAGAGTAAATACAAAGATTAATAAAGCTATAGAACAAGATTCTACTATTTATAAAAGTACTAAATTCAGAAAATTACAGGTTAAAAGACCGGGCATGAATAATTAATGAAGAGTTCTTAGTACTGAGTCTATTATAGGGGTATTAAAGAAATTTAGTTGGTCATTAGTGGTACAAGGATTATTTCTAAGGGACTTTTTAATTTCTAATTGCTCGCGAAGATCTAAACATTTCCCTTTTCTTTCTGCATAGATTAGCTTTACATTTTTAGAGTCTATAAAATGGTTATTATTGATGCAATGAGTGAACATCCTCATGTTGTTATTATTATTTAAAATTATTTAAAATTGAATTTTTGTGTTCTTTTACTCTCTTATCAATGCTCTTACCACTCTGACCCATATAAACTGCCTCACAGTCACTACATTTGATTTCCTAAACACCAGATTTACTTAATTTATTCATTTTTTCTTTATTGTTAACTAGCAGTTTCCCTAAATTTGTTTTATTTACGTTATTTGTAGACGTACTTAAGTTATTTAATTTATTAGATATCTTATTACTAAAATTTGGAATATAATTAATAAAACTAAAATTAGTTGGTTCGTTCTCTAGGTGCGTTGAAAAATTTTTGTTTTTTGCCATCATTTCTATTAAAAACTCCTTGTATCCGTTATTTCTTGCAATTTGTTTAGTAATATTAAATTTAATGTTAAAATCATTTTCAGCCAAAGGGAAGTTTGTAAGTATATATATATTAGGCTGTGAAAGGGAGAGAGCTTAATTTGCCACGATTGTTGGGATTTATAGCAAATGGATTTTACTATTAAGGGAGTTCAAAAAGTTGATTGATTTGAGCTTCTTTTTGTACCAGACCAAAGCAAAGAATATCGTCTACATAGCGAGTCCAAGAAAAAACATGTGTTAGAGTTGTTAGTATCAAAAATTGAGATTTCTAAATTTGACATAAAAATCTCAGCTAATAAAGGAGAAATAGGAGAACCCATTTGTAAGCCGTCTTTTTGTTTAAAATATTCACCATTAAACTGAAAGTAATTCTCTTCAATGCAAAGGAGGGGTACCGATAAGTCCCTTTTTTTGGCCCCAACAACAACACTTTTTTTTTAAATACGACGTAAGATAAAAAATTACTACTTTTTCTAAAGTTCAACATTTGAAGATACGACGAACAATATACATTTTACGTAGTTACTTTGAATTTTTACCATCGATAAAGATCCAAAACACGTGAAAATCACCATTTTTTGTGCTTTTGGTTGGTTGCACAAGAATATTGCAAAGGTTTTTGAATATGTAACTGGGTCCAAATAAGGGCCTTATCGATACCCCTCCTTTTTTGGTAGGTTTTTAACACAAATTTTTCGTTTGCTGCTTTGTCCATTAGCTTTCTTACAATAAATTTTAGTTCTTTGAGTGGGATTGGGTGACTTTTGACATCAAAGGATACTAATTTTGAATTATTATTATATTTTCCTTTGTAAATTGATACATTTGATCAATAGTTTAAGGTACGTTAATGTGCCAAAAATACAGTAACATTTAAGTTATAATAAATCTAGTCGTATATAAGCAAAGTAAGAGGGTTTTCCTTATATCGTTTATATCGTTTTCCTTAGGTCGATAAATTATTGAATGCAATTTAAAACAGTTATTTTTGTTTCTAATTTTTGGTAATTTTGGAAAGACATTAGAAATAATAATACAACAAAATTAATATAATAGATAAATGACACGACAATGTTGAGTTGTGTCAACTAAAATACATTTAAACTATTACTATCAGCTAAAATTAGCATATAACATAAATGCTCACTATAGAAGAAATAATTTATCTAGTGAAGCGTTATGAAATGCGGCAAGTTTGTTACCGACATGCAATAAGTTTATTTCATGAACAAGTACGCCTGTATTTATTGAAGCAATACGGAAAGTTTTGAAAATGATCAAACCGGTTTTTAGTGATTAAAAGAACGAACCCATTAAGAAATAATATGATGAAGATCATGCAGCAATATGTTAGGTAATAAATTTTGTTGATGAGAATAAAAATTACCGTTAAGATTCCTTTTTATTACATGTGAGTAAAAGTGTACCAAAAAAAGTATAAAAAAACAATCTGAACTCTGAATAATAGCATTCAAGTGTAGTATTCAAGTGTTTTGGTACTTGTGGAAAAGTTTAATCGCTATGATTGCCAAAACTTCAGGCAACAATAATTTCCGGCAATTTATCAAACACACTTCGGAATACGATATTCAAACCAGACGCAGAGCTATCAATGTTGTAAGCGGGTAAATAGATGTATCCTGGTAGTGTCGTCGAAAGTGTGTAGTTTAAATGCACTACGTGATCTTACTTGATAGTCATTTGTTTTGGTAGTCGTGGCTTCAAGAGTTAGAGTTGCCAACAATCTCCATCTGCAACGTGCGTGTTCTGTTGTAAATTAAGTTTTGACAACTATGGCAGGGGTTGCAGATCTTTTTAAAAATCCTGCTGAAATTGCAGTTTAATTTTTTAGAGACCATAGTTAAGATTTTAATGATTTTTTTTTATTCCTGGAGGCGATTTAATTTTCCCAAATCCAGAAAATTCAAAATGGAGGCTTTAAAGAAAGGCAACTTCTCACGTTTCGACATCTTCTAAAAGTAGAAGTAGAAATTTAAATATTTTGGATTCAGTCTATATCAAAGCAAAAACATGCAAAGGTCGAAAATTACTAAATGAATGCTTGGGAGCTGAACCATAAGGGCTGAAGTGGAAGCCTTTTTTTATGGTTTTTATCAGATTAATGGTTCCTTTGGAAGTCCAAACTAACTTAAAATCAAACCCGAAGAAACTCGAGAGGGAAATTCCTCGACATTTGAAATGAAACTGAAAAATGGCGTGTTGATGGCGACACTGAGGTTGCACATTGTCCCTAATATTTCAGATGTTCCTAGGCCGTCAATTTTTTTTTATAACCTGAAGAGATGAAAACAGGGATAGCAATTCGTTTCATCAAAAACATTTTTACTGTGTATAGTAGGTTAACTGTGAACTAATAATTACTTCTATAACTTCAGCAGTTCATGAGATATTTAAATATTTAAGTAAGTACTCAGTTCTCAGTAAAAACGTAATACTGCTGCGTCTTTGTGATCTTGGTTTTGTCGTTACTGTCGTATGGCTGCCTAGGGTTTATTATTGTACCATTAGTCATTCTAATTCACGTTATTATAAATTACATTTTCTGTGTATTAATGTTTACTTGGGTTGTTATTACTGTGTAGCGTAGGTCAAAACGTTAAAAACTGGGAAAGAATAATTACTTCGATATCTTCAACCGTTCGGGGACCAATTTAGTTAAGTTTGTGTTAGCTTATGATGGTAAACAAGTTAAACTAGAAAAACATGTTTCACTTTACTTCCCTCCAGAGAAACGGAAGTACAGCCCTACGCAAGCACACAAACACAACAGCGAATCGTGAAGACAGGTTTATATACTCGTAAAATATATAATAGAAATGCATAGAAATTACATGTTACTCGGTGCATATTTGTATTTATAATTATGTTAGCGTTTCAAAGTCATGCTAGAGAGTTTTATTTGAACCCCTTCTTTGAAATACTTGATGAAGATTGTGGGCTTTAATGTTGTTTTTTCAAACGAAGGGACTAGGCTACGTCCACGTTTCCAATTTAAGGCCGCTTTGCAAGATGACCCATCACTGATGGTCCATCTCTGGTCGGCCACTGTTCGAGATATTTCCACGCTGGCTCATCTTCGAGTATCGCGGTAGTCGAGGATGGACCTGGATGTCGAGACGGCCGTATAAAAGGCTCGTTTTGGTACTTTTCTATAAATTAATACGTTTTAACATTAGTTCAATTGTGTGCCATTCTCAACGTTCACTTCAACTTTCAACTATGCACAGAATGATGGACTAGTGTGTAGATACGCGTAGGTCACTTTGATACGCGTTCAAAAAATCGACACGGAGGCCATCGTCGGCGATGATCGCCATCATATTCCATTCTAGGCCACTAGGCCATCTACACGATGACCCATCGTTATGATGATGGGCCTTTACATTACCTTACAATAAATAATAAGTAAACTTCGGATTTTTCCCACGAGTAGGTTTGCTTTATGTCTGTTTATTAAGGAGAAGGTAGTCAATTCGACCAGGATGTTTTTTTATACAGGGTGTCTCATCGGGAACTGAATCGATCAATATAGAGAAAAGTACGCATCAGAAATTTTTGAAAATTTTGGGAGTTACTAAAGTCAGTGTGGCCAATCCAACTAAAATAATTACAAGCAGCTGGCACTTCCGCTTATACCGGAAGTCGATACTAACTTGCTTATTTTAAATGGAACATCCTACATATTTCAGGGTTTTCGAAAAGAGCGTGGAATTCTAAGTCAAAAACATGTAGGATACCCTATGCCTAAATCCATCCGTTTCAGAGATATTTGACATTTTATAGAAAATTCGACAGGTGCAACGGTTTGCAAGAACCGTTATAACTTTCTTCGTGTAAAAGATCCTCATTTGCTTCTTGGCACATAAAAAGAACACAAGGGGAACTACGTTCTACAACTGAAATAAATTCAATAATATCATACCAAGTGTTCCGTTTTTCGCGTTACATTTTGTCAAATTCAAACCGCCAAAATTTGTTTAGGTCACATGGAACACCCTGTATTTTTTTACGTGAATTGTTGTAATCATTTCATCAAAATAGCCATGATTAGAAACAATCAGTCATTATCTTATGTCAAAAAATGCCAGCACGTTTAAATTACACCCACGAAGACTTTGTAAATTTGTTTATTATTTATGGAGAATGTGATAAGGTAATATCAAGAACTTGCAGCACATTTGCTAATCGATATCCAGAAAAACGGAAAATAACACTAACACTGTAACATGCGTATTAATCGAATTGAAGATACAGCATGAACTAAAATAGCAGAGATAAGATCAATTTAAAACATGATTCCATTTTAATTTAATAATTGCTCAAAATTCCGTCCTCGAACCTCGACACATTTTTCGCACCATTGGATTAGTTCCTCATGGGTAGCTCTTCTAATTGAATCCTGTGATATGTTTTGAAATGCATTTCTTACTCTCTGCATACAATCTTCAATGGTTGTTAATGGGCTCTCATAAACTTTATTTTTAATAGTTCCCCAAATAAAATAATCCAGAACTGATAAGTCGGGCGAGCGAGGAGGCCATAAGAAAGGTCCATTATTGGCAAGCCATTGATCATAAAAAGTTTCTTGTAAATAATTATTAATTAAATATGCGTTATGTGGGGGGCACCGTCGTGCTGATGAAAAATGTTTCTATGTTCGGCGAGAGGTAAATTTTCTAAATAGTCATTATTCAAATTTTGTAAGATATTCAGATATCTTTCACCTAAAAAAAAGAACAAAAATTTACCTATACATATTAGTAGAAGAGTAAATTTAATTTACCGTTTAAATTTTCCTGATAAAATTGTAATGCCACCACTCTATCGTTTCTTATGGCACAGTAAACATTGAACTGCTAACTTTCCTGAAAGTTTCGCTCTCTGAACATATGAGGATTTGAGTCACTCCAATAATGCGAATTGTGTCTATTAAAAAGTCCATTTTTAGTAAATTTTGCTTCATCTGTCCATATAATATTTCCCAAATAACAATCGTCACCCTCAGACCTTATTAGAATAAACTCACAAAAATTCTGTCTTCTTAGGAAATCTGTTTCTTTTAATCCTTGAACCATAGGAATGAAAAGGGTGAAACTTATGTTTTAATAAGATTCTGTGAATTTAATCCTTGCATAGTCCCGATTCCAGAGCAGCTTGTCTTAATGACATCCTTGGAAATGCATGAAAATATCCCAGAATGACTATTTCAATGTTTTCGTCATCAACAATAGGCTTTCTTCTTTGCATTTTTGCCTTGACAGAGCCATAACTTTTAAAATTTTCCAGTATGCGTGTTACAGTGTTTGGTGACGGTTTCCGTTTTTCTAGATATCGATTAGCAAATGTGCTGCAAGTTCTTGATATTACCTTATCACATTCTCCATAAATGATAAACAAATTTAAAAAGTCTTTGTGGGTGTAATTTAAACGTGCTGGCATTTTTTGACATAAGATAATGACTGATTGTTTCTAATCATGGCTATTTTGATGAAATGATTACAACAATTCATGAATTTCTAATAAAATCGCAAATATTTCAAAAAGTTGAAAACTTTAACCCCACAATGCTAATATCAGAAAAAAGGGAATTCAATTTTACACAACTTGACGTAAAAAAATACAGGGTGTTCCATTTGACCTAAACAAGTTTTCGCGGTTTGAAGTTGACAAAATGTAACGCGAAAAACGGAACACTTGGTATGATATTATTGAATTTATTTCAGTTGTAGAACGTAGTTCCCCTTGTGTTCTTTTTATGTGCCAAGAAGCAAATGAGGATCTTTTACACGAAGAAAGTTATAACGGTTCTTGCAAACCGTTGCACCTGTCGAATTTTCTATAAAATGTCAAATATCTCTGAAACAGATGGATTTAGGCATAGGGTATCCTACATGTTTTTGACTCAGAATTTTACGCTCTTTTCGAAAACCCTGAAATATACAGGGTATTCCATTTAAAATAAGCAAGTTGGTATCAACTTCCGGTATAAGCGGAAGTGCCAGCTGCTTGCAATTATTTTAGTTGGATTGGCCACACTAACTTTAGTAACTCCCAAAATTTTCAAAAATTTCTCATGCGTACTTTTCTCTATATCGATCGATTCAGTTCCCGGTGAGACATCCTGTATATATAAACTAGCTGACCCAGCAAACGTTGTTTTGCCATATAAATTATAAATTTTTGTCCAAAAAAGAAAAAGAAAATTTCTGGATAGGGCCACCCTTATCACCTATGGGTATAAAAAATAGCCTACGACCTATTCTCAGACCTACCAAATATACACCAAAAATTTCATAAAAATCGGTCAAGCCGTTTCGGAGGAGTTCGATAACAAACACTATGACACGAGATTTTCATATATTAGATTTATCAAGCTACATCTAGTGTAGGGTGAACAAAAATTGGAATCTTTTTTTATTACGAGCATATTCGAATATATGGCGGAGTCGCCGGTGACAATGTGAATAATGATAACACAGGTCAACATTTAGTTTAAAAAAATACATCGGACTCTAACTAGGTCTCCAAGGGTTATTGGGGTCGCTGATTAAGATGCCGGGGTCGGTTAAACTCTATCACGTCAGGTTCAAGGTCATTTGATGGTGAAACTAAAAGAAGGTGGTTGAAAAAATCTGAGAAAATTCACACTTAGGTTTTTGGGGTCGCTGAGTCCGAATCCGATGTCGGTTTATCTCTATCACCTCATGTTCAAGGTCGTTTGAAGGTTTAAGTAAGAATAGGAGGTGAAAAAATTGGAAAAAATGTATACGAATGCTCACCTGCCTACTTATTGCCTGTTTATCTGTCTGCCTTTATACCTGCATACCCGTTTGTTTGCTTGTTAGTCTGCATTTATCGTTCGCCTGCATTTTCTCTCTGTCCATCTATCCTGCCTTTCTACCTGCCTTCCTGTCGGTAATTCTGTCTATCTTCCTGTCTGACTAAATGTTTCTATCTAGCAGTCTGTCTGTCTCCTTGTCAGTTTGTCTGATTCAAAAAACCATTAAATTACTTTGATCCTGACATGACTGAGCCCCCAGTAAGTGAAGCCAACGCCCGTGATTCGCGCCCATCTTATATCTTCTGCACCAACTCACTTGCGGAGGGCATGTGCCATCTATCGAATACTCAAGGTACTCTCTACTTGCATGTTCGCTCTGCTTCTGCAACTGTACCTAAAGGCCAGTCTTTGCGTTCCACAGGATTTATGTGGTGAATATAAGCTCGTCAACTTTCACAGAAAACAATAAGTATGTGATTCATTGAGTTAAATATATTTCCACTAAGATAGCCGAAGAATCTTCATGTGCACAGCTAAAGCTGGCGGACGAATGCCGGCTTGAAATGACCTCTGGATGCCTTTTAAGCGAACACGGATTCGGACTCAGCGACCTCAAAAACCTATGTGTGAATTTTTTCAGATTTTTTTCAACCACCTTTTCTTAGTCTGAACTTCGAATGACCTAGAAACTGACGTGGTAGAGGTCAACCGGCATCGAATACAGACTCAGCGACCCAAAAAACCTATATATATATAAATTTTTTCAGATTTTTGATAGATTCCCCTCTGTTTTTCTCAAATTAACCTTGAAATGACCTCCGGATCCACGAACACCGGATTCGGATTCAGCGATCCCAAAAACCTAAGTGTAAGTTTTTTCAGATTTATTCAAAATGACGTGGTAGAGGTCAACCGGCATCGGATACAGACTCAGTGACCCAACAAACCTGTATATAAATTTTTCAGATTTTTCTACTGTTTTTCTCAAATTAACCTTGAAATGACCTCCGGATGGCTTTTAAGGGTAAGCAAACATCGTATTCGGACTCAGCGACCCCAAAAACCTAAGTGTGAATTTTTTCAGATTTTTTCAACCACCTCTTCTTAGTTTGACCATCAAATGACCTTGAACCTGACGTGATAGAGCTTAACCGACCTTGGTATCGGAATCAGCGACCCCAAAAACCCCTGGGTACCTAGCAGAGCTGGGTAATTCCTTTTGAAAAAGTAATTAGCAATTACAATTCCTTTTTTTTTTCGTGTAATTGTAATTGTATTTAAGTAATTGTATTAAATGAATATAATTCCTTTTTTAAAGACGTACTTTGTAATTGTAATTAATTCCTTTTTAAAAAAAGTAATTTGTAATTGTAATTAATTCCTTTTTTAAAAAGTAATTTGTAATTGTAGGCACGGATTTAGATAATTCCTGAGGAGGGGGCGCATATTTAAACTAAATATATAGCATTTTGAACTTTTTATTAAAAAAACCTAAATCTACAAACCTTGGCCTTATAAATTACTGGATCAGGGGGGGGCGCGCGCCCCCTGCGTCCCCCCTATAAATCCGCGCCTTGTAATTGTAATTATTTTCCAATTACAAGTAATTACCCAGCTCTGGTACCTAGGTAGAGTCCGGTGTATTTTTTCAAACTAAATGTTGACCTGTGTAATTTTTCACAAACGACAGGGCGTTATTATAACTTCCTATCATGTTATATACCATTTCGCAGCGAGAGAGAGCCTGTTTTCTACGACAACAATATGAACTGAGACTTTTATTGAGAAATGTGCCCGTTGAACAATTGGCTTTTACAAACAAATTATACAGCACGCTCCAGCTCATGTCGTTGTTTTCAATGCTGTGAACGATGACGATATCATTGCATGGTGGTTTTTAATTGAGATGCGATAATGCCAGCAAATTTTTTGTAGATTTACGTGAAACCTGGTACAATGGCGGAAACTGTACGTTATTACCAAACATCAATTTGAATTCAATGCAAAACGCATTTTTGAAATTAGTAGTTTTTTTGCACCGACTTCAAATTGATATTTATTTGGTAATAAGGTAAGTTCCTTGCTACTTTCTACTAATAGGTAGACAGGTATTTGTAAAACTGAGAAAAATTTCTTACTTTTTAGAGATATCTTTTGAAGGTGGTTCGATTTTTTTTTAATTTTCGTTACATCTACATGTCACTTATAGTAATTTTTTCTAACTACTCATTTGTCTATATATATAAATTCTTATAGTATATTCCTAGAAAAATAAATAACCATTATTATCAGCTGAAAATTACCAAATGAACACCTTTTACATTTTCCCTCGGACCTAAGTAATACTATTATGTCTTTATTCAAAATCAAATTCAAATTCTTTATTTGCCTTTTCAGTGTAATTACACAATCAGACACGTCAGTATAATATAGTGTATAAAATAAAAAAATTTAAAAAATTGGTACCTACATACATTGAGATATATATAAAACATAATATAAAACATTAAATATTAAGAGTAATAATTGCAAACAAAAAATATACGTACGTGGTTACATATACAAAAATACACTGTCATAACAAAGTAAATTAATAATTTATGTCGGCATTTAAGAACTCATCAAAATTATAGAATGCATTTTCTGTAAGAATTTCTTTTATCTTTTGTTTGAATTGCTTAAAATCTAGATTTATAACTGTCTTTGGTAGTTTATTAAAAAATAATGGTCCGTAATAGTTTTTGGCACCTCGACTGTGGTTTAGTCTTATCTTATATAATTTATTTTAATGTGACCATTATTTCTGGTGTTATGGGAATGTATATCACTTACAAGACTATATTGAATATTGATTTAAATTAATTTTAACAAACAAAAGACGTTCATAAATATACATAGAGGGCAAAGTTAAGATTTTTAAATCCTTGAATGTCTCCCTAACATCCTCTCTAAAACCCATAAAACACATAGATCGAATGGCATGACGCTGTATAGAAAATACTCGACCAGTATGTGCCGAATGACCCCAGGTGATGATTGCATAACTGATTACCTAGTGAAAAAGACTGAAGTAGGCTGTTTTTACTACTTGCATTGGTACGACATGTACAAGATTTCTTATTAAGTATAAAGTCTTATTGAGTTTTTTGACCATAAAATCTAGTTGGTGCTCCCATGTAAGGAGAGGATCTAAGTACACTCTAAGAAATTTCGTACATATTTTTACACTCTCTAAATTACGGTATGAAAATACCATGTTTGTTATTTTTTCATTATTTAGTAGCAGTTTATTTGCTGTGAACCAGTTTTGAAAATCTACTGCTTTATTGGCCATCATGCAGCAAACACTTTAAGTTATTATCTTTAGTGATTATTGTGGTGTCATCGGCATATAATATAGTACTACAATTTACATTTGCGTAAATTAAGTCATTAATATAAATGATGAACAACACCGGTCCCAATACAGATCCCTGTGGTACACCGTGATTGATTGGTAAGAGGTCGGAAATTCCTTTATTAAAAAATGTACTCTGTCTTCTATTTGACAAGTAGGATGTTATCATCTTTAAGCTAACCTCATTGAAACCATAGAAATGTAATTTATCTAACAGGATATCATGAGAAATACAATCGAAGGCTTTACTTAAGTAGTTTTTATTTTCGAATCCTTCTACTATATTATCTATTAATTTTAAAACAGCTAGAGAAGTTGAGCGACTCGTTCTGAAACCAAACTGACTATCAATTAATAGGGCGTCATCTTCAAAGTATTCACAGATTTGTTTTTTCAGAAGAATTTCGAATATTTTTGAAATTAGTGGTAGCAACGATATTGGTCGGTAGTTTGCTGGGTCATCTGCTGAACCTTTCTTATATATTGGTATTATTTTAGCAATTTAAAGCAATCTGGATATGCACCCTCTCTAATGCATATGTTAAAATAATTTTGTTAAGGGTATAATTAGAATATCCTTGACGTACTTAATTATTTTATAGTTCATATCATAAACATCTTTGCTACTATTATTTTTCAGCTCATTTAAAGTTTCTCTTACCTCAATAAATCCCACTTCTCTCAATTTATATAGCATGACATGAACATTGCTATTTATCTTATTATAAGAGAAGAATTCTATGTCCACACTTGCTTGATTGAAATGCGCAGATTCAACGAATAACCAAAATGTTTATGACAATATTTTTTGAAGGTGGTTCGATTCTTTTTAAATGTTTTTTACATCTTCGAATCCCATGTCATTAAAGTAAGTGAATAAATAAATTAAAATATACTATTAATTAATGTACTGCTTTTAAATTTTCAGTTCGAGAATAAAATCTCCAAATACCATTAAAGTTTAGAAGGATCTGGATAAACTCAATCATTTTTACCATTCAATCTGATTGCTTTCTAATTGAACTGCGGTTTATAGTAGTTTTCAGTTTAATGTATTTTCAGCAATTTCTTAACCAGCGCTCGATTTTAAACTACATATTGCATTGGTATGTACATATTCCTTTCTTGCTTGCTTATCAAGACAATTAAAAACTGAATTATTTATTATTTTGTTAAACTATTTTTCCTCGTTCCTTGCATATGAATCACAGTGCTTCATGCCATATGAAAATGATTTACAGTTCACGAGATTATTTAATCACTGTGAAACTTGCGTGCCATCTAAGTGAAATTTGCAAATTATCCGTCCTACGGTTCTTTTCAACTCAGTTTTTGTTAGCTGTTCCACCAGATTAAACTGAAGTGAATTGACATTTAATTTCCCTATTTAAAAGCATTTAAGTTTTTGCGCATAATTAGTCAGACAAGAAATCATTTCGCAATTAGGTGTGGTGCTGAAAAATTGGGTATTCCCACCAGAATGGGAATGTTTAATTAAATGATGTTTATTTTCGTTTTGTACTTGACAATTCGTTTCAATATGTGTCGAAAATTTAGAAGAATTCTTAATATGTGTAATACTTTTTACCAATTTACGGGGGGCGTTTTAATTGTTATTGCATAGTGGCCTATTTTAAAACTACTGGGGATTACTCGGTCATTTTAACTCTTGCGTTATATTCGCGACTTAGCTATTTGAATATTTTACTGCAAAGTAAATAGCTCGCAATACCATAAAATTTCTTAAAATAAACTATAAAGCTAAAAATTGGTAAATATGCAGGCTGTGCGGGGTAGTGAGTAGGCATGACTCCCATAATATATGAGACAAAATCGATTAAAAAAAGTATTTATTTTGGTTCCGAAGTCGCTCTCCATTTGGGTGCACTTCTGGTACGTTAATTTCGATAAGTACCGGTGGAAAAGAAGATAATACAATAAATTGTGATTATGCAGAAGTAATCGGTCAAGCGACTTTAAATAAATAAATACGTACTTAAATAACGAATGCCTTATGCTACTGCCGGCGTCGAACCATAAGACACAAAGAGTGTTCAGCAGTCAGAAATTTCAAAGATCTCTGGGAGAAGATTCAAATTACATTCTCTTTTCACATGCAATCACAATTTACAACACAACGTCTTCATTATTTAAGAAAGGGAAAAAGCAAGCTTTCAAACTTCTACAATCCAACAAAGAAAGTAGCTGTATTCAATGACACAAATTCATCGCATGCAGTTATTGCTCAAGCTGGAAAATGTTTTCTGACAATAATATACATTTTTATTCAAGGGGAAGCTCGTTCAGTGGTACACAGGCTAATGCAAGGCACAACGCCCATGAGGCAACAACACGGAACTTAGCACCAAAAGTTATACTCAATGCTGAAGGCAGATCCCATTTTGGGAATGCCCAAGGACACTATCGTCCCAAACTTCTACAAAAATTTTCAAATCAAAATACCAGACAGAGAGAACTGGAAAAACGGTCCTCCAATACTGGTGCAAACGATCTGGTATAGGGACGGTTCCAAGACAGAACAGGGAGTCGGAGCTGGGATTTACGGGATGAGGTCGAAAACGAAAATCCCGATAAGTCTAGGAATACACGCCACAATATTACAGGCTGAAATGGCCGCTATACAAGGAAATAATGAGGCAAGGAACTGTAAACCAGTCAATTGCCATTTTTTCCGATAGCCAAACAGCGCTAAAGACACTCGATTCCATGCAGGTCGATTCAAGACTAGTATGGGATTGTATAAAAGCCCTTACAGACCTAGGAAGTCAGAACGTGACCGTAGCATGGGTACCAGGACACGAGGGACACAGGGGAAATGAGAAGGCTGATGAACTAGCCCGGGAAGGCGCATCTAAGGCCCTAGTAGGACCCGAACCCTTTTGCGGTGTGGCTAAGTCACGCATACGAACATCCATTAATGAATGGGGGGTACAAAATAAATCTCTAGAGTAGTCGATCGGCCAAATTCACAGAAGATCTACTATGCCAAAATAGAAAGGCCATTAGAATAATGGTAGGTCTTCTAACTGGACCTTGTAAGCTTAATAGACATATGAGTCTAATGGGCCTGGCAGATGATGCAACATGCAGATTCTGTCAAGAGGAAGAGGAAACCTCAGTACATATGCTGTGACATTGCGAAGGCCTAGCCAGACTGAGGTTCCAACTATTTGGAGAAGAGAAACCAAGGACAGATAGCTATACCAAGGAGCCCTTATCAAGGCTCTGGAGTCTGATACAAAAGACAAAGCTGGATAAGGAGCTCTAAGTAAAATTAGACAAGGACTGCCTCAGTAGATCCACAAGGGTCGCGGTGGCCAAGTCGAATCAGCCAGCTCCTTTTTCAAATCTAATTTAATTATAATTATAATAAGTTTGATCTCTCAGTACTCTCACCAACTTCCAGAGCAACGGCACAACACAATTTCACAGTTTTACACAGGGACGGGTTCTCGCTTTCAGCTATTACTTGGGGATGGAAGAAAGAAGGAGGTCATTTGTTACCAATACCTATTCCAGACTCTCTTGCCTCCGAAAACATAATAAGATTCGTTTTTTACAACCAGGTCATACATGCACCCCCATGTATGGCAAATGTGGCGGAGCAATGTGCAGCAATCGACCTGTTCCAATAGAAGACGATGAAGAAATACCTGAGGTAGAAGAAAATGAATAGTTGGAACAGTATAACGAAATAGCGAGTCTGGACTATCATGTTCCTCCACCAATTGATGTGAATAAGGATTTTGCATGTTAAATGAATAGTTAAAGGTGGTTATAATAAAAGGAGTAGAATGTGTGTCCTCAATGTTAGTAAATATGTAACCAGCGAGAAATACACGTCACTAATTTAGTTTCTTTTGTTGTATGCGAGATCGGGCATCATTAGATTAGATTATTAAAGTTACCATAATTATTTTCAAAATTCCAATTTATAATCAGCAGACATCCAAAACTTGTATATTTATATCCAAAAGCATATCTACTAATTTTAGAATTTACATTTTGTTCTTGGAAATAAATTTTTTCCTCGCAAAATCAGGGTCTTATCAGTATTTTCAAGATGACGGATGATAGCTACCCACTTTCGCGCACGAGCTGCAACACTACTATACTACTGCATCTCAAAGTACATTCTCACTAATTTTTAGGTTCATAGTTTGTTTTAAGGTCAAAAAGGCTAGCTGTCTTGTACTATTTATAAATAAAAATGTATGCTGAATACAAAAGATCTAAAAATTTTATACATTGAATTATTATACTCTTCGCAAAAACGAAGAGTATATTGTATTTGATAGGCACATTTCTAAAATCGTAAATATCGCTCGTAGAGAAAAAAATTTCATATCATTGTGTTAGTGAACGAATTCTGAACAACTTTCAAAATGTCCGTCTGTCCGTCTGTCCGTCCGTCACGTTTCTTGTAAGCACGATAACTTAAGAAAGAAAACTCCGATTGTATTGAAATTTAGAAAGTAAGTTAGTGTTAGCTAGAGGAAGAACCCTATTATTTTTGAAGAAAATCGATCGGAAATAAAAAAGTTATTAATTATTTAATTAAAAAAAAAAAAATTCTCTTAATTTTTTTCGCTTGTACTAAAATGGAAATCTTGCGAAATATTATTTCCATAATATATTTTTTTTGTTTATGAATTTTACTAATATATATTTCATAGAAGTACGAGTTGAAATATGTATGATTGTCGAAAGATATAGGTATATCACAGACAATCAATTTTCGTAGCAATATGTGTTGGCGCAGCGGCTAAAGCTTTGCGTTGCAATTCAAAGGTCCCGTGTTCGAATCCCACACAGGTTGGACATTTTTTCATTTTTTTTTTTTCATAAAATTTTTTTCACAACAAAGATGGTATCACAAAATTTAGGATGTCCAAAAACTAACATTATTTACAAGAAAACTGCGAAGAGTATCCTATAGAATGTGTAACAATTATATATAAAAAGCTGAGTAAATTGGCGAAGAGTACGTTTTTAGCTTGTTTTTTATTTATTTGCTTTCATCATGATTAGAGAGTACTATTCAGGTATTAAACAAATCACAACTTACACACTTTTTTTTATTCTGTTGCCCTAATCTAGTTAGGTAAATACTTTAAAACATTGATTATTGGAGAATTAATCAGAACAACTACTCTTCTAGTTAATACTGACGAAGTATTGAATTACATGATGGGGTTTCTAGCATTTTAAAGCAGAAAAATTATTTAAAATACTTATATCACTTATTTTAATTCAGTCAGTCACACTTTTTTTTATTTAATATGAAATTATCTACTTTCAATACTTCATCAGTGTTAGCTAGAAGAGTAGTTGTTTTGATTGGTTCTCCAATAATGAAAGTATTTACCTAACTAGTACGTCCAGATTAGAGTAACAATATACAGAAAGTAGGTAATTCCATAATAAATACCAAAGTGTGTAAGTTGTGATTTGCTTAATACCTAAATAATATTTTCTAATCATGATTTAAAAGTGTTTTTGTAGTTTATAAAATACTAACAATTTGTTTACTACATATAAGTAACATATTTAAATATTTACCATGACAAAAATTCTTTCTTCTTAGAAGAAATGACATGCAATTATATTAATAATTATATCCTATGAACACTTGCATTTCTTAACTTGCTGTCATTTTGTTAGAATTACGTTTCATATATCCAATGTCTGTTATTAAATCTTGATCTGTTGTATTCGCATAAACGTGAGATGTCAGAGTAAAAGAAGTTACATACTTCTTCTCTTGTGGATCGATTGCTCTTGCATTCAAGAAATGAAATATTGTATCAGTCTGAGATATTTTATAGCCCATTATTTATATATGATCGATTTCATTTACATCTTTCTCTTCTAAGTATATTAATGCCTGCAATATACCAAGATTTGCTTCATTATTAACAAATTAATTAGTTTATTTAGTTTACCAAGTAGTGTAAAAGTGATCTATCTGGTTAGGCTAGGATTTTGCCAGAGTGAGAGGGAAATATGCATTTATTTTCGGTTTATTATAAATATTTACAACCAGTATTCGCACTAATTGGCAAAAGTACACGCCATGAGGAGCTCGTTCTAAACGTTTGACAATCATAGTTCCTGATATAATTCATAAATTGAACCACGAAGAGTCTAACTAGGCAGTGTGAATAAATATTTGAATACTGATCACAACCAGGTCGATACTTTGGTGTTTGCTGAAGAATCAGACTTATGAATGAAATGACGAGCAAATGCCAATATTAGACATTTCATGGAAAAGGTTCAGAGTACACCCGCCCCCAAATAAGCAATACGTAACAGTTTTCCATCATATATTTTTATTAGCATGAAGTAACATTTAATACCACATGTCTACAAAAAAACAGGTCTTTTCCTAAGGTTCTCATCTAACTTTTGTAAAGTATTTTAACGTGCTGAAGCCAATTTTGGACAAAAAAAATCTATCGTGTCAGTTTCCGTCTGTCACCCCTAGAAGATAAAAGGGGGTGATAGAAGGAAACTGACGCGATAAACATTTTTTATTTGTCCAAAATTGGCTGCAGCACATCAAAATACTTCAGATAAGTTAGATGATAACCTTAGGACAAGACCTTTTTTTGCCCTTTTTAGGGGATGAAAGGAGTGATAGACAAAACTAACAAGATAGAAACTTTTTTTTGTCCAAAATTGACTTAAGCGCATCAAAATACTTTAGAAAACTTGGATGAGAACTTGTCTTAAGTTCTTTGTTTTCTTCTGCTGTCTTTATTATTACTTCCACATTCAGTGAAAGTATAGTAACGACAAAAAAAATTTTAAAAAGTTTTATTGTTCAAATAGGCTTAGAATGTCATGAAACGTCGAGCTTTTAAGTTTGAACGAAAAAAATTTCTGTCTGGCTGTCTGTCGGTCTGTAACTTTATTGTGCGCACGTTTATTCTGAAACCGTTTGAGATATTGACTTGAAACTTGGTACACATATGTACTTTAATGAGATCTAGAACTAGATTATATTTTCATCTTGTTCCGTCGAAGGGTTAGGGGTAAATTAGGGTAAATTTGGGGTAAATAAGTAAATCAAGCAGGTAAGAGTGCATAAAATTGATATTTAGTATATACAAGAGAAGTTAAGGCATTATCCACCCCCATTACCAGCCCCACTCCATTATTAAAGGGGATGAAAAAAATTGTGATTTAGTGTGTGTACAAGAACCAGAAACCTCAAAATATTTTTTTTACTTTATCCACCCCCACTACCACCCCCTATCACCAACCCCACCCCACTACCGATATGGGGTATCGTTGTATGGGTTTTTGGGGTAGAGGATTTTAAATATTATGTTATTAAAGTTCTATAAACAATTATTTCCACATACAAATTTTTTTCGTTGTGAGTGACTTGGATAGAAAATCTGGATGTGGAAGTAGTGATTCCTTGGGCAGCGGTTTTTTTTTCTTAATTCATCAAATTCGATATCAACACATTCTTTCAAAGATCTCAATTCATTTGTAATATCTTTTTGTTGAGTTTGCATCTGCTTTTTAAGTCCTCGTTCTGTACTTTTATTTCCGTGCTTAGATTTTTGATAAGATTAAAGAGATCAGCATTAGAAATTTCTCCTTCAGCCATAGTTTTATACACAAATTAGTTTTCACACAAGAAATGAGAATTGGCATACAGCCTATAGGATTTTATCACTTGTCACGCACAAAAAAAAGTTTGTTAACCTCCTCGGACCCCAGGTATCATATATGATACCTCGGTTCTAAATTTTTTTCTCAGATCATAGTTGGGAATCATGAATTGTGCCTGCGAGAATCATATATGATATGCGCCCAGAATTGCGCACAAAATTTTGCATGCGAATCAGACGCGTTTTAACCTCAGTATTGGTTTGTTTATGTGAGTGGGCATTTGGGTTATGGCAACCATTAAGGAAATAAATTGTTTGAAACGTAAGTAGTCTATGTTTATTGATTTTAGTTATCGCATTAACTGAAATAATATTAGTTCTGTTGCATTTGTCTGAATTAGCCGAAATATACTTTTTTTTTACTCTTGAACTTAAGGTATCAATACTGATACTTTGGGTCTCTCTCAATATAAAAATATAAATATTGCAAACTAAAATAGTATTAGAAAGTGAAAATGAAGGTGATGACGACACCAAGGGAAGTGAAAATGAGTACAATGACGACGAAGCGCTGATAAAATTACTTCCAAAAGGAAAAAAAATCAGATACTAGCGAGGATGAAGAAACTGTCCAGCCAAGAGCTAAACAACGAAGAGTTGTGTCCATTCCTGTTAAAAGTCAGCGTAACCAGGAAGGAAAACATCTTCCTGAATTTATGAATGACAAGCAAAAATCGTGGTCAAAGTGCAGGTATGGAGGCTGCAAAAACCTGACATTTTCAAAAGTTTGTAATGTATTGTTATGCTGTAGTGTTCAGCGAAACTGTTTTTCTAAGTCCCATAAATAAATTTGAGACCTAAAATTATTTCATTCTTGTGTTAAAAACCCAATGTATCGTATATGATACCCAATTTTTCAAAAAACCCAAAAACTTTTTCGAAAATGTGGGCACATTACAGTGTTATTTAGACCCCATTGAACAAGTTCATGTCACATGGCATTAATATTTTAAAACAAGTTAGTTGTGAGTCCGAGGAGGATAAAAGTCAAATAAAACCGAGTAAAAATCTTTCTATAAGAGAGCATTAACAACATGCAAGCAATTGCGGCTGTGCGCCAAACAAAAATTGTATTTCAAATCTAATCTGCTTCTGGATACTATTAACAATCTTGAAATAAGAGATAAATCTGTCTTTATGGCTATAGTTTTGTCTTTGAGGGTAATTTTAACTTTTTTCGCTGCTGTTTTACACGTTTTAATAAAATTCTTTTCCAAGGGATCCCAGGACTGAATGTTGTTAATGTGAACTCGTTGTTCTAATGGTAGACTTTCGCAACAAGCGACAGCGACGGGAGACCGAGAGAGGCGACAGAGACAGACAACAGCGACACCACCGGTAGAATGGAATTCAATGCGACCTCGTTCGAAGCATGCGACAGCGACATACAGTTCCGTGTCGCACGCTTCGAACAAGGTCGCATTGAATTCCATTGTACCGTGGTGTCGGTGTCGCTTGTCTCTGTCGCCTGTCTTGGTCTCCCGTCGCTGTCGCTTGTTGCTAAAGTCTATCTTAAGAAATATAATGCAGATCAACTTCAGCCACTCTGTCTAAAGAATCCCTTATTTCCTGTGAAAAATTCGTTAGGATATGAATGAGCTGGATGAAGTTTTGCAGTGGAAGAGATTTGACGTGTTTTGAAACGCTTCCTTTAGTTTAAGTACGTCATTATCCTGACGCTGTTGAGGTTTAACGAACGCTTCATTACGCATTACCTTCATGGTGTTTACTTTTTTCGTATTTCGAAATCCTGTTTTTGTCAGTTTCACTTGCAATTGTACTTAATTCCGAATTAGCAAGAAAGAATCTATTTCGAGCATTTTTATTAAGCGTTATACCAACAAGTCCCCCATGTACCTTCAGTTTCCGATTTTGGTGTGCTAGGGCTTCATCAGCACAAAATTAAGCTTCTGGGAAAATGGTTAGTCCTGCATAAAAATGTGTAATAACCTTTTTTGTGTAGAACTGATTTAGCAACATTTTTGTACAACGTTCTTTTTCGTAATTTAATCCCAATGGTTAATTAGACAAACTGCAAAAAGTATTTAAGATTTGCCATTTTATTTTTCGTCCGCAGCACTCAAACACATCATTTTCGTGACAACTTAGGAATTATGTTTGTTCAAGTTCAAACAGATTGAGACTACTACCACACTTGCATCATCAAGGAGCTCACGGGAGCCTGCTTTTGTACATATAAATAAATAAGAAAATTGAATTCAACAGGCTATTGACCTTTTGCCTTTTATTTATTTAAATGTAGAGAGTTATAGAATCTTATTTATCGAATATGTATGTATATTTCTTTCCATGATGATTATTATTAAAAATGTTTGACCGGTTATATCTATTTGATTAAATTAAACACATTTAATAACACTACACATTGTTGTCGCTTTGTCGTTTGTAAGAGTATGCATGGGTAATTACTGGTTTCGAAATTATCCAGTCGTTTATCACATATAATTAAAATTCAATATACGTGAAGGGACACATTCGCTTTTACAATTAGCCAAAGTACCATACTGTAAAACGGCCGTAATTGGAAAAACGGCCCTCTTGAATTTGTTAGCATCGTACTGCGGGTTTAGATTAATATTCGTCCCTTTCATCTTAATTATTATTTATTAGTGCACCCTACTACTCTAAAATTATTTTTACAAATAATTTCCCTTTTATGCCTGTGTATAATTATTTCAGTTAAAATTGTTAGTTTACATTTCATATACACATGGATGTTAATATTTGATTTATTTGTTTGATACATACAAACAATCCAAATACATTAAGGTTAGCTAAGTGTAAGGTAGTAAATATACTTTTTTTAAATTGGCTTTGTCGACCTTAGAAATAAGGTCTATTAGCCAGACATCGTTAATGATTTATTTAAACATAATATTCCCCATATCAATGTAATACCAATTACAATTTGCAAACTTATGATTAATGCGTTTTGTTTCTTTTCTCTCTTTTTTAAATATATACATAATTCGGGTATTAAGCAAATCATAACTTACACACTTTTTTATTTATTACGAAATTACCTACTTTCTGCATATTGTTACCCTAATCTGGGCACGCTAAAATACTAGTCAGGTAAATACTTTAAAACACTCACTATTTGAGGACCAATCAAAGTAACTAGTCTTCTAGCTAATACTGAAGAAGTATTAAATTACATGATAGGATTCCTAGCATGTTAAGGCAATAATGAGTGTTTTAAAGTATTTAACTTTTACTGCCAAATATTGCAAAATTTTCAACTGAAATAATATTTTTTCCAATTTTTCCCTCATCTTGCACCAGACGTAGCTTGATAAAATTAATATGGTACCACCGCCGAGCCATACCTTACAGTTTGAGAAACATTTTTAAGGTATTAGTCAGAGGTAGAGAAATCGAGTTGGAGTGTGTAACAAAAAAGTCTTTAAATTGAATGTATTTTCAAATTTTTGTACTTTAAAAGTCTCTGCAGTCGATTTATTTCTTCAAGGCGTCACGACGCCGAGTTCGCTGAAAGCGTTGAAATTCTATCCCCTTCAAAAAATGCTAGTTAGTAGGTGTTTTTGGAGAGTTCTGGCTCCACATTCCACATTCTGCATTGCGCATGCCCGCCATGCTCGATGTGTGACGTATAAGCTAAAATGAATTCCTCTCTGGATGTCTGTCCGTCTGTCCACCTGTGCCTGTTCGTCTGTCCACCTGTGCCTGTCCATCTGTCCGCCTATGCCTGTCCGTCTCTAACCTAACGCAATCCCACAATCCATAGTGCGCATGGCGGCATATAGCCAGAAAAACATGGCGGCATATAGAAAAAAACATGGCGACGTATACAAGATGGTGTATAGAAAAAAACATGGCGGCATATGGAAAAAACAAAAGCATGATGATTTATGATAAAAAAACATGGTGGCATAAGCTCAACCTAACCTAACCTAACGTATTTAAAAAAAATTTGATTCTCCTCTACCGTATGTTACGTCTAACAGTAACTAGATCTAACCTAGCCTAATATATTTAAAAAAATTGATTCTCCTCTACCATATGTTACGTCTAATAGTAACATGACACTCCAGATCTGACCTAATAAAAAAATTATGCTCTTCCGCTGAATGGTACGTCTCCTAGCATCATGTCACTATTCTTTTTACATAGCAGTATAGAAAAAAATTGATTCTCCTCTACCGTATGTTACGTCTAACAGTAACATGACACTTCAGATCTGACCTAAACAGCATCACTGAGACTTTTATATTTATAAGATATCGAACCCCTTTGCTGTATGCTACGTTTAAAAGCAACACATAAGCTAGATCTAAATGACGATGCTCCTATGCTGAACGGTACGCCTCACAGCAACATGTTATTATTCAATAAGACTTTTATAATCAAGTAACCAACATTCTCACGTGAAGACAAGACAGGATTGCTCACGTGAGGACACGATTGTAAACTCACCGATATGAGTGCTAGATGTATTTTTATGCTTCTCCACCACATGCTACGTCTAACGGTATCATGACACTCCAGACCTAACCTAATGTCTTTAAAAATGAGACTTTTATATTTATAAGATATCGAACCCATTTGCTGTATGCTACGTTTAGAAGCAACACATAGGCTGGATCTAAATGACGATGCTCCTATGCTGAACGGTACGCCTCACAGCAACATGTTATTATTCAATGAGACTTTTATAATCAATTAACCAACATTCTCAGGTGAAGACAAGACACGATTGCTCACGTGAGGACACGATTGTGGACACGGTGAGGACACGATTGAGAAAATATTTATTCATTAGAAGCAACACATAGGTTGGATATAAATGACGATGCTCCTATGCTGAACGGTACGCCTCACAGCAACATGTTATTATTCAATAAGACTTTTATAATCAATTATGCTATATGCTACGTCTAACGGTATCACGACACTCCAGACCTAACCTAATGTCTTTTAAAAAATGATGCTTCTCTGCTGAATGGTACACCTCACAGCATTATGTTATTATTCCATAAGACTTTTATAATCAATTAACCAACATTCCTATAACGTGAGCTCGACGATATGAGTGCTAGAAATATTTTTATGCTTCCATATCATGAGTATATTTAAAGTATGAGGGCTAGATTTAAAAAATATCCTGGGCATGACTAGTGTTTTTTAGGGAATATAATTTTAAAATATTTTTTTCTACAATCATTGTACTATGCTGGTTATATCTAGAAAATATATAATATATATTGATTATTAACCAAGAGCGACATTTAACAGTTTAAATTATACATAACATATTTTTTGTGTTCTTACCATTGCAAAATATCTATTGTATATGAAAATAGTTAGAGTATGAGAATTATTTCGTATTTTTGAATTTATTTACGTAGCATAAAGATCTGAAACTAGAGGATAATATTTTCACAGACGATAAAAGAGCTTATCATGTCTAGATACGCAAGGCACCTAATTAAATAATGATTAGAAAGTTACTTCGAAAATGTGAGTAGCTTGCATTTGCATACTTCTTCAGCGGCGTCGAGCAATATTTTTAGATTAGGTTAACATGAAAATATTTTAAATTGCAGCAATATGAGGCAGATGTATTTTTATGTGATTATGACTTCAGTATGTGATGAGTATATTTAAAAATAGACAGAGCATTAATTAAGTCGGTTTAGTTATAATTACATGAATGCATATATTTTCACTGCATTCAAATTATTAATATGGTTTTATTTTAAATAAATGGGTATATAAATTAAATACATATAACGTTTCTGCCAGATCTAACCTCTAATCTAATGCATTTAAAAAATTGATTCTTCTCTATCATATGTACGTCTAACAGTATCATGACACTTCAGACCTAACCTAATATATTTAAAAAATGATTCTCCTCTACTATATGTTACGTCTAACAGTATCCAGACCTGACCTAATGTACTTAAAAAAATTGATCCTCCTTTGCTGAATGGTACGTATCACAGTATCAAATTATTATTCAGTAAGACTTCTATAATTGATTAACCAACATTCCTATAACGTGAATTCAACGATATGAGTGCTAGATGTATTTTTATGCTTTCATGTTATGGGTATATTTAAAGTATGGCGGCTGGATTTTAAAAAATATCCTGCGCATGACTAGTGAACATGAACTAGTGTATTTTTTTAGAAAATATAATTTTAGAATATTTTTTTCTATGTACCATATCTAGAAAAATTATTTTAAAAATCGTATTTACCTGGTTTTTAAAGTAATTTCATAATATATATGCTTCTTCATAATAAATCACACAAATCAGAGAACTCAAGCAAACAATCACTAAAATTATCCCAATTACACGCTACAACGTGAAACTTTATACATTTTTTTTCAAATTGCACCCTCATTTTTTAAATATGTTTCCAATTATTGTTTCAGTTTATATATTTTTATATGTGAGACATTTTGTTCTGGAAGTATTAAAAACCAACTCTGTCTGACCCTTTTGAAGCAGAGGTTTCTTCCATCAATTTTTTAAAATATTTTTTACCAGTGGCAAAATACTAAAGAAATATAAGAAATCATGGATATGTTACAAGTAATTAATTATAAACAGTATTTGGACTTCTATATTTAAACAAACATAAAAATTACCTCAATTATACGTTACAACGCAAAAATTTATGTGTTTTTTCAAATTGCAGCTCTATTTTTTAAATGTGCGTCTAATTATTCTATAGATTTCATTGGAAAGGTAAAATATTTTAATATAAAAATATATATATATATATATATATATATATATATATATATATACATACATGAGTAGGTTTTCTGCATTGCAGGTGGTATAATGGTTCCACAATAGAGTATTTTCTCCAATCCGAAAACATTTATGCTGATTCTTGGGTTTTGCTTTTCAAACTTGATGATATCTTTTACATGCATCGGGAAAGTAATATCAAGTTCAATTTTATGTAAATAATCGCTATAGTGTGAAACGCGATCAGGCATCTAGGGCATAGGGGGCTGGATGCAGGGCGCTAAGGATAGTCCAAGCGGAACATTTATTATCTGAAATCAATATAAAATATAATTAATAATTTTTCTCTTTTTTTCTATAAATAATAGCTTCATTAAGTAAAGAATTAAATACCTATATTTCGCATATTAATAATTCCCTTGGGAAGAGATATATAACGATGTCCGCAGGGGATTATACTTGGCTATAGCGACTTCAAGATAAAGCGTCGAGATTAGGGACCACACCGAGTCTTTCTCCTAGTATAACAAAAAAAAAAATTGTTAGTTAGAGTAAATGAATAATTATTTAATATAGATAGCTCACCTCAAATTCCTCGCTTTTCTTCTTAAGTATTTTGCAAAAATTAGTATAGCAGCATGTGTAACATTTAGGTGTCTTTTTAAACTATGTCGACGAGAGAACATTTTCGAGCATTGGGGGTATTTAAATGAATCTATTTCAATTAATTAATTAGAAAATCAATAAATAGAGCTAATATAGGTACTATTTTTCGTCTCCACATAACTTTTTAAAATTTAGTTTTATGTTAGCATATAATTAATAATTTTTTTTTTTGGGAAAAAAATATAAACAATTTATATTGAAATAACCTTAACCAAGAAAACAGCAATCAAGTAAATGATAATAATGATAATAATGATATGAATATGAAAGATAATGCTATGTTATGAATTTAATATATGCTCTATTTATAATATACACATCTTTTTTTATAGTTATGCATATTTTCCATGCAATCATCATTACTCATAAACATGAATAAACTCGTTACAGCACAATTCTAACACCACATTTCATCATTGAATATATATTCATTAAATGCTTTCGTTTTATTCACTTTTTCATGTTGTATATTGCTGCGCTGAAAGATTCTTTTTTTTGCCCCGAAGACTTGCTAAGTATAACTGCTCTCGTGGCACATGATTTACAATATCCCTTATCTGAATCATCCTCACAATAATACGCTGATATCACGCAAAAATCTTCATATTCTTCATTCGGAATGAAGCGATAATCTTCTCTCGAATCGCAATGTAAAATAAATGTCATCATTCGCGGTTCAAATGTAGTATACAGCTCATCAAAGCTTATACAATCTTCTTCCACTTCCACGCGCATCTCTATAAATTGATACCATTTGACTTTTAAAAAATTCTCTTTTATCAGCGAATATATTTGTTAGGTAAAATTAACAAGTGCGCCCTATGCGCGCACTCTAAACGTTCAATAACCCTCCGAATGCACGTCTGCTTTAGAGAAAATACATCATCCATATCACCATACTTGAAAAACATTTTTTAAAACTTTCCAATATGGGTCCATGTTTTTAAATTTTTCACTGCAACTAAAAACAATGAAACTGATAAATAAAATCAATGTAAACTTAGCTTGAAAATATAATCATTTCGAATGTATTGAATGTAGTTAAATTCTATTATTATAGTTAATATTGAATCAAGTTATAGTTGATATTAAATCAAATTATAGTTAATATTAAATCAAGTTGTAGCTAATATTGATGACTCAAAACTAGGCAGAAATCTTTGAAAATATATTATCTCAATCGTCTTCTAACGTTACTTTTATGACATGACCAAATTTTGTTTGCAATGGAATCTTTTTTTAATATAATAAACTTTATCAATAACTAAATCCGAAATAAGTTTTTGATCAAAAAATTTAGTAGTTTCATTTGAAATTGCGGGTAATCTTTGTTATATACATTTAGTTTAAAAAATATTTCCAAGAAATAAAATAAACAACGGAATAGAAAAGAAAAAACAGTACCTGTGGAGCACAACAACACTAAAACCAATTGGATAACTATTTGTAATATAAATAAATACAAAAATAAAAAGAAACGATTTTTTCACAAATACCCGAAACACAGCTAAATAAATTCAAGGTGTAAATGTCTTTTCTCAAATACTCGAAAAACGAACACTAAGATAATTTTATCATTGAAGTGGTTTAGCCATTTGAAAAATGTCCATGAATCTTATTGAAATAAGAAGAAAAAAATACACATGAATAGTCAATACATTTATTTAAAATAAAAATGATGTATTAAAAATTTAAACATGGAAGTATACATTAATATTATTTTAAATTGAAATTAGATGAAGAAACACATAAATTTTTTTTTTTTAACTGTTTAACGTCGGCCTATTTCCGCTACCAGGGCCTATCACCGACGCCAGGAGACGAGCTACCCCCAACCTGGAAATTTTGCCGAACCTCTTCCCTTAAGAAGAGTAGGGATCTTTTACTTGCCTAACATTTAATAGACAAGGCACCGCCTGCTTTACATCCCCTCCGAAGGATGGTATATTCACTACGTAATCCTCGTCTGAAATTACGTAACTTCCGAGTATACACTGATATACAAGCCTCTAGAAGGTGGAACGAGAACTCTGTATTTCCCCAGATGGGAGCCCATCCAAGTACTAACCGCGCTCGACGTTGCTTCAACGGAATATCGACTGATATTCACATTGAAGTCGCCTCTACGCTCGCCCCGAAAAACACATAAATAGTTGATACATTTATTTCAAATAAAGACTTATATTAACAATTTAAATACGAAAGTGTACATTTATATTATTTTAAATAAGAAATTTTGTATCATTGTTTTGTTTCTCTCTGCTACTATCCTCCAATTCATGTATTTTCCCATGATTTCAATAGACCAAACTCCCAAAGCCTAAATCCAGATTCGCTTCAAGTCGGCATGTATAATTTCTCTCCAAAATTGATCCAGATTTGATTCTCGTTCCTATCATTCCTCAATTCATTTAATTTATATTTTTCTATAATTACATCGGGTAGAAATAAATTATCTTTTAAGAAACGTTTTAAGTCATTGTGCATCGTCATCTCATAAAAAAACTGCTCCAGATTTAAAATATTTTAAAAATATTTATGACAAATTCATCATATGCAGAAAAAATTTCTTTCAATAGCTGAATTTCATCCTCATTAAAACTATTCGATTTGGAAATATATTCCGTAGCGAGTCGTAGATTTTTCAGTTCATTTGATAATATTTCTACGACATAAAAGATCGATGTTATTTTCATCGGCATTCATTTCGGCAATTCGTTTTGCTGAACAAGAATAGACTGATTCATCTAGTAATCTATACATTTTTTAAATATAATAAATTATCTACATTAAAGTGGTGATATCATAAAAATACATTTAGACACACAGTTAGACATGGGCGATAGATAGGGTTCGAATTGCATCCGCCATGTTGGATCCGCCAAATTGGATACGCTATGCTGGATCCGCCATATTGGATATGGTCCGGGGACCTGACCTAACCTAACCTGCGGACCACCGCGGGCCCACACACAGAGGGGTAGGTTAGGTTAGATACGTCCTCATGTGAGGACACAATTGCTCACGTGAGGACACGGTGAGGACACGATTGAGGAAATATTTTTTCATTAGTATCCTCACGTGAGAACATATTTATGTTTTATGGATAATTAAGGATAATTGCACAATTTTACCCGTTCGATATGTTTCGATCTGTTTAGTATGTTCCGGTATACCTCGGTCTGTTCCGGTGTCTGGAATGTGGCGCCAGAACTCTCCAAACTGCGAGACACGGTGGCTCAACCTAACCTAACCTGCCCGTCTGTGTGTGGGCCCGCGGTGGCTCGCCCGCGGTTAGGTCAGGTTCGGGGACCTAACCTACCCCTCTGTGTGTGGGCCCGCGGTGGTCCGCAGGTTAGGTTAGGTCAGGTCCCCGGACCATATCCAATATGGCGGATCCAGCATAGCGTATCCAATTTGGCGGATCCAACATGGCGGATGCAATTCGAACCCTATCTATCGCCCATGTCTAACTGTGTGTCTAAATGTATTTTTATGATATCACCACTTTAATGTAGATAATTTATTATATTTAAAAAATGTATAGATTACTAGATGAATCAGTCTATTCTTGTTCAGCAAAACGAATTGCCGAAATGAATGCCGATGAAAATAACATCGATCTTTTATGTCGTAGAAATATTATCAAATGAACTGAAAAATCTACGACTCGCTACGGAATATATTTCCAAATCGAATAGTTTTAATGAGGATGAAATTCAGCTATTGAAAGAAATTTTTTCTGCATATGATGAATTTGTCATAAATATTTTTAAAATATTTTAAATCTGGAGCAGTTTTTTTATGAGATGACGATGCACAATGACTTAAAACGTTTCTTAAAAGATAATTTATTTCTACCCGATGTAATTATAGAAAAATATAAATTAAATGAATTGAGGAATGATAGGAACGAGAATCAAATCTGGATCAATTTTGGAGAGAAATTATACATGCCGACTTGAAGCGAATCTGGATTTAGGCTTTGGGAGTTTGGTCTATTGAAATCATGGGAAAATACATGAATTGGAGGATAGTAGCAGAGAGAAACAAAACAATGATACAAAATTTCTTATTTAAAATAATATAAATGTACACTTTCGTATTTAAATTGTTAATATAAGTCTTTATTTGAAATAAATGTATCAACTATTTATGTGTTTTTCGGGGCGAGCGTAGAGGCGACTTCAATGTGAATATCAGTCGATATTCCGTTGAAGCAACGTCGAGCGCGGTTAGTACTTGGATGGGCTCCCATCTGGGGAAATACAGAGTTCTCGTTCCACCTTCTAGAGGCTTGTATATCAGTGTATACTCGGAAGTTACGTAATTTCAGACGAGGATTACGTAGTGAATATACCATCCTTCGGAGGGGATGTAAAGCAGGCGGTGCCTTGTCTATTAAATGTTAGGCAAGTAAAAGATCCCTACTCTTCTTAAGGGAAGAGGTTCGGCAAAATTTCCAGGTTGGGGGTAGCTCGTCTCCTGGCGTCGGTGATAGGCCCTGGTAGCGGAAATAGGCCGACGTTAAACAGTTAAAAAAAAAAAATTTATGTGTTTCTTCATCTAATTTCAATTTAAAATAATATTAATGTATACTTCCATGTTTAAATTTTTAATACATCATTTTTATTTTAAATAAATGTATTGACTATTCATGTGTATTTTTTTCTTCTTATTTCAATAAGATTCATGGACATTTTTCAAATGGCTAAACCACTTCAATGATAAAATTATCTTAGTGTTCGTTTTTCGAGTATTTGAGAAAAGACATTTACACCTTGAATTTATTTAGCTGTGTTTCGGGTATTTGTGAAAAAATCGTTTCTTTTTATTTTTGTATTTATTTATATTACAAATAGTTATCCAATTGGTTTTAGTGTTGTTGTGCTCCACAGGTACTGTTTTTTCTTTTCTATTCCGTTATTTATTTTATTTCTTGGAAATATTTTTTAAACTAAATGTATATAACAAAGATTACCCGCAATTTCAAATGAAACTACTAAATTTTTTGATCAAAAACTTATTTCGGATTTAGTTATTGATAAAGTTTATTATATTAAAAAAAGATTCCATTGCAAACAAAATTTGGTCATGTCATAAAAGTAACGTTAGAAGACGATTGAGATAATATATTTTCAAAGATTTCTGCCTAGTTTTGAGTCATCAATATTAGCTACAACTTGATTTAATATTAACTATAATTTGATTTAATATCAACTATAACTTGATTCAATATTAACTATAATAATAGAATTTAACTACATTCAATACATTCGAAATGATTATATTTTCAAGCTAAGTTTACATTGATTTTATTTATCAGTTTCATTGTTTTTAGTTGCAGTGAAAAATTTAAAAACATGGACCCATATTGGAAAGTTTTAAAAAATGTTTTTCAAGTATGGTGATATGGATGATGTATTTTCTCTAAAGCAGACGTGCATTCGGAGGGTTATTGAACGTTTAGAGTGCGCGCATAGGGCGCACTTGTTAATTTTACCTAACAAATATATTCGCTGATAAAAGAGAATTTTTTAAAAGTCAAATGGTATCAATTTATAGAGATGCGCGTGGAAGTGGAAGAAGATTGTATAAGCTTTGATGAGCTGTATACTACATTTGAACCGCGAATGATGACATTTATTTTACATTGCGATTCGAGAGAAGATTATCGCTTCATTCCGAATGAAGAATATGAAGATTTTTGCGTGATATCAGCGTATTATTGTGAGGATGATTCAGATAAGGGATATTGTAAATCATGTGCCACGAGAGCAGTTATACTTAGCAAGTCTTCGGGGCAAAAAAAAGAATCTTTCAGCGCAGCAATATACAACATGAAAAAGTGAATAAAACGAAAGCATTTAATGAATATATATTCAATGATGAAATGTGGTGTTAGAATTGTGCTGTAACGAGTTTATTCATGTTTATGAGTAATGATGATTGCATGGAAAATATGCATAACTATAAAAAAAGATGTGTATATTATAAATAGAGCATATATTAAATTCATAACATAGCATTATCTTTCATATTCATATCATTATTATCATTATTATCATTTACTTGATTGCTGTTTTCCTTGGTTAAGGTTATTTCAATATAAATTGTTTATATTTTTTTCCCAAAAAAAAAAATTATTAATTATATGCTAACATAAAACTAAATTTTAAAAAGTTATGTGGAGACGAAAAATAGTACCTATATTAGCTCTATTTATTGATTTTCTAATTAATTAATTGAAATAGATTCATTTAAATACCCCCAATGCTCGAAAATGTTCTCTCGTCGACATAGTTTAAAAAGACACCTAAATGTTACACATGCTGCTATACTAATTTTTGCAAAATACTTAAGAAGAAAAGCGAGGAATTTGAGGTGAGCTATCTATATTAAATAATTATTCATTTACTCTAACTAACAATTTTTTTTTTTGTTATACTAGGAGAAAGACTCGGTGTGGTCCCTAATCTCGACGCTTTATCTTGAAGTCGCTATAGCCAAGTATAATCCCCTGCGGACATCGTTATATATCTCTTCCCAAGGGAATTATTAATATGCGAAATATAGGTATTTAATTCTTTACTTAATGAAGCTATTATTTATAGAAAAAAAGAGAAAAATTATTAATTATATTTTATATTGATTTCAGATAATAAATGTTCCGCTTGGACTATCCTTAGCGCCCTGCATCCAGCCCCCTATGCCCTAGATGCCTGATCGCGTTTCACACTATAGCGATTATTTACATAAAATTGAACTTGATATTACTTTCCCGATGCAT
The DNA here is from genome assembly GCA_936432065.2 of Rutpela maculata. Lineage (NCBI taxonomy): Eukaryota > Metazoa > Arthropoda > Insecta > Coleoptera > Cerambycidae > Rutpela > Rutpela maculata. The sequence continues at coordinate 42,920,047 of OW386291.2, read as the reverse complement.
GTAAAAGATATCATCAAGTTTGAAAAGCAAAACCCAAGAATCAGCATAAATGTTTTCGGATTGGAGAAAATACTCTATTGTGGAACCATTATACCACCTGCAATGCAGAAAACCTACTCATGTATGTATATATATATATATATATATATATATATATATATATTTTTATATTAAAATATTTTACCTTTCCAATGAAATCTATAGAATAATTAGACGCACATTTAAAAAATAGAGCTGCAATTTGAAAAAACACATAAATTTTTGCGTTGTAACGTATAATTGAGGTAATTTTTATGTTTGTTTAAATATAGAAGTCCAAATACTGTTTATAATTAATTACTTGTAACATATCCATGATTTCTTATATTTCTTTAGTATTTTGCCACTGGTAAAAAATATTTTAAAAAATTGATGGAAGAAACCTCTGCTTCAAAAGGGTCAGACAGAGTTGGTTTTTAATACTTCCAGAACAAAATGTCTCACATATAAAAATATATAAACTGAAACAATAATTGGAAACATATTTAAAAAATGAGGGTGCAATTTGAAAAAAAATGTATAAAGTTTCACGTTGTAGCGTGTAATTGGGATAATTTTAGTGATTGTTTGCTTGAGTTCTCTGATTTGTGTGATTTATTATGAAGAAGCATATATATTATGAAATTACTTTAAAAACCAGGTAAATACGATTTTTAAAATAATTTTTCTAGATATGGTACATAGAAAAAAATATTCTAAAATTACATTTTCTAAAAAAATACACTAGTTCATGTTCACTAGTCATGCGCAGGATATTTTTTAAAATCCAGCCGCCATACTTTAAATATACCCATAACATGAAAGCATAAAAATACATCTAGCACTCATATCGTTGAATTCACGTTATAGGAATGTTGGTTAATCAATTATAGAAGTCTTACTGAATAATAATTTGATACTGTGATACGTACCATTCAGCAAAGGAGGATCAATTTTTTTAAATACATTAGGTCAGGTCTGGATACTGTTAGACGTAACATATAGTAGAGGAGAATCATTTTTTAAATATATTAGGTTAGGTCTGAAGTGTCATGATACTGTTAGACGTACATATGATAGAGAAGAATCAATTTTTTAAATGCATTAGATTAGAGGTTAGATCTGGCAGAAACGTTATATGTATTTAATTTATATACCCATTTATTTAAAATAAAACCATATTAATAATTTGAATGCAGTGAAAATATATGCATTCATGTAATTATAACTAAACCGACTTAATTAATGCTCTGTCTATTTTTAAATATACTCATCACATACTGAAGTCATAATCACATAAAAATACATCTGCCTCATATTGCTGCAATTTAAAATATTTTCATGTTAACCTAATCTAAAAATATTGCTCGACGCCGCTGAAGAAGTATGCAAATGCAAGCTACTCACATTTTCGAAGTAACTTTCTAATCATTATTTAATTAGGTGCCTTGCGTATCTAGACATGATAAGCTCTTTTATCGTCTGTGAAAATATTATCCTCTAGTTTCAGATCTTTATGCTACGTAAATAAATTCAAAAATACGAAATAATTCTCATACTCTAACTATTTTCATATACAATAGATATTTTGCAATGGTAAGAACACAAAAAATATGTTATGTATAATTTAAACTGTTAAATGTCGCTCTTGGTTAATAATCAATATATATTATATATTTTCTAGATATAACCAGCATAGTACAATGATTGTAGAAAAAAATATTTTAAAATTATATTCCCTAAAAAACACTAGTCATGCCCAGGATATTTTTTAAATCTAGCCCTCATACTTTAAATATACTCATGATATGGAAGCATAAAAATATTTCTAGCACTCATATCGTCGAGCTCACGTTATAGGAATGTTGGTTAATTGATTATAAAAGTCTTATGGAATAATAACATAATGCTGTGAGGTGTACCATTCAGCAGAGAAGCATCATTTTTTAAAAGACATTAGGTTAGGTCTGGAGTGTCGTGATACCGTTAGACGTAGCATATAGCATAATTGATTATAAAAGTCTTATTGAATAATAACATGTTGCTGTGAGGCGTACCGTTCAGCATAGGAGCATCGTCATTTATATCCAACCTATGTGTTGCTTCTAATGAATAAATATTTTCTCAATCGTGTCCTCACCGTGTCCACAATCGTGTCCTCACGTGAGCAATCGTGTCTTGTCTTCACCTGAGAATGTTGGTTAATTGATTATAAAAGTCTCATTGAATAATAACATGTTGCTGTGAGGCGTACCGTTCAGCATAGGAGCATCGTCATTTAGATCCAGCCTATGTGTTGCTTCTAAACGTAGCATACAGCAAATGGGTTCGATATCTTATAAATATAAAAGTCTCATTTTTAAAGACATTAGGTTAGGTCTGGAGTGTCATGATACCGTTAGACGTAGCATGTGGTGGAGAAGCATAAAAATACATCTAGCACTCATATCGGTGAGTTTACAATCGTGTCCTCACGTGAGCAATCCTGTCTTGTCTTCACGTGAGAATGTTGGTTACTTGATTATAAAAGTCTTATTGAATAATAACATGTTGCTGTGAGGCGTACCGTTCAGCATAGGAGCATCGTCATTTAGATCTAGCTTATGTGTTGCTTTTAAACGTAGCATACAGCAAAGGGGTTCGATATCTTATAAATATAAAAGTCTCAGTGATGCTGTTTAGGTCAGATCTGAAGTGTCATGTTACTGTTAGACGTAACATACGGTAGAGGAGAATCAATTTTTTTCTATACTGCTATGTAAAAAGAATAGTGACATGATGCTAGGAGACGTACCATTCAGCGGAAGAGCATAATTTTTTTATTAGGTCAGATCTGGAGTGTCATGTTACTATTAGACGTAACATATGGTAGAGGAGAATCAATTTTTTTAAATATATTAGGCTAGGTTAGATCTAGTTACTGTTAGACGTAACATACGGTAGAGGAGAATCAAATTTTTTTTAAATACGTTAGGTTAGGTTAGGTTGAGCTTATGCCACCATGTTTTTTTATCATAAATCATCATGCTTTTGTTTTTTCCACCGCCGCCATGTTTTTTTCTATACACCATCTTGTATACGTCGCCATGTTTTTTTCTATATGCCGCCATGTTTTTCTGGCTATATGCCGCCATGCGCACTATGGATTGTGGGATTGCGTTAGGTTAGAGACGGACAGGCATAGGCGGACAGATGGACAGGCACAGGTGGACAGACGAACAGGCACAGGTGGACAGACGGACAGACATCCAGAGAGGAATTCATTTTAGCTTATACGTCACACATCGAGCATGGCGGGCATGCGCAATGCAGAATGTGGAATGTGGAGCCAGAACTCTCCAAAAACACCTACTCTAGTTATTACCCTTTTTATATAATTCCTTTTTTTTTTCGAGAAATTGGCACTTAGACTTTTAAGTGAATAAACCCTGTATTTATAGTTCTGTTCAAAACCTAAATTATTCCAAATATAATAATATCACATAAATTAAAGTCGTTTTGGGTGGCGATATGGGCATTAAAACAGAGTAAGACACGTTATATCTTTTTACCTACTTCCACATACAAGAAAGACCGTTAATCCGCTTGCACCACGCCCCTACTGTATCAGCGACTAACTGGTGCTTGGGCAGCCCAGTTCGCCATCCTAAAATACCTGAACTTTAATAAAATGAGCTGTACAGGTCGTTCCTATCGGAGGGAAGCTGCGTATTGTACACGCAGGTGCCACATTTATGGGGAGAGGGAGGCGTCAAAATGTAAAATAAAAAAGGTTATTTAAAAATAAATTAAAAAATACAAGTAAGCGCATCTTAAGTTAAAACTGTAGTTAACTCCAAATTATCTTCTACAGAGACACGTTAGAAAAGTAGGATTAATGTCAGTATCAGCTGAACGAAGTATAAAATAGTTTAATTGTGTTGCTCAAAGATGAAACCAGGGACAGTGAAATTAGAAATATATCAAAATCGTTTGCAAAAAAACCATTCAAATTTAAAATGCATTGTTTGTTATTAAGCGGGGCGCTAATTTTGGTCCCACACACAGGCGACTAAGCATCTAGGAACGGCCCTGTAAGAAACCATAAAGAAACCATGATAATTACACAGGCCCACAAAAAAGAAAAGTTGTCTGCGCCGGGGTATTGACCATACATATCCCTTGTATTTTGACCCGCTGAACACGAATCTGACCTTAATTTTTCCCCTATACGTCAGGTTTGTTTTTAAAGCAAAAAAGTCTAATATTTATATATTTATTTGCTGTTAAAAGAAAAACCTGACGTGCTGGGGAAAAACTAAGATCAGATTCGTGTTCAGCGGTTCAAAATACAAGGGATAGGTGTGGTCAGTACCCCCGCGCAGATGACTTTTTTGTATGGGATTGTGCCACACTGAGTGTGGCACAGTGGCAACCAAAGTGGTCTGCGCGGGAGTACTGACCACACCTATCCCTTGTATTTTGAGCCACTGAATACGAATCTGACCTAAGTTTTTCCCCAACACGTCCGTTTTTTTTTAACAGCAAAAAAATTCTGTTGAATCGTAATATTTATATATTTATTTGCTGTTAAAAAAAAAAAACCTGACGTCCTAGGGAAAAACTAAGGTCAGATTCGTGTTCAGCGGTTCAAAATACAAGGGATAGGTATGGTCAGTACCCCGGCGCAGACAACTTTTTTTTTGTGGGCCTGTGTTGTTTTGTTCAGTTTTACTTATTTTTTGAAAAAAGATGTAATTGATGAAATTCTGGAACGTTTCATTATGAAAAGGGACTAGATTTATACCACCACATCCACATGCGTCATACTCAAATGCAGCAGGTTACTTAAGACTAAATAAAATTCAGATTGCGTTAGATTGCGTCGACATGCTGTTGGCTTCGCTCTGTCAATATAGACTAGCGGTACATGACCAGTCAGGTGCAACGTTTTTAAAATGCATGCCAATGATATATGAATGAAATTACCGTGAATATGCCAGAAACGCAAATTTTAGGCAGTCGTCGCGTGCAGAAGGCTGTGCAAATCGATTTTTTTTGTTTATTTTTTTTTGTGTTTTTTTTTTTAATTTAAAGTGAATGCCCAAGAGTGCCAAACGAAAAGCCGTGAAAAAGAATCCAGCGAAAATTCATTGGCATGCAGTTTACGCGCGCAAAACACACGTTGATGTGCACATTAAATCGTAAATTTTTTTGGTGTTCTTTATTTTGGATGATTCTGATTTTGGATTTTTTTTAAGGCTTTTTGTTTGGGACTCTTGGCATCCACTTTAAATTAAAAAAAAAACACAAAAAAAATAAACAAAAAAAAATCGATTTGCCTTCTGCACGCGACGACTGCCTAAAATTTGCGTTTCTGGCATATTCACGGTAATTTCATTCATATATATGATTGGCATGAATTTTAAAAACGTTGCACCTGACTGGTCATGTACCGCCAGTCTAATATGGCCGCAATAAACTTACAAGAAACCACGATTTGCAACTAAGCTGGCTGGAATCGAAATTCGAAATCAGCCATAAAGATGTTCAACAAAAACCGAAAATGAAATTAATACAATAATTTTAAATATCATATCTGTCAATTATTTAAATTTCAATTGATTTCGGGGGGTAGTCCGGATCCCATGGTCCCTCCCCTGGCTATTTTACATAAATTTTAACAAGCTCTTATTTTTCATTGCAGATTAAGAGCAGACATGCTTTGCCGAGGGGCTTTAGAACTGATATCTCAATCGTAAATATCAATAGTAAAAATTCCGATTAAAGTTTATTTATTGAGTGATTGCACTTTCAAAGCACACATATTTTTGGCGAGGCAAACTGAAGATTTCAGACAAGACTTGCGAATTTTAAAATTATTTATTACTTAATTTCACAGCTCTTTTGATTTATTAAAAAGTACTATGGCTTTCTTTACAAACCTTTTTTTGTAGGTTATTGCTCGGTATAATTTATCGCGCCGCTGCAGATATTTCAACAAGTCAGTGCTACATTGTTTGTGTAATTCTCAAAGCATTTTTAAGCCACTTTACGCAGTTGAGCTCGTATAAACGCAAGTTTCTCGAAAGCCACTCGTTCGGTCTGCTCCCTAGGTTGCCAATTAACAATGAGCTTTTTTATTAAAACTGAAGAGCTTTTTGCCACACGACTTGCTTTCATATAGGGTGTTTTATCGGCGCAAACAAACATCTTTTTATCCAAATACTTTAATCTCCTGCGAGGATTTAAATAGGTAGAGAAAGAGAGCCGTTATTAAAAGTTATACATCTATTTGTTGAAAACGTCCAAGGCTGAAATTATTAAAAGTTGAAAGGACGTTTCGAAATGCCCTAGAAAAAGTTGTGCCAGTCGTAATAATCTCCAAATAATATGAATGTTGAGATTCCTAAACTTAAAAAACCGCTGCCCAAGGAATCACTACTTCCACATCCAGATTTTCTATCCGAATCTCACAATGAGAAAAATTTGTTTATGGCACTTTATTAATATAATACTTGAAATCGTCTACCCTAAAAACCCATAAAACGATATGCCACATCGGTAGTGGGAGTGGGAGTGGATGAAGAAAAAAAAAATTGAGGCCTTTGGTTCTTGTACACACACTAAATCACAATTTAATTTTTTTTTCACCCCCTTTAATAATCAAGTGTGCGCCAGGGTGCCCCGAGACTTGTAACTTTCTTATTTTTTAAGTGACGAATATGTTGGGCACATCAAATTGTAGATATTTTGAAAGCCATGAACATGCATACAGAGTGATTTTAAAAAGCATTGTTTAATGAATTGTTAAGAAAGGAAACTTAATTTCTTTGAATATTTTTTTAACTCATCCTGTACATGAATTGTGTTAATGTTTTCGTATAAAAGTTTTACTTAGCTTCAATTTATGTTATTAAAATAAAAAATTTAAAAAAAAAATAAAAATTTTGCAATTTCCTATTTAGTACATTTTAATATTATTATTATTATTTATTATTATTAAATTGATAAGAGTAGAAGCCAAAGGCTTGTGATACACAGGAAGAAAAGAAAAATTACATTACATTAAGTACCTATAAATATTATGAACAAAAAGAGAAAAAAAATTGATCAACTCCTAAAAATATTCTGACATAACGTATTAGCAATACATAAACATTGAGAGAAGCAACATTATAAACTCAATTATGAATGTTCCTGACATATTGGTCGAGGCGTCCCTTGAAAGAATTCAGTGATGGTGCGGCGATTACATTTTCAGGAAGTGAATTCCATTGATCAAAAATTCGGTTGGACAGGAAGTGCTTTCTTATAGTGGTTTGGAAGTTTTCTTTGCGGAGTTTTAGACTATGCCCTCTCAGACGATTGTCGGTGTTAAGGTTAAATAAGTCCTGGTGACAAAAAAACTACCCGTGCAGGATTCTGTAGGTGGCGAACAAATCACCGCGCTGCCGACGAGCTTCCAATGACGTGAGGTTGAGTAGGCGAAGCCGTTCTTCATATGGCAGATTTGTAAAACCTCGAGGCAACTTTGTAGCTCCTCTTTGCACGCCTTCCAGCCTATTTATATCCTGCTTAAGCAGGGGCGACCATATGATGACTGCAAACTCAAGGTGAGGATGAATATAGGCATTGAAAATTTTTAGGAATGAGTTGACACTGAAATCCTGGAAGGACTTTCTAATTTGGTTGACTTTGCTGACGACTTTCGTAACACATGCGCTCCAGGATAATTTGTCTGTGATGGTGACACCCAGGTCAATTTGCTGTGTTACGTTGTGATTGTCAATTTATTTAATATAAGCTGGCTTTGAACAATATTTATTCCTTTTGTTTCTTGTTGCTGTTTTGTTAGTTTAAATATTGTTTATATGTCTTTTACAAGTATAGCACAAAATTATTATTTACATTCTTTTCAAAGTTATTTTAAATGAATTCAGTTTGGAATCGCAAAGAGAGTTTTTAATTGTTTTCTCATAAACCAAAAAGAATTTCGAATATGACGTAATAACAGGAATTGAAGCTAATTAAAACCTTTACAAGAAAATATTAACAGAGTTCATGTACAATTGTACAAGGTGAGGTAAGAGAATATTCAAGGAAATTTTGTTTCCTTTCTTAACAATTGTTCCAAATAAAATTTGACTCTTTATGCACGTTTAAAGGCCTTAATAATATGTATAGTTTGATGTGCCCAACAGGGTCGTCGCTTAAAAAATAAGAAAGTTACAAGTCTGAGAGTTTTATGTGGCGCACCCTGTATACTAAAAATCAATTTTATAACTCTTACTTGCTTGATTTACCTATTTACCCCCATTTACCCCAATTTACCCGCCCAACCCTTCAACTAAATAAGTTCAAAATATAATATAGCTCCAGATCTTGTTAAAATACATATGTGTACCAAATTTCAAGTCAATATCTTAAACGGTTTCAGAGTATCTAATCATGCGCACAAAAAAAGTTAGACAGACAGACAGATTTTTTTTTCTCAAACTTAAATCCTCAGCGTTTCATGACATTCTAAGCCTATTTGAACAATACAAATTTTCAATTTTTTTTGCGTTACTATACCACTGGACGTGGAAGTAATTAGCATATATTACTAATATAATTTGTCTAGAATACCATAGATAGAACTTATTATTACCATTTATCATCAACAATTTTATTAAAATTAAAATACTAATACCCCCAAACGAGCAAAGGAGCTAGCCAGACATCCACGGAGCAGGAGCGCGAGAGTCGTGGCACCTCAAATGCTGGACTGGAGTGATTAAAAACAATTATAAAATAAAAATCAAACTCTTCCTGATGGTTTAGTATAGTATATATATTTTTATTTTTGTTTACGACGCAGTTTAGCTTTGTTGGCTTAGATAAATTAGTATATTATTTTATTTGCATGTTTTTGTATGTTTTATATATTGGTATTCTATCTGACATGTACATCCATTATAATATGGCCTAAGTATGAATAAAGTTATTATTATATATTATTATTATAGTATTATTAATTTAGCATCACTGAATCAGGGAAACTTTGAATGAAGGAACTTGCTTCATGAAGTTTCAAAAGAAGCGGCGTAATGACCACTGAATCCTGGCTTATTTGGAAATGTTTTAGTTTTGCTAACATTACATTGCTGGAAAAACGAATTTTGAAGCATTTTTCAAGTGATTGGACCTGATGAATGATAGAATCGTCCATAGGTACTCATAAAGCTAGCTAAAAGCAAACGGATATATCATTATTACACAGCCACACACACAAAAAAAGTGGTCTGGCGCGCGGACCAGACCAGTGTATCATTATATATTTGGACCCGCTGAAACCGAATCGGAAGTCAGAATTTTCAGATTCGCTCGTTTTTCACCCATAACCCCAAAAAAAAACACCCCCAAAACAAACAAAAAAAAGTGGTCTGGCCTGCGGACCAGATCAGTGTATCCTTGTGTATTTGGACCCATTGAAACCGAATCCGAAGTCAGAATTGTCAGATTGGCTCGTTTTCACCTTTAACTCCAAAAAAACACCCCCAAAACAAACAAAAAAAGTGGTCTGTCCGGCGGACAAGACCAGTATATCCTTACCAAATATATAAGGATACACTGGTATGTCCGCCGGACAAACCATTTTTTGGGGTGGGTGTTTTTTGGAGGTTAGAGGTGAAAAATGAACCAATCTGATAATTCTGACTTCAGGTTCGGTTTCAGTGGGTCCAAATACATAACGATACACTGATCTGGGGGTATTTTTTGGGGTTGGGGGGTGAGAAACGAGCGAAACGGGGGTAATTGTCGTGACAATTATTAATTACCAATTATTCATTACCAATTATTCATTACCAATATTAATTACTGTCACGACAATTACCCCCCACACCCAGACCATTAGGCCACACCCTTTAAGTCACGCCCCTAGGTCACGCCCCCTACCCCACCCCTAGGCCACGCCCATAGGCCACGCCCCCAGAAGTGGTGGGAGGAGGAGACCCAGGACCGGTGTATATTCACTACTCAGAGTCCAAATACATATGGATTCACTGGTCTGGTCCGTAGGGCTGACCACTTTTTTTTGTGTGGCTGTGTTATTATTATCGTTATTACCAATCCTTTTAAAATCAAAACCAAACTGCCTATAGATACCTTTCAAAGAATTAGATTTTTTTGTGCCAATCGATTATTGCTATCACTCTAACCCTTTTATGTATTTGAGATTAGACATCTTCGGGATGTGCCCCAAACTTACCATCTGTGTTTTGCAGGTCTGACTTTTTGTTATGTACTTATTTAGTTAGGCTTTGATTTTTTGGCATTTATACAAATTGAACTTTTTATAGTACGCGAGCTAGCGACACTATTTTTTGAAACATCTGCTTAAAATTAATTTCTTATTTTTGTGTTATATTTAGGCTGCCTTTCCACAAAATTGACTTCTGCCAGGCCAACGCCTGACATGACTTTTTTGCTCCTGCCATGTTCCATCGAATGGCCGTCGAATGGCCGGCAGCACAATTTTTTTCATAATTTCAAGTAATAAACTACTCGCAAAAAATTCAGCTCTAAGCATTTGTGTCAATTGACTTTATTTTTATTATATATTTATGTCAATGATAGGAGCACGCCGGTCTACAATGAAGGTGGCAGGAAATAATTTTCCATCATACTGTAATGTAAATAAAGGACACAAAAAATATCAACTTTAAACACGTATAGCAGTGACATTTTTTAAAAATAAACAAAATGTTGCTGCCAAGCGTTGGCCCAGTAACGAAGTGTGGATAAGTTACATTAATATAATCGAAAAAAAATTGTTTAAAAGTTTAAACAAATATAGCAACTAAAATGTCGCTGGCTCCTGTACTATTATAATTAATACACATAAGTAAATTTAATAAAATTCTTTCATTTTCTTTCAGGTTAATAATACCTCATATGGTTGTATGATTTGGGCTGGTCACTGATTTTTAAGGACCTTCATAAAGTTTCTCACGTGTATTTTAGGACCTCGATCACAACACAGAAACTAACGAGGTAAACTCTAAGAGTGAACAATAATATTGAAACATAGATCAGAAAGTGCATGAATGGTGATAAATACAGAGGTAAAGAACACAGTAGCAATTAGGAATGTAGAAATGGTTTTTTCTCGTCCAACCAATGACTCGACCCTTAAGCAGTAATCTAGGATATGATTTATTTTCCAAAAAAATATGCAACAGGCTTTTGTTTAGCAGTATTATAAACCCCCCCTGAAATTGCATTTCAGTGCAATCAAACGCGCTTGGCTTTTTTCCTATACGGTGTAACGTGCCAAATGTCAAATAGTTCACGATACATTTCTAATAAAAATTTATTCGAAAGTTTATTAATCATCAATATTTTATTCTAAACAAGCTCCCGTACTAATACCTCAAAGTTTTGGTAGCTAAGAATTAAAGTGTTGAAGTTCCTTTTGAGCAAGCTATTTTATAAATTATTGTTAAATATGACTAAACCAGGCTTAAATTAAAATCTATTCAGCCTTAAATAAATGTAAAATTACCTAAACAATATTTGCTTTGCCGTTGCTTTAATTGCTTTAATAATTGCTTTAATTTAATATTTCCCTAAAATGTTGGAACTATTTTTCGGTGTAACATATACGATGCGCAGTCCTTAAAACACGCGAAAAAATGCTTTCTTTTTCGCTTAAACGTCTAAGACAACAGACGTGTCTGAAAAATTTGTAAACCTATAAGGAGGATATTGAAGTAGAAAGCTCTATGGACGCAGAGGGTAAGAAGTTAAATAATTATACCGTCAAATACTATCCAACTTTTAAATATTGTTTCAGGCTTTTATGATTACTTAATACAAATTTTCTGAAACTGTCTGTGCTAACCAACGAGACAATGGCACGAGGTTTTTGTAACATTAAATAGAAGTTCTATGACTATTTAATACAAATTTTCTGATACAATGTTTGTATAATGTCTCATTTACCATCGAGACCAAGGGCGGATCTGGGCCTTAAGCCACAGTATAGAGAAGACCAGTAGTTTCACTCGCAGCGGTCCCTTTGATATTTGTTGTACTCGATTTTATTTTTTTTAATCCACTGCGCATCTGCTGATTGTATCTCACGCGCATTTCGTCGTATACTGGCGACAGTGGCGACTGTTCAGAAACATAAACGTAAACAAAAATAAACATTCACCCCACCCTACATTATCACTGCCGTCCACTGTCGTCGTTCCGTCCACTGTGCATCGAATAATTTAAGCCCAGGAACAACGCATGCGCACTGAAAATCTTATACAACTGTTCTGGATGAGTAGGACTACTGGTCTTCTCTCTACTGTGCTTAAACTTGGGGGGGGGGGGGGGTAACATAGCCGCGTGCTGAAAAGAACAAAATTTTTTTCCTCGAAAATTAACATTGATAAGCGGCGAGGCAGAAAATCACACAAAATGTCTAGTATAGAAAAAAACTAAATAGAATACATATTAAAAAATATAAAATAAAATTATAAAGATTATGAAACTTTAAAACGAAAGTTGATGGTTTACAAAATCTTGGGGGGTAATTACCCCCCCCCCCAGGTAATTACTCCATTACCCCCCACCATAAATCCGCGCTTGATCGAGACAATGGTACGCAGTTTCTATAAAATGTTAATCACAATTTACAGAAACTGCGTACCACCAACGTGAGATGCTGTTTGATATTTGGCACGTTACAACGGTAGGCATGACGGTTTTCTGGGGCTACAGACTCGCCCCCTTGTCAAATTTTTCTAGTTTAGGACTTTTCACATCAGTCTCAGATTCCCAGGAAACACCAGACCGAATTTCGACCTTCTACTTCACTGAGAAGTAGGTACGAAAAAGACCCCCGGAAAGAATAACAGACACATGGATTTTACATAAAATGTAGATTATCGGCAATAAATAAAAATAAATGCAGACAATTTATTCATTTAAAAACAAATCGTATTTTTAAGAGATTATCGTCCCTCTCAATATGGTATTGATTCGATATATTTTAGGTCAATTTAATAAATCTGTGGAAATATAATGCATGAAAATAGGTCACATCTGCTAAAGTTCACGATTTAAAATTTGATTTACGTTCTTTTCCACTTTAAAATGCCAATAGGAATGATAAAATTTACATAAAACGCCGGATACACCAACACGTTTAAATTTACTTAATTCAAATATACTCGTATATTACATTCATTTAAATGTGCTTCTGTTCACTAAATTAAAGAATCTAATGACAAAATGACAATATTACGGAGAGAACAAAATTAATAAACGTCAATTCAAAAAGGATATTATTATATAAAACTTGTTATTCAAGAATGACAGCTGTAACCGAGGTTTTTAGTTATTAAATAACATATACAGTGTGTTTCATTTGTTGTGACATTCCTCCATAGCTCAAAACTAACTTAACGCATTTTTAAAAATTTTTAATGTAAAACTTGACTGGACTCAGGAAGCGCATAATCTAAAAGTATTTTCAAGAGTACAGCAGAAGAGCAGTTACCAAAGATTTTAAACCTCAGGAAACAGAAAAATGGCTGAAGTTCGGCACGCAATACATTCAAAATACAGTAAAAAAAAAAATATGAATAATACATATACGTTTAAAAATTTCACTTCGCATATTAAAACACATTATTACTCAAAATTTTATCATCAAAAATTGATAAAAATATGTAATTCCTATTGGGTTACATTATTACCACTATACGTTTTCGTTAGTAATAGTGAAGACCGTCTTACATGTATTGATTTTAAAAGAAGCACTTGTCAATTTAGACAGTTTTGAAATGAATCATAAAATTTCATTTATTAATAGTTTAGTTGTGAAATAGCTAAATTTAATTCTAACAATAAGATGCAAAATGAAGCTAAAAAAACTATGTACTATTTAGTGGGTAATATACTTTTTAATTTGACATTCGACATTTTTTTTAACTTCACTATTATGCGGTCATGTCAAAAATGCGAGTAAGGGTCCGAACAGACGGGCTACTCTGTGGCTTCTATTTGAACACAGCACTTTGAGAAGAATACGTTCAGACGAGCGTGAATGGCGCGCGACTGTCGCGTGAAGACGCTCTTTCCCGGGTCTAGTGGCAGCGACCGGAGGCATGAACCCTTCCACACAGCGTAACCCGATTTATTAGAAATCTACGTTTTCAGTAGATTCTCAGCTTAATTCAACCTTGTTCATTAGGACAGAATTTTGCAGTATATTTTAGTAGATTCTGAGGCTTTACCTAACGAGGAAATAATAACCGACTATATTTTTGTCGAATGTGGTGCCATCTGTCATCAAAAGGATGTCCCAAAAACAAAAAGTTAGATAACTGTAGCTTTTTACTTCCTAAATCTCAGTTTCCTACTTCACCTTCTAAAAAATATGCAAGTAAACGCAATCAAATCATTTAATGAAGGTGGAGCCACAACAGAGTATCAAATTAGTAAAGTACACGGTAGACTAAAGTACATAAAATAGTAGTTTGTGCAACAAGAGTGGATATGATATCCATATCGCATGATAAAGATGTTTGAGCACGACGTCGTAGGCGGAGTGCTTCAAATCTTTTGAGTGCAATATGGATAATCCACTCGAGTTGTACAGTACACTTTTTCTACGACCAGCTTAAAAAAACTAGAAAATTTATTAAACATCTTACACAAATACACACTGACAAATACACACTGACAAATACACACTGACAGTTACTTTGACAGCTTACGCACTAATTTGATTTTAAAACGAATAGTTCTCTATGTATTTAATACACGAACTGTGATTGGTCGGTTTCATTTCATATCCATCCTAGAACTGATATGAAATATATCCGTTCAGTTAACTGGAATTGCCTACTTATCCATTCTACAGACTGTACAGAAAACAGCAAATTTACATAAGGGAGTAGAAAAATATGTTTTAACTGCTAAACTTGATATTTGTCGCCACACATGCGTTGGCTCTTTGGCTATTTGTACGCGAACCAAGTGAGTATCTTTTTTTGTTTAGAAAGTTTGTGACAAGAGTGCGGTCATTAAATAATAGATGGCGTTTACAATTAAAAATTACAATAGTTTCTCCGCAATCCGCATTAGTGTCTTCTTTTTTAACCATAAAAGCATAAATATCAATTAATAAAATAAGTAGCAGATTTTTAGTATATTTTTAATAAACGTCTAGTGGTTTTTAGTAGATTCTGATTTATGCCGCAGTAGATTTACTCACACTGCACACGGGCCAATATGTCGCAGTTTGATTTGGTCGGTCGACGAGTACACGGTGACATTGAAAAACTTCACGCAGTCTACTCTTAATCCACTCATTAATATGTGTTCTTTATCAGAGTTCATTTTAAATGGACTGTTTTTAAAGGCTTGCGCTGACGCTTAACACTCAGATGGGCGACTTTCTAACTCAGCGATTTGGCAACATGTCAACAACAATCAATTTTGACCTGATTTTCAGAAAAAAATTTAAAAGCAGGTAAAATTATACAAAACGTTATGAGTAACACATGTCATCTGACCGGGAGATTTTAGTTAAAGTATCATATTTCTTAAAGTATTAAAGTTTAATGATTTTAATGTGTAAGTGAGACTTTTTAAAGTTTAATGTTTTTTGTAATTAATTCTGAAACAACCATAATAGAAGATGTTACCTTTGAGATGAACAAGCTTAATAAAAGAAGAAAATTAAAAGGTTGATGAGGAACCATCACAGTTCAACGAGGAAAGCTTTCAAATATTTTTTCTATTTTATTTTTTAAAGTTTTTTATGATAAAATTTACAAGCTTACATATATTAAATAGTTTTAAATATGAAAATATTAAAAAACAAAAACGCGCAAATTGCAATTTTGTATCTTTTTAAATTACATTTCACCCAAAAACTATTAGTTGTACAAAAATGCCATCGGACGTTTTTTCCTCAATTTCCTTTCCTTAAAAAAATAATTTAACTTTTTTGCCTTATCAACATTTCCCTATATAAGAAAGACGAAATTTTCGAAATATAAACTTGATTTTATTAATGAAATGCCCCCTCATGGCGATGTATATAATATACAGTGCAAGACGCTGCACAGCAGTCTCCTCTTGCTCGCTCTCGGTCCATGCGTATTGGCCATAAGACTCCCAAAGGCTGTGGCTGCCTTTCCCGCCTTCTCGGCCGTCTTTGTGGCATGGACACCGAAGTTCAGTTTGGAGTGCAGCCAAACCCCTAGATATTTCAGGTGGTTTCCTGGGGATATCTCCACTTGGCCCACCCTAACTTTCATGGGTGGAAGATTTCTATTCCTGGTGATAACCAGGAGCTCCGTTTTCTCGGCAGCCAGCTCAAGCTGCATTCTTTCTAGCCTTCTCTCAATCTTTCCTATTGCCTCGTTGGCTGCTTCCATTATTTGGACAGTCCACCTTTCAGTCACCGTTATGGCCAAGTCGTCGACATACCCGATGACCTTCACACCCTCCTTCCAAGGCAGTCAAAAGACATCGCCAAACATCACGTTCCACAAGGTCTGACCGAGCACCGACCCTTGTCGAACCCCACACGTGATGCTTTTCCAGGTTATCTCTCCCTCTATCAGATCATCTTGTCTTGGAAGTAGCTCATCATCACCCTGACGAGGTACAGAGCTACTGCATCTTCCTGACAATCATATCCCATCCCGCCGTGTTAAACGCGTTTTTGACATCTAGGGTCACGACAGCACATTTCGTGACTAGGGCTTACTCCGCCATCTCCTTTAGTAGTCTAATGGCTCCTACCGTTGATCGTCCTTTCCGAAAACCAAACTGGCTTCAGATAAGCTGCCCTTCTCGGCTATCTCCTCTAATCTCCCTAGTATCAGATACTCGAGAAGCTGCCCATCGCGTTGAGTAAACATAGCGGTCGGTAAACATGACGGTTCCTCCGGCGGCTTGTTCCCTTTCCGGATCAGGACGACCCTGGCCTTCCTCAATCTGCTCGGGAAATCTCCACTCTCTAGGACACGGTTCATTACTTTTAAGATGTCTTCCGGGCATTCTTCCCCAAAAGTGTGAGAAATATTCATCTGAATTTACAAATCACTTTTCTGATAAAAAAACATCATACTGGGTGATTAGGGATTTTTTTGCAATTAAAACCAATAAAAACTCTAACAAGATAAAATCCACCACCTTAATTGGTGGGGATGTGTGTAAGAGTATCCAGAAGTAATCACATTATAACCCGATAATAGCCATTGAACGAGGAGTTTTGGTTTTTTTTTAAATAAATAAATAACCGTATATTAGATATTGTAACTTACACCTTTCTTATGGGTGGTGAAAGGTGAGGAAAACGAAGGGGAGGGGGTGAATTTAGAATGTTTGCTTCTTTTTCTACCCACCTAACGAACGAATTTCCTGCACTATACAATAACTTTTTGTTGCAAGTTCTAATATCAATTTCAATGCTACCTCCAAATAAATGTTGTTTTTTACTCTCTTCCCAATATTTTTAGCCAATTCAGATGACAGATTCATCTTCAGCACCCCAAAATTAGTAAAAAAAAATATGGCTTCCACACTTTACCACCTTTACCTAAAAACATCGGGAAGGCAGTAAAAAACAACCCTTATTTGGGGGTGGCATTGAAATTGATATTAGAACTTAAGAACTTAAGTTATTCTTTAGTGCAGGATTTTTTTTTCAAAATACTCAGTTTCGTCTGGTAAGTAGAAAAAGAAGCAAAAATTCTAAATCCCCCCACCTCTCCCTCGTTTCCCTAACCCTTCACTACCCAAGTTTCATATTTCTTAAAGTATTAAAGTCTAATAACTTTAATGTGTAAGTAAGACTTTTTAAAGTTTAATGTTTTTTTTAATTAATTCAGAAACAACCATAATAGAAGATGTTACCTTTGATGATGAACAAGCTTAATAAAAGAAGAAAATTAAAAGGTTGATGAGGAACATCACAGTTCAACAAGGAAAGCTTCTAAATATTTTTTTCTATTTTAATTTTTTAAGTTTTTTATGATAAAATTTACAAGCTTACATATATTATACAGTTTTAAATATGAAAATATTAAAAAACAAAAGAATATCTAACGTGCAAATTGCAATTTTGTATCTTTTTAAATTACATTCACCCAAAAACTATTAGTCGTACAAAAAATGCCATCGGACGTTTTTTCCTCAATTTCCTCTTCTTCTTCAAAAAAAAAAATTAGCTTTTTTGCCCGATCAATATTTCCCGAGATATATAAGGACGAAGAAATTTTCAAAATATAAACTTGATTTTATTAATGAAGCGCCCCCTCTCATGGCGATGAAAATAATATGCATTGAAAGTACCATCTGCCAAATTTAAGAAATTCTTTTTTCCGAGTTTCGAATTTCTCTTCGTCTTTGGCAACTAGACTAATATTTTATTGTATTTTTAAATGCAAAATGAAATTCTACATCTAAATTATACCAAACGGTCAGCAAGGGTTGATATAATTGTAAATATTTTCACATACATACATTTTTAGAACCTAAGCAAATATTGTCGCCAAATCAACACGGTTTCAGGGAACACAAATCTACCACCACCGCGCTTTTAGCTATACTTGATCTAGTCTACAAAAATTTAGATCAAAACAAGAAAGTCCTCGCCAGTTTTGTTGACCTCTCTAAGGCTTTTGACTGTGTCGACCATCAAATTCTTCTAGAAACTATTAAGTCTTATGGTATACGTGGCATTTGCAATGAGTTACTTAGGTCATATTTAACCGGTAGGAAACAGTTGGTAGATTGTTTTGGCAAAAAATCAAATGAACTTCTGGTTGATATAGGTGTACCACAAGGCAGTGTGTTAGGCCCACTTTTGTTTATTTTGTATATAAATGATTTGGACAATTTCATTTATTCCCATTATTGCTCATTTGCAGATGACATAACTATTATTTCTGTTCTGAAGTTGTACTCGAACAGCTTAAAACTATCTTTAGATCAGTAACTGAATACTTTAACAACAAAACGCTTGTGTTTAATCAAACCAAAACATTTCTTATGCAATTTCACCCGGTTCCATTAAGATATAATTCAAGTTTGCTATTACAACACAATGGACAATCAGTACAGCTTACCTCTTTCAAATTATTAGGAATTCATATTGACTTATCTCTTGATTGGAAAACTCATGTCACCTCAGTATGCACAAAATGTGCAAGTAAATGTTTTGCTTTAAAAAAACTACGCCAGATAACTAGTATCGAAACTGTAAAAACTTATTATTTTTCCAATATAGAAGCGCATATAAGATATGGAGTATTTTTTCGGGGTAACTCTACAACAGCAAATAGGGTTTTTTTACTACAAAAAAGAGCAATACCCTGTGTGTTCGGTTTGGGCTATAGGGATTCTTGTACATCTACTTTTATTTGGCAAAAAATATTGACCTTACCATGCCCATAAATATTCTAAATTTTAAAATTTGTTAAGGAAAATTTATCACATTTTAATTTTCAAAATGCCTATCATCATTATCCAACTCGTCATGGATATAATTTACAACACGACATCCATAGGCTTCAGCTATATGAATCAAATCCATATTACATAGGAACCATCCTTTTAACAGACTTAGTAAAGCCATAAAAAACATAGCCAGCCAAAAGATTTTTTTTTCCACTGTAAAATCTATATTAGTTTTGAATGCATTTTACTCTGTAGATGTAGATAGTTTTTTGTATTTTGTAAATATTTGTAAACAATGGTGTCAAAATTAATTTGACTTGTCCTATATCATGTATTTGATCCATGGGAATTAATAAATGATTATTATTATTATTATTATCATATACATAGACCTAAAACACAGTAATTTGGTGTGGTCGGGCAAAAGTTAAATTCCTAATGTTTATAATCTATATCTATAGAATGCTCATTAATCCTAATACCTTAAATCTAGGCCAATTTTGCCTAAAAGAGCCGAGAACCTACATAACAACTTTCAAAGCTATTTATTATGTTTGATTCAAGAGTTTCAAATCTACATTATGTACTGGCGATTTCTGAGTTCTGATATTATTTGTTGCATTTTCAAAACCTTTCAAAACCATTCAAATCCAGTGGATCAAATTAAAACCCGCTTAAACACAAATTGCAAATCCCCTGTGCATGCATTGGTTCTAGACTCAGGACTCTTTATGCTTGCTTGATGTTATACGTTACTTCTCGTTAAACCTCAAGCAGCCGTAGTCCGTGTAGGTGTAGGAGTGACATGTGAAATACGATATATCATAACTAAATTAAACGAAACGTAATGTTTCGTTAAATTCCCCATTTCCCTAACGTTTACTGACACGGTTTCATTGTAAAGTAAATTTGCATGACAGTTCAGAACTGCACTGTTCACTAACATATGCACACTCCACCCTGCAATCCATTAGCTGCACTTTAAACTGCAATCTAAGCGAATAGCAAATTACTACAACTTTCAAGGGACAAACAGAACACTGCTTGGTGTACACACTAAGGATCCTTATTCTTGGAACGCTGCACACTGGTGAATAATTGTAAGTGTCGCTTAGATTTATTAAAATGGATATTTTATTTGTTGTTATATACTTGCGCTGTGGAGGAGATTACATGGCTGTGAGGAATCCCAGTTGTTTGTTTATACAGGATGTATTTTAGCTTTATACATTATAATATATACAGTGTGTTCCCGCTCTCTTGTAAACTTTCTTATTTTTGATTTTCCATGAAAAAGTAATTCTTTATAGAAAGTTTTGCTTGACTTAGGAAGTGGGAGTACTCAGCAAAGCGAGTTCAACCACCTACTACGAAATGATTTCTCATTAAATATTAACCCTGACGTAGTTCAGATTCTGTTACAAATTGTAGGGCCCCACATCCTTCATTCAAATTAATTCAGATCCGCTAGATTTCAGTGGTTTATTAAAGTGACCTGGAAATCAGTGAACAAATTTATTAGCGAAAGTTTTCACTCAAATGGAAAAACACAAAACAAACTTGTCACAAAACTGTACACATTAAATTCAGTGATCGTTTGAGGGCCCTGTATATGTTTTGTTAAGCGGTGAATATGGGGATATTTATTAAAAAGTACAACTGAAAAAGCGGAGCGTATTCTGCAGCGTCTTATTGTGCATTTCTGTCGATTTCCCACTTTCGGATGAAGTCAAAAGATGTCGGGGAATTTCATTAGTATGCAGCCCAAATACGACCAGTTTTAATGCGCTTACATTATCAGGAATTCTATTATCCTTATCATTGATAATCTCTGTTTTATTGTTTCTCTGGGCAAATCAAATGAATTTAGATTGAGTTTTAGAACGGTGCAAATGCCAATTATTTAGAAAGGAAAAATATAGCTTAATTAAATTGAATAATAGACTATACTGTGAATTGTAGATATCTTTTATAGTTTAACCAAATGAGGAAGTAAAGTATTGATTTCTAGAATATTACGTAAATAATAGATTTGATAAAAATTGTTCGGCATTCATAATGATTTACGATATTTTCTTTCCTTCACAAATTACTTTTGATTGTAATATTTAATCTTAAAATGTACCTTAGTCCCAAATACATAATATGATTCCATTCGAGATAAAGAACATTAATTCAATAAATTCAATTTATAAAGTTAAAACATGGATACAAAAAAAATTATGTATTCATAAAAAATTAATTGATCCTAAATATATACTTATATAATGAAAATAGTGACTCTATGTGTTTGTTGATAACTGCATGCATGCATGCAATAATATATACATTTATACTGTATATATATATAGAATGCATATGAATATATAGTGTGGTTATTAGTAGAGTGTGTCGTTTTATTTGGTATATTGATTTTTTTAATAAGTTCTGAATGGATGAAGCATACATACATTTGCAATCAAGTTTCCTTTCGCAGGTGGCAGTTTATTCCAACTAACCTAACTAATGAAGAGGCATACATAATATATTATGTTATTATTGTTTTATATGTTATAGCAACTTTGGCCACAATAATTCAGTTTTACATACCTATCTACAACAAGTCTTGACTTTGTAAATTATTCATATTTATTTACTGTCGCATTTTAAATAAAGAAAATTACAAAAAAAATAAAGAAAGAGAAAACCTTAATGAATCTTCGCAATCCTAAAACATTCTCAATAGGGCTCGTTGATACCTAGAGTACACCTCCTGGGTTACCAATGATTTGGTGCGACACCTGTCCACAACATCCAAGCAAACAGCAGCTACACCAGCGTAAGTCTCCCTGGGTCAACATGAATAATTTCATCACCACAGACTATGACAGGATGGCGCGGACCAAAACTAAATTGCCAAACCAGCACGATGCATTTCTTTGAAAATTACCATAACCAATGACTAAGCCCACATATTTCTCCAGAACATCACTACAGTGAATCGCTGGGCCCATACACTCTGTAATACGTAACTTGAATAAGAGTTTCGTAAAACACAACCCAAAATAAAAGTTTACCTCCGTAGAGAAAAAACGTGGATTCGTCACTCGGACATCCAGCTAAACAGCTAAAACAATACGAATGCCTGCGGCAAAAAGTAGGACATGAAACTCGCCAGGATCTCAACCACAAATCTAACAAATATCTGTTTGGCTGCAACGGAACACAAAATTCCTCCCGAAAAGACAAACGCGTCCCTACGGCTTCGCGGTTCAAGTGAGAAGATCTTCTCGAAGAATCCAACACTGCTACCAATGTAAGACACTGTACTGAAAAATGTCTCTACTCTCTTGACCAATGAAAACGTACCTCATTAGATCTTTACTAATTTAAAAGAACGGAATTCCACAGGTAAACAATACTTAAACCCTACCAAATAAATAAACAAACCTAATTCAGTTACAAACCTTTAAATAACACTATTAATTTCCCAACATGAGTACTTCGTAGGCAGAATGTGAGTGGGTTGCATACTCACCTATTCCATGAAAATAAATAATGTTGTTGTTTGACTCGCGCCAAACCAATTTAAACGCAAATTGCCGAAAAGTTGTAGCACTTTAAAATGCTACAATATTGGGAGCTGCTGAAAAGATACATACATCAAATGAATCCGGCAGATGATCAATGGCAGATGAAGTAGTAGTCGGGTAAATGTATCTGACTCAAAGAGCATTTGAAGCTTTCAGCACATCAGCAAGTGTTATCAATAAGTTATAGAGGAAACACAAGGAGACGCTAGAGAACGTTATACAAGACATATTAGAAAAAACGAGCAAGTACACCATAATTTTCTCTGATTTCAGGTCCTCCGAGATAGAACTATGTTAGCATCAGCACCTCAGTACCTATTTGAGATCAATCTGCTATGAGTTTCAAGTGTCCACTCTGGGTAGTTTGTACCAACAAAATTTTATTACTGAATATACGATAAGATCTGACCAAAGCTTTTTTCTGCTACTAGTCATGTTTTCGGATATTTTTGATGACAAACCCAAGATTTTTGTGGATTGCCACTTCATCTATAAAACTACGATCTGCCAAACGGTTTTTAATTCCCGACTGCTCATATTCACAAGATAAGCGAGGTCAATTGATCTCTCA
This sequence comes from Rutpela maculata, assembly GCA_936432065.2. Taxonomy (NCBI): domain Eukaryota; kingdom Metazoa; phylum Arthropoda; class Insecta; order Coleoptera; family Cerambycidae; genus Rutpela; species Rutpela maculata. Next base: position 42,896,440 of record OW386291.2, on the reverse strand, counting down.
ATCCGAGATTCCGAATTTGACCAACGAAATCAACAAAATCTACAACAGTTGTCGTGAAAATCATATAAACTTTTATGATTGCCTTTGTCTTCATATCACTACAGGGAAATTTCAGTAAAAAGAGAGAGACAAACATTGTGGTCCGTTCAATAAAATATACAAACTATCCTACTGCCACAAGATATTCCTATAAAATCGTTTTTAATATTTAACATTCTGCCCATTGACTTCTTCGTATAAAACCAAATGAGCTCGAAATTGATTTAAAACATATAACCAAACCCTAGTGTATGGTAAGAATGACATTATTTTATACAACTCTTTCCCGTACACTGACTTTTTGAGGACAGTGCGTGTGGGATTTTATCATCTAGTTAGGATTTTCTGGGGCCCAATACGAGTAGTTTTGGTCATTGAATGTGCCTTTAAGATAAGTAGTTCTTCAGTCGATTTATACTACAGTGGCTAGAGTTGACAGATGACAAATACATTTAAAAAGTACTCCCAGTACCCAGTACAAGTAGTCTACATTTTTATTTTTACTCCCAGTACTAAGTATAAATACTTTGAAAAATTACTTAAAGTATTAAATAATTCATTTGAAATTTAAAATTTAAGTAACCAGTACAAAGTAATTACTCCGTGAAGTACTATAAGTACTTAAAATATTTATAGTACCTTAAAAGTATTCTTTTAAGTACGAGTAAAACTATTACTAGAACTTAAAGTAATTTTTGTTACTTGGAGTATTTTGAATGTACTGTAAGACTTTTTTAGGTATTCAGTACCAGTAATTTTTAAATTAAGGAGTGTCTGTCTTATGCTGAAGTACTCCCTCTTTACACAGCAAAATATTTAGTCATTAACAGTAATCATGTTTTTCGTTTCAATGCAAATTTCAAAAATTGGCTTCTATACAAGCCTGTAATCGGCATATTTACTCTTCAGCAATTCAAACAAAAAGCCATTTATTTCTATTAATTTAGTTATAAACAGACGCATAAAGGAGAAAACTTTCTGCACTTGCCATGTGTTCACTTTTAGGTTAAATTTCGACAAAAATCTTTACCGTTTTTTTCTAATAACAAGAAGTAATTAGTACATTTTTACTTTAAGTATTTTACTCTAAGTACTTTAAAAATCCATGTACTGCTATTTGTACTTCCAGTACTTGTCCTAAAAAGTACTGGATACTTGTACTTATTTCTAAATAAGTAATACTTGTTACTTAAAAAAAATTCCAAGTACTTTCCCATATAGAAAGTATTCCTAGTACTTTTAAATATTTTAAAAATTTCTTTTTAATTTAGCAACACATTGCATATGCATATTTAGTTCCTAGGTAGTTAAAAATACATTCATTTTTTATTTACCCAACTATTTTTTGCTTACCCATTTATTTTTTGTTACTATTTCACTATTTGTGAGTTTTTAAATAAAATATTTTTGTAAAAATTATTTTCCTTTTAGATTTGATGTGATGTGATTCACGAAAGATTTTACCCTTATTAACTTCGTTTTTTCTTTCTTCTTGTTTTTAGTACTGAGTATTTACCTCTACTCTGACAGTGGCATGTTTTTTATACTTTAATGAAATTTTAGGCTAAAAGATCATTCCGAAGTAAAAACTATTTTTGTGGCCTTTGGTTCTTGTACACACAATAACTCACAATTTTATTTTTTTCACCCTCTTTAATAACGGGCTGGGGGTGGTCATGGGAATGGCTAACGCCAAAAACTTTTTTGAGACCTTAACTTCTCCTATATATACTAAATATCAATTTTATGGACCCTTACTTGCTTGATTCACCTATTTACCCCAATTTACCCCTTGAACGGAGTAAGATCAAAATATAATCTAGTTCCAGATCTCGTTAAAATACATACGTCTACCAAATTTTAAGTCAATATTTTAAACGATCCTAGAGTAATCGTCCGCACAAATAAATTACAGACAGACAGACATTTTTTTTACTCAAACTTAAAATCTCGACGTTCCATGACATTCTAAGCCTATTTGAACAATAAAAATTTTCAATTTTTTTTTTGCGTTACTACACTTCCATTGGACGTGGAAGTAAAGATTCATCAAATTTGTCCCTGGGTAAAACCATTAGCGTTAATTAAAATAAAATATTCAAAAATTCCCGCCTACCTGAAATTTAGCAGTTGGTAATATTGGCATTGGATAGTCTAAATAAACCATTTTAAAGAAGATTTGTGCACGTAAGTTTATTCAGCGTCAATAGCGTATTAGTGACAATTTTATATTTATAAAATATATGAGGATAATATTGAACTTACTTGATAACCTGTAATGAGTACATAAAATATGCATAGTTTCATTTATCTACATAAATCCATTTAATGTCAAAACAAAATTTGAAGGTTACTTCGTCATTAGCGTGGTTATTTTTAAGCAGCATTAGCGTGGGTTCTTTTGTACACGCTAATGACACAATGTCCACACAATTATATTTTCCAATATCTAACATTCATTTTAGAATTACACATTTTCTATATGCCCAAGCAAGAGCCAAATTCTGAAGAAGTTGACAAAATATGTTTACTGTATTGAAATGATCTGTTGTGTATTTTTGTATTAGTACTTGAATATGTTTTTAATTTGAATATAAATACTTAAAAGAATATACTTGTCAGTTAATCATTAGCATGTCATTTTGGTCATTGGCGTGGATATGAATTTTTGAAACACTCAGAAATTTAATGTTAAGCTTTACAAATCATCACATCCTACTCTATGACCTGTAAGTTGACACATTTTTTTTTCAAAATTCTTCAAAACATTTTTTTCTTTTAAATTGTGTACCCCAAATTGCTCCTATTGTAAAAATAACCCTTCTATTTTTTAATGCAATTTGGTTTTAAAATAAAACCATTGTTTTTTAAAAAGTTTTTTCTTAATTTAGTTATTTTTAACTTTTCAGTCTTCGTCATGTAGCTTATCGTGTTCTATTCGTCGAACTCTTTAATTTGATACCGATGTATGACGAAAAGAAAAGAAAAGCTGCCATCTTGGGTTTTGAATGAATCTGAAGAAAAAGGTAATCCGCCATCTCAGAGCGTCCGCCATATTGGCTTTAGAATAACGTCACGTAGTTTATCGTATTCTACCCGTCAAATCCTTTCATTTGATACCCATATCAAGGGGGTTATGAAGAAAGAGGTACGCCGCCATCTTGGGGCGTCCGTCATATTGGATTTAAAACGATATTAGATATACTATCGATCGGATCGATGGGATAACGGGAAGTGGGTGAAATTTTAATCACTAAATTTGATATATGCATACACATTAAATACATTCAGATTTTCAAGCATAATAAAACCATTGAAAAAGAAGTGAATTTGCATTAAAACATTTGTTTAGTAAATGTCTAGTTTGAAAATATTTTACACTAATGGGCCAAATTTCCAATAATTAAATCTTCTAAATACATGATGACAAGTTTCGATAATGTAAAAAGAAATAAGCCTTTCTGTTTCTATATATGTATATTAAAACACAAATGAAGTAAAATTTCAGTTTACTTTTTTGTAACATAGCTAAGCAGCCTGATAATATCCCAGAACGTTTTTCCCGGAAACAAACAGCAAAAGTTACGAGCACGTTTATCGAAAAATCTTTCCTAAGCTCTTGGATATTGAAAACATAAACAAGGCAAATTTTCCCTCTGAGCCAATATAATAAGAGTTATTACTACAATGCAATATCACGCAAATCAGACATTAGGTCTGTTAGTTAGCCAATTCGTCAAAATGGGGAGTTTCTACAGGGGATATAATTTCACTAAATTACAGTATAACGGTTTGCTTTTACGAAATCATGTCTTGCAGTACATTAATCTGCCACTTTTTGCCCAGATTGCACTAGTGGTGAATAATTTATTTATTGCATTAACTAATTTCTCATATATCTTTTTTATACGAAGAGATATAGTAATTTTGTATTTCAGACACTACATATAGTGCGGTGGCTTAGCGAAAAGATCGTGACCTGCTGGATTAAAGCTCCATTTTGCACACTTCTTATATACCCTCAGTACTATCAATTCGGAGGGGGGGGATTCAGTGTCCGCCATACAGGATGCATGTGAATCGTTCTATAAGATCAAATTCCTTTGTTTTAGCATCTACTGGTTAAAATGGATGTTTTGCAGAGAAGATAAATCCTTCAGTGCCTGGAGGGTTTGATTTCCATGTCTTCCATGCTGACTTTTTCCCTTACCAAAAAATTGTGATATAGAGTTTGAAACCGTGAAAGCATGGAAAAAGGGCAATGCTTGTGACATATTTTCTCCGAGCTCTTGGCAGATGACGTTGATATGATAATTTCGGAAGTGTTTACCCTTACCAAATGCAATCCAAAGTTGAATATTAGGTTTGTAAGTTTGTAGCTCGAAAAAGATGCCTACTAGTACCACAATAACATCTGTGTCAACTGTACTTATGAAGATGTTGGTTGAACCCTTTTGTAATGCATCAATATATGAAGACACATTCTGGTATTAGCTTCTTCGTGGTCAGTTTCGGACATCGGTGCACTGCTATTTATTGAAATAACAGATTTACCATAGGTGATATTCCTTTACCCTCTTGTACGTCATAAGCTGCGACTGCAGGGTAAACAGTTCTGTCTTGTTCTCTGAATTCTTCAGGAATGTAACAAAGTTTTTGGTACTAGGTATGTATGATATGGTTTCCCTTGTGACTTTTCTCCTTCTCCCTTCCCTCTCTTCACACGTTACAAAACCAAATCTAGTCTAAAGTTGTAGCAAATTTAGTCTAGATTAAAATTGATTCGATAGTGTTGCTGTAAACCCAACCTATTTTCGTAATAACCTGAAAAGAGTCCAAAACTTTGTATCTCGCAAAATATTAAAATTGCAAGAATTAAATTGTAGTAAATTTAGTTTAAATTAAATCCTTTTTGCTGCAAACCCAGAAGTGGGGGAGACATTTAATAAAAACCAAATAAAAGTCGAAAATTTACAGTTACAGTCCAAAGAAAATAAGATAGTCGTATTTCAACATGCCGGATTGATAGTACAAGGGGAACAGCAGGTCACGATTCTGCCTAGTATTTGCTCTAGGCCACCACGATAATAGACAGTATATTTACACTTCCGAAAATTGTCAAGAACGTTTTATTTTACTCTGCCAACTTGATATTACAAATTTTTGATGGAAGGGGGGTGGTAGTGGGGGTGGATAAAATAAAAAAAAATGAAGCCTTTGGTTCTTGTGCACACACTAAAGACAATTTTATTTTTTTCACCTCTTTTAATAAGTAGTAATGAGGGTGGTTAATGCCAAAAAATTTTTTGACACCTTAGCTTCTCTTATATATACTAAATACCAATTTTATGGACTCTTACTTGCTTGATTTACCAATTTACCTCCATTTACCTCAATTTATCCCCCAACCCTTCAAGGGAATAAGTAAAAATATAATCTAGTTCCAGATCTCGTTAAAATACATACGTATATCAAGTTTCAAGTCAATATCTTAAACGGTTCCAGAGTAATCGTGTGCACAAGAAAGTTGCAGACATACAGAATTTTTTTTGCTGAAACTTAAAATCTCGATGCTTCATGACATTCTAAGCCTAACTGAATAATACAAATTTTTTAAATTTTCTTGTCGATACCATAATTCCACTGGATGTGGAAGTATATTGTGTGAAACATCTAAATAACTCTCACCATTTAAGTGACCTTCAAAAATATGACCAATGGGATGGTTATGGAATATCCCACAGCACACATTTACAGAAAATCTATGTTGGGAACGCTTCTGAATTGTTGTACAGGAATTTTCGCTACTCCCCATATGGGATTTTTGGATTCTTATTCTTGCCCGATCTATTTTTTTGACTCGGTGAAAGGTAATAATTTTAGAAAGCACACTCTTCAAAATGTTTTAAACGCTGATACACGTTGATGCCAAATTGACGTTTGTATTTCCTTTTAATAACTTTTGCATTACCATGAAAAAATCCCTAGACAAAAACCATATTTACGTATATTCTACTTGTGTATGTAACCGGCATGATGTAAAATTAGTACAAGAGAATATTTTAACCAATAAATGCAACAGTGATGACACTACACTCCTTAATTATAATATAACGTATTTAAAATAACTACTTGATTATTAAAAAAATAACCATAATTTTAAAAAGAAATGTTATATCAAAAGCAGCTGATTGTAACTAAGAATCACTTTTGCAATGAAATTAAACATTATTTAGGAGCTTAGAAGAAGTATAGAAGCCATATAACACACCGATCAAGAAAATGCATTGGATTTGGTGCAGTGGTCACTTTGAAAATAAGCCGTGATTAAAAAATTATATTTAATTAAAATTATCTAATGTAAAACACAAACTGAAGTTTATCCCACACATAGTGGATCAGGAACCCTTGTGATTATAGTAATGTGTTATTAAATACCTGGATTAATTTTTTTCTTCCATTTATTTTGAAAAAGTATTGGATTTTCGTCAATTTAATTTTTTGACTTAAATAATGGTGTTGCAAAATTTTTTTTTGTGGGATTTTGTATCTTTTAAGTGTAATTTAAAATTTTAATATCAAATATTTAATAAACAGTATAGAGTGTATTATTTTCTATAAATAATTAAAACAATATTTTTATTCCCGAGTCTCGTCCTGATATTTTATTAATATCCTAGGTATGACATGGTGAATGATCACTATAACCAAAATATAAAATTTCATTTTACTTCCGTATTACAGATGCATGGTGAAACGAACGTTCTTGCAACATTTATAAAACTCCGTATTTTGAAGCCTTTAACCATTACTAATAATGGGATTTATGATCACTTCAGTATTATACCTGTAAGTGTGGGCCTTTCTTCACGAATCACCCAGTATAACACAGGTATTTTATGCCTAGGATATGTAAAATATGATTTGAAAAAAATGATTATACATCAGGATATATAATAATTTAGCAAAATGCGAAGAATATTAAAACAAATAAAATATCTTTCACATTGAGATCTTACATGGCAAATAGAATCTCACGGTTAAATAAAATCTGCAACGTTGTGAATACGCGTTAGAGATTTTGCAGCTGAAATGTCAATATTCCTAATTCACTGGATAGAATGAAAGCAACGTTGAGAACTACAAAAGAGAGGCAATACTAAGCTTCGTAGCTTTAAGAAGGCTCATAGATTGCTTCATGATCCGTGCAGTGAATCAATGAAACAAAAAATCACACAATACAATCGGAATCAATTTCTATAAAGCAGAACATAATTCACGTATATCCTGCCAATATGTTTAAGAAACCAAGATCGATTTTGTAAAAAACGACTTCTGATATATTTATTTATTTCTATATTAGAAGGAAATACGTGAAATGAACGACATAACTATGTTACATATTAAATACATATGGACACACAAAAAAATTGTTCTGTATTTGTGACGGATGATAACTTGTCACCTTGGGCTGTCATGTATTTACCCTGAACCCATAAATTTAACTATTATTTTACAATACTAAAATATGAAAATGTAATAAATACTAATATCAGTAAAACTGCAATCATATCACTATATTCAACAAACTATATACAGAGTGTTTTTAAAAAGTATGTCAATCACTTAACCACAGACTCAGCGCCTCAAAAGAAGTTGATTGAATCTAATTTACATCTATCCAAAATCGCACCCCTATGAAGATACAGCCCTCGAAATTTGGAAAAAAAAACATATTCTTTAAATATTGTGCAAAATGGCTAGATATATTTTTTTCAATACTGGTACGCTGTAATATATTATGTCAAAGGGTAATAGTTTAAAGTAAAAATATTTTAAAATAAAATTTTATAAATGGTTGATTTAGGGTTAAACAACTCTTCCCTCCTCCCCTTGTTTTAGTGGTACGCCTGTGACTTTCTTACTATATTCTATTTTATAGAAAATTTAATTCTACAACATTTTTGCATCTTGTGTTTGTTTTTTTTTTGTTTAGGGATCATTTGTAAATGAAACTTAGAATACTAAAAACGTTGTCATCTGTTTTAAAGGGTGAATGTTAAAAATCCTAGAAAAATCATTTATTTTATCAGTCACCTCTTAATTTCAGTTCTACATGTACCTAGTATGAGTAAAAAAAACAAAATAAAATAAAATAAAATAAAAAAGTCATTATCTTTCTCCAGTTTTCAACATTTCACCATTTAAAACATATGACAATGTTTTTAATATTTTGCCTCATTTAAAAATGATCACTGAAATGAAAAAAACACAAGACGCAAAAAAAGTTGTGGAATTAAATTTTCTATAAAATAGAATACACCAAAAAAGTCTTAGGCGTACCACTAAAAAGGGGGTAAGAGGGAGGGATTTATAAAACGTTATTTTAAAAAATGTTGCATATATTTGCAACATAAAATGGCATTATATTGCCCAAATTGTCTATTTCAAATATCAAATGCCAAGAGAAGATGTAAAATTTACTGAGGACAGGGGTGAGTTGCAACTTGTAAAACAATATTAATTATTATCAAAAATATCTAATTAAACTTGGACCTTGTTACAATGCAATGAGTGAGAAAAGAATATATATAAAAAATTGCCTTCTATAGTCCACATGAATGACAATAGAGAGGGCTATAATGTACCGATCGTAGGAAGTCTATTTCGGAGAAAAATCTTGAAGTGTGAGGTCCAAATTAGTGTTACTGTCACGTTCATTTGCCTGAATTGTCACAATGGTTATATAATATTTATAGCATATGTGTATAAAATTATAAATAAAATAGGAAATATAAAAATTTTAAAATATATTTAATACTGGAAAATCATAACGCCCCAGATCGCAATAGACGATGTAGAGGTAGTATTTCGAAACCAACAATTTAGAATAACTTTAGTTTAGAAAGTAAACATTATTGTTGTTTTTAGGTCGGCAAAACTACAATGGAAAAAATGGGGAAATGATGAAATTCAAGCAGCCATGTAGAAAAAAGGAGCTCCCCAAGGATCCACTTTAGGCCCTTTACTCTACATATTGTATACAAATGAACAACCAAATGTTGCTGAAAACTGTGGTTTTATACGCAGATGGCAAATCGCTTATATTTAGCGAAGAAAACAGTGAATATTGCAGAACGATATAATACAGTAATCACCAGGAATGATCGGTTTGCAACTAACAATTGGTTTTTAAATACAATTAATGAGGTTTGGAAATAAACAAAATATGAAATATTCACAGTTAACAGGCAACGATGATGAACTAATTTGAATTTTTGGGTATATTTTTTCTTTTCAACATAAACTCGGTAAATAAGTAGAAGTATTATACCAACACAATTCGTATTTTCTACAGTCTAATGGTAATTATGTTTACGTAGTATTTAAATGAATACATGGAGCGAGCGTAGAGTCAACTTCAATGTGAATGTCAGTCGATATTCCGTTGAAGCAACGTCGAGTGCGGTTAGTACTTGGATGGGTGACCCATCTTGGGAAATACAGCGTTCTCGTCCCACTTTCCAGCTGCTTGTATATCAATGTATACGCGGAAGCTACGTAATTTCAGACGAGGATTATGTAGTGGATATACCATCCTTCGAAGGGGATGTAAAGCAGGCGGTCCCTTGTCTATTAAATGTTAGGCAAGTAAAGATGCCTACTCTTCTTAAGGGAAGAGGTTCGGCAAAGTTTTCAGGTTAGGCGTCGGTGATAGGCCCTGGTAGCGGAAATAGGCCGACGTTAAATAAATAGATAAAAAAAAATAAATAAATAAATACATGAGATGAAAAATAGGGACAAACAAATCGATCCGTATTTTTATCTTTTTTCGAATAATTAATCTTTTCACCTTCATTAAATGAATCAAGAAAGTAGACGGGATGTATTGGAAACAAATTGTCACGTGGGCAAATCAACTACTTTTGTGCCAATTTAAAAATATGGTGTTCTTGTTTATAAACTAGCAAATTTATTGAACCTGTGTTAGTACTAGAAATTGATTGACAGATGTATTAGATAATATGATAGATACAATTAATAAAAGTAGACAATCCAAAACTTTTCTGTCTTAAACTATGTAGTAGATTATGAAAATATTTACAAATACTCCAAATATTTCAGTGTATAGTGTAAGACTGAAAAGTCACTGAAGCTGCCATAAGGTTCGCCAATTTTTAATAGTCGTGGGACATTATCCGACACGACATCTGTCAATGAACCTCAATGAACCAGTACTAAACTCAAGTTGAAAGATTATATTCACTTTATGAATTAAGGATTCTGGGATATCGGATTTTATTGCCAAGGTTCAACATATGGTAAAATGAATCAACTACGTCAACAAATTCGTATAGAGGGATAATTTGTATTTACATTTTTTATATAAACTTATCTAAGACGAAAGAGAATGTGGAACTTGTCAAAATAACAATATTTTTTAATTTAGAACACAGTGAATTTATTGAAAACATTTTTTTTTTCCAATATAAACATCCCCTTCAAATAAAAACTGAATGGTAATCCACTTAGTTTTTAAATTCTAATATTCAAACAGCATACATCAAACGTAAAACTCATTTGACAGTTAACACTAAAAATACATTTACACTAACTGCATATAATTCTATTTCTGTTTGACTCCATAATAAATGTTAAATGGGTCAGAAACTTATTACTAATTTACCGATTAGTGATGTTGCATATTGACTGAAATTAACCCTGTCTGGAGGTCAATTACTGCTATATTGGCATTACTTCTGCAGTATTTTATTTGCAAAAAAAATTCAATCAACAATGAAGTTAAATAGTTTCAACTTAAGAGAACTAAACAAATTTATTTCTATTGACGTACTTGTTCATTTCTGTATAAAAAAAATCATCAAACGTATTTTTAACGGATATTGAATATAGATATTAGGAAACAGGGTCAAATAACTGAGGTGAATTTTATTTCATCAATTTCAGCGACTTTCTGAAGGTTCAATTTTTTTACTTCCACATCCAGTGGAAGTATAGTAACAACAAAAAAATTTTTAAAAATTTTTATTGTTCAAATAGGTTTAGAATGTCACGAAACATCGAGATTTTAAGTTTGAACGAAAAAAATTTCTGTCTGTCAGTCTGTCTGTCTGTCGGTCTGTCTGTAACTTTTTTTTGTGCGCACGTTTACTCTGGAACCGTTTGAGATATTGACTTGAAATTTGGTAAACATATGTACTTTAACGAGATCTAGAACTAGATTATATTTTCATCTTGTTCCGTCGAAGGGTTGGGGGGTAAATTAGGGTAAATTTGGGGAAAATAGGTAAATCAAGCAGGTAAGAGTCCATAAAATTGGTATTTAGTATATACAAGAGAAGCTAAGGTCCCAAAAAAAGTTTTGGCATTAGCCACCCCCATTACCACCCCACCCCATTATTAAAGGGGATGAAAAAAAAATGTGATTTAGTGTGTGTACAAGAACCAGAAACCTCAAAATATTTTTTACTTCATCTACCCCCACTACCACCCCCCATCACCACCCCCACCCCGCTACCGATGTGGGGTATCGTTTTATGGGTTTTTGGGGTAGAGGATTTCAAATATTATATTATTAAAGTTCCATAAACAATTATTTCCACATACAAATTTTTTTCGTTGTGAGTGACTTGGATAAAAAATTTGGATGTGGAAGTAGTGATTCCTTGGGCAGCGGTTTTTTTAGATTTGTCTGTGAAATTGTCATAGTTTATGTATGAAGCAGTAACCACGTGATTGGAATGTTTGCTAATTTTCCTTGCATATATACGTCAGTATATTGATTTGACGCAATTGGTAATAGTCAAAACAAATAATGAACCGTAGACTTAATGAGTTCTGCATGTATCTTTTTCATAGAAGGAATGAATACATCGATCTTCGCTGGATGTACTTCGACAGTACATTCTTATTATCTCTCATCCAGTAAAGTTAAATATTTCTCTAGACATGTCTTCACGGAACTAATAAACATCAACGTCGTTTTTCTCGGTAACGGTTGATATGATGAGAAATTTGTTACAGACCTTTTGAACACGATTACTCATAAAATCATCAAAACACCGTTGAATATTATGAGCAACAAGTCGTTTATGACCATGTGAGTGATCAACCATCTAAAACAAGTTTCTAATGTAATCATTCGCGTGCACATATGCAGGTGGTAGGCAATTTAATAAGTCAGGTAACGGTAATTTTAGATTCAATTATTTAACTTCACAATATTTAGAAATATTTAACCATTTTCTACTTTAGAAAATTTAAGTTTACACCTTCAGAAGTGTTCCAGAAGAGCCGATCACACACAGAGTGAGATCTATATATGCCGAAGGCCTTACAATTCCAAAAATTTTGTTATTTTCTGTATCGAAATGTTCGTTTCTATTATATACCTTAACCTAGATTTTTTATATTTATAACATTTGTGTACTATTAAAACATAGTTGTCATCGTGTTGGTGACATCACCGCGCACGAACTTTTCCTTTCTGACCTAATTACTGGAAACTTAAGTCTTTGGTAGGAATAAGTGCAAATTTTTGTGAGATAAAAATTAATTTCTTACCGAAATATAACGAAATGTAAATAGGTAAATCTAAGAATAGAACAGAAGACATAATAAGGGCAAGAAAAGAGGCAAAGTTGACTACGGAAGTAATTATAAAATATTATTCTTCTTTTCTTTTTTCTTGAGTAGAATTAGTTTTAACTCTTCTAAGAAAGGGACTTGATTAGATATGTACATTAGATCTGTTCTTGATTATATTAAAAGAAAGAACATTTACAAAACTCAAACTTTGATTGAAGATAAAAAAATATATTTAGCACATTCTGAAGATATATACAGTGTACTGAAAGAAAATTGTTTCATGATAGATTATAATGAGGTATATAAATTACCTTAGCATTCTCCTACATTATTACAACTTTCCATGTAGAGAAACACGTATTAACCTTAACTTTCTTACAATCAAAGCACTAGTTTTTTTCAACATACGTCTACCACCTAATAATTATTATGGAAAACGGAAAACCATATACAGCAACGGTCATTCAAAATCGCATTTGTCAATGTTATCGTGACAAGTTCTATTGAATTAAATGGCATCCCGTGTTTTTATTCATACGTTGTGGCCCGGATCATACACAATGTTGAAAGACATGTCATTCGTCAATCAGAATAAGGCACGGGGCTTCAAAACACACGCACATTTTGAACCTATAAATGATGGATTACGAATGCCCCACCCCTAAATAAGTAATGTAAATAATTGAAATACCTCATAATTAAGTTCAGTACAAATAATAAATGAAATCGACCTACAGGGTAGCACATTTTAGATATTGTTATGTGTTTCAACCCTCTAGAGACATAAAGAAAAATCTAGAACATTACAGACATCCTCTGCAACATTGTAGAATGTGTGTGTGTAGAATAGTTTGAGAAAATTTCAAGAACATTCTATTTGGAAATTACTGGAGATAGGTAGTGAAATTCTTTCAACTGGATGGTGACATAGACTCTAAATAAGACTCTTTCGTGCTATTTCGAGATTTTTCTAGAAAATTCTATAGCAAATATCGACGAGACATCTGGATTTTATTATGCAATAAACTTGGATAACTTCAGCGTATGCCCGTAACAACAAGAAGCATGGCATGAAAGAAACAAAGGAAGGATCTTATTGCGCAAGAATGATGGCGCAGCAACGCCAGGAAGACAAAGAAGAACAAGAAAGAAGACGTCAAGAGGAAGAAAAGCGGCGTGAAGATGATAAAGAAGAACAAGCTAGAAGACGTCAGGAAGAAAAGGAGGATCAAGAAAGAAGACATCAGAAAGAGAAAGATGAAATGAGAACAATCATGGAAGAAAGAAGACGTCAAGAAGAGAGAGACGAATTAAAGAAAATGATGGAAGATCTGGAAATAAGACACCAAGAAGAAAAAGAAGAACAAGAAAGACGACATCAAGGGGAGAAAGAACAACGAGACAGACGACCGATATCAAGAGGAAAAAGAGGAACAAGAAAGACGCCAGGAAAAATTAAGGAAAATTCTGAGCGATCAAATGAAAATACAACAGTACGCAATCATTTCCGTCAAGGAAGAACTAAAAAGTGAAGTCAAAGAAGAGATAAATAAGGTAGAAGAAAAATTAGATAAGTTTGAAGAAAAGATGAGCGAGTTCAAAGGAGAAGTAGAGGGACTTAAACGTCAGTTGAGAGAGAAAGAGGGCCAGCTAGTAACATCGTCAGGTCCTCGGTTAAAACCTCCCTCCTTTGACGGTCAAAGCTCATGCACAACCTATAAAAGACAATCTGAAGCAGCTGCAAGTGCGAATAACTGGGATAATAAGGAAAAGGCCATGACATTAGTTCTAGCGCTGAGGGGCCAAGCCTCAGAATTACTTCAGACTATCCCAGTGGAAAAGCAAAGGGATTTTAAAGTTTTGGAAGCTGCCTTGGATTTGAGATATGGCGACCAACACCTTGCCCAAGTATACCAGGCTCAGCTAAAATCAAGGACGCAAAAGGCTGGGGAAAGCTTGCAAGAATTCAAAGCTGCGATAGAGAAACTGGCACACCTGACATATCCGAGTGCTCCAAGGAATAATTAGTCGTCGGGGTCTTTTTAGACAGCATAAGGGACGAAGAGATCAGAGGAGTTTTGAGGTTAACAAGACATCAAAGTATTAGCGAGGCTCTGGTGCGTGCCCTCGAAGTAGAGGCTGCCTTTAAAGACACCCCGCGGTCAGAAGTGCGTGCTGTGACAGTTGAAAAGGCACATTCGGGCCAAGAGAACATGGGCACTATACTGAGGGACATGCAGAAAATGATAAGTCAATTACTGGCCAAGTCGGATTTTCCAAGGAGACAGGACAAAGAACAAGGTGGAGCAAAACCAAACGGAGGTATCCTTTGCTATCACTGCGGCAAGTTAGGGCATATTAAGATTGTCGACAGCAAAGCCCCGAGAAGGTAAATGACGTAATTGTCGAAGAGTCGTATTGGGACAAGAAGAATTTGAAGACTATACTGCGAGACTTGCACAAAATGGTAAAACAATTGCTGGAGACTTCTTCAGGGAAGCAAAACAAGCAACCAAGCAGTGGGAAGCCAAATGAGGGTATTTGATGTTATAGCTGCGGAAAACTAGGGCATGTAAGACGAGATTGTCGACAGTGAGAGTACATGCCACTGAAGCAGTGCTGGCTAGTGAAACCGATGCCCCCAGAGAAATGAAGGTTTGCCAGCTTCGAAGAATCCCGAGTAATCTACCACTACCAGGCTGTGCAACCGAAAGGAAAGATATTCCAGAGAATTGGACAAACGAAGTTTTAAGACAAGAACAACTGAGTGATGCGGAAATTGGACCTATATTGCGAGAAAAAGAAAAAGGAACGCGACCAGAATGGAAGGAGGTTTCAAACAAAGGAGTAGGATTGGAGGCTTTATGGTCACAATGGGATTCACTTAGAGTCTTATACAGGCTGTTGAAGAGAGCATGGGAAAGCCCGGATGGAACGTTTCCATGCGTCTAGTGATTCCCAGGTGTCGTGTACCAGAAATACTCAGAGAAGTTCATAATGGAACGTCCGGCGGACACTTTGGCGTAAACAAGACGCTGAGTAAAGTACGGAAACGATTCTACTGGGTTAATAGTCGCCAAGATGTGGAGGCATGATGTAGAAAATGTAAGAATTGTGCTGCCGATGGGACACTACTTTCCGTGAGCAACTACGCGAATGAAAGTCGAAAACAGCCGAAGAATGTACGCGAGCAGATCACCAAAGCTAATGACCGAATAAAGGCTCGTTATGATCGTAATACCAGTACCGGAGGATTCAAGGTGGGGGATCTGGTTTGGCTGTACAACCCACAGTGGAAGGAATGGAGATCCCGAATCTTCAGCCTCTTTGGGAAGGGCCATATTCGGTCATCACCCGAATCAATGACGTTGTTTATCGAATACAAAGAAGTAAGAAGTCAAAGATGAAAATTATACACTTGGATAGACTGGCGAAGTATGTGAAAGAGACTGAAAATCTAGAACTTTACAGACATCCTCTCAACATTGTAGAATGTGCTGGAATGTAGTAGAATGATCCAGAACTAATAACCTAGGACTATAAAAGAAGAGTGAATGATTGTGCAGAGCAGTTCAGTACAGACAGTGATCGGAGAAACATTATGAAGTAAACAAAGTGATCAAAAGGGACTGAATTATTGAGTTATATAGTACACAGTGTAATATTAGTAAAAGTAATTAATTGTTGTAATTGTACTAATTAGTATTATTATAGCAAGTTAATAAATTAGTGTTTAATGTTACCCTGGTGTTATAATTTCCGGATCCACGATACAGGGTGTTTACAAAAAGGGTGTAAACACGTAACAATATGTACTAGACTGTAATTCTGAAATTCTAGTTTTATCAAAAAGTATGTTCAATTAGTAAATAAAATATGTGTTGATGGGAAATGGAAGCAATTATAATACAAATAACGAAAGATAAAGAAGATTCTGTGACTTACAGCTTGCAGTAATCTGTTATAGAAAAATAATACAAATTTGAATACAAAAAATATAGAAATATAGGCCATTCACCTATTTGTCATCATTTCTGGCGTTATAGTTCAAAGTTGAATCTCTATCTAATGTTTTTACCGCCATCCTCTCACTTTCTCTATTGCTAGGTTTGCTTCCAAGTTAGAAAGCGCATTTTTAGTCTTCCCCGTTTTCTTTACCTTTTTGGTACAAAATTAAAATTATGGTTATAAATCGAGCAAATACACCATAGAGACGGAAAGTGATAATAAAATCAGTTTCCTGTACTTAACCCTAGCACATAAAAACAATTTTAATATTTACAGAAAACTGAAATTCATATCAAATTTTTCACTTACTTATAAATCACATAAATTAGCTGCATATAATTCTGTAATACACAGAGCTTTATCACTTCAGAACAAGCCTTATAGAGTGGGAGCTAGGTGGCTTTTTCGGCACATCATCGTTTTATGGTTTAATGGATTTTAACGATTCATAAAATCGACTTCTGGCGGGGCACCTCCTGTCAGGTGCGTCACGAACACTGTCTAAAAATCACTGAAATTATGTCATCGTTAAAAGACTAATTTTTTTCGTGTGTACACATTTTATGTTTAGAATGAATAAAATAAGATCGTCAGAAACTGTGGGCCGTCAGGAGGCGCAGCCAGAAAGGTAATAATGATACAATACATCTGACGCATGGTAGGAAGTCTAGTTAGCCAAAAGTTTAAACACTTTTGGCTAACTAGACTTCCTGTATATTTAAGAGCCTATGGTACTTTTGTTGACAATAAAAACTTTCTGGGGAGGCTATTCTATTGTTGCAGGAGCTTATATTTACGTTTTAAAAATGAGTCAAAACTTGCAACGATGAGTTTAGAAAGAGTTCTGAGATGAAATATGCGAAAAAAAATTCAATTTTCTTCAAAAATCCTAAACATTTTCTTTCTGGCTGGCCTTACTGATGGGAGTTTCTTTCTGGTAATTTTTGTCTGTGTTCAAAACATTTATATAAACATGCTCAGCCTAAAAAAAAGCTTGTAACGATCGTATTATATAACTCCGTTTTTTTACATCTTTGACCTTTCTGGCTGCGCCCCTGACGGCCCACACTTTCTGGCGATCTTATTTTATTCACTCTAAACATAAAATGTGTACACACAAAAAAAATTAACCTTGCCTAGACGACGATATAATTTCACTGATTTTCATATCTTGAACAATGGCCAACTCGACGGGCTGACATATACCAGAAGTCTATTTTGTCGTTATTTAAGTTCGATAGAATTAATCAACGCATAGAAAATGCTTGTAACGATGATTTTCCGAAAAAGCCACGTAGCTCCCGCACCATTAAGGCAGAATTAAATACCATTAAAACAATACAATAGCAAACAATTTGCACTAACATACCACAACGTTAAAGATTAAAAAATATTCAATAAAACTCTCATAATGCCGAAGGTAATAATCTGGAAAAATCAGATATTTATAAGTTAACAAGTCCGGCCAGACTCTTCGCATATTTAAATTTAGATATAATGAACACTTCCATTCTTTTAGATAAAACCGATTGAACTGTTTCAAACCAGTTTTAAAATAGCCAGTCTTCCAAATTTTAAATATATTGCACATACAAAAAACAAATTAAAATTAACTTTACCAGAATCTTTAGATATTTTTAAATTTAACCAAATTCCCTATAATCACATCCTTAACGACCAGTTAGATCTTTATTATACACTACTTTTTGACTCATCTCTCTAGTATAGTTGACGACACAATTCTTAGGCGTGTAAAAAATATCTTTGGCAGTGCGGTACAGACCAAACTGAACCGTTTATGATACTGACTTGAAAGGACCCCGCAGAATCCTTATAGGAAATGGCTTTCGGTCAAATTCTTTGAAACTCTGGATTCTGGTACCAATCAGAGTAGATCAAAAGTATCCATGGGCACTAAGTCCTAAAAACTCATGGTTTTGAGATATAGCCCTCTGAAGTTGGACTTTACGTGCATTCCGCAACATAGTTAAATCCTTATGGGAAATGGCTTTCGATAAAACTCTTTGAAACTCTGGATTCTGGTAGTTCTTGATGTGTAGAATAAAAGTTCTCGAGGGCACTAAGTTCTAAAAACTCATGGTTTTGAGATATAGCCCTCTGAAGTTGGACTTTACATGCATTCCGCAATATAGTTAAATCCTTATGGGAAATGGATTTCGGTCAAACTCTTTGAAACTCTGGATTTTGGTAGTTCTTTATGTGTAGAATAAAAGTTCTCAAGGGCACTAAGTCCTAAAAACTCCCAGATGTAGATGAGATGTAGCCCTCCGAAGTTGGACTTTTCGTGCATTCTGCAGCATAGTTAATATGGCATTTATCGTAATATATGTATACTTGTATATGTGTGTGTATATATATAATGGTCTTCGCCCCCCTGCTCGCAACCCCCCCCCCCCCCACGAAGGTAGAGGGAACAGGGTTTGTTTAGATATGGTATTAGAAAATATTCAATTTGAAGAAATAAGTAAGTATTGACCACAGGTGATCTAACACACCCTCGGGGGTTGAAACTACCCCCATCCTCAATAACGAATTGCCACGAAAATAACTAAAATCAGCTTGAAAGCGGTATGCGAAAGGGGGGACGGAGAATATCATGGTGACAATATTTCTCGACCTACCTTTCACCCACTATCCCTAAACCTAAATAACCACCAGTCCAACTTCAAAACCATGAGTTATTAGGATTTAGTGCCCTTAAGAACTTTTGGATTTAAGG